>JAWXYG010000012.1:32824790-34024790 GCA_034222035.1 Acacia crassicarpa
AACCAACATGGTGAAAAGACGTACCCTTCCTCCTAACAACACACTGATGCAGCTAGCCTAGGTAGCTTGCATGTATTATGAGCACTCCTACTCAGTCCTGTGCCAACCCAGAATCAGTCAATTATGTTAACAATTTCAACAGGGGCAATAACACCAACAACCCTTACTCTAATACATATAACCCAGGATGGAGGCAACACCCTAACTTCTCATGGAGTTCTTGGGGTCAACAAGCAACAGGACATTCAATCAGCCCATCATACTCAAATAAACCATCAAAACCACTAAGGTTTACCCAGCAAGCACGACTGCAGAGCAGTGACTCAGACCCTCAGACCTCTATGACAAATATTCTGAAGGAATACATGGCAAAGAATGATGCCATCATCCAGAACCAGCAAGTAACCCTTCAAAACCTTGAGAACCAAGTCGGATAGCTCAAAACTGCTCTTAACAACAGACCCTCTGGATCTCTACCGATTGGCATTGAAGTCCCCAGGATCCACATAAAGGAAAAGGTCAAGGTAAATAGAACTTAGAAGTGGCAAGAGTGTGGAGCCCATGAAGGTGAACAAAAGGCCGATCGAAGATCCTGATCCTGAATTTGGTCAAACAAAGAGAGGTAAAGAAACTACAGAACAATTCCTTGAAGAAAAACAACAACCTTCAATGCCACAACAACTTGACAAGGGTATCAAAGCTACAACATCCCAATCATTTGTCACACGCGATGACCATGTATCTAAACAACAAAACATTATGGTTAATTGTTGTTTAGTGAGAAAGAGTCTTTTTAGGAAGCACATAAGGTGCTTCTCCCTTACGTGCTTCTTATAGAAGGACAAGCACATTTTTTTAATTTTTTTTATATATCTTATTTATTAATTAAATTATGTGTGCTTTTCTATTTTATTTTTTTATTTTTTGTACCCAATATTTCAAATTAATTAGTTTCCAGTGCTGCATTCAAAAATATTTGTCCTATAACACCAGTATCTTGGAAACTAATTAATTTGAGATATTGGGTGAAAAAATTCAGAAAGTAGAATATAATTTAATCTCAATAAATAAGATATATATATATATATATATATATATAATAAAAAATGTACTTGTGTCCCTCTAATTAGAGGGACAAGCATGTAAAAAACGCATTAGGACAAGCACATAATGTGAACCTGAAGCCCACCTTGCCAACCCAATGATGCTGGTGAACCCTCAATAGCTTCTCTGCTTGTACACCATTTGAATTCTCCTTAGCGCAGACTCTGCTTCAAGCTCTCATCTTACAAATTTGATCTCACTCATCATGAGATCTTCATTTAGGTCCTTCAAGAGAGAGAGTGTGTGTGTGTGTAACACCCCAAATTCCATACTTGAAAATGTGTCTGTTGACACTTAGTTTTAAGAAAATCAATAGAGTTTGAGGTGCTACCACTCAGAGTAATGCGGAAACAGAGATCATGTACTAACGTTTGGGTGATGAGTAACTGATACAAAACGCCTAGGCATATGCTGATGCCCTGGCATATGCTGACATATTAAAAATTTCCCGAAGGAATATTCGTTTGATACATAGTACAAAGCTTTGTATAATTACAAATCTTTATGGTAACTATACAATCTTCAACCAAGTCGTAGCTAGACTTGGGGCAATGAACCTAACTCAGCTAATCAAACAATTTGGCCAGGTAGGTGTCTATCGTGGAAGTCGTGCGTGGAACATACAAATAAAATCAATAAACAATACAATGAAAATTGTCTTCTAGTCCATTTCCTCATCTCTCAGCTCCAAGCCTAGGAAGAAGATGATGATGAACAATAATCTCCGGCCTCACAATCCCTTTGCAGAACTCGTGGCAAGAAATGATGAACAGTTTTCATCCTTCAAACATGGTTGATGTTCGATATTGTCGAAGTCAATGCCGAATATTTGGGGCAGCGAAGATATTATCACATGATATATTGTGGAATGATATTTAGTTAGAGATAGTGGTAGTATAAGTTGAAATGTGAGGATATAAAAAATATTGTATTTTGAGGGAGTATATGTTATACCCCTACCGGCCTCGCCCTTTCGGGTGGCAGGTTAGAGGGATCCTTTTCACTTATCACCTTTCCTTTGTCAATTAACCTTTTTCATTCACTTATATCAGAGTGTGCGCGGCATAGCATATGATCGGTTTGGTCAGCTACAATATACTGGTAAAGGTACATACAAAAACATAAAGTAATCCCCATAGGGTTAAAGGTACAATCGTCCAAAACAAATACTGTCGGATATGATTAGTTTTGATGATGTCTTATATAGATGCCATTACTAAGAGCAAAAAGCTTGTATACTATATTTATCTCCTACATTCACTAATTACATATATTTAATGCAGATTAGTTCAAATTGAACTGTGGAGAATGATTAAGAGAAGAGAAGAAATAAAGTGTTCAATTATGGGGAATAATCAAGAAGGAAATAAGAGATTACAGAAAGAAGAATCTGCAAAGAATTAAGAAGTTATCAAAGGATTTTGGGGATAATCAAGAAGAAGAGAAGAGATTGAAGAAGAAAGAACTTCCTAAATGGAATATCATTATTTAAGTTCTTAGATTGATACTAGACATCTCTACGATCAAATGGAAGTTGGAACGGTTCAATTCGGAGTTAAAACAAGCAAATATAAGGTTCTAGATGAGCAAACTTGAGTCACGAGGTTTCAACTTGAGTTTACTACCTTACTGTAATGATTTGCTTTTCGAATATGAGAAAACTCGAGTTAAGGACACAAAACTCGAGTTTGTCACTAACTAACTCGAGTTAGTAGTGTTTTCAGCACCTCTGGCGTCTCTGGACTAGGCAAACTCAAGTTTATAAGTACAAACTCGAGTTTACAGCGCTGATCAGCACCTCTGTTCTACTCTGTTTCACGTTTCACCTTAGCAAGGTCTAGTAATTTGACAATATATCCTAAACTAGAAATCGGATTGAGGTGAAACCACTATTTTATGAAACTAGACTCCCAATGCGTCATTTTGACAAAGTTTCAAGACCAAAGGAGTTTAGATCAAGGAGCTATGAATTGTGGAAGTTGACAGTGAAATTCACACCACACAGCAAACCAAGCTTCGATATTTTGAGTGTATCTCACAAACGACAAATCCAAATGAGCTGAAACCAGTGCCATTTGAAACTAGACTCAAATACCTTTTCAAAAACATAAAGATCAAAGAAAAAAAAAAGATCAATTGAAGGAGATTTGATGTTTTAAAGTTGACAATCAGTTCAGGATGTTGCAAAATCGCTAGTTAAGAACAACCTTTATTCATCTGATGATAACAGACATAATATAATGAGTTTGGAGCTGATTCTTTTTGCATTGGAAAGAAGACTTAAAGAGCTTTGTGGGGATAGGAGGTTTGTCAAATTTGGAGCTATATCAAAGATGCTACACTCACTGGAAATTGACCCTCGTGTTGATAATATTTTCGCATTTTGAAAGGCAAAGAACTTTCAAAGAGTTTACAAATTATGTAACTCGAGTTTGTTTTAACAAACTCTAGTTTTTGTCAAGCCAAGAGACTTCAATGTTTTTAAACTTAAGAAAACTCTAGTTTGATATACCAAACTCTAGTTTGCGCTTGACTGAGAGTTTTCAAAGATTTTCATCTTCTAAGCAAACTCAAGTTTAATTTAGAAAAATCGAGTTTGTGGCAAAGAGAGAGCTCCTCACTGTTTTGAACTTAAGAAAACTTTAGTTTCCATTTGAAAACTCTTGTTTGAGCTTTTATGAACTTAAACTCTTTTCAGTATGAATAGTGTCAAACTCGAGTTTGTCACTTAATGACTTGAGTTTGCTCCTGTTTCAAAGTATTTTTCAAAGCTCAATCGCAATGATCATTTCAGAAAGAACTAAACTCGATTTTATGTTTCAAACTCCAATTTTGCTTTTGAGAAACAGTTGCAAACTCTAGCTTGCTTGAACAAACTCTAGTTTGTGTTCCTCTGTTTGAAAATCAGCTTTCACAAATTTGTGAAATCTTCATGTTATGATCTAGTTACTTCTTATCATCACTCATTACTATTCCTAATTATGTTTAATCAATTTGTTAGAGAGTTTCAGATGATCAAAGGTTGTTAAACTAAAGATCAAGGGTAAAGTAAATGTTGATGTCATAGCTGGTTCAAAAAACGAAGTTCTAATGGCTAGTTCAATCTGAATCTAACAGCTATATTTCTTTATCCAATAGTCATTGAATCTTCAAACGGTCATATATTGATCTCTACCTATAAAAGAAGAAGCATTCAGGGTTGATGAGACAGATCTTGCATTGTCAAGATGCCAACATTCTGATTCCAACATTTATCTCATACACACTCAATTTTCAATGCTTACATAGTTCATCATAGAAAGTGATATTATTTTTAATGTACTTCTGTGTTTTTCTTATTCACTTTTGAGAGAGAAGATTCATTATAAACATTATATCTGTTTATCTCAGAGTTACTCAAGATTGGGTGATCTTGAGTGGGAAACAGATTGTAACCTTACATTGTGTAAGTGGCAGTATCTCGGTGAGAGATTTGGCTTCACAAGTGTCTAGGTGAACTTGTGGGATTGTAAAGGCTTCTCTTGTACCCGGATTAAATAAAAGGATAGTGGATTGAAAATCTCAAGTGGAGCTTGGGGAGTCAAGGATTAGGCCAAACCAGTATAAATCACAATTTGCATATTCTCTTCTCTTATCTCTTATATTCCCAGCATATATGTTTGAATGACTGTTTATTGTTTTATAAATCATTACTGTCATTCAAACTACTTTTAGTAAGTTGTGAAAAGATTTTCAAAGTTCCAAAAGATTTTATCAGACACCCAATTCACCCCCCTTGGGTGATAGCCATGTCTAACAAATACTAAACAGTGAGTATAAATCATACAATCATCCCAATAATAGAAGTACAAGATGCAACTGGGCATCCTCTATTTCTTCGTCTTTCCGCACCAAGCCTTACCTTCTTCAAGTCCTCCTAATGAAAATCACAATTAGGAACATAAATCTGCCTCTGGCATAATGATATTGGGATGTACTACCTTCGTAGGACTACCTGGTCAAGACAAGCCCCCAGATCTAGTGCGCTAAGGGCCTTAGTAGCTAGGGCAACCAACCCTAACTACCTACCCCAAAAGGCCTCAGTAGACACCTATGAACACACAGTCACATAGGCTCCACCTACCTCATATACCTTGGGCCTCAGTAGACACCTATGAACACACAATCACATAGACTCCACCTACCCTACATGCCAAGGGCCACAGTAGCACCCTAAGGACACACCATCCCATAGGTACTACCTACCCATCATTCCTCAGGCCTCAAAAGCAACCATAGGACACAAAGTTCCCATAGATACTACCTACCCAATATCCACAATCATGATAACACATACATACGAGAGCAACATAGAATATGCAAGTTTATAGACTGCCTGGCACGCCTTGAAAATAGTAAACTCTTCCCTTGGTGTTGGAATTATGGTCCACAAGTGTTAACACCCTAGTTACAGCAAAATATCACACTTTCAATCACATATTCAAACTTTTACTTCAAGTTCCATAATTTCGCCTAACACCAGATTTCTAGAATTTCTGACCCAACTTTGCTGATTTTTAATAAATTAACCTCACATACGAAGTATCAATAGTGCATTACATTTATTCATAAATATACAATTAATCATAAGCAGAAAATAGTCCACATAACAACATTACCATACTCAAGAATCAAACATCACAAATCACATGCAACATAAGTTGCAACCATTCATCACATGATACACCACCATAGCACTAGCTACTTAATAGGGTAGGTCCAATAGGCCTTACTACATCTAATCATCAAAAGACGCCAAGGTTTCTTCCTACCACCTGGTTTATGAATGGTGCCACTAGGAAGAAACCAAGGGGTTCTTCTAGCTACCTGGCTTGTAAATAATGTCATTGGGAATATACCAAGGGGTTTTTCCAGCTCATTGACTTGTATATGGTACTACTGGACCAAGAGGTTCTTTTACCCAACAGCTCTTAAGTGGTACTTACCCACACAAACAAAACTTTTACCAATAGGGTTCAACCATACACATATAGATGGTCATACAAAGTATATGAGAGTTAGAATTACTACCTGATTGCTTTATCCAAGTAGATTCCAAGAAGTTCGCTTGTTACAGGTAATTATAGGTTCCTATAAGAACACATTATAAACAATGGTCAATACTCACTTTACTTTAGACATTTCAAACGTCATATAGCACAATGCAACTAATATGAAACTAGTAGGTCTAAACCAATATCATCAAGTTCCTTGGTTTGTATTATTTTCACATTCGAACATTTTTCCAGAATTTGTACTATCACTTTGAAAAATCATATCTCCTAGCACAAATGTCTAAATGAAGTCAATCCAAAGCTTATGGACTCCTTATTAAGTCTAGGTTCAAAGAAAAATGTTTCCAATAGCCAATTACACACATGCCATTCCCAGTTTAATAAAACAATAACTTCAGTCCATATTTCATTCCAAAATTATAGGTCATTTTCAAAAATTCATAACTTAGTGTGCACAACTCCAAATTCAAAAAATGACCTTTCAAATTAAACATCATTATGTCTACTTTAATCCTAGAAAATTTATTTGCAATTAGACATCACTTACTTCTGTAAATATTCGTCAAAAACTTGTTGCCTGCATAGAGTTTTCAATACAATTTTTTGGTTTCGGTACAATTCTATCCCAAAGCTTCTAAAATTCATACTGAAACCCTATCCTACACAAATTTTTGTGTTGAATACAATGGAATCATCAAAATGGTCAAATTTAAACTCCCTTGTCCTACCCTATCGCTGGCTGAACCAAGGGTTCATTGTGGCCATCAACATTTTGCGATTCTCACTTTGGAAACACCCTAATTTCGATTCCTAACCACATTTTATCTTGTAATTTAGACCATATACATATGTTAACGTACTTTGGTAATTTGGACAAAAGCTCCCCCTGGGGTTCAACCATCCAAAATTCACCGAAAGGTAGAGAAACCACCAGTAAACTCTAGTACACAACCAGTAAGCTTAGAATAACTTACCTTAATCGTTGTTCGGTAAATTTTTCAAGATTTCTCTCTCCCTTCGCTGATCAAACTTTTGGTTTAACCCTCAGAACCACAATACCAAAGAGTTTTGTGAGCAAAAGAAGTAGGAGGAGGAAAGGATTAGAAGTTACAAGTCTGTAGCAAAGAAATTACCTCGGTTTGACAGATTTTTCTCTTCCTCTTCTTCCTCCTTGTAATCTCGGCACTTGGGAGCTTGAGAGTTGATGAGAGATGATGAAATATGAGAATGAAGAAGGGTAAATCTGTTTAGAAGAGGTCAAAGGCAGTTTGGAAGGGGAAATGACCAAATTGCCCTTCAACTATCATGTATAATTACGAATCATACCATTAGTTAAAATTCAATTGGATTTCGACCTTTTATTTTGCAATCTAATTGGAAAAATTTCTTGGGTTATTTTTAGGAATATTTAAATCCCTTTTATTGGCTTATAACTCATGCTCAAGTGTCCATAAATTTTAAATTATTATGAAACATATGGCACGATTCCTTAAAACTTGCAATCTTAACCTTCCTTCAATTTTTCTCATAATTCCTAATAAATCTCATGCAACTTCTTTTCATTCCTTTTGGTTGTATTTAATACTATAAAATGAAAGAAAGAAATATAAATTTCATAAGTCCCATTGGTGCTAACATATGCCTCATTGTCCATGAATCCTAGTACTTCTAGTGTTACTCAAATACATCAAATTTAATTCCATCCATATTTTGAGTAACTATCTGTGTATATTCATAATCTTGCCTTGATTGTTGACATACTTTCAAGACTTTCATCTAAGAAGCAAGATTATCTCTTGGCCATAGCAAAGTCATTATGCGTATATATGTTGTGCTAAGCATATCTTGATAATGCTTTACTTTCATGACTTTTGGTTTTCAGAAAATTCTTCAACATGTTAACTTCAATGTTCAACATGTTTTCTAAAACAGAAGCATATTGAGATATTCACTAAACTTATTGACTTTCATCATATTTATAATAAACATTGTTTTCAAACATGTTTCAAAAATCTCTCATGTATGAAAAATATTGATTTCATAATGTGTCATCACATTTTTGAAAGACCATTCAAGATTTGAAATACTTTGCATATTTCATTATCTTTCTTGAAAAATCTGAACTTCAAATTGATAAATGCTTATCGTTATAGATAAGGTTTTCTATACTCATTTTTATCAATGACATCTTCTCTGCATAAAGTGTATTCACAAATTGTCATTGAGAAATAACATTTTTGGTATCATTTAGTTGTTACCCTATTCAATTCATTGGCTTGATCTTATTTGTTTGGGTAAAACTATGTTTTGATCTTTGATTGTTATACTATTTGCTCAAAAATCATATGATTTAATTCTATAAGAGCATTAGAGTTATCATGTCTAATCTTGTGTGGACTCAAGAATCATTGAGTACCAAAGGACACATATTTTTGCAGGAGCTAACCGAAATGTTCTGTTGAGGGATACAAAGAATATAGGCAAACAGAATAGATCATTTTAGTGGCTATGTCTGCAAATTTTGTGGCATCACTTGAGTGACATTCTATCACTAGCAAGAGGCTTAAACCAATTGATAAGGAGCATGCTAGCTTGATGAGAAGCTATGAGCAGAAACTAATCCTATACAAAGCTCATTCAGGATTTTAGCTTCCAAGATGCATTCAAAATAATGGATAATAGCTATCTAGTAATGCATCTATGGACTACAGAGGATTAACTTGAGTAATTACGATATTATTCAAGTGAGGTATTGTATTATGAAACAATATGTGTATTGTATATCATAATCATGCTAGGCTAATTTGATTTTATTCATTTAATTTTATCTCATGAATCTTAGCCAAGCAAATCCATTTTTAAAATGATCCTTATGCTTTAAAACTCTTTTATCATCATAAAGGCATAAGTGATTTCTTCATACCAATTTCAAGTCCATCCATGTGCCTTTGAAAGTTCTTAATTCTGAGATACCATATTATGCCCATTAGAGTTGGAGGATCTTTAGACTTCATAACATTTTGTGTCACATTATTATTTGGTATCATTAAAGGGAATTTCACATTTTAGTCATGCATTCATTAAGGGGGAGCTTCACATTCAGATGTGTTCTTCTCTTTTATTTGAAGAAAATCTCTTTAAACATACTCATCTACATTCACTATATTTTATTAGTTTTGATGATGAGTTAATTTCACTCTTAAAAATATCTTATATTTTCCTTTCATTATTATTTGAAAATATCTTTTCGAAAGGAATACTTTGTTATCTGGTTGCACTAACAAATCTCTTCTGGAAAGGATGTTTTTAATTTGTAGCAGGAGATTTGGTTATGTGTTGCAACTTTGGAGATCAATCATTAAAGCTAAGATATGCTCTACATCGATGATCTTTGAAGAAAAAGCAAAGGATGGAAGCTGAGTGCTGATCATATTCGGATGTGATAGTCTTCAAGAAGCAAATATTTTCATCCTATTTACATTATACAGGATACTCATGATCCTGCTATTGATCTTCTTCAAAGAATCTCACACAACAAGGAAGAGAGCCTTCCACTGCTTCATCTCAGACCATGACAACACAATCAAACTTCATGCATCAAGCAAATAGACTTCTTTGATCATTCATCAGTTTGCAGAACCAACATGAGCATTTCTAAACTCTATCTTTTGTATTCAGTAGAAATTTTGCACATGTTTGGTATCTATATGTTTTAAATGTGAAAGATGTCTTGAAAACCTCTCTAAATTCTCTCAAATTTGTTTTTCATAAAAACATTCCAAATTGCTTCATATTTAGAATGAAAACACTTTTAATTGGGGAGAGAAAATCAGTTCTTTGACCCTTTTAATCTGGTTTCATATGTGTCTCTTTAAACATTTCCTCTTTACTTCAACTTTTTGCTAATGACAAATAAGGGGGAGAGAATGACAAGAAAAATATGTTGCATCTAATACATTCTCATATTCATACATATTTTTCTTAAGGTATTTGCCATCATCAAAAAGGGGGAGAATGTTGATTATGATTAGTTTTGATGATGTCTAATATAGAAGCAAAAAGTTTATATAATATATCTCCTACATTGACTAACTACTATGTTTAATGTAGATTAGTTCAAGTTGAATTAGAAAGAAGAATAATCAAGAAGGAGATAAGAAATTACAAGAAGAAGAAATTGAATCAAAGAAGATGTGAGTCAAATGATATAGAATGATCAAAAGAAGAGAAGGAAGAAAGAGTAGGATTATGAAGATTAATCAAGATGGGAGATTAAAGAAGGAAGAACTTGTTGAATGGAATGAGAATATAAATATTCAAGTTCTTATATTGACGCTAGAAGACTCCAAGATCATATGGAAGTTCAAATGGCTCAATTCGGAGTTAAAGTCAGCAAAAATCAGCGGCTAGAAGGCTCCAAGATCATATGCAACGTGATCAGCAACTTTGTTCTACTCTGTTCACATTCAGCACGGGCGATGTCTGGTAATTCGATGATATCTCACAAACCAGAGATCGGATTGAGACGAAACCAAAAGCATTGGAAACTAGACATCTAACACGTATTGGTGACAAAAATTCTTGCCCAAAGGAGTTCAGATGAATTATTGATGAATTTTACAAGTTGACACAAAGATCAGCGTCACAGTCAGGAACAGCCTTCGGTATTTTGAGTATATCTCATAAACGACAAATCCGATTGAGCTGAAATCAGTGGCATATGAAAATAGACTCACAGAGCTTTCTATCAAGAGTTAAACGGATCAAAACGGAGCTCGGACCAGAGAGATATGGCCCTTAGAAGTTGATAGTCAGTTCAAGTATTGCTCAATTGCATTTTATAAGTCAATACCGCAGTATAGGGTGCTATACCGCAGTATTGGACTTCCAGAGAACAATCAAATTTTTTCAGTTAAGTCAATACCGTAGTATAGGGTGCTATACCGCAGTATTGGACTTCCAGAGAACAAGCAAATTTTTTAAGTTAAGTCAATACCGCAGTATAGGGTGACATGCCGCAGTATTGGACTTCCAGAGAGCAACCGAGTTTTTCAAAACTTGCCAATACCGCAGTATAGCTTTGTATACTGCAGTATAGGGCCATCCAGAGAGCAACTGAGTTTTTTAAAACTAGCCAATACCGCAGTATAGGTATGTATACTGCAGTATAGGGCCATCTAGAGAGCAACTGAGTTTTTCAAAACTAGCCAATACCGCAGTATAGGTATGTATACTGCAGTATAGGGCCATCCAGAGAGCAACTGAGTTTTTCAAAACTAGCCAATACCGCAGTATAGGTATGTATACTGCAGTATAGGGCCAACCAGAGAGCAATCAAATTTTCTCACCCAAGTCAATACCGCAGTATGGATATGGATACTGCAGTATAGGCTTATACAGAAAGCTCTCAAATTTTATAACTATTGCATACTGCAGTATAGGTTTGCATACTGCAGTATTAGGCAATTAAGTTGACTCTCAATTTTGTCAAAAACTCGCATACTACAGTATGTTACTTACATACCGCAGTATAGGACATAGCTTTCAAAACCAATTCACGATGTTCTGCCTCTGGAAGCTGCATACCGCAGTATGACTTTGGATACTGCAGTATGGACACTTATGCACAGTGCCATACTCCAGTATAGAGGAACTTACCGCAGTATACAACGGTCAAAATTGATTTTTGAATTACACAAATTTGCAAATCATTATTGTTTGATCTAATTGCTTACATATATCATTCACTTATGTTCCCAGATACGTTTAACAAGTTTGTTAAGTGAATTTCAGTCAGCACAGATGAAGATTAATGAGATCAAAGGCAAAAAGCAAAAAGGTGCTCAGTGCATTTAATGCACTTCTGCAAATCAACCTCCTTTTGGTTAATCCATCTGAGCACGCATTCTCAACGGTCAAGAATCATTTCTTCATCAAGCAAAGTCTACTCCAACAGGCAAATCCTCAGAGAGCCACATCAAATCACATTAACACATGGATTAGTTGGAGTTTAGAGAGAGAAGCAGACCACACTTAATGACAATCAACTACAACGGTCTGATTCATCCTACAACGGTCAAAAACGGTCACACATCATTCTCTACCTATAAAAGACATGGACTCAAGCAGAAAAACGAAGAGATACAAGCTTACAATGCCAAAATGCTGATACTCTGCTTCTTCATCATTCTCACTCTGTTTTTTCATATCTAGATAGCTTAGAGAGTGAAATGAATTGTATCTGTACTTCAGTGATTACTTATCCATTCCTTTGAGAGGAAATTTATTGTAAACACATTATCTTTCTGAGAGTAACTCAAGATTGGGTAATCTTGAGTGGGTTATACATTGTGTTGATTACAACTTGTAAGGGGGAGTGTATCCTAGTAAGAGGATAATCTCTAGTACAGAGTGTGTAATCAAGCAGTGTATTGATTACAGATTGTAAGGGAGAGTGAATCCTAGAGAGAGGATTGCTTCAGTTACAGATCGTGTAATCAAGCTTATTGAAGATAGTAGATTGAAAATCCCAAGTGTGGCTTGGGGACTGGACGTAGGTCAAGGAGGGCCGAACCAGTATAAATCTGTTTGCAAGCTCTTTTCCCTTATCTCTTACATTTCCAGCATTTACATTTGAGTGTTAACCAATTGCTTGCAAACTTATCATTGTTGATCAAAGATGAATTTCCTGAATTGCGAAAGTATTTCAAAGAAAGAAAATTTTTATACTTCACCCAATTCACCCCCCCCCTCTTGGGTTCAGCCGTAACTTACAAAGTATCTTTTGATACATCTGTACTTTAGTGATTATATTTATTTACTCAGAGAGAATTCATTTATTATAAATCATTTCATTGTAAGAATCTCAAGTCGTGGGACTTGGAGACTGGCATGTTGATTGCAACTTGTAAGGGGGAGTAAGTTCTAGTGAGAGAATTACTCTAGAGTTACAGAGTGTGTAATCAATTGAGATAGTGAAATCCCAGAGTGTCTAGGACTGGATGTAGGTCAAGAGGTTGAACTAAACTAGTATAAATTCCTTGTGTCTTGCTTCTCCTTCTCTGACTCTGTTATACCCTATTTTTAGTGTTCGAAAACAGAGCCTTAGAAAAGAATTTTTAAAATCCCCAATTCACCCCCCCTCTTGGTGATTTGCTCCACTTTTAGGACTCCTCCTTCCTAGTTCGCTAGACCCCTTCCAGAGCACTATTGGTCCTTTCTTTGAGTTTTCCGGTGAGCTCTGAAGATTCCAATGGAGCTGGACTGTTAATGGCTATGTGTGGCTAAAACCTTTGCTTCTTGGTGATAGAGACATGTGGTTTGAGCATTTGTGCTTCAATAGGGGAGTTCTTTAACTTAATCTTTTGTTTAGACTATATATTTGATTTCCTTGTTTAGGTTTATCATTATTTGGTTATGAGACTTGAATTGCTGTTATGTGTCAATGTGGATTGATTAATGCACTACCAAAAAAAAAAAAACCATCATTTGTCGCGGTTACTCTGTAGCATGTCACAAAAAACCGCCACAAAGTATTCAAATTGTAGCGGTTTTTGTGGAAACCACAGCAAATTAGTAGCGGAAGCATTTGCGCCAAAAGGCAGGCATCTTTGCTGCGATATTTCTAGCAGTTATCCTAACTAAACTGCTGCAAATTTGGTGCCAGCTTGGCGTGTAATGGCGCGAACTTTATTGCGGTTTATTGAGAATACCCACTACAAATATGGTGTGAACATTGTCTTGGTTAATTTGTAGCGGTTTCATGAAAAACAACCGCTACAAACAAGCGAAACGACACAGTTTAGTCGCGATCAAAGTAAAGCGACATTTAAACCACGTCAAATTCAATCATTTTGTCGCAGTTTCCAACTGAGCCGCTACAAATGTTTATGCTATTTGCACACTCCAATCCGTACATCAATTATAAATATTCAAAAAATTACTCAATCTGCATTGTCGCTGAATGATCATTCTTGGCTTGGTAGTCAAAGCGGTGCAAATATCTGCAGCCCTAATCTCGAGAGATGAGAGCTGCAGATATTTACCTCCCTTCTCATCGCTGAAGCCAAGGATGTTCCTTCAATGACAATCCAGATTTAATAATTCCTTTGACTTGAAGACTTCTACTTTTCTAAATATTGTCAAACATGCAACCGAAGATTGACTCCATTATAGCCACCGTTCTCTCTGGAAAATATCCCTGATCAAAATGAGTCAGTGAGTTTTTCCTGGGAGATCAATGGCTATACTGAATCCGAATCTTCACGGGCATGTTGGACTATTTTCAATAAACTTATTATTCCTAATTTATTCTTCTCGACTAATTTGGGGGAATTAAAGAAAATAATTAAATTAATTGAGAGTTTTAAACCAATTATTTTGGCACTAATTTAAATTTTTCCCAAAAAAAAAATCCTTAGTCTAGAAATTTTTTTGGGAAAAATTAAAATTAGTCGTGGTTTTATTGAGTAACCGTTACAGAATATCAAAGGACAAGCAATTTGTAGCTGTTATAGCCTAAAACCGCTACAGAATGGCAAAGGTCTGTCATTTTGTAGCAGTTATGTAACCGTTACAAATGTTCACGAAGAACGAGGCATATGTGTCGCAGTTTCTGTAGCGGTTAATTGAAAACCACTGCAAATTTATTGACTTTTTCGTGGTTATATAAGAAAACCGCTACAAAATGTAGCAGGTTTTTAACAGCACACGTCATTTTAACAATAACGCGCGCAAGGTTTTGATTTTTCACCTTTTAAAAAAACTTGTACTTTTGAACATCATGGTTTCTAAGGATAAGAGAAAAGAGAAAGTTGTTGAACAGGAGGTTAGGCCTATAAGGGGTAGTAGTAGTAGAGGCCGGGGCTGTACGAGAGGGCGTGGGGCTTTGTCTATTCCTCCGCCCAGTCAGGAGTGGAACAAGTTTGATGAACTCTTTGTTGATGAGCTAATCCCAGGCGTAGAGGCTGTAGGAGGAGAAGGAGGCGCAAGCCTGTCATTGAGTGACATCGACAAAAATGAGCAGATCCATATCGACATTCCCATAGCTGATGCAGAGCGCTTTTTGGACGAGGAGAACGAGCGGGACCAAGGGAACACCTGACCGTCATCTTCGTGTTCTACTAGATTTGAGGTGGAGGTACAAGGTAAATGTAATTTGTTTTTTTGACAAAAGTTAAATTTATATTCGTTATGTTTAATTAAATTCTGTTTAAACGCAACACAAACATGTTTTTATAATTGTGCAGATTCACAGGGGAACATCAGCAGGAGGACGTTGGATGTTGCCGGGGTTGCTTATCTGGAGGGGTATCGCGTCGTAGTCCCCTTTAACGAGGACACAGACCAACCGATCAACAGTGGTGGTCATCTAATGAACCGGTTCCTGTCAGAATTTGGCGGTAATTGGGCATGGTTCCCGATCTACTTCCACAATTCGAAGAAGGTTCCGAAGGATAACAAGGACAAAGCGTTTGCTAACGTTGTGCATGTAAGTAATGATGCTTAATTAAATTGAATATGTTATTAGTTATGATTTGTGGTTTATTTATCTATTTATTATTAATTAATTAATTAATTACTAATTGAATTATAATTCAAAAAAAGTTTAACGTGCGCGTCGCCACGAAGAGGTACGTACTGATGAAAATAGGGGAAGGGTGGAAGAGCCCGAGGGGTCGTCTCTACAACTGTTAGTTCTCTATATGTTTTGATGATTTCTAACAATTGTAAACAACATGGAAATGTTTTTGCTCAAGGATAAACTGATTTAATCCTATCAATTTCAAACAAAAACATTCTGCCTGAGACAAACTCGAGCCTATTATTGGCATGCTCGAGCCTATCTTTGACAGAGAATAAAAACCTGCCACTTTGATTTTCAAACTCGAGACTAAACCTGAAGTGTAGAACTTAAGAATTCTCCAAAGTTTTCAAAACTCAGTATGAACTCAAGCCCACACTTTTAAGCTCGAGTTCACCAGAGACAGAGAGGTTTCTAACTTGCAAACAATTTTAAACTTGACACAGACCTTCCACAAACCTCAGGTTTGCAAGTTCCAAAGAAAAATTTTCATTGTTTTCAAAGATCATGAACTCGAGCCTGTTATGGCAAACTCGAGTTCATCTTTGGCAGGGAGAATTTTTCAAACTTAAGAGTTTTTTTTACAAACTCTGCACTGTTTTATTCAAAATAAAGTTTTTCCAGTTTGAATAATCTCAAGAGCTTTAAACTCGAGCCTAAGCTTTGCAAACTCGAGCCTAAAAGTTCCGGAGAGCAACAAGCTTCATAGGGTTGGATAAACTCGAGCCTAAGCTTTTCAAACTCGAGCCTAAAAGTTCCAGAGAGCAAAAGTGTTTTTCAACTTGAGAAAACTCTAGAGTCTATTTTATAAACCTCAGGTTTGAAATTTGGAAGAATGAACTGAGTCTTGACATGAATAGTGCCACACTCGAGCCTAACATGTTAAGCTCGAGTTCAAACCTTACAGAGAGCAAAGAACCACTACTACAAAATACTTAAAAGACGACCTAAAAAAGACTCAAATAACGTCCTTATTTTAAGGGACGTCGGGGAGAATGTAGTAGTATGTGCTCAATTAGGCAACCTGAATACAAATCAGGTCGCCTAATATGAGGCGACCTGAATACAAATCAGGTCGCCTCATATGAGGCGACCTAACTGGTTTAAGGTCGCCTCATATGAGGCAACCTGAAACAAATAAGGTCGCCTCATATATACAAGTAAGGTCGCCTCATATGACCTATTATTGCAGGTTGCCTATTTTATTTTAAAGGCGACCTTACTACTATTCAGGTTGCCTATTTTATTAAACAGACTACCTAAATTGGGTTTAGGTAGCCTATTTTATTAAATAGACTACCTAAATTGGCGTTCAGGTCGCCTATTTTATTGAACAGACTACCTAAATTGGTGTTCAGGTCGCCTTATATTAGTTTTTTTAAAAAAAAAAAATTAGTTCTCGCTCTTTGTTTGTCCAATTTGCTGCAAAACTGAATACTGAATTACAGCAAGGCAATTCATAACTCAATTACAGCAATTTCCTGCCAAATTCCTGTTTTTCTAACACCAATTACAGTAAGGCAATAACTCAAAATGTACAAGTTTTTACCATAATACTCAGCAACCATAGCAAAATTCAAACAACGTTAATGGTACATGTCCATGATTCACAACAAAACTACAGTTACAATCAATCAAATTCAAGCCATTCACTCAACTACCAGAGTCAGAAACTATCCGCTGAATAAGTTACTACAACAATTTAACTATACCACTGCAAAACAGAACCAATTTGTACAATATTAACAAGGGAAGGCCAGACAGAGCTAAGTCATACCCTAACAATAGATTAACTTGCCTATATATTCACAGTGAACCATGTTCAAGAAGATATCTAGCCAACATGTCTCGAGTCGAATCCAGGTCATCTTGTGAGTACGGATCCTCAGTACGAAAAAATTGTAAATTGGAAAACAAGGTATAATTAACAACTGAAGTACCACAACATAAAATATTATCATTTGAGGATCACGGAGCATTACGTACGTTTTGAAAGCCAGTAGTTTTTCCGATGGAAACGATAGATTGCATCCAACTGATGACATTGTATCCGCACTCGGTGTGCCCTGGTTGTTGATGGCACTATAAATCAAAAACAAATTGTTAAAACGAAAGCTATTGTGTCACAGAAAAACACTTGAATTGAAACTACTTACCTTCAGGTAAAACCACTTCGGTCCACCCTGGTCTCTTTGTCCAGCAAGCTCTCTATACGTCCTAAGACCCCTATCATCATTAAAATGGAAATTAACAGACATGAAAACAATTCATTTAAAAGACGAATTGATGATTTAAACAAAAATTTACTTACTCGGCAAACATGTTTTTGATATCCTCGGTTGGCCTGCCACTTACAGAATCATACCAATAACATGCGTTCTTAGAGGGGCAAACTACACACAGGGTCCAATGAGCACTACAACATATACATATTCATATTAAACTAAGATAAGAAAGCAATTTATTCTTAAAAATCTTATATAGACAAAAAAAAACGTACCCTTCATATATTGGCGCTAGATAACAAGTCGATTGTAGGTCACCCATTGCTAATCCAGCATAAATGGCCCTCCTGGCTACGATATTGCGAGCTGAAGCCGTGCTTCCAGGACATAAGAATCCGAATGAACCCAATCGGCCTCCCTTTTTGCACATGTCGTGGCAGATACTATGCTCGAAATAAAATGATAGATGTTGTTGAATATATTAAACAAAAAATAGTAACTGACATAATTAAAGGGTAAAAAAAAACTTACAAGATTGCAAGTTGAAGCCACCGTATATCTAAACATTCCATATGCATAAACTCTGTCATATCTTTCTTGTCAATATTGATCGAATATGTCTTGTCAACATCGACAACGCCCGGAGGCATCTGCAAGCCTATAGAGGTGATGTCCTTGTAGAGCGCTCGCAGCTGTGCTAAGTATGGAAAGATGTCCGCAGCTTGTTCATGCTATGAAAACATAATAAACAGATTACGAGTGGGTTAGCTATGAAAATCAAATGGGAACCTACTCATCATCAATCAGTAATGTATGGAAATACCATTGGAGGTGTCGTCCCCATCTCAATAAGATGATGCGGTCAAAGGATGAACGATGTGGTGGCAGCGCTGAGATAGGGAACCTCCTCATCATCAATCGGGATGGCTGTCTTTTCTTCACCCTCTCGCACACTTCTTATAGTCACCCTACGTAGGTCTTGTGGAATTTGCATATTGTGGTGTGTGGTTTGTTCTGGGTAAACAAGACCATCGGCAACAATACGCCGGTGTGGGTCATCCAAATATAGAGTGCAGGGTTGTTCACCCTGTGGAGTGTGAGAAGGCTCGCCAATAAGTACATCTAGAGAGTGATGAGAAGGTTCGCCAACAGGTACATCTGGAGCGTGAAAACTTTCTTTACTGCTTGGGAAGGCCGGAGATTCCTGGTTTGTAGGTTGCGTATTTCCCTTCTCTTGTATCATAGCCCTCATTTCACCTCGTAGTTGTGCCATAACCTCATCTACGAGGGACGCTCGAATTTTGGCTACAAGCTGAGGGCTAGGGTTGTCATCGTCATGCGAACAAGTAGAACGCCGTCCAAAATATTTCGCGACGCTAACTCCCCTCGGCTCCCTCGAACAGCATCAAGGTAATCTGGCTTCCCAATGGCCGTGGACAAAATGTCCATCCGTTTACCCGGCGTGAATGAACCTTGGCTGCTCTGCTGCTCAAGCGCATCCTGTATCATAGGATTTTTCATAAATAGTAACTAAACTCTAAAAATATGAAACAACAGAGGCTATTATTTAATACTTCTAATTTAACTACTTACAATCTTTAAGGCAACCTCAGCCACATCTTCATTTACGTACTTGTCACCCCTCTTCCTCACAGCTATCCATTTTTTGTGGCGAGGAGGACACTCAGGGGCTTGGATAACAGGATCGGATTGCGCACCTTCCTTCATTCTCTGCAACTCTTCTTCCATCAGCTTCCGTTCAAGCTTCTTATAGCCACCCCTAGACATGCAATGCGGATACTTATTTCTTGCTTGCCTCTCTCTATTGGCCTGACTTTGTTCCTATGACACGAAAACAAATAAAACTGCGCCTTCAATGTCAAAACAATGCGAACTAAAAGATAAGATATGAAAGAAATTTTACAAGAAATTCAGGATTTTGGCGTAACGCCACAAACTCCCGCCAGTCCTCTAGAGAAATGTAATCATAGTCCTGACATGGGTCCTTGTCCCTCTTTGCCCCTCAGATATACTTTTTAATGAGCTTGTTCTTAAAGTCTTTCCAACGTAGACGAACCTCGCCGATCCAATGCTTGTACATGGTCCTATTGTTAGGCACATCATACGTTTACTGCAAGGTAAAAGATAGAAGATATGAGACAAATCAAGTAATAAAACTAAAGATACAAATGCAGAATGAATCGAAAGTGAGATACCAAAAGTTGTGCCCAGATCAACTCCTTCGTTTTTTGAGTAACCAACTTCCAATGAGAGAAAACAATGCGGACTTTGCTTCGAGCCAGATAGCCTACGTAGCTAATGAAATTGTCTTCCTCCGGACCAATTGGATTCATATTGGCATCAAACTCCACATGCAGCCTCTTTTTCTGACCCTGACGACGTGCAATTAATGCACCCATATGTGTGCTACCTCTACCATTTCTCCCCACCGGAACATCATTCCCACTATCACCCGATGGCTTGTCAGAGCTAGACATATTCCTGTTCATCAAAGACAAATCAATAATGTTAGATAGGGTTATTATTAAATAATAAACAAATGAATAAAATGAACTAACATGTTAAACTTGTACAAAAATAACATAGCACTTTTTCATAACTTAAGATCTTACTTTATATGGTCTCCCATATTCCTTCAGAATGATCCTTTCTTGGAGCATATTCTTCATCATCTACCAATTCTACTTCACGTGTTATAGGTGGATTTGTTGTGAAAAGGAGTGTATCGTCCAGGTTCAAGGATTCTTCACCATACGTCTGTTTTTTACTTTGAAGTACAATGGACATTTTGTTATTTGCAGGATTTGTAACATAAAACACTTGTTTCGCCTGGCTTGCTAGAATGAATGGATCATCTCTATGACCAAGTCTTTGAAGATCAACTGAGACAAATCCAAATTTAGGATCTATTACAACAGCATTATTGTTAACCCACCGACATTTAAATAAAGCAACTTTGAACTTGGTGTAGCTCATCTCCCATATTTCTTCAATAACTCCATAATAGGCCATTGATGCTAACACTGGGTTTTTGTCTTTCGAACTCGAAAAGTGCATGGATTCTGCTTCAACCATCACCCCACTGTTTTGCACAGAACTTCTGTCATCTTGGTCTTTTGTGTAGAAAGAATATCCGTTTATATCATAACCTATCCAAGTGATGACCTGATAAGAAGGCCCCCAGCCTAACCACTCGATTGTATCTGACACTCCGGTCTCGTGCGATACCTTCTCCTCGAACCACTTTATAAACGTCTTCTTTTGCTCATGAGCTATTTGCATGTCATTCTTCCTTGGATTCTTATTCTTCAAACTCTTTCTGTGTTCATCAATGTATGGTTGAACTTCTTCCATATTATTCAAGATGTACAGGTGTGCTTGCAACACCTCTTCACGAGGCTTATTCTTCAGTTTGATTCCTCGAGTTCCCTCACTTATCCCCTTATCATGCTGAGATTGTAACGTCGCCCCTGATAGATAATCTTTACAGAACTCCATAGCCTCTTCCACTACATATCTCTCAACTATTGAGGCTTCCGGTCGATAAGGATTTTTAGAATACCCTTTTAAGATCTTCATGTATCGCTCGAAAGGGTACATCCACCTTAGGTAAACTGGACCGCAGAGCCTTACCTCCCTTACCAAGTGCACTAGCAGGTGCACCATTATATCGAAAAATGCAGGAGGAAAATGCATCTCCAGTTGGGACAAAATAATATAACCCTCATTTTCCAATTCATCCAACTTTTCAATGTCAATGACCTTGTTACATATAGCATTAAAAAAAATACTCAATTTTGTTATAGTAGTCCGCACTTCATCTTTCATAATGCCCCTAATAGCTACTGGTAATAGTTGTTGCATCAACACATGATAATCATGGGACTTCATTCCCACTAACTTGAAATCGTCCATTGAAACACACCTTCTCAAATTTGAAGAATATCCTTGTGGAACCTTAATGTCATATAGACACCCACACAAACTTTTTTTTCTCCGCTTTTGACAGTGTATGAGCTGCTGGCTCCATGTATGCCCTCTTACCATCTTCCATTACTCGTGGATGTAACCGTTCTCTTATTCCCATATCAACCAGGTCTAGTCTCGCACTAATTCCATCCTCAGTCTTCCCTGGCATGTGCAAAAGAGTACTGACAAGGCTATCACAAACATTTTTTTCCACATGCATCACATCAAGACTGTGTCTCACATCAAGACTACGCCAATATGGAAGATCAAAGAAAATTGATCTCTTCTTCCATATATTCTTCTCACCCGCAATCCTTTTCTGCTTACCCAATATGACATTGATATGCATCACCCGGCTATAGACTTCCTCTCCGGTTAATGCCTTTGGAGCCGTTCTATGCTCCAGTAAGCCGTTAAAACGCTTTGTTAACTTACGATATGGGTGGAACTGATCAAGAAACCTCCTGTGACCGAGGTAGACCGTTTTTTTTTCATGCTTTAGTTGATGGAAGTCTGTGTCTGCTTCACATATTGGACATGGTTTATGCCCCTTCACACTGTACCCAGACAAATTTCCGTACGCAGGAAAGTCGTTGATCGTGGTAAAAATCATTGCACGCAACTTGAAGAACTCCTTCTTATATGCATCAAACACATCTATGCCTTCCTCCCACAACTTCTTCAAATCCTCAACCAAAGGCGCCAAGTACACATCGATATTGTTACCGGGCTGTTTTGGTCCAGAAATCATCATAGACAGCATCACATACTTGCGTTTCATACATAGCCAGGGAGGTAGGTTGTATATTACAAGGAGAACCGGCCACGCACTATGGGTACTGTTAAGATTTCGATACGGATTGAAGCCATCTGCACAAAGCCCCAGCCGAAGGTTTCTTGGCTCACTGCCAAATTGAGGGAACATTTCGTCTATTTTCTTCCATCGCAGAGAGTCAGCCGGGTGCCGAAGATATTTTCCATCGGATATTCTCTCATCAGAATGCCATCTCAACTTCTTCGTCGTTGCTTCACTAGTAAACAGACGCTTAAACCGTGGAATTATTGGAAGATACCACAATGTCTTCAAAGGTTGCCTTTTTGTTGTCTGCTCTCTAGAAACACTACATTTCTTCACTTTGTATCGTGAAGTTTTACACTTCGGACAATTACTGAGTCCTTTGTACTCGTTTCTGTATAATATGCAGTCATTAGGGCAACTGTGTATCTTTTTGTACTCCATACCCATCGTAGATAAGATTTTCTTGGCCTCATACATACGATTTGGAGGTACATTATCATCTGGCAACATATAACACAACAATTCAAGCAACGACGTGAAACTGCTATCGGTCCACCCACAAGTTGCCTTTAAGTTGACCAAATGTAGGGTCCCAGTCAACCGTGTATAATTAGTACACCCAGGGAACAAAGGTGTCTCTGCATAACTCCGCATGCTATCATATTCATGCAGTTGTGCAAAGGATTCGACCTCAACATCATGAATCATTCTCTCCATTCCATCATCATCTACCTCAACCTCATTTTCGTGGGATGCACTAGGTGTTACCTCCTCACCATGCCATATCCACGTTGTGTATCGAAGGTTTTTTCCATCACAAATTAGGTGATCCCTTATATCAGCAATATCCCTTCGAATCCCATTTAAACAATTAACACATGGACAATAATACATCCCGTTTTTTGTAGTCACATTCCTTCTAGCAAATTCAATAAACTCTTCCACCCCTTTCTCATATTCTTCGCTAGTTCTCAAAGCATTCATCCAACTATAACCCATTTTATTATCACCTAAGACATTTCCAACAACAGTCAAGTTCATAACAATTTCAAAAAATTTCGGTAGCACTTTCCCCTCAACAGTAAGACATCCCAAAATTTCAACAACAAACCATTTCAACTTAATTCAACAAAACTTACTAACTAAGGCAATTTAGAAAATATCAGCTATTAAATCCAATACTTTCATCAATACAAAAAACTAAAATATATCTAAGTTGTCTAAGTCATAAACTATAACTTATGGACATCTAACCATCATTATCAATACTACAAAGTTTATCTAGTTCAATGCACATCAACAAAAAAACAATATTTAACTATAATGTTGAAGGGCAGTGGCGGACTCAAGATTTTCAGCAACCATCATGAACAAAGACAATAACATTGTAAAAATAGCACTCACCTTTAAATATTCCACAAATAGGTTGACTTGGGACGGAAATTGGGAACCCAATACAAGAGTAGGTAATTCACAAACACTCTCTATGTCGATGCTTTTCTGCTTCTCTTCTGCCAAAATTATAAAGTGAAAAGACATGAACGAAGAAAACTACCAATTTGCCACCCTAAGCATATCATTCAACCAATAAAGTTAAAAAGTGATGAAGTAAGGAAATAGAGATATTACATATGGGTATGGTAAAAGTGGTCTTTGCATCCCAAGAACTGACGCTGCCTTAACTTCAGCAAGAAGAATTGGGTAAGGATGCTTCTGGTAAAAAAGCAAAATCATTTCTACTCTTCCATATAAGCCTCAATATCCATATAGAGTGATGTCACATGCACTAAAATTTTTGTTAAGAAGAGACAAATCAATGCACAAATTTTAAAGCATAAAATATTCACCTCATTCACTCTAATAGCTAGAGAGCAATCAAACCCCACTCCCCTCACACAAGGACAGAAAAACAAAGCATGCCCCAATGTTTCCTCATCTTTTCTACATATCTGACACAATGGGGTATTTATGTGTTTCCTCATTCACTCTATTTTTTTTCTTGGATTTTTTGAGAAATTGTTGAGGTAAGAAATCAAAATTTGATTTAAGCAAATTCTAGAGGAATGCAGGAATGCTTCGTGGAAAACCCTTCATAAGTTATGATAATTCAAAAAGATTTAGGAGTTAAATTATGTCAAAAATCAAACATTAGTAACTCACTTAAGTCTAGTGCTATTAATTAGTGATTACATCTAGAACCGTAGCTAGATAATTACTTCTTAATGCATTATTAAATACTACTTAGTATGCAATTTATGATCAGATTTATGCATTTTGTTCTTCTATGTAATAAACACCCAACTGAGATATTGAAACATCAAAGTAGTCATAATACTCATTCAAACTATGAAAGAGTAACACAACCACGTAAAACTAAAAAGGGAATATAAAGATATAAATCTCAACCCACACAATTCAATACAAATCACAATTGAACAATCCAAACTAAGTCAAACAACCAACCGGCAATCTTACTAAACTCACGTAGGTCTTACTTTGTTAATTCTATTCTTATTAATTCGATACCCATCTTACTTTGGTTGAGGTTGGAAGAAGAGCCTTTCTAATTTGCTAATGTTGCCACCCATTCAAGAAGAACAAAAGGACATGAAGGAAAAACACAAGTTCCACTTTAGGCAATTGTTACACAAACAGAGAGTAATTTGTTGAACACCTCTCATATTCATATCCTAAAATTTCAAATTTTTTCCAAAATTGAATCAGGGGGAATATTTCTTAAAGAAATTGCATCTATACAGAATTGAGAACAGAGAAGCACAAGATCCCGAATCGATTTAGAATCAGTTGTCCTATACAAAATCGATTGAGAATATACCGTTGTGAGGGGATCTAGAAAATTACCTTGAGACGAGAGAGGGCCGTTCGACGGTTGAGCGACGGCGCGCGGATGAGGCAGAGAGCATGGCTGCACGGAGAATTGGAGACGAGAGAGCGAAACAGGGAAATGGGGGAAAAAGAGATAGGGCAGAGAGAATGAGATAGCCAGACGCAGGGAAATGGGGAAAAAGAGATAGGGCAGAGAATGAAAATGGAGGAAAAAAAAGATAAAAGGGGCTTGGTTGGCTCGAAGGCGGAGATGTGAAGGGGAAGAAGGCGGAGATGTGAAGGTGCCGCGAGAGGGAAATGATTTCTATCACGCGGGTGATTGAGGGTTTTGGCGAAAGAGTGGTATTTTATTTCCAAATAGGCGACCTGAAAATGGGCTCAGGTCGCCACTTTTGTAAGATAGGCGACCTGATCTAAAATCAGGTCGCCACTTTTCGAAAACAGGCGACTTGATACAAAATCAGGTCGCCAATTTTCAAAAACAGGCGACCTGATACAAAATCAGGTCGCTAATTTTTAGAAAAAGGCAACCTGAAAATAATTCAGGTCGCCAATTTTTGAAAAATGGCAACCTGATTTTATTTCAGGTCACCTCTTTACGCCAAAAATGTATTTTTTTTCCATAGAAATTAAATATACCATGGCGCCAAACAAAAATTATGGCGGGAAGCAATTAAAACGACCTTAAAAAATGTTAGAACGCAAAAAATCAATTTTAGAAGTCCTAAACCTCCATTCAGGACGTTCAAGACTCATTTTCCTTATATATAATTACAAGAATCATTTTTTACTACCTGTTTTATATTTAGGACGTTTTTTAGAGTAGTAATATCCAATTTTTGTAGTAGTGAACTTTTCAATTTGCTTTAAACTCTAAAGTTTCCTCCACAAACCTCAGGTTTGTCGTTTCAAAGCTAAAACTAATCCATGTCTTGAATAGTGTCAAACTCGAGCCTGTCAGTAATGGACTCGAGTTTGCCTCTTAAACATAAACTCTCCAGAACTCAAAATCGCAATATTGCTTTGTAAGTAGAACAAGCTCGAGTTCAGGATAACAAGCTCGAGTTCATTTCAACCCAAGAGCAATGTGATTTTTCAATGAGTTGAGAACCTCAGGTTTAAACTACAAACCTCAGGTTCACATGTTTTAAACTGAGACATCTTTGTACACTGAAGCATCAAACTCGAGCCTGCATGAACTAAGCTCGAGTTCACAACGCTGACTCAGAAAATTTGAATTTTTCGATTTCATAAATCAATGTTGTTTGATCATAATCCTCTATAACATTATTCTCTGATATTCCCTGCTATGTTTAACGTCTTTATTAGTGCATTTCAGAGAATTAAAGAAAGTTTATTGAAAAATTACAGCATAAAGCAAAAAGCAAGTTCAAAACATTTAATGCAATGCTCAGAAAGTTACTTCCTCTAGCCAATCCATCTGCACACGTCTACAAAGCATTTAAGAGTGATTGCTACAATAAGAAACATCCTCTCTAACGGATTAAGTCGCAGAAAGTCAACTATGATGACATGGCCAACTGGATTAAGAGTAAACTAGAGAGAGAAAGTGCCAAAACCACTTCAGAACTCTTGGACAACCTCTCCAACGGATCTATTTGGAAAGCAACGGTCATTTAATGATCTCTGAGTATAAATAGAAGAGCATTCAAGTCTTTCCAACAACCACAACAACTGAGAGCGAATTGCATTCAAGTTTTCATTTATTCTCTTCAGTTTTCATTTGTAAAGTATCTTTTGATACAAGAGCTTCAGTGTTCATTTATATCTGCTCTTTAAGAGAGTTTTCTTTCTGAATATCATTTATTGTAAAGGAATCACAAGTCGAGGGGACTTGGTGATTTGGGGAGTCATTAATTCCAACTTGTAAGGGGGAGTGAGTTCTAGTGAGAGAATCACTTCTTGAGTGTAGAGTATGTAATCTTTGATATAGTGGAAATCCCAGAGAGTCTGGGGACTGGACATAGGTCAAGTGGTTAAGACCGAACTAGTATAAATCTCTTGTGTTCAGCTACTCTTCCCTTTACTCTGTTCTGCCCTGTTTTCAAAGTTAGAAAATAGAGTTTTCTGAAAAAGTTTTTAAAATACCCAATTCACCCCCCCCCCCTCTTGGGTATTTGGCTCCACTTTCAACAACCAGCAGAATGAGAGAAAAAAATATGATGACGAAGATTGAGGGAAGAAATTATGCCTATGATGTAATCTTCTCATTATTTTTTTTCCAAAAAAATAAAATACTTTGTAGTGGCTAAGAACCACGACAAATATTAAAAAACCGCTTCAAAAAACAACCGTTACAAATACGAATAAACCACTACTAATTATAACTGCTACAATAAGTGAACACTCAACCGCTACAAACGTATACGCAGATATCAAAATAAATACCCCCACCAAACCTCATTTAATATGCTTCAGTTTCCTTTTCAACGCACGCTTTCTCTCTGTGTTCTCTCATAGTTTTACGTTTTCTCAGTTTTAAGGGGGTAAGTGCCGTTCAACCGAATCAAATCTAATTATTATCAAAATATTTCTTTTTTCTTCTACCCTTCTGATACTAACTTTTGTTATTTTACAGTTGGATTACGTCTATTATTCAACTTTCTTTCTACTTTCACGTATATTATATGATCCACTTTCACACACTTTTTTTAAGAATTAATTTTATTTTTATTAACTCATAATTAGTTGTTATTATACTTATATATTCTCTTTGTTTTAACCTAAATAATAACCTTATATAATCAAATACCATATTTTAATATCATTTATTTTCACTAAAAATATAAATCTTAAATAATCCAATATGTACTTAATCACAATAATAATTAAAAAAAATTATTTTTTTCCATTTCATACATTTGTAGCAGTTACAAAACCACTACAAATACAAACAAGGATACAAAATGCGCCAAAGCTAAAAAAAAAGACGGGAGTATTTTGTAGTAGTTGTTAACCGCTACAAATATAAAATAATGAAAAATGGCGGCAAAATTTTTTCCCTCAAAAATATTTGGGGATTTTTTTCCCTCACGTCAAAAACAAATACTAAGCTAATGATCTTAGAAAGCTTTAAAAGGGCAAAGCTTTTATTAATTCCTTACACCATCTATTGGAACTTTGTTTTTGAATTATATGATAATCTGTTTATTCAATCACATATAGAGAAAGAGGTCTTTTCTCCTTTCGCATTTTCTTAGCTAGTTTGAATATGAGGATTAAAGATTGGATTGTTAAATTCCCTGGTTTATTTCAATTTAATCTTGGATTCTTAAATGCAATTGGAAGACATTCTCTAGGATTTCAAGTGTAAAGGTAAAATATACTTTATAGCTTTATGATTAAATTGTAAGTTTAGGTTTAAGGATTCTGCTGAGTAAGTCACGATGCTTTGAGTAATTAGTAAGATTGAGTTATAGGTGAACGTTGTGGTGAAATAGACCAGGTAATGTGAGAAAGAAATATATGCATGCCATAAAAGAATTGAGGTTGGATTCTCATAACATTGGATTCATTGAATTAAATGAGCATGTCATAAGTCCTCTCTAGTCCCCCAATCATGTCATCAAGATATGCCCAATTTATTAAGGCCTTGTTCTATGAGAAGCCTTAACATTCCATACATTCTTACACATGGCAGATAACTAGACTATCTAGTTTTCTTGCCGTTTCAGCTATCCAATTCTTCTCTTTTACAAATTGCTTATCATTACTGAGGCAATTGAATTAAATCGCCTTCCTTTCTAAATCCTTGTGCTCTAATTCTTTGTTCGTCCCTTCAATGTCTACCTCAAATTGTCGGTGAAGCTCAAGTTGTTGTGACCATCTCACTCCCCAGTCCTTACTCGTGTTATCATGGACTCATGGTTGAAAACTGTGCTTGTTTTCCCTTGTTCCAGTTTGGGGATAGTCACATCTCACTCTTGCAAATCCCTAATTCCCCTTCTCAAGTTTTCACTCGTGCAGCCATTAGCCGTGTTTCAAGTCGAAAAGAAATACTAAGCTAACAATCTCAACAAGCTTCAAAAGGGTAAGCTTTTATTAATTCCTCCCACCATCTATTGCAACTTTATTTTTCAATTATTTTATGTCTCTTTCGTTAGAATTTTTTATTTGATCAGATATAGCAAAAAGGTCTTTTCTCCTTTCATATTCTCTTTTCCAGTTTGTATCTGATGATTAAAGATTGGATTCTTGAATTCCTTAGCATATTTAAATTTAATCTTGGATTCTTAAATGCAATCGAAAGGCATTCTTTAGGATTTCAAGAGTAAAGGTAAAATATACTTTATATCTTTATGATTAAATTGGTAGTTCAAGGTTAAAGCTTATGCTAGGTAAGTTACAGTGCTTTTAGTAATTAGTAAGATTGAGTTATAGGTGAACATTGTGATGAAATAGAGTGGGTAATGTGGTGGAGAAATTTATGGATGGCATAAAAGAACAAAGCCTGGCTTCTCTGAAACTTAGATTCATTGAATTAAATGGGCAAACCATAAGTCCTCTCTAGTCCCCCCATCATGTCATCACGATATGGCCAATTTATTGAGGCCCTGTTTTACAAGAAGTTCAAACATCCCATACATTCTTACATGTGGCGGATAACCAGACCCGTTAGTTTTCTTGCCATCCTGGCTATCCAATTCCTCTATTTTGCATATTCTTACCATTACAGAGGTAATTGAATCAAACTTCCTTGCTTTCTAAATGCTTATGCCCTAATCCTTTTTCCATCCATTCAATGTCTACCCCAAATCATCAATAAAGCTCAAGTTGTTGTGACCATCTAGCTCCTCAATCCTCATTCATGTTATCATCATCGGACATCATGCTTGTTTTCCCTTGTTCCCATTTGCAGAGAGTTACATCTCACTCTTAAAAGTCCCTAATTCCTCTTCTCAAGTTTTCACTCGTCTACCAGTCGTCTTTAAGGTTGGAAACAAATATTAAGCTAATATCTTAGCAAGCTTCAAAAGGGCAAGCTTTTATTAATTCCTCCCGCCATCTGTTGCATTTTTTGTCAAATTATTTTATGTCTCTTTGATTATAATTCGTCTATTCAATTAGATATAGAGAAAGAGGTCTTTTTTCCTTTCATATTCTTTGTTCCAGTTTGTATCTGACAATGCATTCTAGAATTCCCTAGCTTGTTTGAATTTAATCTTGGATTCTTAAATGCAATCGGAAGGCGTTCTTTAGAATTTCAAGAGTAAAGGTAAAATATATATTCTAGCTTTATGATTAAATTGTTAGTTCAAGGTTAAATATTTTGCTGAGTAAGTTATAACGCTTTTAGTAATAAGTAAAATTGAGTTATAGGTGAACATTGTGATAAAATAGACTGTGTAATTTAGGGGAGAAATTTATGGATGCCATAAAAGAACTGAAACTGCTTCTCTGAATCTTGGATTTATTGACTTAAATGGGCACGCCATAAGTCCTCTCTAGTCCCCCAACATGTCATCAAGATATGCCCAATTTATTGAGGCCTTGCTCTACGAGAAGTCCAAACATCCCATACATTATTACTTGTGGTAGACTAGACCATCTAGTTTTCATGCCATTTTAGCTATTCATTTCCTCTCTTTTGCATATTTCTTACCATTACAAAGGAAATTGAATCAAATTTCCTTACTTCCTAAATCCATGTGCCCTAATTCTTCGTTCATTCCTTCAATGTCTACCCCAAATCATTAGTGAAGCTCAAGTTGTCGTGACCATCTCACTCCTCAGTCCTCACTCATGTTATCATCGTCAAACGCCATGCTTGTTTTCTCTTGTTCCCATTCGCAGAGAGTCGAATCTCACTCTTGCAAATCCCTAATTCCTTTTCTCAAGTTTTCACTCGTCCAACACCAGCCATCTTTCTGGTCGAAGACAAATGCTAAGCTAATGATCTCAACAAGCTTCAAAAGGGCAAGCCTTTATTAACTCCTCCCACCATCTATTGCACTGTTATTTTTCAATTATTTTATGTCTCTTTCATTATAATTTGTTTATTTGATAGGATATTAAGAGAGGTCTTTCCTCCTTTCATATTCTCTATTCTAGCTTGTATCTGGTAATTAAAGATTGGATTTTAGAATTCCCTAGCTTATTTTAATTTAATCTTGGATTCTTAAATGCAATCGAAAGGCATTCTTTAGAATTTCAAGAGTGAAAGTAAAAAATACTTTATACTTTATGATTAAATTGTTAGTTCATGGTTAAAGATTCTGTTGTGCAAGTTACGGTGCTTTTGGTAATAAGTAAAATTGAGTTATAGGTGAACTAACATTGTTATGAAATAGACTAGGTAATTTGAGGGAGGAATTTATGGATGCCATAAAAGAACTAAAGCTGGCTTCTCTGAACCTTGGATTCAATGAATTAAATGGCATGACATAAGTCCTCTCTAATCCCCCAATCATGTCATCAAAATATGCCCAATTTATTCATGCCTTGCTCTATGAGAAGCCCAAACATCCCATACATTATTAAATGTGGCGAATAACTAGACCATCTAGTTTTCTCGTCATTTCAGCTATTCAATTCCTCTCTTTTGCATATTTATTTCCATTATAGAGGCAATTGAATCAAACTGCCTACCTTTCTAAATCCCTGTACCCAAATTCTCGTCTTTCCCTTCATTGTCAACCCTAATCATCGGTGAAGCTTAAGTTGTCATGACCATCTCGCTCCTCAGTCGTCACTTGTGTTATTATCATCGAACACCATGCTTGTTTTCCCTTGTTCCTGTTTGCGTAGAGTTGCATCTCACTCTTGCAAATCCCTGATGAAAGATAAATATCACCAAGAGGGAGTGAATTGGGTGATTTAAAAACTTTTTCGCAAATGAACCCGATAACACTAAAAAGTAGAGAAGAGAAGGAGAAAGATAGACGCAAGATTTATACTGGTTCAGTCTAAATTCTTGACCTACATCCAATCCCCAGACTCTGTGGCTATTTCACTCTCTCTTTTAATTGATTACACACTCTGTAACTCTGAGTAATCCTCGCTCTAAGATTCACTCACTCTTACAAATTGTGATAACACTCTCAAGATCCAACTACCTTGAGATTCTTACAAAGATATTGATCAGAAATCTAACTCTCTAACAAAGTAGATTAATAAACACTAAAGATCAAATATCCTAAGATATTACACAGTAATGAATGAAGTAGTAAATACGTATAGTTCATTTGAGCGTTTATATTTCCAGTGGTTGAATCATATTACATGCTTTTGCTTATATTTGGTTAAGGTAATTAATGACCGTTGAGAAGCTTCAATGAACCGTTGAGAGTAATGAATATAGTTGTTAGACGTTGAAGCTCATCTGTTATTACATTCTTCGATTCAACAAATGTTTGCCAATATTCTATCATTTGACATTCTTTCTGTTCTTCCCATTAAGTTTGAACAATTAATTTTCAGAAAGTAGATAGGAATGGCTTCTGGATGGCACAGAGAATGATTGCCAAAAAAGTGCTTGGTTTTCTAAGACTGCATTAAATGCATCTAACATAATTAAATGATTTTTTATTAATTTGCAGTTAATCCTTCAACTAATCATCTGAAACTCATTAATAAACTGATTAAACATAGTTAAGAACAATAATGAGAGATAATAAGAGGAAATCAAATCACAAGAAAATATTTAAGATTTACAGACACGGTGATTTGCAAAACAGAGAAAGACTAACTCGAGTTGATTTCAAGTTCACTTGAGTTGCTGACTCAAGTTGATCATTTATCACTCGAGTCACACTTTCATCTCCTTTGAAAATATGTTTGAAAGCAAATGGAAAGATGTCTCTGTATGAACTTAACTCAAGTGTAAAATGTTCACTTCAAGTTGATGACTCGAGTTGATGACTCGAGTCAATGACTTTTTCACAAATGTTTTCAAGTTAAGTTTTGAAAAAGATTTGAACATAGAGCATACTCGAATCATTAGGTGGTGGCTCGAGTTGTCAAAAGACATTTTCAGAATATGTTTCAAAAGATACACTCAAGTCAATAAATACTAACTTGAGTCAATACTTTAGTATTTTGAAAATAAGTTTTAAGTCCATAAGAGTTATCTCGAGGCATACAAAGATCACTCGAGTTAATGCTTTTCATAAAACATTTCACGAAGTCCTTTAACTCGAGTTAGTCAAAGCTAAAGCACGTTTTGACTGAAGTTTCAAAAACACTTGACTCGAGTCTAATAACCTTTAACTCGAGTCAATTTGACAAATACTTGAAGTCAGTTACAGATTCAACTTTAATCAAGATATAAAAAAAAATTTTACTTGAATCATGAAATTTTTTTTATTTACAATTGTCTGTTATCATCAAAACACACATAAAGAACTAACACCTAATTCCTCTTCTTAAGTTTTGACTCGTCTAGCCACCAGCCGTCTTTCAGGTCGGAAAAAAAAAATACTAAGCTAACAATCTCAGCAAGCTTCAAAAGGGAAAGCTTTTTATTAATTCCTCCCACCATTGATTGCAACTTTATTTTTCAATTATTCTATGTTCTCTTTCATTATAATTTGATTATTCGATCAAATTTAGGGAAAGAGGTCTTTTCTTCTTTCATATTTTCTTTTCCAGTTCGTATTTGATGATTAAAGATTGGATTCTTGAATTCCCTAGCTTATTTCAATTTAATCTTGGATTCTTAATTGCAATCAAAAGGCATTCTTTAGGATTTCAAGAGTAAAGCTAAAATATACTTTATAGCTTTATGATTAAATTGTTAGTTAAAGGATAAAGATTTTGTTGGGTTCGTTACGGTGCTTTGAGTAATTAGTAAAATTGAGTTATAGGTGAACATTGTGATGAAATAGAGTAGGTAGTGTGAGGGAGAATTTTATGGAAGCCATAAAAGAACTAAAGTTGGCTTCTCTAAACCCTGGATTGAATGAATTAAATGGGCACGCCATAAGTCTTTTCTAGTCCCCTAATCATGTCATCATGCCCAATTTGTTAAGTCATTGTTCTACGAAAAGCCCAAATATCCCATACATTCTTCCACGTGGCGGATAACTAAACCATCTAGTTTTCTTGCCGTTTAGCTATCCAATTCCTCTCTTTTGCATATCGCTTACCATTACAGAGGCAATTGAATCAAACTACCACTACAAAAATTTTCAGATTTTGCTACGGAAAAATTCCGTAGCAAATTCCGTAGCAAAATCATTTTGCTACGGAAAAATATGGATTTTCCGTAGCAAAATGATTTTGCTACGGAATTTGCTACGGAAAAATTCCGTAGCAAAATCCTTCGTCGCAAATTGCGACGGATAAGGAAAATCCGTCGCAATTTGCGACGGAATTCCCTTTCCGTAGCAAATTTGCTACGGAAAAATATTCCGTAGCAAATTGCTACGGAATTCATTCCGTAGCAAATTTGAATTTTGCTACGGAATTATATTCCGTAGCAAATTTGCTACGGAATTCTATTCCGTAGCAAATTCTTTTTTTTTTTAATTATTTTTAATTTATTTTTTTCCTTTTAATTTTTTTATTTTTCTCGGAGCCAGTTACATCAGTTTTCCTTTTATCCTTTGTTTATTTGCTCCCTTTGTTTCAATTTTCACTATTAACTAAAGCAACCAAGCACTCTTTGAAGAATCAACTGGTTCAGAGTTTTTATTTTGCAAGACTGAAAAGAGAGCTCACACGGAGGGCTTCTTTTGGTGGGGCAACCAAGAAGCCATGGGCATCGGATATTCATCATCATCCATTTCAAATTCGAAAATGTGGAACACAATGAAGATTCATACCGCTTCTGTTGTCGAGCTAAATGGTAGTAAAAGAAAATTCCTAAAATTAAAGGAGAAGAAGAATAATTCATCAGCTAAACGGTAGTAAAAGAAAATTCCTAAAATTAAAGGGGAAGAAGAATAATTCATTAGAAGCAATTGATCAAAGCAAAAGAATAATTCATCAACTGCTATCCATTACCGTTGATCGATAAATAGAAGAATTTCACAGATGAAAAGTTTCACAATCAACGGCTTGTTGTTCGTCGTCCTTGTCTTTCTTCGAGATCTTTCACCGTCGTCGAAGAAGCATTTGAGGAATTGAGGGTTGAGGCAGGAATAGATAACCCGATGGGCTGAAGGTTTTAATAGCTTTTTGCGACGGAAAGTGTTTTCCGTCGCAAAAAGCAAAAAAATTTGCGACGGAAAACACTTTCCGTCGCAAAAAGTATTTCCTTTTTGCGACGGAAAGTGTTTTCCGTCGCAAAAAGCAAAAAAATTTGCGACGGAAAACACTTTCCGTCGCAAAAAGAATTTCCTTTTTGCGACGGAAAGTGTATTCCGTCGCAAACGGGCGGGAGAAATATCCGCCAGTGTCCAAATTTGCGACGGAATCTTATTTCCGTCGCAAATTTTTGCGACGGAAAGCTGTTTCCGTCGCAAATTTGCGACGGAAATAATATTCCGTCGCAAATTTGCGACGGAAATAATATTCCGTCGCAAATTTGCGACGGATAAAGCTTTCCGTCGCAAATTTATTCTTTTTGCGACGGATAATTTTGTCCGTCGCAAAATTGCGACGGAATTTATTCCGTCACAAAATTCCGTCACAATTCTTGGTTTTTCTAGCAGTGTACCTTCCTTTCTAAATCCATGTGCCCTAATTCTTCCTCCGTCCCTTCAATGTGTACCCAAAATCATTGATGAAGTTCAAGTCTCCGTGACCATCACGCTCGTCATTCGTCACTCCATTACTACAAAAAAGGGCTTTTTGAACGCCACATTTAGAATGGATATAGAGGATCAATTCTAAAAAGTATGACCGGTGGCAATTTTGTAAATATAAAGAACTTTTTAGACCAGTTCTTTTAATATGATGTTTAAAAGATATTACTTAGACATGTTTCCTAAATAACCAATCTAAAAAGTTTAAAATAAAAAATAAAATAAAATGTCAATTACTATTAAAACCGGTTGTTTTGTTTAACCGGTCTAAGAGGAAACTTTTAAGACTTCTTGTTAATAATAAACAGTCTAAAATATGCAGAATAAAAAAATAAATATATTTATTACTTTTAAGACTAATTTTTATTAATAACCGACCTAAAAGATGAAACTTTTAAGATTGGTTATTAACAATAATCGGTCAAAATATGAGAAATAAAAAAAATATATCTATTACTTTTAAAATCAGTTTTTACTAATAACCAGTCTAAAAGATAAAACTTTTAAGACTGGTTATTAACAATAACCAGTCTAGAAAATAAATCTTCTCCTTTCCCTCACTAAAAATTGAATTTCGCTCATTGAACCTCTCTTCTATAACTCTTATTCCACACAATCGCGACCACCAGCACCACCATCCTCATTGACTCTTAGATTTTTCCCGCTCTCTTCCTCTTAGCAACAATGAAGAAGACAACCAAAACATGATGGGTTTGTGGTTTTAGATCTAAGCTTTAACGATAAAAACCCATAATTTTTGATTTTGTGAATCTTTTACCCAAAAAAAAGTGATGACAAAAATGGCACCACCGCTGTCAACAGTTGAATCTTAATCTAGCCTCTCAAACTTCAAAGCAGCAAAGCGCGGGAGAACTGACTGTGGGACCAAAATGGGAAGCAAGAAGAAACATGATTTGGAGCTTGAGAAAGTTCGTTTAGTGAGCTTGGATCAACTTGTCGCCATATACGATGCTCATTTTTCCACCCAACCATTTCAACATGCTTTTTTCTTTTTCTAATTTTTGATTTCTTTACTTGTATTGTAATTCAATTTCTGAGTTCATCTTTTCCCCTTCTAAACCAGCAGAAACCATAGTTTGAATATTATGCAAACATTCGTCTTAATCTACTATTCATTGTCATGTTTATATGCATTTTGCGTTCATTTTTTTTTTTGTGAGGATGGCCAGGATTTTATCATTGTGTAGCATCTCTATTTTGTGAACGAAATAAAAGAGAGCAGAATTATGAAAAAGGCGCGCAGCCATCAGTTGGCAATTAAAAGGAGAAAAGTATAGGTGGAAGAAAGAAAGCCAGTGGGAATAATATTGGTTAACTCAGAAGAGTTGGAGTTCCTTGGCCAACCTATCTTCATCCAAAAGATCCTCATCGCCGCTAGAACAAATACTGATGCAGATATTCTAAGACCAGTTGTGTACACTAGCATTCTTAAAAGTGAACTTTCAAACTTTTAAGACCAATTGCATATACAACCAGTCTTAAAAGAAAAACTTTTAGGACCAGATATTTTACAAAACTGTTCTTAAAAGTCTTATTTTTTAGACCTTATATCTTTAAAAAAACCGGTCCAAAAATGATTTTTAATACTGGTTCAGAAACATGTCTTAAAAGTAATAAACTTTTTAGACCAGCTGTATTGAGATCGGTTCCAAATCTAGTCTAAAAAGCATTTTTTATCCGGTTTAAAAAGCCCTTTTTTGTAGTAGTGTTTGTGTTATAATTGTCAAAGGTGGTGCTTGTTTTCCCTTATTCTTGTTTGCGGAGATTGCATCTCACTCTTGCAAATCCATAATTCCTCTTCTCAAGTTTTCCCCCGTCCAGTCACCAGCTGTCTTTCAAGTCAGAAATAAATACTAAGCTAAGGATCTCAGTAACCTTCAAAAGGGAAAGCTTTTATTAATTCCTCCCACCATCTATTGCAACTATATTTTTCTATTATTTTATGTTCTCTTTCATTATAATTTGTTTATCCTATCAGATATAAAGAAAGAGGTCTTTTGTCCTTTTATATTTTCTTTTCCAGTTTGTATCTGATAATTAAAGATTGGATTCTTGAATTCCTTATATTATTTCAATTTAGTCTTGGATTCTTAAATACAATCATAAGGCATTCTTTAGGATTTCAAGAGTAAAGGTAAAATATACTTTGTAGCTTTATGATTAAATTGCTAGTTCAGGGTTCAACATTCTGCTAAGTAAGTTACGGTGCTTTTAGTACTTAGTAAAATTGAGTTATAGGTGCACATTGTGATGAAATAGACTAGGTAATATGAAGGAGAAATTTATGGATGCCATAAAAGAACAAAAGCTAGCTTCTCTAAACCTTGGATTCATTGAATTAAATGGGCATGCCATAAGTCCTCTCTTGTCCCCCAATCATGTCATCAAGATATACCCAATTTATTGAGGCCTTGCTCAATGAAAAGCCCGAACATCCCCTAAATTCTTACATGTGGTAGATAACTAAACTATCTAATTTTGTTGTCGTTTCAGCTATCTAATTCCTCTCCCATGTGGATTTCTTACCATTACAGAGGCAACTGAATCAAAATCCCTTCCTTTCTAAATCATTGTGCCCTAATTCTTTATATGTCCCTTCAATGTCTGCCCCAAATCATTGGTGAAGATCAAGTTGTCCTGAGTGCTATCTCGCTCCTCAGTCCTCACTGGTGTTATCCTCGTTGAACGTCATGCTTGTTTTCCCTTGTTCCCATTTACGGAGAGTTGCATCTCACTCTTGCAAATCCATAATTTCTCTTCTCAAGTTTTCACTCGTCCAACCACCAACCGTCTTTCAGGTCAAAAACAAATACTAAGCAAACGATCTCAGCAATCTTCAAAAGGGCAAACTTCTATTAATTCCTCCGACCATCTATTGCAACTTTATTTTTTAATTATTTTATGTTCTATTTCATTATAATTTATTTATTCGATTAGATATAGAGAAAGAGGTCTTTTCTGTTAATTATGATTAGTTTTGATGATGTCTTATATAGATGTCATTCTTAACAGTAAAAAGATTGAGTAATATATTGAGTAATATAGTTATCTCCTACATTGACTGACTACTATGCTTAATGTAGATTAGTCCAAGTTGAATCATACAAAATAATCAAGAAGGAGATAAGGGATTAATGGAAAGAAGAACTTGCAGAAGTTGTCAAGGAAGCAAGATGTTATAAATAGATTTTGGAGGATAACCAAGAAGAAGAGAAGAGACTAGAGAAAGATGTTATCAAAAGAACTTGCACAATATAATAGGAATATCAACATTCAAGTTCTTGTGATACTGGAAATCTTTATGATAAGCAGAAGTTGGAATGAAGCTTCATCACTTTATGGATATTGAAGAAGGTAGAAGCTGTAAAGAATGATAAGCCCAAGTTAAATGAAGAAGAATGATCAAGTTGGAGATGGAAGAAGGAAGAACTTGCTAAATGGAATGAAGATATAATTATCCAAGTTCTTATGTTGAAGCTAGAAGCCTCCAAGATCATATGGAAGATGGAATGACTCAATTCAGAGTTAAAACAAGCAAAAATGAGGTTCTAGATGAGCAAACTCGAGTCTCCAAGTATTAAACTCGAGTTTACCACCTTGCTGCAGTATTTTGCCTCTCTGACATGAACAAACTCGAGTTTAGGACCCCAAACTCGAGTTTAGGACCTCAAACTCGAGAAAGGAATCACAAACTCGAGCCAATAAGTGTCTTCAGCATTTGTGGTGTCTCTGAACTAGGCAAACTCGAGCCTATAAGTGCAAACTCGAGTTTACAGTGGTACTCAGCACTTCAGCTTCCTCTGTTCAGCTCTGTTTCTAGCGACCTTCGGTAATTCGACGATATCTCCCAAACCAGAAGTCTGATTGAGGTGAAACCAATTTTGTATGAAACTAGACTCCCAATGAGTCATTTTGATATAATATTCATGCCAAAAGGATTTCAAATCAAGGAGCTATGATTTTTTGAAGTTTCAGCAAAAATCATCGTCACAGTCCAGACCAAGTTTCAATGTTTTGAGTGTAACTCACAATCTACAAATCCAATTGAGCTTAAATTAGTGGCATATGAAACTAGACTCAAAGGGCTTTCCATCAAGCTTTTAACGGACCAAAACGGAGTTCAGACCAGGGAGATATGGCCTTTGAAAGTTGACAAAGTTGCAAACTCAAGCCAGGCCAAGTCAGAAGCAACCAAGTCACAAAACAACTTGCAAACTTGAGTTTATTAGTCACAAACTCGAGCTCGAGAGTTCTAGCGAAGAAATGAACATTTGGAAAAAGCCAAACTCGAGCCTATAAGTGAACAAACTCGAGTTTAGCTCAGACAGAGAGCAATGCAACTTTTCAGTGTGTTGAGACCTCAGGTTCTGTTTGCAAACCTCCAGTTTAGACAAGACAGAGAGCATTGCAGTTTTTTAAGTACTGAAAACCTCAGGTTTGGAATGAAAACCTCTGGTTTTGATGTTTTGGACTAAGATCAATTTTTCACATTAAAGTCCAAACTCGAGTTCACATGAACCAAACCTCAGGTTTACATCGCTGATTCTGAATTTCAAATCTGACGAATTTGCAATGCCTTTTTGTTTGATCTTAATACTTCCTATGATTAATCTCTAATGTTCCTAGATATGTTTAATCACTTTGTTAGTGAGTTTCAGGTGATTAAATGAAGGATTAGATGCAAATCTTCAAAATATCATATTTGTGTCAGAACATCAAAAGCTGTGCAAAAGTTCTAACGGCTAGTTTCTAACGGCTATATTTCTTTATCCAATAGTCATTGAATCTTCTCAACGGTCATATATTGATCTCTATCTATAAATAGAAGATATATTCAAGCAAAAAAACGGAGAGATATAAGCTTACATCTTCAACATGCTAATACTCTATTTTCACAACATTTGCTCTCTGTTTTTCATGTTTAGATAGCTTAGAGAGTGAAATGATTTGTATTGATCTTCAGTGTTTATTTATTCACTTCTTAGAGAGAAGATTTATTGTAATCATTCTATCTATCTGAGAGTTACTCAAGATTTGGTGATCTTGAGTGGGAAACATATTGTGTTGATTACAACTTGCAAGGGGAGTGAATCCTAGTGAGAGGATTACTTCGAGTACAGAGTGTGTAATCAAGCGGTGTAGTGATTACAGTTTGTAAGAGGGAGTGAATCCTAGGGAGAGGATTACTTCAAGTACAGAATGTGTAATCAAGTTGAAGGAAGATAGTGGATTGAAAATCCCAAGTGAAGCTTGGGGACTAGACGTAGGTCAAGAATTGGGCTGAGCCAGGATAAATCTCTGTTTGCATATTCTCTTCCCTTATCTCTTACATTTCCAGCACATATGTTTGAATGTGTATAGATATTTAAATGTCTGGTTATTATTTTATAAACTGATTTCCAGTGAGTTACGAAAAGTTTTTTTATAGTTCCTAAATTTTTATACTTTACCCAATTTACCCCCCTCTTGGGTTCAGCCGGTTCTTACATTTTCTCCTTTGAAATTTTGTTTTCTAGTTTGTATGTTTTCCAATTTGTATCTGACTATTAAAGATTGAATTCTTGAATTCCCAAGCTTATTTCAATTTAATCTTGGATTCTTAATTTCAATCGGAAGGCATTCTTTACTATTTCTGGAGTAAAGTTAAAATATACTTTATTTCTTTATGATTAATTGTTAGTTTAGGATTAAAGATTCTACTGGGTAAGTTACAGTGCTTTTAGTAATTAGTAAAATTGAGTTATAGGTGAACATTGTGATGAAATAGATTGGGCAATGTGAGGGAAAAAAATTATGGATGCTATAAAAGAATTGAAGTTGGCTTCTCTAAATATAAGAAAAAATAGGTGTCTCAACAAAAGGGAAAAAAGCGGTGGGGTTGGTGATAGAGATTTGCTGTATCTCCCAAAATAACCAAGTTCAAAAACGATTTTGCAGAAATAGGGAACCTGAGTTGTTTCCCCGATGAATTCGCAGCGGGTTTGATCAAAAGCAACAGCAAAACAAAAAGGTAAAATGGGGGGGTTTTGTTGATTCAAATAGAAATAAAAATGAAATTAAACAGAAACAGAACGAAATGCAGAAACAGAATGGATTAAATAGAAACAGATTAAAAACGATCAACCCAACATTTAGATTCCAGAAACTTCCATCATTGAACAAAAAATGAACTAATTCACGTTTGGTTCTAGACGAACCAAAATCTCTGCTTTCGTCCAAAGAATCCCTCGACTAGACGATCGCCTAGCATTTGCTCGAACAGTGGCGTCTCACTGTGCAATCACACAGCAACACTGGAATCTAGTTCGGGCTTAGTCCTTGGGATGAACCAAACTGAATATTAAATCTAATATTCAATCTATTTCTAGAAATCGAATTCGAAAAGATGAAAACAGAAACGAATAACGTTACTGGTTAAGCACAAGCTCTCTGGAAGAATCACGGAATCATCAACGTTGGGTTAATCACAAACATTTAGCCGAACATAACTAGAAAAAACAAAGAACAGACGAAGAACGTGAAAAACATTTCAGAGAATTTGAAAGCTTCTGTTTTGATCCACCAAAGTGTAAAAACATGAATGTAAAATCTGTTTGTGGCTGCTGCTGACCTAAATAAAACCTAAAAATGGAAAATGGGCTTTAATTAAAAGTGGGCTTTAATTACAAAATTCGAGCCCAAATAAAATCCAGAAATAAACATCGACTTCGGCTCCAAAATCGACTGCCCTTTTGTCCAAATTTGCCCTTCATGTCTTCATAACAATTGTAGCTCTCTTAATCATCTAAAATATGAGACAAAAATAAGGCAAATCCAATGTCTGGTTCAAGAGTTATGGTAAAAATAGCAAAGCAATGTAAAACTAGAATTTTACTATTAAAAATGACTAAAATAAAAACAAAGGCCCAAAGCCCAAATAGATATAAAAGTCATTATTTTTTAGCTAAAGAGTCCTAAATTATTAATCAAGAGACAAAAAGTAGTGTATGAAATATTCAATTATCAAACTCCCCCACACTTATGTTTTTGCACTCCTGAGCAAAATTCAAAGAAAAAGACCTAAAGGAGAAACTCTTCTTTTCTAACAATTGCTAACAATGCAAAAATTGAACAAGGGACACAAAGCTCCAAAAGATCAATCAATCAAGACCACAATCCCTTCATCTCAAATCACAATTCATGGTAATCTCATCAATGATGCTAATCACAAAAGATGGTCTCTCAAATGATGTGCTCAATCAATCAACCTCTCAAGTGTTTAAAGTGTATAAGTGTATTGCTCAAATTCTACTCAAGAAAATTGTTCTACCATAAGCTTGCTCAACTTCTACGTCTCCACTACTCATAACACATGCATGCACAAATCAAGAGAGCTTGTTATTAAAGGTTGTAATGGGGTTAGGGTGAAGGTAGGTAAAAGTATGGAATGAGAGGTTAAGCACCAAAGAAATTGAAAAGAGCACTGATTAACACAATCATTCTCTATGTATAAAAACTTTTATTTAACTCGTATACTTCCTTTCTTTCTATGTTTTTTTTTGTTTTGTTTTTTTTTCTTTTCTTTCTTTTTTTTCACACTTTTTTTCTTTCTTTTTTTTCCTTTCATTTTTTCAGAAACGACACTAAAGACATAATCACTATGACAAAATCTCAGAAACGATACTATATACATAATCACTATGACAAAATCAAATATCCCCCCCCCCCACACACTTAAACTGTTGCACTCATGAGCAACCCCCACACTTAAACACACAACCAAAGTAAACCAATGCTCAATAAATTTGCAAGGTGCGAAATAAAATGGTTTTACGCTTAGGCTTGTAATGTGGCTTAGAAAAGAATGGGCAAAAAGGCACAAAAGGGTTAGCAAAAGAATAATAATGCACGGGAAAGGCTATTTGGCCAAAGTGGGGAAAACAAAAGAAAGAAAACAAGCTTCCATCATACCTATGCACATAAGTGAAAAATGTAGTTTCAAAAAGAAAAGGAGCAAGTTCTAGAGAACGCAAATCATGAGCAGATGCACACATGAAAGAAAGAATGACAAAAAAAGAATTCCATTCATGCAGGCCCAAAACCTCACAAGGTCAATACCAACTTGGGCAATCAACAACATCAAATCAACTACTAAGACATGTAATCGAAGAGTCAAGAATTGTAGACCAGACAGAATGATCTATTAAAACCAACATGTCCAAGTTCATAATATGTAGCAATCATAGAAAGAGAGACTGTATTATTTCAAAAAGCAAAGTAGAAAAAGGAAAACAAATAAAAGAGAAGGAGGGAGAAAAAAGAAGAATACTCCCCAAGGGTTGGTTTATGGAGGATAACTGGCATCAATGAGGAGAATCTCTGCTCCCTCAAGCTGCTACTGGAATCCCTCATGAAAGTGCTTGAGACGATGCCCAATGACCTTAAAGGTCCGTCCTGTGGCTGGATCACATAGCTCAACAGCACCAAATGGAAATATGTTAGTGATCTCAAAAGGGCCATCCCATCGAGATCGAAGCTTACCTGGCTTAAACTTCAACCGAGAATTAAACAGAAGAACTTTTTGGCCCACAGAAAATTCCTTCCTCAGGATATGTTTGTCGTGGAATGCCTTAGTCTTTTCCTTGTATAGTCGTGAACTCTCATAGGCATCCAATCGCAACTCATCTAACTCTTGCAACTGTAGCTTCCTCTCCATCCCAGACTTAGCCAGATCCATGTTACACTGCTTAATAGCCCAATAGGCTTGATGCTCCAACTCAACTGGAAGATGACATGCCTTACCAAAGACAAGCCGATAAGGAGACACCTAATCGGAGTCTTATAGGCGGTGCGATATGCCCACAAAGCATCATCTAGTCGCTTACTCCAATCTTTCCGGGTAGAATTGACAGTCTTCTGAAGGATTTGCTTAATCTCTCTATTTGAGACTTCAGCTTGACCATTGGTCTGAGGATAGTATGCTGTGGAGACCTTATGGAGCACTCCATACTTGCGTAAAAAGGCACCCATGCTTCGGTTACAAAAATGAGAACCCTAGTCACTGATCATGGCTCTAGAAATACCAAACCTGCAGAAAATGTTAGACCTAACAAAATCCACCACCACAGAAGAATCATTAGTCCGGGTGGCTTTCGCCTCAACCCATTTCGAGACATAATCAACAGCCAGCAGTATGTAAGTACAACCATATGAAGCAAGAAATGGACCCATAAAATCAATACCCCAAACATCAAAGATCTCACAAAACAATATAGGGTTCTGGGGCATCTCATGCCTATGGGAAATACTCCCTGCTCTCTGACAGTTATCACATGACTTACAAAACAGATGGGAATCATGAAACAAGGAAGGCCAAAATAATCCACTGTTTAACACTTTCCTAGCAGTTCTTTGGGGTCCAAAGTGACAACCACTGCAGAAGCATGAGCAAAATGCAATATAGAGTGAAATTCATGATCAGGCACACATCTCCGAACTACTTGGTCACTACAAAATTTCCACAGATAAGGGTCATCCCAAACATAATATTTAGATTCACTTTTTAGTTTAAGGGTTTGGGCCTTAGTGGAATCGACAGGCAAAACACCAGCTACCAAGTAGCTAACTAGATCAGCATACCATGGAAGCTTACCCTACAGCTGTAAAAGCTACTCATTAGGGAAATCATCCCGAATAGAAGGGGGGTGAGAGGGGGAATGGGTGATGCGACTCATGTGGTCAGGTATCCAGTTTTGTGCTCCACTTCGGTCTCGAATCTCAACATCGAACTCTTGGAGCAATAGCATCCACCGGATGAGCCGTGGCTTGGCATCTGTCTTTTTCAAAAGAAATTTCAACGATACATGGTCAGAAAATACAACTACTCTACTTGCTAGCAAGTATGATCTAAACTTATCAAAAGCAAATACAATAGCCAACAACTCCTTTTCAGTAGTGGTGTAATTAGACTGGGTAGGATCCAAAGTCTTAGAGGCATATGCAATCACATGAGATGCTCTGTCAACCCATTGTCCCAAGATAGCACCAACCGCATAGTTAGAAGCATCACACATCAACTCAAATGGAAGGCACCAATTAGGGGGTTGGATCACTAGAGTTGTAGTCAGGCAACGCTTCAAGTGATCGAAGGTCGCCTTGCACTCATCATCAAATACAAAGTCAGTGTCCTTATGCAGAAGGTTGGACAAGGGTTGGGCAATCTTGCTGAAATCTCGAATGAAACGCCGATAGAAACCTGTATGACCAAGAAAAGAGCGAACTTCCCGCACAGATGCGGGGTAAGGCAAAGCAGTAATTACATCTATCTTAGCAGGGTCTACCTCAATCCCTTTCCTAGGCACTATGTGTCCCAAGACTATACCCGACTCAACCATGAAGTGACACTTCTCATAATTAAGCACAAGATTAGACTCAATGCATCTATGCAAAACTCTAGACAGATTAGCTAAGCATGCATCAAAATTAGACCCATATATAGTGAAATCATCCATAAAAATCTCATTGCAATCCTCTAGAAACTCAGAGAAAATGCTTACCATACAACGCTGAAAGGTGCCAGGTGCATTGCAAAGGCCAAAAGGCATCCTTTGGTAGGCATATGTTCCAAAGGGGCATATGAAGGTCGTCTTCTCCTGGTCCTCAGGAGCAATATGGATCTGGAAGTATCAGGAGTAGCCATCCAAGAAGTAGTAATGAGACTTACCAGCCAACCGCTCTAGCATCTAATCAATGAAAGGTAGAGGGTAATGGTCCTTGCGAGTGGCTTGGTTGAGTCTCCTATAGTCAATGCAAACTCTCCAACTATTCTGAACTCGAGTAGAAATGAGCTTATTCTTCTGATTGGCTACCACAGTGACTATAGATTTCTTAGGAACCACTTGGACCAGGCTAACCCACTGGCTATCAGATATGGGATAGATGATACCAGCTTGGAGAAGCTTAGTGACCTCCTTCTTCACCACATCAAGGATGAGAGGATTAAGGCGTCTCTGGGGTTGCCTCACCGGCTTAGAGTCCTCTTCCAATATAATTCAATGCATACACATGGAAGGACTAATGCCAATGATATCAGCTAATGTCCACCCAACGGCTTTCTTGTTAGCCCATAATAAGCTTAGCAGCTTCTCTTCTTGATCAAGAAGGAGATTATTTGCCACAATGACTGGCAACTGTTCATCCACCTCCAAAAATGCATACTTCAGGTGATCTAGAAGGGATTTCAACTTAAGTTTGGGTGGTTGCTCAGTGGAGGGTAGAAGCTTGGGTGGTTGTTACAACAAGTCTGCTGTCATCACATAAGAAATACCTGAAACCACATTCAAAGAAGCAGAAGAACTATGTCTATACAGCTCAACGTTAATATCAAAATTCAGCTCATCAAAATCAAAGTTAAGCTCATCACAATCAAAATTAGGATGCACATTAGGATCAGGATGAAGCTCAAACTTAGAATCAATATCAGAATCCACATTTAATGTAGAACCAGCAAGCAAGTCAAAATCATCAAATAATGCAGCATTGACCAAGTTAGTGCAAACAGGGCACCATTCATTACCAACACATGCACAAATGGCAGAATCACTCTCAGATGATAAATCAGGATAATCAGAACACCAATCAGCAAGAACATCATCCGCAGCATCATCAATAACATCAATGCAGAAAATAGAATGCTATTCCCTAGGATGTTTCATGGCATCAAAGATATTGAAATTCATAGATATATCACCAAACTCCATGGAAAGAGTACCAGAATGCACATCTATCTTAGTCATATCTGTTTTCATGAAAGGCCTGCCTAGAATGATTGGTGACCTACTACTGGGAGACTCATCCTCCATATCTAAGATGTAAAAATCAGCAGGAAATATCAGTTTATTAACCTTGACTAATACATCTTCAACTACATCAGAAGGATGAACATTACTCATATTAGCTAGTTGAACAACAACACCAGTAGGACGTAAAGGACCAAGACCAATAGATTTATAAATAGATGCAGGCATGACATTAATAGAAGCACCTAAATCTAGCATGCAATCATCAAATCTATAGCTACCAAAACAGCAAGGGATAGAAAACATTCCTGGATCCTTGCACTTGCGAGGCATTGTAGGCTGGATGAGTGCTGATACATTCTGGTTCAAACTCACTCGTTCACTCCCCTTCAGTCGCCTCTTGTTGGTGCACAACTCCTTCAGAAACTTGGCAATTTAGGAATTTGTTTGACTACATCTAAGAGAGGAATGTTGATCTCTACTCTTCTGAATGTCTCAAGTATATCCTTCTCTTGTGCTTTTTCTGCCAACTTCTTGGATTGAACCGCTCTCTGAGGGAAAGGAAGAGGAATGGGGATGTCTTCCTCTTCACCTTGCTGCACTACCTTTTTATTTTTAGAGTCAATCTTTACATTTTCTGACTCTCTTTCGAATGTGGAAGTCACATCTGCAACTGGTTTGGGTTCCTCCAATTGCTTGCCAGAACGAGGGGAGATAGCACTCACATTCCCTTTAGGATTAGGAATTGTTTGGGAAGGAAGAGTGTTGGGTCCCTGGGGTTGAAGCTGATTCAATGAGGTTACCAACTGCCCAATCTGTGTTTGCAAACTCTGAATGGAAGTGTCAGTTTTCTGTTGAAACTGCATATTGACTGTGACAAATTGCTTCATCATATCTTCAAGTGAGGAACCACCACTACTACTACTGGCCTGCTGTTGTGTCTCCTGTGGAGGTGCACATATGGGTTGGTCGAGGAGGTGGTGCAGGCAAAGGAGGTGCAGATTGTTGTTGGAAATTTTGTAGTCTGTACTGCCTCTACTGGTAATTCCCAGAATTCTGCTGCTGATATTGGTTACCCTGGTTCTGATTCTGGTTCCAACGGAAATTGGGGTGATTTATCCAACCAAGGTTGTAGGTGTTGGAAAAGGCATTGTTCTGCTGGTATTGTGGCTTCCCTAGGAAAACACCCACTGCAACTACTGACTGGTCTTGATAAGTAGGATCATGCAAGGTGGGGCAAGAGTCAGTAGGATGATAAGGGTCAGAACAGAACCCACATGAGTACCCAACCTGAGGAAGAGAAGACTGTACTATCTGTGTCACTGCCAACTGCCTCACAAGGGAGGTCAGATCATCAAGTCTAGTCTCTAATCTCTGACCATCATATTGGACTGGAGCTGTTTGAATTTGATAAACAGGAGTACTATTGGCCCTGGTGCCAAATTGCTGAGAATTAGCAGCCATAATAGATATCAACTCTCGGGCCTCCTCCAGTGTTTTATTATCCAAGGCCCCACCACTAGATGCATCCATAAAACTTCTATCTAACGGTAACAAACCAGAATAAAAATATGTAATTAGGAGTTGGTCTGAAATCTGGTGGTGTGGATAGCTAGCACACAATCACTTGAACCTTTCCCAATACTCATACAAAGTTCCCCCATTGATTTGTTTAACACTAGTGATCTCCTTCTGAATAGCAATGGGCTTTGAGGAAGGAAAGAACCTCACTAGGAATAACTTCTGCATATCATCCCAATTCCTAATAGATGCTGGTTGCAAATTGTATAGCCAATCCTTAGCGACACCATCTAGGGAAAATGGAAAAGCTTTCAACTTAATGTGGTCTTCATCAATTGCTTGAGGTTTCATCGTGCTGCATACCATATGGAACTCCTTTAGATGCCTGTGAGGACATTCACCTGCAAGACCATGAAACTTGGGCAACAAATGGATAAGACCAGATTTCAATTCAAAGTCAGCAGCAAGTTCAAGATATTGAATACACAAATTTTGATTGCCCACATCAGGGGTAGCCAATTCTTTCAAAGTAGGACGATCTACTTGATCTACCATAATTTCTGAGTTAGCAAAATTGCTACTAGAATCAGTGAAAACAACAAAACTATCAGAAGTACTATCAGAAACACAATCAGAAAGATCAATAGAGTAGACACAATCATAATGTTCAAGTTCAATGTCCAATTCAGTATTAATCCCGCGACTTAGCCCAACAACTCTTCTAGCAGTAAGAATTGTTCTCTCTATTTCAGGAATGGCAACAAGTCTTCTTGATTTGTAGTACTCCTAGTACTCATGCAGTATAAAAACAAGGCAGAATTTGTAGATACTCAGAATTACAAAAATGCCACCAGACAATCAAAATTACGAAAATGCCATTGAAAGTGGACGTAATGGATATTTCAGGACGTAACGAGTATTTCAGAATTTTATGACTTACTCCAATTGGGCTGATTTTTGGTGGGCTGAAGGAAAACCCTATTTTAAGACGAACACAGTTCCATAAAGGCACTGTGGGTCCTCGAATGTAAGCCAAATTCCATCGTTTACACCACTTTTTCAATTTTTTTTTTTACTTATACTAATTTATTGAAACTTAAAACAGCAAAAAGATGGCCTAAACGTTGGAATTTGGGGAAAATAGGTGAGACCATACTTCCCTATGGGAAATGATTCTTGCTTAAAATGCCCAATTCCTTGTGAATAAGACCTCGCTTGAGTGATCTGGGTCAAAAAAATTTCTGTCCAGCCACCCGAACCACCTAAACTACGAAACGATGCTATTTACACTGCTATTACTAATCAAACCGATGCAAATTCCTCGGCGGAGGTGCCATATTTTGATAGAGATTTGCCGTATCTCCCAAAATAACCAAGTTCAAAAACGATTTTGCAGAAATAGGGAACCTGGGTCGTTTCCCCGATGAATTCGCAGCGGGTTTGATCAAAAGCAACAACGAAACAGAACGATAAAATGGGGGGTTTTGTTGATTCAAACAGAAATAAAAATGAAATTAAACAGAAACAGAATGGATTAAACAGAAACATATTAAAAACGATCAACCCAACATTTAGATTCCAGAAACTTCCATCATTGAACGAAAAATGAACTAATTCATGTTTGGTTCTGGAAGAACCGAAATCTCTGCGTTCGTCCAGAGAATCCCTCGACAAGACGATCGCCTAGCATTTGCTCGAACAGTGGTGTCTCATTGTGCAATCACACAGCAACACTAGAACCTAGTTCGGGCTTAGTCCTTGGGATGAACCAAACTGAATATTAAATCTAATATTCAATCTATTTCCAAAAATCGAATCCGAAAAGATGAAAACAGAAACGAATAACGTTACCGATTAAGCACAAGCTCTCTAGAAGAATCACGGAATCATCAACGTTGGGTTAATCACAAACGTTTAGCCGAACATAACTGGAAAAAACAAAGAACTGACGAAGAACGTGAAAAACATTTCAAAGAATTTGAAAGCTTCTGTTTTGATCCACCAAATTGTAAAAACGTGAATGTAAAATCTGTTTGTGGCTGCTGCTGACCTAAATAAAACCTAAAAATGGAAAATGGGCTTTAATTAAAAGTGGGCTTTAATTACAAAATTCGAGCCCAAATAAAATCCAGAAATAAACATCGATTTCGGCTCCAAAATCGACCACCCTCTTGTCCGAATTTGCCCTTCATGTCTTCATAACAATTGTAGCTCTCTGAATCATCTGAAATATGAGACAAAAATGAGGCAAATCCGATGTCTGGTTCAAGAGTTATGATAAAAATAGCGAAGCAAGGTAAAATTGGAATTTTACTATTAAAAATGGCTAAAATTAAAAAAAGGCCCAAAGCCCAAATAGATATAAAAGCCATTATTTATTAGCTAAAGAGTCCTAAATTATTAATCAAGAGACAAAAAGTAGTGTATGAAATATTCAATTATCAATTGGCGAGTTGGCCTTGGTGACTAAACCATGACGGGCAGCTTGGCCCATATTAGCAGCTCTATTCAAGATCTCATTTCGTCTCCTCCCATATCAAACATCACAACTTACCTTATGCTTTGTTCCCCCTTCAAATTCCAAATTTTGCGTAATTGTGGTTCATGCTATTCTGTTTCTAATCTCATCTATAATTGTATTATTTCTCCATACTATCATGTTTGTGTGCCATTTTGTTACTAGTTTTGCTTCCTAGAGAGCTAAGGATCCTCCATTTAATTTCAAAGTTTAAATATTTTTAAAATGCCTCTCTTTGATTGTCAAAATATGTGTACTTGATTCCTATTGCTTCCTTCAAAATTACAAAATGAGTAGTGTTATTATCTATAAAGCATTCTGACACATCTTTCCTGATAGGGGATGTCGATACGTTGTTAGTCTCAGTGTATCACCCAAAGAGGTGAATTGGGTGAATTATAAAAATTAAAATGATCTTAACAAATAATTAATTTACGAAGAAAGAGTTAGAGAGATATCACTGAAGTGTGCACAGAGATTTATACTAGTTCAACCTTAATATTTTGACCTACGTCCAGTTCTCAGAGCATCTCTAAGATTTCCACTATCTTTTAACAACAATTACAATATGTTTAGAGTAATCCTCACAGGACTCGCTCCCTTTTATAACTTTATTTGGACAACCACACTCAAGGTTCCACTACCTAGATATTTTACAACAATCAATTAATGATAAAAACTCTCTCATAGAATAGATATATGATCATTGAAGAGTATTAATGAATATCACAAGATATATCAAAGAGTATAAGCAGTAACTGAGCAATGAATATTTTCTTAGTTGGTTGTTAGCTCTGAATTGAATGCATTTCTTATTCATAGCTGAACTTCATTTTTATGGTCATTATTGAAGCTTCAAACTATCCGTTAGACACATAAGTATTCTGTTAAACTCAAAAAACAGAATCGTTGGAGGTTTTGAGTAAATGTCGTTTTCGTATCGTTGTTTAAAATCATCGCATGACATACCTTTGGTCTCAGCAATTGATTAAGATAAAGTCACTTTCGCTAGAATGGGTTATAAATAGAGGAAAACACCAAAAGCGAGGGTGAATTGGGGGATTTTTAAAAATTCTTTTTAAACACCCAAATAATAGACAAAAAACAAGGTATAACAGAGGAGAGAAGAGAAGCTTGACACATAAAGATTTATACTGGTTCAATCTTAACTCTTGACCTACATCTAGTCCTCGACACTTTGGGATTTTTCACTATCACTCAGATCAATTACACACTTTGTACTCGAAAGATATCTTCTCATTAGGATACACTCCTCCTTACAAGTTGTAAATTGATAACCCAATCTCAAAATCCACGACTTGAGATTGTTACAATAAATGAAATTCAATAATGAAAACTCTCTTAAAAGCATATGAAATGATCACTAAAGTTCAATGTATCAACAGATACTTTACAGAGAGTAGAAAACACTAAATGCAGATGAAACTTGATAGCTTTTTGTTTTTGGTATTTTGGTAGATGTTGAGAATTGAAAGCTTTAGCTTATATAAGTTGGAAGCATTAAATGACCATTGGAATCATTAATGTAACCGTTGGAGACATTAATGTTGCTGTTAGGTTGCAACTTAATCCATTCTCTCTCTTGCTTTGAGTTAATCCAGGTGCTCAAACATTCTTGTTGACTTTTCTTGAAATAAATCTATTGGATGATATGGCTTTCATAAGAGGAAAGAAAACATTTAAATATTTGCAAAGTCCAAAGAATGATTTGCCAAATGATGCTAAGTTTTCTGGACCAGTAATAAATGTTGCTGACATCAGCTTTTGCTTTATGCTTAATCCTCATTCTAATACTCATTTGATCATCTAAAACTCACTAACAAACTGATTAAACATGGTTAAGAATAGTAATGAGTGATGATAAGAAGTATCTAGATCATATATGAAGATTTCACAAATTTGAGAAAACTGATTTCAAAGCAGAGTGCTTTAAACTGGAGTTTGTAATATTTCGCTCAAGTGTAAAACTCGAGTTTGAAGACACAAACTCAAGTTTAGTTCTTTGTCAAATGAACATTGCGATTGAGCTTTGAAGAATACTTTGAATAAGATGCAAACTCAAGTCACTAAGTGACAAAGTCGAGTTTGAGACTTTTTGAAATGAAAATAAGATTAAGTTCACAAGCTCAAACTGGAGTTTTCAAATTTAAACTCAAGTTTTCTTAAGTTTAAAATATAGTGAAAAGCTCTTGGCCTGACACAAACTGGAGTTCACTTAGTCTAACTCGAGTTTTCTTAAAAGTGTAAATTCTTTGAAAACTCTCAGCCAAGCACAATTTGGAGTTTACAAAGTCTAATTCGAGTTTGTTTAAGATGAAAAAGCTTTAAAAACTCTCGTCCAAATACTAACTCGAGTTTGACATATTGAATTCGAGTTTGGTTAAGTTCAAAAGTCATTGAAAGCTCTTGGTCAGATAGAAAATCGAGTTTGCCAAAACTAACTCGAGTTTTCTTTAACTTGTAAAAACTTTGAGTACTCTCGGTTTGACATAAACTCAAGTTTGCCAATACTAACTCGAGTTTAGCTCTTTTTAGAAAAATTGAGTTACTCTCTGCTCGAGTTTGACAATTCTAAACTCGATATTGTCTTTGACAATAAGTTTTCAACTTTAGCAAAGATAAACTTCAATTAAGTTCACAATATCATCAAAACACATAGAGAACTAACATGGGTGTCTGAATGTGTGATCATTTTACATGCTCTTACTCAGTTTCCGTGTCCATTTCTGCTATAGCATTAAATGATTCTGACACAAATCTTGCTTTATGAAGATTTTCATGTAATCCTTATTTTGATCATATGAAATGCACTGATAAACATGTTTAGAAGCATTGAGAATAGTAATGAGTGATAATCTGAAGTATCAAGATAATATTTAGTGATTTAGAATTTATGACGATGGAGATTAAGTTCAGAGATAAGTGACACTCAAGTGTTAAATACACATACTTGAGTGTTGTTCTTCAACACTTGAGTGTTGATGAACTTGCACTATAAGAAGACTTGTTTAAAAATGAAGCTCAATTGATAATATGTGTTTTCTTTCAAACATTTGAGTTTCATACTCAAGTATTACACTCGAGTGTCTTTTATCAACACTCGAGTGTTGATGCTTTGTGTGTCTGTAGGACACTGTTCAAAAGACAGATTTTGGAAAAGATATATTGATCTCTACAGATACTCGAGTGTTATAGAACTACATTCAAGTGTCACACTCAAGTGTTACAAATAACATGTATGCCACAAAGCATTAGTTCATCATTGAGTATTATGCACCAGTCTTAGTCAATATCTTAACACTCGAGTATTGAAGTGTACACTCAAGTGTATGCCTTGTTGATTCCAAAATGAACACAAGTGTGCTACTAGTATTGTTGATGTTAAAGCAACACTTGAGTGTTTAATGTGAACGCTCGAGTGTTCATTAGTTTCTTCATGACGGAAACAAGTATTAGCCATTCTTCCTATGATTTTGAAGTCAACACTCGAGTGTTGAAGAGTAACACTCGAGTGTCTATATCAATCAGACACTTTAAAAACTGACTTTCTAATTCAAGTTTTGGCTTCAAGAACTATACACTTAAGTGACTTGAATTACCAAGTCTATATCTCATTGCAATTATCATGAAAACCTATAATCCAAGAACTAACATACATACTTCAAAAATACTAATATTTTGATACGTTCCATTACATTTTCATATTAAATAATATTTTAATCTAAAAAATGTATGTTACATAACAAAATAAAATAAATGAAAAATCATAAGCACAAATAAACTGTATCTCCACTAATAACATATCACATAACTGCCATTTGACCTTGCTTAAACTATCACATTTTCTCCACGTCACGATCATTATAAAACGCATCTAAGCATGATTGGCTCCATATTTGTTTACATTCATGGACTCAAAGACTCGACTTTGGTCGTTTTCTTGCTCCTATCCGCTGCCCTCCTTTACGCCAAAATGGTGGCAATTGTGCCTTTTTTTATGGGAAAAAAATATTTTATGGTATTGATTAGTACTAAAAAGATACCTCAAGTACTGGAAGGTAGTGAAAAAATACTTCAAGATTTTGGAAAATTATTTTAGGATTATTAAAAAAATGTTTTAGAGTAATCACGGGTACTAAAAAGATACTTGAAAATAATCACTAGTACTGAAAAAATACTTCATGATTTTAAAAAAATTATTTTAAGATCTTGAAAAAATATTTTAAGGTACCGACTGGTACTAAAAGGATATTTCAGGATATTGACTGATATTGGAAAATGGGATATGATATTGTCACTACCAATGTTACTACCACTTTTCCAGATCAGAATTTCATATAATATGAGAATCTCATCAATTGGTGAAAAAGTGGTAGTTACATTAGTTTTGATCAAAATTGATAGTAACAATATCCTATCTGTTCTGTCCTAAGAACACAGAGATTGGACTTGACTAGGTTGTCAAGCCTAGAGCCTACATACCCTTTGAAGGGATCAAAGTCCACGTAGTTCGTGATAAACTGGAAGGCACGTAGCCAAGGGAGTGGGGTGTGTGCTTTGTGTGACGGAATGTAAATAGAGCGTAAGATAGAACGTGTGCACCTGTTTAGAGTTTCCTTCTATTTATAGAGGAGTCTGGTGCGTGTATCTTCATATTGATGGGCGATATCCCTGATTGTTAGATCATGGGCTGATTTGTTGGGATTATGACTGAGGGAGAATCCTCATTGAAGAGATCCTAAATCTGTGGGATCTCGGATCCTTTCCTAATACAGTGCAGATCTCGCTGTAGGCGTAGTTGGGCCGAGGTCCCGACCTGGGCCTATTGGGCCAGTCCGTAACAATTGCCCCCCAGCTTGGTTGTTCAGGCTTCTGGATGGCCGAGGTGTTTTATGCCCCCGGTCCCCTTTATGGCCGAGGTCCTTTGTCTAGACCGAGTCGGCTTTGGGGTGCCGTGGCCATCAGTCCGGTCCGGAGTAGTGATCGGCTTAATCTTTCCTCGTCCTGCTGAGAACGCCGGGTTGGTTCGGGTGGTTATTTGTCCTGCCCGAGTTTCTGGCCCTTCTGTCTTCTGGGATTCTCCGGACGCTTTGGGATTCGCTCTTACCACGCCATCATCACAGGTGTACAGGTGTCAGGCTTTTATTGGGTGCGTTCTGCAACCACCGCGCCTTTTCACCTTTCGAGGTTCTCGCACATTTATTGCGCTTGCGTCACGCTGAGTCAATCCGTCATGTCTGTGCGGGAATAGACCGTTGCACCCTTGTGTTGGCTTTTAAATAGCCCTCTTTCTTCTTTTTTCTACTTTTTCCCGCTACTTCACTCTCTTGCCCAGATTTTTCTTTGATTTCACTAGAGCTTAAGAGGGGATTCTTCTTTGTCCGAGACTTTCGCTGTCTTCCAGCGTTCCAGTCTCTTCCATTTTCTTTATACAGGTATTCCGCTTATTCCCTTGTGCATTTGTTCGGTAGTTTTCCACATTTTACCGTTTATTCTGGGAATCACTGTCTGTGTTCTTCATTTCTGGGCTTCTGGGTTTCCATAGAGCCATCACCCTAAAATTTGCCCTGTTTCTTGCCCTTAGACACCAACTGCTTAGTGTTTTAGGCTTCTAAACATGGTGAGAGGTAGGAGTGCTTCTAGGCCAAGGGCGTCATTAACGCCTAAGGAGGAAATGTTCCTCCGTACACGTCTCCCCAGGGCTACTTACTGGGTTCTTGGGGGTGAACCGCCTGCTATGGGGTTTTGGATCCTCTGCGCCGTGGTGGCGCTGTTCGTCCGGGGCGAGCTGGGGCTCGTCCATCTTCGGCCAGGGTCTCGATTCCAATTCCTCGCCGTCCCTTCCGGCCGTTGGCGCGTGCCATTTCTCTTGGTTCGTCCGATGGGGCCGGGATAGGCTCCTCTTCCGGGTCCGGATCCCTGGTAGTGATGGCTCAGCCTCTTAGCTTTTATGAGGGCCCTTCCGCTGTCCGCCAGGCGCCTGCCCCGGATGGGCATCTTGGCCCTCGTTGGGATTGCCTGGCGGAGGCTTCTACTTTGATGGCTCGCGGTGGAGATGCCGAGGCTTTCGCTTTACTCGGCTCGTATCGACATTGGTCCGCCCCGGTTGCCCCCTCTCGTGCCCCCGTTCGTCTGAGTCCGCGGCCTTTATTGCCTGGTACTATGTCTTTGCCAGGTATTTCTGCCTTTCTGCTAATACCAGCTTTGTTTATTTTCGTATAGGTTTATTTATGGCTCCAAAGTCTGGGTCGTCCAAAAAGCGCTCGAAGGCCGGTGGTTCGGACTCTTCTAGTCCGCCCGAGGCTTTGATTCATCAACACGGCTGGGTATCTCACGATGTGCTGGCTACCCCGTCGCTGATGTTCGAGGCGGACATAGCGCGGTTGAAGGTCCCGGCCATGCCGGGGTGTGTGCTCAGGCGTCCGGAATTCGAGGAGCCTATCTGCGCGACTCGGTCGGAGGGTCAACCGGACTTCTTCTTCTTTTACCGGGATTACTTGACGCGGGTGCAAGTTTCTCTTCCTTTCTCCCCTTTCCAAATGGAGGCGTTGCGGCATCTTCGCCTCGCTCTGTCCCAGCTTCATCCAAATGGTTGGGCCTACCTTGTAGCCTTTGAGAGGCTGTGTGGTCACTTCCCTAGTCTCATTCCGTGCACGGCCAACCTTTTCTTTTATTTCTTTGGACCCTTTACCCCCAGCCCGCCTAGGGGGAGTGACAAGCTGAGGGGGCTGGTATCCCTTCGGATCAACTCGGAGCGCAAGTTGATGACGCCCTTCTCCGACTCCTTCAAACGCTTCAAGGGGGTGTTTTTTAAGGTCGAGGCCGTGCCTAGGGAGCGGCCCTGGTTCTTGGAGGGGGACGGCTGCTTTCCCTTGTATTGGACGGAGGGTCATTACAAAGTTAAGGCTCTCTCCTTCCAAGTTTCGCGGGAGGCCCTTCTGCCAGAGTCAGCCTCTGCTCTGCCACGGATTGAGGCTCTGGTGGCCGAGTATGGTGTGAGGCCGGCTAGCTTCTTCATTTCTGGGGATGGCGCTGAGCCATTGCCTTCTACCAGTAGGGATTTTAGTAGTGTGCTGCTTATGTTTTTGTCTTGGGTTTTGTTTTTTGGGTTCACAAATATTCTGACCTAGTTTCTTTTCTTTTTTCAGGCTGAGATATGAGCTCGCTCCCTCTTTACCTTCGTGCGGCAAATCCGGCTGCTGCCTTTCCCAGTCACCCGAAGAAGCGGGGCGCTTCTGAAGGTGCCAGTGCCACTGAGGCTTCGAAGAAGGCGAAGAAGGGCACGGTTAGTTTGGGTCCTTCCATTGATGAGGTTGCCCCATCCTCCCCGGTGATTGCCCAGTCTCCTCCTGCCACCGGGCCCCTGGCTTCTGAGGGTCCAGAGACTGCTGCCGCCTCCGTGGCCTCCAGGGGGAAGGAAGTCTTGATTTCCGATGAGGAGATCGAGGCCGAATTCTTGGTTAATGAGCTGGCTGGTTCCCTGCCGGATCCGCCCTCGCCTTTGTCGCTTCCTCCTCCTCCTCCTCCCCCAATGAGGTCGAAGTCTGTTCTTCCCCGTAGCCATTTATGGAACGAGGGGGTAGTTCCTGAGGTAGATGTAGCTTTCCTCCCCCCTCGGCATTTCACTAGTTGCGCCGCGCTGACTCAGCTGGCCCTGGACGAGCTGCATAGAAACCAGAGGGAGCTCTGCCGGGCGGTGGGATACAATCAAGCTTTAATCCTGGTTCGGAAGCAATATGCCTGTTCCCATGCTGACGTCCAGAGGTTGAAGGCGCAGGTGGAGGAATTGGCTAAGGGTTTGTCTGCGGCGGAGGCTAAGGCCGCGTCTGTCAACGAACTCAAGGAGGAGCTAGAGGTGGCCAAAGCCAAGGCTAGGTCAGCTGGAGAGGAACTCGCCAAGGGCTGGGCCGAGCGGGATGCTGCTCTGGCGGAACTGGATGGGGTCTGGGCGGAACTGGCTGTCGCTCGGGTGGAGCGGGATACCACAAAGGCTGCGGCTGTTAAGGCCGATCAAGAGCTTCAGCTTGCCCGGGTGGAAGCCGAGAAGGTTGCTAAGGAGTGCGCCCGGGCCCAGAAGGGGATGGTGGAGGGCATTGCTGCGATGAGGGTCCTCCAACAGCAGCGCAACTCTTTGGCGAATGAGAAGGAGGGGCTTCAAAAAGCTCTTAACGCCGAGAAGGTGGGTCGGCAGGAGGCCATGGACGCCCTGGTGGAGACCGCCGCAGAGTGTTTCAAGCAGGCTCTGGTGCAAATCCGGTTCTTCAACCCGGATGTTGTCCTGAACGTGGACGGGTATGACTACCATGCCTTCGTTCAGGAAGATGGGACTTTGATCCCCTACGAGTCTCCTGCCGCTGCCGGTTCTGCCGATGCTCCTTCCGCCGCCGAGGGACCCGCTGGTGCTGAGGCCGAGTCCCCTGAGGTCGAGGGTCCTGTAGCCAAGCCGTCCGAGTAGCGTTAGCTTTTCTTTTGTGTTTTTGGGGTGTTGGTGCCCTTGTAACTTTTTGTATAGACAATTTGGGCCTTTGTGCCCTCGTGTATAAATTTAGTGCGCAATGAATTTCTCATCCTCCTTTTGCCTCGATTTGAGTATGCTTCGGCTGTGCGTGCGCAGGCCGTATAGATAACTTAGGCAATGGGTAATTCTATCGCTCTTTTGCCTAAGTTTGCGTGTTTGTCGGCCGCATATGTACGGGCCATTATTACTCTACCACACTTTGTGCGTGTGAGGTTGGGGCAAGTTTGTCTTGTTTCAGCCTCGTCAGGCATAACTAACCGTACTGCCTCGGCCCGACTTTCTAATAGTCGAGCTCCAACTTTTACTTAGTCGGATTATGTTCAACCGACGTAAGGGCTAGACTACCACATGTCTAACCGAGGCTTCGTTCGCCTCAAGTCGGACATTTTGACCTGATCAGGGTCGGCATGGTAGGCCACTTGCTTAGTCGGGCGAGCGTTGACGCGTCAATTTCACGAGGGGCCATGAGTGGCGCCTTCGCCGAGCTCTAACCAATGCCTGTCAGAATACAACGGCCGGTTTCATACATCTAGATGTTTTTGTTAGCGGCCGGGTATACGACCTCAGGGCCTTTTTGCCGGTGCCGGGCTTAATGGCCTCGGCTTTCGGCTTCTTGGCCAGGCGTCTTTGCCTCGGCCTTATTGTGTTGCGGTCGAGCTTCACGGCCTCAGCTTCATGCTTAAGCGAACCTTGTGCACATTCGTAAATCTCCGCAATGGGATCCTTTATTGATAAGAAATAGCCCTAAGGGGCTTTACAAAGCATAATAATCAGAAACGATATAACTTGGACTTAAAGTGGAAGTAACGATAAGGGAACACACTCAATGAAAAATTCATAAAGCAAACAAACACTGACAAGAAGAGGTCTAGCTATAGTAGATCTTCAGCTTGTCGGCATTCCAAGTTCTTTTGATTGGCTTTCGTGCCAAAGTTTCGAGGGTATATGCTCCCCCGTCGAGCTTCTCCTTAATCCGGTAGGGTCCTTCCCAATTTGCCGCCAGCTTCCCGTCCTTGGCATTCTTATTGCCTATGTCGGCCCGTCGGAGTACTAGGTTGCCTCGGTTAAAAGACCTGGGCCGGACCTTTCTATTGTACTTAGCCGCGAGTAGCTACTTGGCGGCTAGTTCCCGGCAGTGTGCCGTGACCCGGATTTCGTCAATGAGGTCCAAGTCAGTCTTCAAAGCGTCGTCGTTTGACTCTTGCCCTTCCTGTCCGGCTCTGACCTTTCTCTAGGATGGCTGTCCGATTTCCACCGGGATCATTGCCTCACATCCATAGGTTAGCTTGTACGGGGTCTCCTGGGTCGACGACTGTACGCTTGTGCGGTATCCCCACAGGACGCTGTGGAGCTGCTCGGTCCAGTTGGTCTCGGCTTGTAACATTCGTCTCTTGAGTCCGTCCAGGACGACTTTGTTGGTGGCTTCGGCCTAGCCATTTGTCTGGGGGTGTTCCATGAATGAGAAGTGCTGCTTGATGTCCAGGTTGGACATCAGCGCTTGGAATCGATGGTCCATGAATTGGGTACCATTGTCCGTGACGACCTCGACTGGTATCCCGAAGCGGGAGACGATGTTGTGCCGGAAGAACTTCATAACCCTGGCCGAGGTAATTGTGGCGAGTGGCTCTGCCTCAATCCACTTGGTGAAGTAGTCTACAGCGACTATGAGCCATCTGCATTGTCCCTGCGCCGGTCGGAAGGGTCCGAGGATGTCCATGCCCCACTTGTAGAAGGGCTAGGGGGCTGGCATTCCTTTCAGTTCAGAGGGCGGTGGCCATATGATCCTGGCGTGTTTCTGGCAGCTGTCGCACGTCTTAGCCTTTTCCATGGCGTCATGCTTCATAGTGGGCCAGTAGTAGCCGGCGCGTGGCACCTTTCGGGCGAGTGCCTTGCCCCCCATGTGGTGGCCATTGCTGCCTTCGTGGAGTTCAGCCAGCACATATTTTGCTTCAGAATCACCGAGACACCTCATCATCGGGCAATGGAGCCCCTTTCTGTATAGTTGGTCATCAACCATGGCGTAGAGGGCGGCCTCTCTGATCAGCTTCTTGGCCTCGGTGGTGTCGGTAGGGATGATTCCCCTTTCGAGGTAGTCTTCTATCGGCTTCCTCCAGTCGAGGCCTGCTGAGATGGCCATGATGCAGCTCGGCTTGGTCAGATTTTGCTGGATCACAGTCCTGTGGTTATCCGGCCCCTTTGTACTTGCCAGCTTAGAGAGGATGTCGGCCCGGGCGTTCTCCTCTCTTGGGATGTGGGAAACCGTCATCTCCTCGAATTCGCCCATGAGTTCTTTGGCCAGGTTCAGGTATTTGGCCATGAGTGGGCCTTTTGCCTGATAGGTGCCGTCAATCTGAGATGCGACAAGCTGCGAGTCGGTTAAAACCTTTACCCATTGGGCGCCATTGTCCTTTGCCTGAAGCAGTCCGGCCAGTAGGGCCTCGTACTCGGCCTGATTGTTGGAGGTCTGAAACTTTAACTGAAGAGAGTGCTCGGTGGCTAACCCTTGCGGGCTTTCCACGATGACTCCTGCACCGCTGCCCTTTGCGTTGGACGAACCATCCACGTAGACCTTCCAAATCCCGTCATTGGAGGTGGCCGGGGTGAGTTCCCTGATGAAATCCACGAGTGCCTGGGACTTAATCGCCTGTCGGGCTTCGAATGTGATGTCGAACTCGGACAGTTCTATGGCCCAATTGGTCATTATTCTGGCCAAGTCGGGCTTGTGGCGAATCTGTCGGATCGGCTGACTAGTTCGAACCACGATCCGATGCCCCTGGAAATAAGGCCGGAGTCTTCGTGCCGCAGTGAGTAAGGCAAAAGCTACCTTCTCCAGTTTCTGATACTGGAGTTCAGAGCTTTGTAAGGCCTTGCTGATAAAGTATATGGGTGTCTGCCCGGCTTCGGACTCCTTCACTAGGGCGACGCTTACGGCTTCGTTGCCGATTGACAGGTAGAGGAATAAGGTCTCCCCGGTGTCCGGCTTGGTAAGAACCGGCGGGGTTGCCAAGCATCTCTTGATTTCTGAGAAGGCGGCGTCACAGTCTGGGTTCCAGCCGCCTCGGGTTTCCTTCTTTAGCAACTTGAAGAGAGGTAGGGCTTTCTCCTCCGACTTTGGTAGAAAACGCGTCAGGGCGGCTAGTCGGCCTGTTAGCTGCTGTACCTCCTTCTTGGTCCTCGGGCGCTGCATGTCGAGCACAGCCTTACACTTGTCCGGGTTGGCTTCTATCCCTCTGTTGGTCAGCATGAAGCCTAGGAATTTCCCAGCCGGAACTCTGAAGGCACATTTGGCTGGGTTCAACCTGATTCGATGTCTTCTTAACTTTTCAAACGTCTGCTCTAGGTCCCAGATGTGGTCTTCTGGTAGTTTCGACTTGACGATCATGTCGTCTGTGTATACCTCTATGTTGCGCCCGATCTGATCCTCGAAGACCTGGTTCATCATCCTTTGGTAGGTGGCTCCGGCATTCTTCAGTCCAAAAGGCATGACGTTGTAGCAGTAATTCGCCTTATCAGTCATAAAGGCGGTCTTTTCTTGGTCGTCCGGATGCATGGCGATCTAGTTATAAACGGAGTAGGCATCCATGAAGGAGAAGAGTTGGTACCCGACCGAGTTGTCCACAAGCTTATCGATGTTAGGCATCGGGTAGGAGTCCTTTGGGTAGGCCTTGTTGAGGTTGGTGTAGTCGACGCAGACTCTCCATTTGCCGCTGGGTTTTAGGACCATCACTACGTTGGAGAGCCAGGTGGTGTACTGCACCTCTCGGATGAAGCCGGCCGCTAGGAGCTCCTCTACGTGGTCCTCCAAGGCCTTCTGCCTGTTGTCCGCAATGTTCCTCTTCTTCTGTGCCACGGGTCTTGATCCCGGCCATATGCCGAGCTTGTGGCAGCAGAAGTGGGGGTCGATGCCGGGTACTTCGGCCGAGGTCCATGCTAAGACGTCTTCGTTCTGCCTTAGGAAGCGAATCATAAGAGCCTTTAGGCCGTCCTCCATGTCTCGGCCAATTTTGGCGGTCTTGGACGGGTCTTCCCCTAGCACTATCTCCTCCAACTCTCCTTCTGGCTCAGGCCTCGGATTATCCTGTTCTCGGAGGTCGAGCTCTACCATGTTGACTTGCTGTCGCGGGCGTTCGTCCGAGCCGGCTTCAGCTACGTGCTCATTGGATCCGAGCCGAGGTGGAGACGAGGGTCCTCCTTCCTCGACCCGGAGAGCTTCAAAATAGCATTGCCTCGACTCTTTCTGGTCTCCGGATACCACAACTATCTGGTTCTTACTGTTGACCATCTTCAGTTTTTGGTGTTTGGTGGATACCAGAATGTCTCAGTCGTGGATCGTTGGTCTGCCCAGGATGATGTTGTAGGGGGATCGGAAGTCGGCGACTACGAATCTCACTCGCTCGGATTTGAAAGCTTCCTTGGTCCCCAGGGTCAGCCTGAGGTCGATGTATCCTTTCGGAAAAGACTGTTTGCCATTGAACCCAATCAGGGTGGTTTTGCATGGCTTGAGGTCCTCCTTGTCGAGGTGCATCCTTTTGTAGGCATCCCAGCTTATAATATCGGCCGAGCTCCCTGCATCCACGAAAATTCTTTTAACTTGGCAGTTAACCAAGGTTCCAGTAATTACTAGTCCATCCAGGTGGCCGGGTATGACGTCTTTTAGCTCCTCGTCGGTGAAGGTCAAGGCAGGCGGCTTCGACCTCTTAGGGTCCTCCTTGAACTTGGGGAGGTCTCGGACGGTGAGTACCTCGCGGAGGTATTTCTTCCGCTGGCTTACAGTGTCTCCTCCTCCTCCGAATCCTCCGCTGACGATGTTGCACTGGAAATCGACGTCGGGAAATTCGTCGTCTGAGGCCGCCCTCTGCTTCTTCCCCTGCTTCTGAGTTTCCTTGGGCGGGCTTCTACTGTGGCCGCAGTCAGTGCGCTTGCCACTCATCCTTCCCTGAGTCTTGATCACATACTGACGCAGCTTCCCATCTCTCACGAACTTCTCGATAGCGTCGCGGAGGTCATAGCACTCGTCGGTCGTATGGCCGTGGCAGTCGTGAAAGTTGCAGAACTTGGAGCGGTCCATGCTGGAGCGCCCTCTGATTGGCCTCGGCTTGTCCACCCACTTCATCTCGGCCTGGGCTACCTCTTTCCAAACTTGAGACCGAGGGACATTCAGCGGGGTATAGCTATCGTACTTGGCCTTTTGATCGGCTCGATCAGGCTTGGCTCGCCCTTCTCGGTTCCGTCTTTTGGGGCCGGCCTTCGTCCCTCCTGGCCGTTCCTCGTCACTGGGCGGGCTCTTCCTAGTCCGTTCGGGTTCGTCGGCATTGGCCGCCTCCATCTGCTCCATTTCCAGGTATTTCTTCGCCTTTGTATAGAATTCGGTCAAGGTGTACACCGGGTTCTTGCATAGGTGTCGGGCCAGCCGAGATGAAGGATCTAGTCCATTGACTAGGCAGTGTACGTGGACGTCTTCGGGCAGCAATCGCACCTGCATTGCTACATCGCGGAACCGATCCAGGTACTTCTGTAGGGCCTCCCCTTTCCTCTGTCGTACCTTGCTCAGCGTGAATGTGGTCTTCGGCTGTTTTTTACTAGTGGCGAAATGCAATTCGAACTTGCGTCCGAGGTCTTCATAGCTCCGGATCGAGTTGTCCGGGAGAGAGGTCAGCCATCTGTGTGCGGGCCTGTGCAGGGTGGCCGCAAAAAGACGCTGGATGACTGGGCCGCTAATTTGCCGTACCCACATCAGCTTTTCGAACACATCAGGGTGGTTGCGTGGATCTTGGGTTCCGTCGTACTTCGGAAGGTCAGCCAAATCGAAGTGCTTCGGATAACGGGCCGTGGCCGCCTCCCTTGGAAACGGGGATCTTCCAAAGTCCGACAAGAACGTGACTCGATATTCACGGGGGGATCCATGGCGAGGTGATCTGCGGGTTCGGGGAGTTCTATCCTCCACACGGGGCTCTTCTTGGTCTCGGTCCTCTCTTGCAGGCCGATCAGTGCGGTTAAGACCGACACCGTGGTTCTCTCTGTTTTCCGGGGACCGTGGTCTGCCTCATTCTTCACTCGTCCTCCGACCTGGTTCGCGGTTGCCACGGTGCATGCTCCTCGGCTCTGAGTTGCTCGAGGAACTGCTATCATCCACAGAGGCTCTCCTTCCCCGCCTATGGTTCCTCCGGCGGTCTCCCTGCCGGCGATCTTTTTCGAGCGCTTCCTGGATCATTTGGCTAATGGCTTCAAAGTCGGCCCGCCTCTGCAGGTCGTCTCGTTTCTCCTTGTTTTCCAGCCGCTGGAGGAACGACTCCTGCGTCCTCCGAATGATGCGGACGTCGGCTTCAACTGCCTGGACGTCTCTCGTTGGAGCCACGATGAGTGCTCCTAATGGCTGATGATCCTCTGCTGAAGGGGTGGTTGCCGTGTCAGTGACATGCCCTTCGGGGGTGTTTTGTCGCCGTGGTTGCTCCGGCGGCTGATCAAGTGGTGGTTGGCTTAGCTGGGGGTCTCCTCCCACCGGCTGGGGGTTCCTGGTGTGGCTTCTAGTGCTCACCATCAGTGGTCACGGGGATTGAAGTTTATAGCTCCCCACGGTCAGCGCCAATGTTCTGTCCTAAGAACACAGAGATTGGACTTGACTAGGTTGTCAAGCCTAGAGCCTACGTACCCTCTGAAGGGATCAAAGTCCACGTAGTTCGTGATAAACTGGAAGGCACGTAGCCAGGGGAGTGGGGTGTGTGCTCTATGTGACAGAATGTAAATAGAGCATAAGATAGAACGTGTGCACCTGTTTAGGGTTTCCTTCTATTTATAGAGGAGTCTGGTGCGTATATCTTCATATTGATGGGCGATATCCCTGATTGTTAGATCATGGGCTGATTTGTTGGGATTATGACTGAGGGAGAATCCTCATTGAAGAGATCCTAAATCTGTGGGATCTCGGATCCTTTCCTAATACAGTGCAGATCTCGCTGTAGGCGTAGTTGGGCCGAGGTCCGGACCTGCGCCTATTGGGCCGGTCCGTAACACTATCCCTTGAAAAAATATTTCAGGACCTTGAAAAATTATTTCAAAATCTTAAAAAAATATTTTATGATACTGACTGATACTAAAAATATACTTCATGATATTTTTTCAAGATCTTTAAATAATTTTTCAACATCATGAATTTTTTTAATATAATAAAATATCATTTTAATATCAATTAGTACATTAAAATACCTATATAAAAAAGTTTTTAAAAAAAGAAAAAAGAAAAACCGACCTCCTTTGCGCCAAAACGGTCCGGTTTTGGCGCTAAGGAGGCCAGCCGACGGCTGCAAGAAAAGAACCCAAGCCTAGTCCCCCACTCACGCCAGCGCCCAGCCCAGCGGCGGAAACCCTTCTCCATTTATGTTAAAGTATCAAACTTTGTTCTCAAATCCGGTGGCACCCTCCTCTGAATCTGATTCTGCCTTTCCCTCTTTGGCTGATCTCCATTACGCGCTTTCATCCGGGTAAATCTCTCTCTTCCCCCAACCCTGTTTCATTTCCGAAAATTCTTAGATCTGTTTTTAATCCGGATTCCGATTGTTGTGCCCCTTTCCGATCTCGCTTCGTGCTGATGTCCATTCCGAGAGACAGAGGCGACATCAGATTTCCGATCTCGCTTCGTGCTTGTTGACCAATCCGATACGCGAATTCCTGTATCGGATCCGTATCTGTACCGGACGCGTCCGATAGGTTGAAAAAAAAAAAAATTTCTGCCGTATTGGTGTTTCATAGGTTATCATCACAAGATTTATGATCATCTTTGTTGTGTTCTTGCAGCAATTATGGTCATTAAGCATAAATAAAATCAAGTAAACTATGTTCCTTTTTGTATAAGTTGAAGACCTTTTTGTTGCCCATTTGTACTGTTTGTTGTTAACTTACCTTCTGCTAAATCACATTCATACAACTATAACTGGCTTGTCAATTTTTGTAAATTGAGCCACGTGGTTATTTCCTCTTTCAGGGAGCTTGGACCCTTGATCAACTGCTGTGGAAGTATCTCTATATAACTAAAGATGGTACAGTGATTGATATTCGTTTCAGAAGTCATTTATCTTCTTTTTTGAATTAAAGGACAAGCATAGCTTGAGATAAGTCAAAATTCAGGGGACACTAGGGTACTTCCGTATTGTTTTCCTCACCAAAACAGACAGATTTATCAGTATAGAGAAGTCATTTAACTTATTGCATGTCTTGGATCAATTTATTCCATAACTTATTCACATCAATTACTTCCATATTACTGAGTAGGCATTCTTTCCTTCTAAAATCTTACTTTACAAGTACCATTATCTGTTTTAACATTTCTAGTGAGTCTTGTTAATTGCTTGTAAACTTGTATTCACAGTTTTTTGAAGGATATGGGTATCATGGGACATCTTTTGAGCAGACATATCGATGTTACCCTGCATCTTTCATAGAAAAGGTTAGCATTACTCCATCTGTAATGTTGGTATTTAATCAGTTGTTATTCTTGTGACTTCAATTTTAGCAGGGTCAAATGTGCTGAATATATTGCTTCTGATGAGCTTAAGTCAAACTTCACTTTGAACTGTAGTGGACATAAATAAAAAATGCTACACAAATTGAAACATTAACCTCTTTTGGTAGATGTCAAAGGTTTAGTGTTCTTGGGAAGATAAGTTTAGATATGATACAGATAAATGAAGTGGTTGGCACAATCATCAAGTAAGTCAAAGATATCTTGATATCAAACTCAACCTTTCCCTCTTATTTGTGCATGCTTATGCTAAACATCATGGTCAAAAAAGTGAAAGGTTGAAAACTATAATCAAATTTGATTAAAGAATAGAAAATACTGATGATAATAACTTGAAATGTCATTATTAATCTATAATAGCTAACATGAGTAGAGGCTAATTACTTTCATTTTCTCTTCATTAATGCTGCAGCCCCAAATAGAGAGTGGTGATAAAAGTAAGTTTCTTTGTTCATGGAAATTCTAGTTTTTGGATTATCTCTGTGTTTTTCTTCCTTCTAAAGTCAATTTATTTCTTTTTGTGCTTCAGTCATAATGCCTCCTTCGGCCCTTGACCGTCTAGGTTTGTTGTTTTGATTTGATCTTTTCAATTTTTTTATATGTTGTCTGCTCATCCTATTCTTTTTTTGGTCTAATTGGTATGGAAAGGGGGCTAATGTTATTTCATCTTGCAGCATCTTTGCATATTGATTATCCTATGTTGTTTGAACTTCGGAATGATGCTGCTGAGAGAGTTTCTCATTGTGGGGTTTTGGAGTTCATTGCAGAGGAAGGCATGATTTATATGCCATACTGGGTAGGCTTTTAAAAGTAATTGTTTGAGAATATGCTTGTTATAGCTAGTATGACTCTCTGAGGTTATTTTATTGGGCACTCTACTTGATTCTTTGAAACAGATGATGGAGAACATGCTTTTACAAGAGGGAGACATGGTTAGAGTGAAGAACGTGACACTTCCAAAGGGGACATATGTTAAGTTACAACCCCACACAAAGGATTTCTTGGATATTTCCAATCCAAAAGCTATGTAAGTTGCTATATATTCAGTTATTAGATTAGTCATATATCCATTCATATTTCCTTTTGAAGGGCGTATCCATGCTTTTTGAAGTAAGTTCAAATACCTTCCATGCCTTAGTTCATTTTTCAAGTCACCACATATCACATACCTCTAGTTTTCATTTTCTTTTCAAAATTGCATTAATTGGGGGATTTTGGGATTTGAAAATCGAATTGTAGCTGAAACTAACCAAAAATTAGTAATGGTATACCAGTAGTTTTGATGATATCTACTGAGGGTTGAAGTAGCTTTTATTTGACAATACATACACCTCAGACTTCCGACACTCCCACCACATCTTTGCCATTTCTCTAAGAAAGCTTATCAGGTTGCTGATTCCTTCTTTCCAACATCTTTATTTTATGCTACTCATCTCATGGTCTTTTGCTTCTTTCTGCTTCTAGTTTCTACTGTCCAATAAAAATGGGCTACGAAGCTTTCAGACCAGGCATTATTCTGTGATATTTTTTTTATTTAATGATGCTATTCTGTTTCTGTAATACTGATTGTTCTTGCAAGCCCCTAAAATGAAAATGGTCTGGAGCTTATAATATTATTTGGTAGACTATTATTATTTTGTTTACTTTGTTTTTGATCTACCTGTATTTTGCCATGCAGCCTGGAGACAACTTTGAGAAATTTTTCCTGCTTGACAGCTGGAGATAGCATCATGGTGGCATACAACAACAAAAAGTATTACATAGATATTATTGAAACCAAGCCTGCTAATGCAATAAGCATCATTGAGACAGACTGTGAGGTTGACTTTGCTCCTCCCTTGGATTACAAGGAACCTGAGAAGTACACTGCACCACTTTCTGCAAGCGAGGCATCAGAGAAAGGTACCTAATTGTTTTGTTCATTGTTTGTTTCTCCCCCTCCCCCCTCCCCCCTCCCGGGCACGAAATGGGATGGATTCCTCCTTATTGTTTTTATTACTTTTCTATTGGCTGTCTCAATTTTTATAAGCTTGTAAAAACAATTTTCTTCTGTAAATTGCACATAATGTACACGTTTTTCTAATAAGGAATCTCCTTATATGGTATATCATTGTTGTAGGCTTGAGTTATAATGTGAGAAGAGCATAGGAAAACTATTCACTGTTTGTATGGGACTGCTGACCATTTGTTTGCAAGTTCGTGAATAATTATTGCTGAAGTGAAAGTTGATTTTTCCTATTTTAGCCTGAGACGAATTGAATCATATATTGAATCACCCATCTTTAGTAATACCCCACGAGGCTATGCAATTTTTGCTATCTTGTTGAAGATTTGACAACCATTTTCTTCTTATAGTTGAGGATGCCCCAGCACAAACCGAGCCTAAATTCAATCCATTTTCTGGGACTGGGAGGCGCTTGGACGGAAAACCTTCGAAGAATCCACCTGCTTCAGATTCTTCTTCAGGGTCTAAGGATAAGAAGCCTGAGGTTCAAACAGGAAGTTCATTTGCTTCTGCAGCATCCAGTTCCCAAAGCAATGCCAGTCAATCTCAGAAGAAGCTTGTGTTTGGGTCAAATGCCAACCGAGCTAAGGATGCTGGAAAGGTAATTCTAAGCTTCTTCCTTTTATTGCAAATCATTTGCTGATGGTAGTTACCTATTGGTAATCAACAAGGAATATTGCTAGAAAGGCCTCGTCTATAAGTAAGTATAAACAATCATGAAGAGACAGTTAGTATATACTACCTCCGGACCTGAGGTAGCACCAGGCATAGAGGACATTTCTTGGCTCTCTTAATAATTTGGCTTGGGCTCGTAATTCAGTTACACCAAAGTTTCTCTGGATCAACAGACTGCTAAAATTCTTCATCTTCTGTACAAAGCAGGAAAAAGAGGTTAAACAGGAGGCTTCTCCACAGAAAGAAGAACCAAAATTTCAGGCTTTCACGGGGAAGAAGTATTCACTCCGAGGCTGATGAATATTTATTTGATATGAATTTCACATTTTACGGGTCATTTACTTCATTGGATGCTTGTGGGAATCCAAGGATATAGCAGAACTTTTTATTGTTTTGCGTGTAGTGAAAAGATAGGACCTTAGGGTGCCACAAGAGGCTGGCCTACTTGTCAAAACTATTGACTAGTCTTTTAGTTGAGCTCTAAAGAATGGTTCATGTTGTGTCGTGTCGCGCGCACTAAGTAGTTCACTGGTGCTTTTCTCACATTGATCACTCAGATTTCGTGTCCGTTTGAATTAGTGATAGAAGTCATTTTTATATTATAATTTACGGTATACAAGATAAATATATGAGAGGTTTTATTTCGATTTGTGTGAATATGTTTGGTCACAAGAACTTTATATAATATTACAAAAAAGGTAAATCATTCTTAAAGTTACTTATAATTGCCTTTAATTTTTAATTTGGTAGCTATATGTTTCTCCCTCCTTATTAAAATCCTTCCATTTTACTCTATTAGCACAATTAGCTTCTGTATGGGGGCTAATAATGCTAATAGAGTAAAGTTGCAGGGCTAATAATGTTAAAAGAGTACATTAAAAGATTTCATAAGAAAGATAATACACAGATGTAAAATTAAAAATTAAGGGAAATCATAGGAACATCAAAAATTCCCCATCATAATTTAATAATTATTGGCCGCGTTGTTTGTGTTGCTTTTCTTTTCCCCTTTTTTTGGTTTTCTGGTAGATAATAATTATTGTTATTGGGATTTAGTCTCGTATTAGAATATTAATCACCATATCATAATTTAATTGGTTATTAAAAAATTTATAAATTTACTTGTATTTTTTAAAAAATAAACAAAGTTAACACATATATGAATCCTTGGAAGTTTTTAAGGGCACTATTGCTCAGAAAGTTCCAAACAGTGAATAATTTTGTTTTTACCGTTGTTCTAGTGTAGAACACAGATGTCCAGTCTTAAGCTGGTACTTTAATCTTGGATTGATGGGCTCCGCCTGAGTATCTATGGAGGAGATATCTAGGGGAGCGTGGAATCACTGTGCACGAACTAGCCTCTCATCAAAAGGGGGTGGTATGTGTGTAGTGTAACGGTATGTAAATAGTTTAGAGTTTAGAATTTGTGCACCTTTGAATTTGGCCTCTGTATTTATAGAATATACCTTAGGTTGGCTATCTTGGGCCACATGCAATATTTGGTCCAAGCATCCTAACAGTTATATCATATCCAAGGCTATCCTTTTAATATGGGTAGGTTAAGATCCTATATTGCAGGTAGATCCTAATATATATCATATCTATTGTTAGGTCATACTGCTATTGGGTCAAAAGTAGGTCCGTAACAACCGTTATCACGGTTAATTTTAACTATTAGCTATAACATCCTAATTTTTAATTTTGAGATTTAAGTGATGTTAAGAAATAATTCATGATAGTGAGATTTATCAAGTAATTATTAGATTAAACTTGGCTTACTTAAACTATGATTTATGATAAAAGAAGTTAGTGGAATAAAAATGATAATATTTTGTTGTTGTTGTGGTTGCTAATATTTAAAAAAGAAATAAAAATAAAAAAAAAGAAGGAAAATGGAAATATTTCGGTCTTTTGTAGTAATTTTCTTCTTCATGTTATAAATATATTATGTGGATGACCCATTATGGGCATGAAGGCCCCCACTATTGTTATAGTGGGGAGTGGGTAGTCACCCACTACATTCATGGTGAGGAATGGGTAGTCACCCACTACATTCATGGTGGTGAGTGGATAGAAGCTACATAAAACTTCCCCACTCTCCAACCACTACAAATAGTTTCCTACCCCCTCACAAATGTACACCGAACAAACTGAATAATGAAAGCAGGAGCTTTATACCCAAGAGGGGGGGTGAATTGGGTATCTTTAAAATTTTCGTAACTTGTTCTGTTTTTGATATCTCAAAACAGAGCACAACAGAGAGGATAAGGAGAAGAGGCTAAACACAATGCAATTTATACTGGTTCGGTCCTTTCCTGACCTACATCCAGTCCCCAAGCCTCACTTGGGATTTTCAATTCACTAACTCAATAATATTGATTACACACTCTGCACTAAGAGTTGTTCTCTCACTAGAACACACTCCCCCTTACAAGTTGTAATCAATACACCTCAACTACCAAGTCCCCTGACTTGTAGTTATCTCAATCAATAAATGATTTACAAGTATTTAACTCTCTTACAGAGTAGATATAATGAACACTGAAGTACTTGTATCAAGTATGATACTCTATAAGTGAAAGCTAATACACAATAAATGAACTTAGTAGAAATTCGCTCAGAGTAGTTCTATATCATTTTGAAGATGTTAATGAACTCTATTTATAGCTAGAGAACATTAAATGACCGTTGTAGCTTGAATCAGACCGTTGGAGAAGTTGCCCAAGTGTTCTGAAGTGGTTTTGGGGTCTTCTCTCTCTTGTTTTCCCTTAATCTAGTTGGTCAAGACATCAGGGCTGACTTTCTGCGAATTAATCCGTTGGAGATGAGTTTTCTTGTTTCAGCTAACATCTTTAAATACTTTGTAAGCGTGTGCAGAAGGATTTGGGTAGAAGGAGTAACTTTTGTGCTTTGCAATAAATGCTCTGAGTTGCTTTTTGCTTTATACTTTAACCTCTCACCAAACATTCTTTAATGCTCTGAAATCCACTAATAAATACGTTAAACATAGCAGGGAATATCAGAGAATAATATTAGAAGAAGATAGGATCAAATAACATTGATTTCTGAAATGCCCAAATTCAAAAATTATGAACCAGCGTCACGAACTCGAGTTCAGTTCTTACAGGCTCGAGTTCGAGGCTTTAGTGTTCAAAACTGTGCAAGTTCAAAAAGTGTAAACCTGAGGTTTGCTTTACAAACCTGAGGTTTGCAGATCATGGAAAAACTAAAATGCTCTCGGGTTGAAATGAACTCGAGTTTATTAATGTTAGGCTCGAGTTCGAGGCTTCAGTGTTTAAAAGCACGTAAGTTCAAAATGAACAAACCTGAGGTTTGTCTTTTAAACTGGAAGTTCTCAAGTCATTGAAAAACTAAGAAGCTCTTGGGTTGAAATGAACTCGAGTTCATTAATGTCAGGCTCGAGTTCGAGACACTTTTGAACAGACTTCGTTTTAGCTTGAAAGCACAAACCTGAGGTTTGCAAAACACACTCTCGAGTTTAAAAACATATCCAAAAGTTCTTTGCTCTCTGGAACTTTTAGGCTCGAATTTGAAAGTCTCAGGCTCGAGTTTAAATAGCTTAAAAATAGTTCTTTGCTCTCGACCAAAACTAGGCTCGAGTTTGAATATGTTAGGCTCGAGTTTGAGCATTGGCGAACTTTTCAAACCGAAAAACTTTTCTTTCAATGGAACAGTGCAGAGTTTGAAAATATCTTTAAGTTTCAAACAACTTGTCCCGCCAGAGATGAACTCGAGTTTGCCATGACAGGCTCGAGTTCATGCTCTTAAAACTTTCTTTGGATTCTTTCAAACCTGAGGTTTGAAGAAAGCAAGTGTAAGGTTTAACATGTTTTTCAAAGGTTCAAAAACTCTCTGGAAAGAATGAACTCGAGTTTGACCTTAGTAGGCTCGAGTTCATGTGATCTTTTCAAAAGTTTAATTTTAAACTTCAGGTTCAGTCTCGAGTTTGGAAATCAACTAGACAAGTTTGTGCTCTCTGTCAAATCCAGGCTCGAGTTCAACACTAACAGGCTCGAGTTTGGTTTTGACAGATTGAAAAATACAAGTTTAAATTATTCTAAACTTTGTCAAACCTTATCAGTAGTGTTTACAATTGTTAGTAATCATCAAAACACACAGGGAACTAACAAATGAGAATCTCTCTTGCTCTTGTCTTCTATTTTCTACTTCTTCTATATCCTTATATTTATAACACGTTATCAGCACGAGAGCTCTAACGAAGGTATGATGATTTCATCTACTTTTTTTAAGTATATATGTTTATTTATCCGAGTTCTTTTCTATTATTTATATTGTTATTATAGTATGGCCAGAAGTCATACGCCCCTTGATTTATTATTATGAAAATATATGACCAGAAGTCATATATGTCTTTAATTCTTATTTTAATATTATATGGCCAGAAGCCATACCCTTTTGATTTATTATTATGAAATTATATGACCAGAAGTCATATTTCTTTAATTCTTATTTTAATATTATATGGCTAGAAGCCATTCCCTTTGATTTTTTTTTATTATGAAATTATATGACTAGAAGTCATATTTCTTTAATTCTTATTTTAATATTATATGGCCAGAAGTCATACCCTTTGATTTTTATGAAATTATATGATCTGAAGTCATATAACTTTCATCTTCTTATTGTATGGCTGGAAGCCACAGTATTTAACTTTTATTTATCCTGAAGATAAATGGCCAAAAACCATAAATTTTGGATATTATATAGCTAGAAATCATATAGATTTCAACTTATATCTTATGGCTGTAAGCCATAATATTCAACTTTTATCCCGAAGATAAATGACTAAGATTTGATATTATTGTTGCTTTTATATGTTACTTTGATTTCCTTTATGAGTTCTTTTATATTATTAGTATTGTTATGATAGTATGGCCAGAAGCCATCTTATTATATGACTAGAAGTCATATTTTCTTGACTCTTATTTTGATATTATATGGCCAGAAGTCATATAACTTTTATCTTTTATCTTATTGCATGGCCGGAAGCCATAATATTCAACTTTTATTTATCTTGAAGATAAATGGCCTGAAGCCATAAAATTTTAATTTTGTTGCAATACTTTATGAATTATTTTTGTAAATTTCATCTTATTATCATTAGTGTTTCATAATATTTGTTTATTCAAGATAAACGACATATAGATTTTATGTCTCATGTTTATCCTGAAGATAAACGATGAGAAGTTATATAGATTTAATTTCTTATGAAAAGACAAACTGGCATGAAGCCAGGAGATACAAAATGGCTAGAAGCCATATTCATTTGATTTCCTATTATATGACCTGAAGTCATATACTTTTTATCATTTATTTTATTGGATGGCTAGAAACAGATATTTAATTTTTATCTATCCTGAATATAAAAGGTCAAAAGCCATATAATTCTAAATTCTCATCACTGGCCTGAAGCAATGAGACTAATTAGCTTAAAGCTATGAGAATTAATTAGCCTGAAGCCATTAAAACTGAATGGCCTGAAGCCATAAATTTTTATTTTCGTAGTTTATGGATTATTTGTTGTTTTTATGAATCTATTATTCATGTTATTATATTGTGTGTTATATCTCATAAATTTATTTTTATAATGAAATTTAAATTTGTGTTTCATGAAGCATCAAAATTGTATATTTGGCCTTATAAGACCCTCTTGTTCTTTATAACAAATTAAAAGATTTGTATTACTATCAAAAGATGGTTGTTCTTCCAAAATCTCATTATAAATGGGTATATTCAATTTGCTCTTGCAGTAACAAAATTGTGAAAAAGATTTTAAGAAATATGTTGAATTAATTTCTTGATCTTATATGACCAAACAAAACAATGTGTTTTTGTTGCAAATCTCTTGAATCCAGGCTCAACTTCATTCCCAGAAGTGAATGAAATAGAAATGAATCTAATTATGGTCGTAGATATAAGAGTGAACATGTCTACAGTCTTGGGCATAATCAAGATTGTAATCATATCGGTTCAAATTCCCACCTGAAGTGGAGAAAAATTATTGATAAAAACCACAAAAGGGATACCATTGGGCATAATAAATATGCTGTAAATTCATCATATTGCAATGGTATCTTGCACCCCACTATTTTATGGTTTATAAGATTTTGATATTTTCTATAGGATCTTTAAATCGGTCCGAAATGCATTCATACACTGATTTTACTTTTGTGTACAATGATTTTACTATTTTGCATATTAATATTGTATAATAATTTACTATTTCGCATAGTAATATTGTATAGTGATTTATTATTTTGCACTGTGATATATACTTATGAGTTAATTGGTGTTCTAAAGAGGTAAGTGCTTGTTCACACCCAGAAATGAAGGGTGGATAAGAGTGTGACATTTGTTTGTTATTAATATTCAGGCCCTGAAGGCTTATGTTTCAAATATTGTATGATACAATAAGATTTTAGTAGCCTTGGAAAAGTATTGCCTAGAAGACAATAACTTATAAAGATTTATGTCATAATAAGTATAGAGGCTAATAGTCTCGATGACTAATTAGCATATTTTGCCCAACTCTGTAAGAGAGGCTAATGTTTAGACTATATATATGACAGTGTAAATTTGATAGAAGACTCTGGAAGAGCTAATATTTTGTTACCTGAAGCTCGTATAAAAGAAACTTATTGAGCTTTAAAGATATCTACAAAAATAGGTATCATATAAAAACACATGTTATTATAAACCAGAAGTTTACATATAACAATACAAATTGGAAGTTTGGTGTAAACTAGAAGTTTACAAATAATAATATAAGAGATTGTAATTGTAAACCAGAAGTTTACAAATATAGCAAATCAAATGTTTGCTAATGATGCCAATGAGATATTAAAGAGGCAATGAGCTGCAGAGAAATATATCCATATTTATTTTGAAGCCAAGGCCCAAGAAAAATAAATAAGCCCAAAAGGTAACATGTTTACTTTTTATTATTATTGTTATTTAAATTTACTGTGATCACATATCATAAATCTGTTGTCATGAGAATTTTCTACTGAGAAAATTTTACTATGTGATTCTAAGTTATTTTGATTATGACTATTTTCATATGTGGTGGACTATATATTTTACATATAAGTAAATTGAAGTATATTATTAATGAGATTATCTAGTAATGTAATATTATATGGTAGTTTCTGAAGAACTAATATATATTTTTCTTTTGAGCTTAAAAGAGTGTGAAAGTGATTTTAAATACAGATATAAAGAAAGTATATTTGTATGACTCACACTTGAGGGGGAGATTGTTAGAATACAAGTGTGAGCTAATTTTTGAAAAGTTATATACTTCTCACACAAAGTATAAATAGATCTCCCAAAATGGATGTCAAACTATGATTTAAATCATAATTTTATGGAAATTGAAAAGCTTATGATTGGTTGAGATATATGTTACAGTAAACCAGAAGTTTACTGATTCAAACAAATTCTTTGTTGGCATGACTTTTTTGATCATCCAAGTCACATATATGATAAGATTATGTATTAACATCCATTGAAGAACCAGAAGATTCTTCAAAAATAACCAACATATTATTTATGAATTATGTACTGCTTGTTCTCATTGATCAATATGGATATCAGTATTTCTGGAAATATATTAAACAGTATTATATGGGCCCATTGAAATAGCATGTAAACCATATAAATTTGAAAGATGCATCTATAAGATGGTTACATGTGAGACTATTAGTTTGTAACCTGAAGTTTGTAAGAATGTTTATAACCTGAAGTTTGCAACAATGTTTGCAACCTGAAGTTTGCAATAATGTTTGAATAGATTGAAGTGCACTATTTCCAGATTATATGATCCAAGAATCATGTATTAAAGCATCCAGAAATAGCTAGATCAATGCTTATGAGAATAAAATTTCTATGTTGGTTTATCTGATCTTATATATTGCAACATTTATATAAGCCAACAAAATTCTCTCTGTATAATTGGCTTTTGGTCAGGAGCTAGAAACATTCCACCTTAAAAGGTTTGAATGTGTACGACAATGCACATAGATGGATAAATGTTGTGTAAGGACGTCCTTCTTCTTGTTTGTCTCTAAATGAAACAAAATGATGTTTCTAAAGGAAACAAATGGATTTAGAAGACTTATATTGTATGATTAGTCAATTGTTATTTGACATTGTTTTCTCAACATTGAGGGGATAAAATAAACAGTTGGGTAAATAAATTAGCTAGAATGAATTATTATTAGCTCATTTTGATCCTAGGATAAAACAATGTGAACCAGAAGTTTAAAAGATAATTAATTTACAGAACTGAGCTAATCGAATGCCAGAAGCATTTACTGACCCAAAGAAAGTGACAAAGTTACATATCCCAACTGCTAATGCTCCTATTGATGCCTCAAAGGACAACCTATTAAAAATGAATTTAAAGCACGCCTGAAGCGTGGTAGCCCATCGGTTCTAAAGATAAAAATCCTCAAAAAAGAAAAGGAGCTAAGAACATAGATGATCAAGTAGAGGATAATTAAGAAAAGTTAGTAGCTGCAGAAGAGTCATCTCTTGAAGAGTTATTATCTCTAGTAGAGATTTTTCTAGAAGAGAATGTTGTAGTCCCAGAAGAGACTCAAGTACCTGAAATATGTAAAAATTATGAGATCTCAAGAAATTATGTTTTGAATAGAATCTGATGGGATTAAAAAAGAAGTCAACGTTGACGACATCTTTGCTTATAATATAGCATATGATGTAATAAATGAAAATGATGATCATGAGCCATAATCTATTAGTAACTGCCAGAAGCACAAGTCCCCAAAGGACTTAAGGTGCCAGAAACACATGTCCCCGAAGGACTTAAGATGCCAGAAGCACATGTCCCTGAAGGACTCAAGATGTCAGAATCATTTAATTCAAGTTCTCGAGAACAATACTCAATTAAGTTAAATAAGCCTCTGTATGACTTGAAGCAATCAGATTGCATTTGATATAATTGTTTCAAGAAATATTGTGAAAAGAAGAGTACAAAAATAATTCAATATGCCTATGCATTTTTGTGAGAAGATCTAGAATTGAATTTGTTATAATTGATGTTTATTTTGATGATATCAACTGGAACTCTTGAAGAGCAATTAATTGTTCGAAGAACTACTTAGTCCAAAAGTACCGTATTTTAGTGATATTGGAGCACTGATTTATCTTTCTTATTAGTAAAATAGTTATTCACCAATACAAGGACATTGGAAGTAATGTTGTCATCAGGGGAAGTAATACTGATGTTGTCAAAAGGGGGAGTCGATACATGCTGTACTCTTTTTCCCTTATCTAGGTTTTGTCCCATTGGGTTTTCCTGGAAAGGTTTTTAATGAGGCAGCATTGGAAAGTGTATTAATGGATGATGTACTCTTTTCTTTGGCTAGGTTTTTATCCCACTAGATTTTTCCTAGTTAAAGTTTTTAATGAGGCACATTCATAATGGACATCCAAGGGGGAGTGTTATAAATATATTATGTGGATGACCCATTATGGGCATGAAGGCCCCCACTACTGTTATGGTGGGGAGTGGATAGTCACCCACTATATTCATGGTGGTGAGTGGGTAGAAGCTACATAACCACTCTCCAACCACTATAAAGAGTTCCCTACCCCCTCACAAATGTACATTGTTCGGGTGTAGATTGTGTCGATCTGGATTATGGCTTGAACTAGGATCACTGCCTAGGGCCTACGTACCCTGTATCAGGGATCAAAGCCAACGTAGTTCGAGTAGTACTCCGGCCTTTAGCCACTGGGTGTGGGGTGTGTGCTTAGTGAGAAGGGAAATGAGTTGATACCACGTACCGTTCACCGGTGGGGTGATCTCCTATTTATAGGGAGTGGTAGTTAGGATGAATATCCGAGATACTCGGCTATTCATGGGTTCGTGACCCCGAGGTATGCTGTGAGTGGCGATATTAGTGGGGGTAGTTACCGCAAATGATGGCATGATGGATTGGGCTTCGTGGCCCATGTTCTTAGGTCCATAACAGTTGCCCCCCAGCCCGGTAGTTCAAGTTCATGAACTGCCGGGATGTACTGGTTGCTCGATTGGATTATGTATCAGCTCCGAGTTGTCGTTTGATTTGGCAGCTGTTTTTCGCTACTTCATCTCGGCCATGACATGTCTTTCAGTTTTACGAATGCATTATTACCCGTTCAGTGGCCCCCCAGCCCGATAACATCAGTGCCTGGGGTGTCGGGGTGCGTCGCTAATTATTCCCGACTTAGTATCCTCTGATCCACCTCGACCTGATTCTCACAGTCCGATCACTCTAGCATGCCTTTAGTTCTATGTGCATATCTGGCCTTACTGTTATGGAGTTGACAACTCTTTTCTAAGAATTGCCGAGATGTGTTATTACCCGAGGTACCTCCTATTAGGTAGCTCGTGGTCATATCCATCGCCGTGACTGCCTTTCCACTAACCGTTGGATATTTGGGGTGTCGTTTCGTTTGAATCTGCAACGCCGCGTTCTCCGAAAAGCCGCCATCGGTCATCGCGCTCATTAATGTGCTACGTCATTTCCCCTCAATCATGATTGCTTTTTAGGGTTTTTAATAGGGCTTAGCCCTATCCCCGACGATTCTTCTCCACTTAATTTTCCGAAATCTGTACCGTCACCTTCCCTGGCACCTCGTAACCGGTGCAACCTCTGGGTGATGAACCGTCACGCGTATTAATCTCCTTATAAGTACAGGTATTTTGTTACTCCACCCTTCCCATTTCACGCATTTCCATTCTGGTGAAGTTCTTCTTTGGCAGAGTAGCCCCTTTCCTCGCTTTTCTTGCTCAGAGTTCATCTTCTACGCATTTGCGAGTAAGTTTTCTCGGTATTTTCAGTTTATTCATTTTGGTTGATCGTAACGATCTTGAAATGCGTTCTTTAAGTCCCTATTTCATTCCCTTGACGTCTTTGCATGCCTGGGTTTTTGTTCTTGATATTGCCTTGAAATGCTCTTCTGTTCTTGGTGGGTGGTTTAAACGACGATGATGATTCTGAATTCCTCTCTGAAGGAAAGAAAATGTTGAGGACCATAGTGAGGTTACCTTATTTGAGTCGTTAGAAAATTGGGATTTATGGGCAGATAAGAACCACTTGCATATTCTAACTTTGTTGCATCATTTATGCTTTTTTGAGCTCTTGATGTTATTCTTGTCTGCTTAACCTGCTTAATAATCCCAACTGCGTACAACTTAGATATTTTAGCCGTTTCTCAAAAGATGGATCCCCAGCCACCATTAGTAGACATGTACGGTCGGCCCATCCCCGAGGAGGATAGAGAATTACTGAAAAGAGTTCCAGGCCGGACTAAAATGTGGTTGTGGTCCATTCTTCCCGGTGAAAAAGAAAAGATGGAAGACTTGCTTCGTCCCTCGTATGGCAGCGGATCCTACCGAGGAGGGAGTTCCACCCGAGGTGCTACTGTTCCTCGTGGTTGTCGTTCAACCCGAGGTTCCAGTCCGTCCCCTGGTAACAGAGGCCGAAGTTCCTTTCAGGTTCGGGCGTTTGAGCCGTCATCGAGTACATCGCCGGCCCCCTTGGTTGCCCGATATGTGGCTCCTGACAGTTCCGCCCAGGGTCGTCCGGCCGAAGACAACACTCCTTGTGAGGAATGCATGTATAAGGCCATCGACTTTTCTAATCGGGGACTTGAACAAGAAGCTGAGCAAACCTTGGACCGTTGTCGTTGTAAACAAATGCCTTGGAGATCTGCCGTCGCTTTCCCCCTTTTATTGCCTCGGGCGTCTCAAACTCCTGAAAATTTTAAGACTTCAGGTACCCCCGAGTTTTGACTCAGTTTTTATTTTTTATTTTTAGGTATTTATGTCTTCTTCCACTCATCAAACCAACCAATCGGAGGCTGGCGAGTCCGTTTCCTCTGGTATTCCCGTAATGGCGACTATCAACCGGTATGCCGTTAGTGAAGTCGTTACTAATATGAGGAATAGATCTTCGGTTAAGACAATCGCTAAAGTAGTCCGGGGTGGTGATTGTTACACCGTATCCCCCCCTTCAACTAATGAGTCAGTGGCATCAGGATGTCGGGAGGATGAAGCTCCATTCTTTTTCTTCTACAGACACATTGTCTCCCTACTTGGGCTGGAATTCCCTTTCTCCAATTTCCAAATGCAGCTTCTCCGCCACTTTTAGTTGGCTCCATCTCAACTTCATCCCAATGGCTGGGCTTTCGCCATTGCCTTCGAAAGTTTCTGTCATAAGTATGAGCTAGTTTGCTCCATGCCAGTGTTCTGCTACTTCTTTGTTCCGCTAGAGAACAATCTTTCAGTGGATGGAGATTTGCTTGAGTTTGGATGGACTTCTCTTCGGGCTTCACTTGGTCGCAAGTTTCTCAAGCCTTTCACAGATTCGTGGAAGGGTTTTAAGAACTCCTTTTTTAAGATTTCTGCCGAGGCGGGTAAGATCCCGTGGTTTCTTCAGACCTCTGCTTCTGGGGAGCTTGAAGGCCGTTTTCCTTTGTATTGGACTAGAGAGCACCACCGATTTGATGCCAAGCATTTTTTTACCCCGCTTTCTCACATGACTGTACAGGAGAAAGACGCTGTTGCTTTTATTTCTACTTTTATCAATAAAGAGCCCTTAGAGGACTCAGCCGAATACATTTTTTCTTTTGTACAGCAATCGCCCACTGCGGGTACGATAATCGCTTTATTTGTTCATGCAGCGCATTATTTGACAGTTTCTGATCTTAACCCGTCCTTGTTTTTTCTTTGTCTTTTAGGTGATCCGATGGGTAAAAGGCCCGATTATCTGAACGTCACTGCCCGCCCTTCGAACACTGCCACGTCATCTCGACCTATTACTCCTGCTACCAAGAGGGCGGCACCTGTTCATGAACCAGCTGATCCTCCCCCGCGAAGAAAACCAAGAGGTTGAGGAAAAAGAAGACCCTTGAGGCTGAGCCGGAGGAAGAGGCCGAAGACGACATTCCCCTGGCTCTTCCTGCTGTTGAGCCTGAGAGGGCGGCCTCTGATGACCCGTCCTCCTCAACTGTTCCCGTGGTTAAGTTCCTGAAGTCTTATCTTTGGGAAAACAAAATTCCGACTGGCCTCCGCTCAGGCCTCCAAGCTCCTTCTCACTTTTATGATAGGAGGAGGATTTCATCTCGGGAGGTAAAGGAGCTCAGGGATTTGGAGCATATGAACATGAAAAATGCCGGCGTGTGTCATCTGGCTGCCCAATTGAAGGACTGGGTCGGAGAGCAGGCGGAAGAAATAAAGGCTTTAAAAGCCAATCAGCAAACTGCCGATGACCGGGTAGCTGAAGCCCAAGAAGAGCTCCTCGTGGCACAAGCCGAGAAGGCAAGCTTGTCGGACGAGATTGTTGGACTTCGTGACAAGCTTCACAAGGCAGAGTCCGAGGTCACCCATCACCTTCAAGTCCACGACCAAAATTTGGCCATGCTGCTGACGTGCAAGGACGAGGTGGCAAAGTACAAGGACGAGGTTGCACGGCTGACGTCGTCCCTCGAAACTAGCCAAGCTGCCCTTGATCATGCCAACCAGGATGTAGAGATGCTGAAGACGGGGGTGATGGACGCTTTTGACAATGCCCTGGAGCAAGCACGGTTTTTAAATCCTCAGTTTTCCCTGGACTTGACGCAAGCGCATGTTAACGCCTATGTTGAAGGCGGGATTTTTCACCCGGCTCCCAATGTGGATGCTCCTTCAGCTAACGTAGATCCTGAGGAAATTACTGGGGATTGACAGGCTTTTAATGGCTCGGATGCCTCGATTTGGAGGCTTTTTCTTTGCAGACTTTGTGCCCATGTTTGGGCTTTGTAATGAACAGTTGATCAATATGCGCATGATTTTCTGCGTTTACATATATTTCAGTTGCTGTTTCTTTCTTGTCGAGGCCACCGGTCGACGTGATCAAGGTCGATCGATGTGCCCTAGTTCTGCTATCAGCATTTACATTGCCGTGTTACATGATTCACGAAATCATACGTTTGTACCATTCGCGCATGTATGTTTATTATGGCCATTTAAGACGAAACGGTAACCGCAGCTCATCCAACCCGAGTCCCGTCCATCCCTTTTTTTTTTGGCGGCTTTGCCGCTATACGATCAAGTTTAGACTCGTACATGTTAATTACATGATTTATGAACCACTTCGGGGTTCATACATGTTCGTTTTAGTGACATGATTTATGAACCACTTCGGGGTTCATACATGTTCTTAATGTTCTTTTTTTTTTTTTGGCAATTCTTTGTTCTGGATGATTTATGAACTAGTTCACAATCCGTGCGTGCTTCGTCGCACCTCGTGTCATCGCTACATGTTTTGGAGCCAGGTTTATGTAACCGGGTTCCGTCTTTGTTCCCTTTCGTAGGGACGGATTCCATGCGGAAGTCGGGTTTAACCAGATTCGGGTTAACCGTGGTCCGTCTATTTTGGCGGCTTTGCCGCCATACGGTCAAGCTTGGACTCGTATTTAACGGATTATTTCGCTGGCGTTTTACTTACTTCATGATTTATGAATCACTCGGGATTCACACATGCTTTTAGCGGCATGATTTATGAACCAACTCGGGGTTCATACATGCTCTTTAGTTCCGTAATAAATGAACTAACTCGGGGTTCATAGATACGTTGATAGGTTGAACAATACTAAACTTGGCTATGTAGCCTATTATTTCATTAACTGAAATCCTCATAATAGAAAGCAAGTCTTAAACTCGCAATTAAATTGTCTGAACAAAGAAACGATTAAATAAGAATTGAAAACCAGGAATTTAACACGCAGCAAACTGCTTTAACTGTAGTAGGCCCTTAGTTTATCTGCATTCCAAGTTCTTTTCAGCGCCTCCCCGTTGAGGGTCTCCAGAACGTAAGCGCTCGACCCGAGTTTTTCCCTGATCCTGTAAGGGCCTTCCCAGTTGGCTGCTAACTTTCCTTCTCGGGCATTTTTATTGCCGATGTCTGCTCTTCGGAGGACCAAGTCGTCCTTCTCGAATGAGCGGTGCTTTACCTTCCTGTTATAGCGAGCCACGATCAGCCGTTTCGTAGCCACATCCCTTAGGTGCGCAGTGGTGCGAACCTCGTCAATTAAATCCAACTCGGCTGCAATTGCCTCATTGTTAACTCGCTCCTGAAGCATTTGTAACTTCCTTAAGGAAGGTTCCCCAATTTCCACTGGTATCATGGCCTCGCAACCATAAGTAAGCCTAAAAGGAGTTTCCCCCGTAGATGTCTGTACCGTTGTTCGGTATGCCCAGAGTACCGAGTAGAGATGCTCAACCCAGTCACCTTGGGCCTCTTCCATTCGCTTCTTTAACCCATTCACAATGATCTTGTTTGCCGCCTCCGCCTGCCCATTGGACTGCGGATGTTCTACCGAAGCGAAGTGGTGTTTAATTTGAAACTTGGACATCATTTTTTGGAAACCTCGGTCTGCGAACTGTGTACCATTGTCCGTAACTATCTCGGCCGGAATCCCAAATCGGGAGATGATGTTCCTTTGGAAGAATTTCTGGGTTTTGGCCGAGGTTATTGTCGCCAGTGGTTTCGCTTCCACCCACTTAGTGAAGTAATCCACTGCCACTATGAGCCACTTCAACTGACCAGGAGCTGGTTTGAAGGGTCCTAGCAAGTCCAGTCCCCATTTAAAAAATGGCCATGGTGCCGTGATTGCCTGCAAGTCGGATGGTGGCATTCTAATGATTTTACCATGCTTCTGACAGCTTTCACATTTTTCGACGTGGTCCTTGGCGTCTCGAGCCATAGTGGGCCAATAGTATCCTGCCCGAACAGCCTTCCGCGCAAGCGCCTTGGCCCCCATGTGCTGCCCGTTGATGCCCTCATGTATTTCTGCCAAGACATATCGCACTTGGTCGCTCCCGAGACATTTTGCCAGAGGTGCATGTACACCCTTTCGGTAAAGATGGTCATCCACCATTGTGTAAGCAGCTGCCGCCTTCACCACGTTCCTTGCCTGCGCGCTATCATCGGGAATAATTCCTCTCTCCAAGTAGTCCGCGATTGGTTTCCTCCAGTCGTCCGAGTTCGTAATCAACATCACACAACTTGGTTCTGGGAGGTTTTGTTGGACGACGGTTCGCAGACTTCCCGGGCACTTAGTGCTTGCCAATTTGGACAATATGTCAGCCCTTGTATTCTCCGTCCTCGGGATATGTGCTACTGTCACCTCCTCGAACTGGGCCATAATCTCCTTTACCTTGGCCAAATACTTAGCCAACAACGGTCCCTTTACTTGATATGATCCCTGGATTTGGGAAGCTACTAGTTGTGAGTCCGTTGAGACGTGTACTCTCTGAGCTCCGCTTTCTTTTGCCTGAGACAACCCTGCCAACAAAGCTTCGTATTCGGCCTGATTGTTGGACGTCGGGAATTCGAGTCGGAGAGACAGTTCTATTGCGACGCCCTCGGGGTTTTCAACAATAACCCCGGCGCCACCTCCGTGTAAATTGGAAGAGCCATCCACAAAGACTTTCCAGGACTCCGTACTCATTCCTTGTCCTTGTACGAAAGTCGACTCCACCAAGAAGTCGGCCAACGCCTGTGATTTGATAGACTGTCGAGCCTCGTACATAATATCAAATTCAGACAATTCGATTGCCCAATTTGTCATCCTGCCTGCTAAGTCCGGCTTATGCAGGATCTGGCGTAGTGGTTGGTTCGTCCGGACTACAATAGAATGGCTGTGAAAATAATGCCTTAGCCGTCGTGCCGCTGTTAATAACGCGAACGCCATCTTCTCAAGCTTTTGGTATCTGACCTCGGGTCCCTACAATACCCGACTTACGAAATATACAGGCTTTTGTTCCTGATCGGTTTCCCTTATTAGAACCGCACTGACTGCTTCTTCTCCTACAGATAAATAAAGAATTAATTTCTCACTAGGCTCTGGTCTTGAAAGCACTGGGGGGGAAGACAAGCAATGCTTAATCTTGTTGAAAGCATCGTCGCAGTCCGAGTTCCATCCTCCGGACGCTTGCTTCTTGAGCAGCTTGAAAAAGGGGAGTGACTTTTCGGCCGACTTGGGTAAGAATCTGGTCAAGGCCGCTAGTCTTCCCGTCAACTGCTGTACTTCCTTTTTGTTTGTCGGGACCCGCATGTCCAGGATTGCTCTGCACTTCTCCGGGTTGGCTTCTATACCCCGGCTTGTTAACAAGAAACCCAGAAACTTTCCCGAGGGTACTCCAAAAGCGCATTTTGCCGGGTTCAGTCGAATCTTGTGCCTTCTTAACTTCTCAAAGGTCTGGTCGAGGTCTTGGATATGACCGCTTTGTTCTTTGGACTTGACTATCATGTCGTCAATATATACCTCCACGTTTTTCCCGAGCTGGTCTTTGAACACTTTAGTCATCATCCTTTGATAGGTTGATCCTGCATTTTTAAGACCAAAAGGCATCACATTATAACAGTAATTAGCACTACTAGTGATGAAGGCGGTCTTATCCTGGTCCTCTGGGTGCATGGCAATCTGGTTATATCCTGAGTACGCATCCATAAATGAAAGCAACTGAAACCCGGATGATTGGTCGACCAACTGGTCTATGTTGGGCATCGGAAATGCGTCCTTTGGGCATACTCTGTTCAGATCCTTGTAGTCAACGCATACCCGCCACTTGCCGTTAGGTTTTTTCACCATGACAACGTTGGACAGCCACGTGGTGTACTGTACCTCCCTTATAAAACCAGCCTCGAGCAGTTCTTGGACGTGGTTGTCCAAAACCTTCCCACGATCGAAACCGATGTTTCTTTTCTTCTGCGCTACTGGTGCCGAACCTGGAGGAATAGCCAACTTATGACAACAAAACTCGGGGTCAATCCCCGGTATTTCGGATGGCCTCCACGCGAACACATCCCTATTATTGACCAAAAACTCCTACAACCCTGCCTGAACTTCGGGATTCAAAGTTTTCCCAATTTTCGTGATCTGTCCCGGATCTTCTCCTAGGACGAGGTCTTCTAACTCTTCACCGGGCTCTGCTTTGCGTGCTTTGTCCTCCTCCTTCAGGTCCAGCTCAACTACCTGTACGGCGCTGTTACACGCTTTTCCTTTACTTGCCGACTTTCCTTCTTGGACTGCCTCGAAATAACATTTACGGGAGTCCTTCTGATTCCCTTTGATCGTTATCACCTGCTTCTTTTTATTGATGAACTTTAATTTTTGGTGGTTTGACGATACCAGCATGTTCCAGGAGTGAATAGTCGGCCTCCCCAAGATCATATTATAAGGAGAGGGGAAATCTGCTACCACAAACCGAACTACCTCGGTCTTGAATGCTTCTTTGGTTCCCAGAGTCAATCTCAAGTCGATGAACCCTTTAGGACGGGTATCTTCGCCGTTGAACCCGGTCAACGTGGTCCTACATGGTTTCAAATCCTTAGAGTCTAGCCTCATTCGCTTGAATGCATCCCATAGGATGATATCTACTGCACTCCCGTTGTCAACAAACACCTTCTTAACCTGGCAGTCATCGATTACCCCTGTGATCACCAAGCCGTCATTATGCCCGGGTATCACGTCATCAAAGTCTTCCTGCGAAAATCCCAATATGGGTTCTTCTTTTTTCTTTCCCCTTTTGAACTTGGGTCGGTCTACAATTGACATAACCTCCTTAAGATACTTCTTTCGCTGGTTGGAAGAGTCCCCTCCTCCTCCAAAACCACCCATGATCGTGGTGCATACAAACCTTGACTCCGGAAACTCATCCCCATCGTTACGTTTAGAATTGTCCCCGTGTTGCTTTTTCCTTCCCTCCTGCGGGCTCCTACTCCTGTTCGGCCGTTTGTTTAGTCGGCCCTGAGTTTGTATCACGTATCGATGGAGTTTCCCTTCTCGCACAAATTTTTCAATTGCATCCCTCAAATCCCAGCAAGCTTCAGTCGTGTGACCATTTTGGTCGTGAAATTCACAATATCGAGACTTGTCTAAAGGTTGGTTCGCCCTCATTGGCCGTGGTCGTTCTACATACTTCATTTCAGTTGAAGAGACTTCTTTCCAAATTTGGGCTCGCGGCACCTTCAGTGGCGTATACGTGTCGTAAGTTCCTTCTGCCCGACTTCCTCGTTGCACTCTGTCCCTGCCTCGGTCACGTTGTTTGTCTGTATTGTAGCGATCTTTACCCCTGGACGGGGATCTTTTTGAGGATTCTCGGGCTGGTACACGATTTGTTGCCTCCATCTGCTCCATTTCTATATACTGCTTTGTGCGGTCTCTGAACTCGTTCAACGACGTCGGGCAGCGCTTCATAATTGACTTCTTTAACGGTGAACTTTTGTCCAAGCCCGCCATCACGCAGTGCAGTTGCACCTCGTCCTTCAAGCCAGGAACCTGTAGAGCCGTAGCATTAAATCGCTCTAAATACTTCTGAAGGGTCTCTCCAGGTCCCTGCCGTATTTGGTCGAGTTGAAACTCTGTCTTAGGCTGTTTCCGACTTGGGGCAAAGTGGAGTAAGAACTTGCCTTCCAAGTCCTTGAGGTCTGGGACGGAGTCGGCCGGTAGACTGTTAAACCATATCAGTGCAGGTCCTCACAAAGTTCCTGCAAATAAACGCGCTATGATTGGTCCAGAGTATCCCTTTACCATTATTTCCATCTTAAAGTTGCTGATATGGATTTGCGGGTCCTGACTGCCGTCATACTTAGGGAAGTCCTTAGTGTCAAGGCCCTTCGGATAGGGTGCTGCCATGATCTTTTTAGTGAAGGGAGTTATTACTCTGTCTCGGTCGCTGTCATCCGAAGGGGGTGTAACCCGCTCCCTAGAGGACCTCAAGTTTCCGCCTGCTTGCGCCCTAGTTGACACTGGATCGCGCCTATTAGTTTCTTCATTAGTGCCGGTTATCCGGGCTTGTCCTTCGGGGTGTCCAGTATTGCCCGAACATCTGTTCTGTTCATCTCGATCATTTTCCCGAGATTGCCCGTGGTCTCTACTTCGGTCTCTATCGCGCCCGTTACTCGGCCGCTCCCCATGGGAGTGGGAACCATGCCGACTTGGTCCCGCCCCATCTCTGTTGGTTGCAGAACTCCTTTTGTCAGTTTAGTCAGCATATTGCTGGAAGAAATTCCTCCATTCCTCATCACGTCGGACCATTTCTTCCTGGTCCGCACGAGTGCTTTCTTGAATTTGCAGACTGTGGCGGGTTTCCATTCCCTCCATTCTGTTTAGGATGAAGCCTACTGTGTTCTGCAGCAAGAGAATGTCCGGGTTGACAACCTGAACTTCCCCCTGTAAACCACCTTCAGCGGCTTGAGTTTCCTCAAGCACTAACACGTCATTCTGTGGGACGTCGGGGTTGGCTGCGTTTGATTCTTCTTCTGTCTCGACGATTACCTGTTCCACGTCGGGATTTATACGATCTTGTTGTTCCGCTTGCATCAGTTGCTGTCCATGCTCTTCCGGCTCCTGTATACTCGGAGCTGCTAAAGTTCTCTTTGACCTTGCCATTGATACGTGACCTTAGAATTTTGTGGTCGACCTTTTTAAGGGTCCCCACAAACGGCGCCAAATGTTCGGGTGTAGATTGTGTCGATCTGGATTATGGCTTGAACTAGGATCACTGCCTAGGGCCTACGTACCCTATATCAGGGATCAAAGCCAATGTAGTTCGAGTAGTACTCCGGCCTTTAGCCACTGGGTGTGGGGTGTGTGCTTAGTGAGAAGGGAAATGAGTTGATACCACGTACCGTTCACCGGTGGGGTGATCTCCTATTTATAGGGAGTGGTAGTTAGGATGAATATCCGAGATACTCGGCTATTCATGGGTTCGTGACCCCGAGGTATGCTGTGAGTGGCGATATTAGTGGGGGTAGTTACCGCAAATGATGGCATGATGGATTGGGCTTCGTGGCCCATGTTCTTAGGTCCATAACATACACCGAACAAACTGAATGAGAATCTCTCTCTCTTGAATCTCTCTTGCTCTTGTCTTCTATTTTCTACTTCTTCTATATCCTTATATTTATAACACTTCAATATTATTTTAATTATTTTCCCCTATGAGAGAAAGAACCGCACAACCATCCACTTCGTCTTCTTCCTTTCGCTCCAGTCCACCATTTTTTGTTTTTTTTTATCTTATGGTAAATTTTGAAAATCAATAAGGTACTCAAAATCACTTATATTCATCTCACTGCTTTTATGAAAGTTATTCTAGGTAGTTTTCTCTTTTTAATGAAGATAATATTGTGTTGATTGGTAAAAAATTTTGGATTAGGATTTTGAAAGAGTTTTGAGTTTTGATAATAGAAAACTATATATATGTAGAGTATAAATAATAGCTAATTTTTATCGATTTAAATTTATTGGTTGGTTGTTATAGGAATTTAAAATTAATTTTCTATTTAAAAAATTAGGAATTATATTCTATAGGATATTTAATTTTTACCAATTAAATGTGGTTTAAATAATTTATTTGGGTTGATGGAGGTATTATTGAAATTTTAATCGGTTTAGTGTTGTATATTTTGAGTTATATAAAATTATAAGTTATTATTTTAATTATGTGAATATTTGAATAATTGTTTAATAATTAGATTATGATCATATAAGTTAGAAAAAAGATTTAATTGACCTAGGATTTTGATATTGATGATTTTATGATATAGGTGTATTTGAGGTGAAACTTTAATTTATAAAAATTGAGCGATTGATGTGAGAAATATGGTATAGAGGTTATTTCAAGATTTTAATGAGCAATTTGGGCCCATGATAATTGATCTATGACCTTAGATTGTTGAGGAAATAAATATGTTGAGGATAATGGTTGTAGAGAAACTTAGATTTTTGGGAAATGAATTGCATAACTTATTTATTTTCTTAATATTGTGGTTGATTGGCATTTTTATTAATAATGTAGAGCTTTTTTGTGACTAGTAATTGTTCGTACTTTGTCCTCAAGTTAAAATTAAATTTGGAATTAAGGTAACTGGGGTTAATTTATATTATTATATACTTGTTTTAGACTATAAGGTGTTTCTAAACCTTACTTTCATACATACTACTTGTTTGTATTTTGAAAAATTATGTGTATGTTTAAATTTGAAATTATTTCAATGAAATATTGTATTTTCCAACTTGTATATATATAAGTGAATATTATTTAATTATTGAGATTGTTATTGTTATGATGTTTGTTATGGAATGTTATATATGGAATAATAATTTTGTAAGATTTTTTTGAAAATAATATTGACATATTATTTTTCTATTATGGGATATGTTAGGTTGTGTGGAAGAGATTTAAAGTGAAATTGTGCCCATCTACTTTTTCATTCCTAGCCTAGATTTTAAGTTGAGTGTTTTGGGCAGACACCTCCTAGTTACAGTGCATGAGAGGGGGCAATAGTGGCTATCTAACTTTAGTCGGGTATACTAGTACTGATAGGCTATACCACGTCCAGACAATATAAGGAGGAGCAGGATGGATCTAATTGTTGTGATTATGTATTATTTGTTCTAATCATTGTTTATTAATATGTATTATTTAATTATTGAGGAAAATTTTATTATGTTAGCAAAGATGCTTCTTTGACTTGGAGTCTTTTCCTACATACTTTATGAATTGATTTTGGTTATTAAGACTTTAAGTCTCACCCCAAGCAAGGCCTATAATTTTGTTAGAGGCCAAGAGAAGCAACTAGAGGAATAGGTGTTGTGAACCTTGTAGGCCTCTTTTTGGTATAAGTGTTCTATTGATTTCTATATTGCCATTTTATGGCCCTCATGTTTTTGAAATATTATACTAACTATTTTGGGACAACTATTTAATTACTTTTGGGTCGGCGGCCTTATTCTATACACTCTGATAGTCTTGGTAGATCTACAGTCCAATCTTGTTTGGAAATTGTTTTGTGTAGATGCATTGCTATGAGGTTTAATGTTGTGAAACTCCTGGGCTATGTTTTCTGATGTTTGTTATTTGTACCTAGAGTGATGGATTTTCTATAGTAGGTTTGTGAGCAAAATTTGTGCCTTGGACCCTCTTGTGTGTTCTTGGAAAGAAAAGGGGTTTTTCCATATGTATCACTTATTAATAAAGGTTTTGTAAACCTATCATGGTTAATTGTTACTTGTGAGAAAGGGTCCTTTCAAGTTGGTATGCATAGCCTTGTATTTCAAATTTTTTGGCCCTGTTATGTGTTACATTTAGAGTATGGAAATATATGATCTTTACACACCTACTTCTCTTTATTATTGTGTGTTTTTTTTTATTATTGCTTCAGTTAAGCTATCTCACTAGTGCAAAAAAGGATTTTAAGACCGGACAAAAGAGCATCGTAAAACCAGAACCGTGATCGGTCTTGTTACAGGCGGTATTAGAAGTCTAACATTTAAGACCGGACTCGAACCGGTCTTAAAGAAACTCTTTTAGACCGGATATTTAAAACATTAGGTCTTAAAAGTCGTACTAAATAAACATGAAATATTTTTTGTTCGGTCCTAAAACTCAACTTTGAAGATCGAACAAAAACTAGGCCACTCTTAAAAAATCAGAATTTTAAGACCGGACAAAAACAAATACGGTCTAAAAAATAGCGGCTTCTAAGACCAGACGACTAATTATACGTGGTCTTAAAAGACTGACTTTCAAGACTGGATGATAAATAAATCCGGTCTTAAAAATTGAACTTTTAGACCGGACATATAAATACACTGGTCTTAAAAGTCCTTGGACTTTTAAGACCGGCTTAATATCAAATATGTACACCTGACCTTTAAGACCGGACATATTTATATATCCGGTCTTAACAGTTGAACATTTAAGACCGGCGTATTTATTTTCGGACTAAATTTTCCTAAATTTTTTCCCTGTTCTGTTCTTCTTGATCATATATATATACAAATCCACCACCCAATCCAGCACATAAAAGTTTGTTAGTTTTCTATGGGTTTTGATGATTACTAACAATTGTAAACAAAGTGTAGAGTTTTTCTTTGATAAGTTGAAAAACTTGCTATCAAAGGAAAACTCGAGTTTTGCCCTTACAGAGAAGAACTCAATTTTCTGAACTAAGCAAAACCGCCAGTTTTCAGAAAAACCTCCAGTTTTCAGTAAACAGAGACTTCTCAATATTTTCTAAAAAATGCAAAACTCGAGGTTTGGATTTACTTGAGTTTTGGCCATACAGAGAGTTTCCTAAGTTTTGAACATTTGAAAACCTCCAGCTTTGCTCAAAACCGCCAGTTTTCAGTTTTAACGTGAATTCTCTAAGTTTTCCTCAAATTTGGGAAAACTCGAGTTTTGAATTGGTACAGAGGATTCATGTTTTAGGCAATTTTCAAAACCGCCAGTTTTTAAAGAAAACCTCCAATTTTGGTTTTGCACAATTTTCTCTAAGTTTTCACAGTTAAGTGAAAACTCGAGTTTTGACTTGGCAGAGAAACTTCATATTTTTCTCAGATTTTGAAAATTGCCGATTTCATTTCAAAACCTCCAGTTTTGACTTGGCGCAATTTCTTCAAGTTTTCATATTTAAATGAAAACTTGAGTTTTAATATGGAAACTCGAGTTTTGGCCAAGCAGAGAGCTTTGATGTTTTAATGCTTTGAAAACTGCCAGTTTTGATAGAAAACCTCTAGTTTTGATGTTTTGGACTAAAATCGATTTTACCTGTCAAAGTCCAAAACTCGAGTTTTGAGAAACAAAACTCAAGTTTTCATCGTTGAGTTTGAAATTCAAACCTGACGAATTTGGAAAACCTTCTTATTTGATCTTAATACTTCCTATTATCATTCTCTAATATTCCTAGCTATGTTTAATCACTTTGTTAGTGAGTTTCAGATATTTTAGAGAATGTTTATTGAAGGTTTAAAGCAAAAGCAAAAAGTGACGTCAGCACATTAAACGCTAAACCCAGAAAGTTGCATATTTTTGGGTAATCCTTCTGCACGTCTACAAAGAATTAAAGATTGCTTCCTTCATTCAGTTTCTGCTTCTCTAACAGATTAATTTGCCAGAAGTCAACTCTAAACTTCTGTCTAGCTGGATTAAGTGAAGATTAGTGAGAAAAGAAAACCAAAGCTTAACCAAAACCTTGTCTAATGAAGGCAACGGTTATATTGAAGAATCCAACGGTCATTTAATGCTCTCTTAGTATAAATAGAGCTGCATTCAAATCTTCTCAACGAACACATCTGCTGAAAACGAATTACAATCAATTCTTCATTTATTTCCTTCAGTTTTCACTAGTAAAGTATCTTCTAATACATTGTGCTTCAATGATTATCATTATCCACTTTTAAAGAGAGTTTTTTTTATTGTAAATCATTTATTGTAAAGAATCACAAGTCAGGGGACTTGGTAATTGGGTGTATTGATTATAGCTTGTAGGGGGGAGTAAGTTCTAGTGAGAGAATTACTCTTGAGTGCAGAATGTGTAATCAATTGTGATAGTGGAAATCCCAGAGAGTCTAGGGACTGGACCGAATCAGTATAAATCTCTAATCCCAATCCTGTTTCTTTGCCCAATAATTGTTTCCATGTAGTCCAATCAAACCTTAAAAAATCTAACCTATTTTTCAATTGCTTTTGGTTATAGTTTTTATTAGTACATTTATTAAATTCATCAACTACAACTTCCCATCTCCTAGCTTTAAAACCAATTCCTGGTTTTCCACTAGTTTGAATCTCCTTTACACAAATTTCAAGTAAGTTCTTGGTAGTGTATTGATCCCACCTTGCACTGTATTTTTCTTTACTAGCCATAAACTGCAATGCATTATTGAAGTGAAAAGAAAAATATTTTAAAAAAACAAAGTCTACATATGAAGGAAAGGACAAGTAATAGAATAGAGAAATTCATTGGGCGAAGAGATTGGCCCACGCATCTAGCATATGTAATAGAATAGAGAAATTCATTGGGCAAACAGAGTCTGCAACATACACACAAAATCTGAATATCTCCACCACCAAAACAAGCAACGCCTCTCATCTCCACCACCAAAACAAACCTCACTCACTCAATTACTGATTATCTCTGTGTCACTATTTTGGTTTTCATAACCCTCCCTATAGATTTACAAAGCTTTTGGATTCACATACACACAGCTCCCTTTGTTATTATAGAAAGTTATAAGAACAGAGAGGTTTATGCAATTTACAGAAAAGTAAACACCTATTGAAACTGTATAATATGCATATTTGTACCAAACAGAGTAGCAAACTTGTCAACACAGTTACTAACAACAGAAATAATATATCTCACAAATAGGATTTTTAAGATTCGTTTTCTACATGAACAAAAATTGTTACAGGTTTACAGCCCTTTCTAGTTTATTAATACAAGTCAAGACACGAGCCACAAAATCCAAAACTATACCTTTTTCGCATCACTCACAGAAAAACTCAGACCCAAACACTCTCGCTTTCACGTAGAATTTTCAATGGTTCTTCTAATTACATGATACAAGCAAACTCAACCCAGATAGATTAAAAGAACTTATGCCAGCTAGAATACCAATACAGATACCTTGGACAACAAATGAGATTTCTGGCCATATAAACAAATAGGATTCCCATCAGTTGAAAAGGCAATTAAAAAAAAAGAAAAGAAAAATCGTTCATATCCTTAATAGAATGAATTTGAAGCTTACCTTAGAAGCAGATGGTGAAAATTCCTCTTCCGGTAGATGTTATTGGTTAATGCAAGATCTCTCAGTCCCTCAATTTCCACGGAGGAGCAAGTTCGGTCTGGAAACAGGAGAGCAGTATGTCACAGTCTTAGACAAATTCCACCCAAATACCGTGCCGGCCTTAGCTTGATCACCCTACTCGATCTTTGCTAAGTCAGCCGAATCCCCTTGAGTAGGCAAGGAAAGGCAAAGAACAAGAGAACTTCTATAGAGAGAAAGAACTTAGAGAGAGAAGCTCTTGAAACAACAATTGCTTGAAGACTCTTGGATGATTACGAATGAAGGAGGCATCCCCTATTTATAGCCTATCACCTCATTAATGAACGGCTCAGATCGAAAACATCCTACGGCTACAATTGGTTCTCCAGAACCTTCCCTACAAATATCAAGATATTTACATAGTTCCTAGAGTTCTCTAGAATTCTCTACACAACTCTACAACTATGTACACATATCTACAACATTCTAGGAGTTTCTAGACTTTTCCACACTTGAAGTCTCAACCTCCTAGTCCAATGCAGAGTGTCCGTGCACGCGAATTATCCAGCGTTCCTTTCCGTGCGTGACACTCTCCCCCACCTAATCCAGTGACGGCTGTTGGAAATTATGCCCTAAGGGCAAGTCATTATTCTCCATTAAGTTATCATTTCATACACATGTTTATGGTGATAACTATATCCTTGGATATATCTTATAGATTATCCTAAATGTCCCTGGTCGGTCATCTACGTGGGAGCGAAGATGAGTTAAGACCAGTATGACTTTGATGAGGTATGGAGATACGAATCAAAGTCATGGGCACTTGTAAGAGTACAAGGTACTGGACTGACCCACTATGAGAAAGCTGCATGGATTAAGTCATAAGCTTATCTTATGTATAACTGCGTCACAACACCCTATGACCTGAGATCATCATGGATTCCTACATGATGAGTCACTGGTCTTTGACCTAGTCAAAAGTCACCTTTGACCGGGTGATGATAAAGGCTGGGATCGGGATCAGTGGTTTTCATGCGGAGGAATGTGAATAGTTAAGATGGAATTTGTCCCTCACATTTGTATAGAGATAATACTGGGCCCCTCGATGAGTGAGTCTAAGAAATGTATGGCCATACTGTGATGGAAAGGAGTTTCCATTTCACTTATTAGACTACTCGAGAATCGAGAAAGTAGTGGTCAAGAACAGGAAGTTGACATTATCCATGCCTCATCCTTGACCAAATTATCGCGTGACAAAAGGGACGTGACATGGTTGTACGATAGGTAGTATCGTGTCATCGATCCCCATGTGAATTGGGTAGTCGCAATGTCTTGCTAGAGGCCGCTTGCGACTTGTGGGCTAATACAGTGTTGGCCCACTGCCAATCTCATATGGGCCTGCAGGGTCGCACACAATAATAATCCAACACGGGTAAAAGTGTCCAGGTTCATTGAATCTCAGATTGAATCTGAGATTAAATGAATATTGAATTTGATCTAGGATTTATATATATATATATATATATATATATATATATATATATATATATCGAAATTAATATTTATATATATATATATATATTATAAATGGAGATTATAATATTATATATATGGTATTTGTTTAGTATTTAATTTATTTGATAAATTAAATATCTAAAACAAATAGAGATATTGTATCTCATTTAATTTCGAATAAAGATATCGTATATCTGTTTAATGTTAAATTGAGATATAGTATCTCAAATTTAATTAAATAGATAGATATCATTTCTCGGATTTAATTTATAATGATAAATTAAATCAAAAAGGCTTTTAATTTAGATTTGATCTAAATTCAAGATTCGAAATTCGAATTTCCAAATCTGGCTTTAATATATTTAATTACATTTATGAGATAGATTTGATTGATATATTATCCAGATTCGAAATTCGAATTTCCAAATCTGGCTTTAATATATTTAATTACATTTATGAGATAGATTTTATTGATATATTGTCCAGATTCGAAATTCGAATTTCAAAAATTAATATGGATTAATTTTGATTATGTAATACGCCTATCGGGTTTTAAAAAACCTACGGGACTATCAGTCAAGCGTATTAGAAAGCTGCGAGAAACCCTAGAAAAAAATTGAGAGAGACACACAAGAGGCGCTAGCACGCTGCCGCAGCTGTGTTCGGGGATTGTTTGTGTGGATACCAGTAGAGGAAGCCGATTCTAAGAGTCGACTTCTGTTGATCGAGAAGGTAGCCCACCTGATCAAAGAGAATGAGACGCGGACGTGTTGATCGAGAAGGTAGCCCACTTGATCAAAGAGAACGAGACGCGAACGTGTTGATCGAGAAGGTAGCCCACCTGATCAAAGAGAACGTGACACGAACGTGTTCAATATAAGGTATGATTCGGGTTCCCTAACCTTGATTTAAACGTTGTTGAGTGATCCTCCAGAAGGGATTTGTAAGAAATTTTAATCCGCTGCGTGTACGGATCCCAACAACGCCCTCGTCACTGCACAAGCTCTTGTGTTTCTTTCGAAACACCTTCAGTTGCTGAGGAAGGAGCTTTGCCACCACCTTGTCTCCTACTTGGTATTCAGAGACGCATTCCTTCCCATCCACAATCTCCTTCCGTCCCTTGGCTGACTTGCCCTGGAAGGATCTCATCGCCAGAACTCTTCGGCCCAATGCATCACCCATTGCACCAGCCATGCCAACTCCATGCTCCAACCCATATTCCACCTTTCGTCCAGGCGGCAACCTTTCTTGGAGCCTTAGTGGCATTGGGTTCCCATTCCTCTTCACGACAGGGGGAAGATTCCCACGATCCTTCACATCAGGATCCACCACCTTTAAAGCCGCAAGGTAGGTGACTGACAAGCCAACATCCCGGTCACTGCTTGTCGTAGGCACTGTGCAACCAATCCCCTTCTCAAGGAAGCACAATGAATCTTCACCCAGCAGGAGGACAACTTTTTCCTTGCGCAACAAGTCCAGACCCAGTACCACATTGAAGTCGTCCATAGGGCTCACCGACAAATCCACGGTCCCCTTCCACGTTCCCATGCATAGCTCCACCCCACGAGCTATGCCATTGAGAGGCTTGGCAGGAGTGTTCACAGACTTCCACCATCCTCCTCGGGCTTGAGTAACTGAGAGACCTACCCGCTTGGCCTCTTCAGGAGTGATGAAGTTATGGGTAGCCCCGATGTCTACCATCACCTTCACTGGCTTCCCATTCAGCTTCACATCAACAAACATGAGACCTTTACTCCTCGTAACAGGTTCCTCATGTTTGGCCTTCAAGGCATTCAAGACTCTGAGAGATCCCATCCGCATGTTGGGTTCCTCCTCATCGGTTCCCTCGTTCCCCTGAACAAGGGCTGACAAACTACCCAACTTGGTGTTGGAAATTATGCCCTAGGGGCAAGTCATTGTTCTCCATTAAGTTATCATTTCATACGCATGTTTATGGTGATAACTGTATCCCAGGATATATCTTATAGATTATCCTAAATGTCCCTGGTCGGTCATCTACGTGGGAGCGAAGATGAGTTAAGACCAGTATGACTTTGATGAGGTATGGAGATACGAATCCAAGTCATGGGCACTTGTAAGAGTACAAGGTGCTGGACCGACCCACTATGAGAAAGCTGCATGGATTAAGTCATAAGCTTGTCTCATGTATAACCGCGTCACAACGCCCTATGACCTGAGATCATCATGGATTCCTACATGATGAGTCACTGGTCTTTGACCTAGTCAAAAGTCACCTTTGACCAGGTAATGATAAAGGCTGGGATCGGGATTAGTGGTTTTCATGCGGAGGAATGTGAATGGTCAAGATGGAATTTGTCCCTCACATTTGTAGAGAGATAATACTGGGCCCCTCGATGAGTCTAAGAAATGTATGGCCATACTGTGATGGAAAAGAGTTTCCATTTCACTTATTAGACTGCTCGAGAATCGAGAAAGTAATGGTCAAGAAAAGGAAGTTGACGTTATCCATGCCTCATCCTTGATCGAATTATCGCGTGACAAAAGGGACGTGACATGGTTGTACGATAGGTAGTATCGTGTCATCAATCCCCATGTGAATTGGGTAGTAGCAATGTCTTGCTAGAGGCCGCTTGCGACTTGTGGGCTGATACAGTCTTGACCCACTGCCAATCTCATATGGGCCTGTAGGGTCGCACACAAGAATAATCCAACACGGGTAAAAATGTCCAGATTCATTGAATCTCAGATTAATCTGAGATTAAATGAATACTGAATTTAATCTAGGATAAATATATATGTGTGTGTGTGTGTGTGTATTAAATTCGAAAATAATATAATAATATTATTTAATGGAGATTATAATATTATTATATGATATTTGTTTTATATTTAATTTATCGGATAAATAAAATATCTAAAACAAATAGAGATATTATATCTCATTTGATTTTCGAATAAAGATATCATTATCTATTTAATTTAAATTGAGATATTGTATCTCAAATTTAATTAAATAGATAGATATCATTTCTCGGATTTAATTTATAGAGATAAATTAAATCAGAAGGCTTTTAATTTGAATTAAATAAATACATTAGATTAAATCTATTAGATAGATTTAATTAATATATTTTTTAATTAAAATTCGAAATTCAAAATTAATGGGAATTAATTTTGAATATAATACGCCGATGGGTTTAGAAAAACCTACGGGACTTTTAGTCGAGCGTATTAGAAAGCCGCGAGAAACCCTAGAGCGAAAAAGAGAGAGACGCACAAGAGGCGCTAGCACGCTACCGTAGCCGTGTTCGGAGATTGTTCGTGTGGATACCAGTAGAGGAAGCCGATTCTAAGAGTCGTCTTCTGCTGATCGAGAAGGTAGCCCACCAGTTCAAAGAGAATGAGACGCGGACGAATTCACTATAGTTTGAATTTTCTTGATCGCCATGAGAAAATGTGCGCAAAGGGTTTGTGTAGATTCTTTAGCTACTAGTTCACTAAAATCAAAGGAAAACCTCCGGCTCCAGATGATTCCGAGTTCTCTATAAGGTATGATTCGGGTTCCCTAACCTTGATTTACAGGCACCTGAGTGATCCTCGGGACGGGATTCATAGAAAATTTTAATCCGCTGCGTGTACGGATCCCAACAGTGGCATCAAAGCCAACTCAACGTGCGTTTAAATTGGGTTTCTGTACATGCTATTATATGTGATATATATGCAAGACTCTGAATCTTTGTATGCAAGAATTTGAATCTTTGTAAGCAAGAAACTGAATCTTTGTATCAAGAAATCGAATCTTGAATGCTTTAATTTGAAAATTCGCGTTAGGGTTTCAGACGGTTCTCTAGAATGGTGTTGCGGCTGCTTCGTACAGTTCTGAATTGTTCAGAGCGCACGATATTTAGAATCGTCCGTCACGTTCGTGCGCATCGAAGACGTTCTGAATCGTTCAGAATTTTCGATCATGCTCGGACAACGCCCCTGGGGGTTTGAAATTAAGTTTTATGAAACTCTCTTTCTAAAAGAATATGATGTTTTCAAAAGCTCTGGGGGCGCTCCTGCTAACCGGCTAGCGGGACCGCCGTAGGGACCGGCTGATTGTTTGTAGCGCGAGAAATGAAATTGTTTGTAGTGTGAGAATTTAAATCATGATATAAAGTAATATAAGATTAGAGAATTTTATCATGAGTAATATTTTATTTCATAAATGTATGAATTAAAGTATGTTCATAACCTTACAAAGTGTTGTTTGGGTATGGTGAGCAAGATGGCTCTAGGGTTGTAAATTTTGTATATGGTCTGCGTGCCATGCCTCTCTCTAAATAATCTTGATGTACATTCTCTTCTCATCTCACTCCCCTCGTATGTGAAACGAGGTTTCTAACTATGTACTTTCTTTTATTATTTAGAGAAATCCTCTCATTGGCTTGAAGGGACTATAGGTTAAATGAGCCATGTTGTGTCACGAGTTTTAAATTATGTTTTGATATAATCATTACATGATTAATTTAGTCTCTATATGACATACAATAATGATTGCATTCATATAGGTAGAATTAATAAAGACAAATTAAATCGGCAGGCTTTTATATTAGATTAAAATAAATAGATCAGATTATATCTGTTGGACAGATTTAATTAATATTATTTTAATCTAAAATTTGAGTTTAAGATTAATTGAGATTAATTTTGAATATTTTAATACGGCCAATTAGGGTTTTACAAATCCTATAAGATATAGATCTAGTCATATTAAAATGAAGCGACAGGCGTAAGTCTCAATAATTTAATCATAATGATTTATTTATTAACATATGTTATGATTAATTTAGAGTTTTAATTATGATTTGATTAGATCACTCATAATTAATTTAGAATTAAATTAATAGGATTAATTTGATTATATCTAATAATACCCTCTAAATAAAATCTTAAGTCACAATGCCATCAATAAATGAATACTTGTCAAAACCTCGATCATCCATTTGTATGTTCCACCAAAGTGGATGCATTTGAGTAATCTTGGGGAGACAAGAGAGAGTAATGGTGATACTCTACATTCATTATTGTCTTGACTTAATTGAGATTATCAAAACGGTTTTGGATCTCAAGGCATTGGATGGGATCAAACATGCTAGGTAATATGATGATCGAATCCCATAAAGATCTAAGAGTTACATGTGATGTAATTGGCAAAGAGGTTGCCTACCTAAATAACTTGATTTTAAGCATCCTGCCAAAGCGGACTTAAGATTAAGCCAAATATGGATCTTAGCCCACTAATTATAATGAGGGTTATTAATTCAGTGGGAGGTTACTGATTATGCTTTGCATATCTTTTAAATTGTAGAATCATGTCGAATAGTAACACCCCAACACCATCAATGCGATCAGTCCTTGAGAAGGACGAACTCGATGAGACAAACTTCCTTGACATGTTTGAGGACTTAAGTGTTGATCCTAAACACGAAAGAAAGGAGTATCTTATCTATCAACCCATTCCTGACGAGCCTGCGACTGATGATCTAAGAGCTCAAACTGATACTTACATGAAGCATCAGGATGACTCCATGGATACAGGATGCCTGAAGCCTGCCACTGTGGTTCCAAACCTCGATGGAGATCTAGAACACATGGAGGTGTCTGAGATGATTTATCATCCTATGGAAATGTTCCAGGAACAGGCGACGCAAGATTGGTATGAAACCACAAAGGCCTTATTCTCTTGCAAGGTGGTTGAATGTGAATCAGTTAGTCCTCATTTTTGAAAATGAAAGGCTACATTGATCACCTTGAAAGGCTTGAATTCCCCATATCCCAGGAGTTAGCTACATATGTGATCTTGATCTCACTCCCAGAAAGTTATGATAACTTCGTCATGGATTACAACATGAACAATATGAAGGAATCAATTTCTGAACTGCATGAGATGCTCAAAACTACTGAGTAGAGCCTTGAGAAGAGGCCCAGTTCTGTTTTGTCTGTTCAGAATGGAAGGGGTATGAAACGGAAAGTCAAGAAGGCAAAACCTCTGAAGGATGGGGTCTGCTTCTTCTGCAATGAAATCGGTCATTGGAAGAGGAACTGCAAGCTCTATCAAGAAGATTTGGAAAAGGACAAGAAGGATAGCGGGCCTATCGCTTCAGGTATCTATGTCATAGACATTCGCTTTTCTACTTCCTCAAACATGGGTATTAGATACTACATGTGGTTCACGCATTTGTATAAATGTATAGAATCTTAAGGATAGTAGAAAATTGAATGAACATCTGTGACATAAAGGATCAAGTCAAAAGATTTGAGTCCTACCTTCCTATGGTATTGTCGTCTAGGCCATATAAATGAGAAGCGCATTTCGAAACTCCATTACAGATAGATTTCTGAAGTCATTTGATTTTGAATCATTTGATACATGTGAGTCTTGTTTATTGGGAAAGATGACAAAGACACCTTTTACTGGACACAGTGAGAGAGCCACCGATTTATTGGGCCTCATACATACTGATGTGTGTGGACCAATGAATACATCTGCCAGAGGAGGTCGTTTGCACTTCATTACATTTATAGACAATTTCAGGATATATGTGTATATCTGTCTGATGAAACATAAAGTCTGAAACTTTTGAAATGTTCAAAATGTTTCAAAATGAAGCGCAAAACCAACTTGGCAAAACAATCAAGGCACTTCGATTTGATCGAGGTAGTGAATATTTGAGCCAAGAGTTCATTGACCATCTTAGGAGTTATGAGATCATCTCACAACTTACTCCTCCAGGAACACCTCAATGGAATGGTGTTTCTGAACGGAGGAATCGAACTCTATTAGATATGGTTCGATCTATGATGAGTCAAACAGATCTTCCACCTTCCTTTTGGGGTCATGCCCTAGAAACAACTGCGTTCATACTAAAGCGTGTTCCGTCAAAGGCAGTTGAAAAGACACCATATGAGATATGGACTGGGAAGTAACCCAGCTTGTCATTTCTTAAGATTTGGGGATGTGAGGTTTATGTTAAACAACAAGCCTCTGATAAATTATCATCAAGATCCTCAAAATGCCTTTTTGTGGGGTATCCTAAGGAAACTAAAGGATACTATGTCTACAGCCCCACCGATCACAAAGTGTTTGTCATTCGGAATGGTATCTTTTTGGAAAAAGAGTTTATCTCTAAAAGAACCAGTGGAGTAAAGTGAATCTCGAAGAAGTTCGAGAGTCACAAGACAATGTAGAACCACAGATGGAAACAGGAGAGGACTCACAACAAGTTGTTGAGACTACTCAAGTAACACAAGGCCCGCGAAGGTCTGATAGATCACGGTTACAGCCTCAGAAATATGGATTTATGATTACTGGAAGTCGTGATATTTTGCTCATTGAGCAGAATGAGCCAACGACCTATCAAGACGCTGTAGTGGGACCAAACTCTAAAAAATGGCTTGATGCCATGAAGTCTGAAATGCATTCTATGTACGACAATAAGGTATGGACCTTAGTCGATCCACCTGAGGGTGTAAAAACCGTTGGATGCAAGTGGGTTTTCAAAGAGAAAACTGACATGGATGGCAAAGTAAATGTCTTCAAGGCACGACTGGTTGCAAAAGGATTCACTCAAACTCATGGTGTGGACTATGATGAAACGTTTTCCCCAGTTGCAATGGCCAAATCAATCAGAATCATTTTTGCCACTGCATCATATTATGACTATGAGATATGGCAGATGGACGTCAAAACAGCCTTCCTTAACGGAAAGCTGCTAGAGGATGTGTACATGACACAACCTGAGGGTTTTGTGCGTCCAGAGGACACTGGTAAAGTATGTAAGCTTCAAAGATCCATTTATGGATTGAAACAGGCATTTCGGAGCTGGAATCATTGTTTTGATGAAGTAGTCAAAGAGTTTGGATTCATTCAAAACATCAATGAACCTTGTGTTTACAAGAAGGTTAGTGGGAGCACAGTTGTATTTCTAATGCTTTATGTTGATGACATCCTACTCATTGGGAATGACATCCCTACCTTGCAGAGTGTCAAGTCTTGGTTAGGAAAGTCTTTCTCAATGAAAGTTTTAGGCGAAGCCACTTATATCATTGGGATTAGGATCTATAGTGATAGATCCAAGAGGCTGATAGGCCTAAGTCAGAGCACATATATAGACAAGATACTACATAGGTTCAGTATGCAGAATTCTAAAAGGGATAACATGCCCATGTCTCATGGCATCCATCTCAGTAAGGATCTGTGTCCTAGTACACAAGATCAAAGAGACCGCATGAGTAAGATTCCATATGCCTCTGCCATTGGATCTATCATGTATGCCATGCTATGTACTCGACCGGATGTGTCATTTGCCTTGAGTATGACTAGCATATATCAACAAGATCATGGTGAGGGTCACCAGACTGTTGTCAAGAATATCCTTAAGTACTTAAGAAGGACTAAGGACTTCTTTTTGGTATATGGTGGCTTGGAGGATGAGCTCTGTGTAACTGGTTACACAGATGCAAGTTTCCAGACTGACCAAGATGATTCAAGATTGCAATCAGGATATGTATTCCTGTTGAATGTTGGTGTGGTGAGCTGGAAGAGCTCTAAGCAGAGCACTGTAGCTTATTCTGCAATAGAAGCTGAGTATATAACAGCATAGGATGCAGCAAAGGAGGCCTTTTGGATTATAAAGTTCATTTATGAACTTGGGGTGGTTCCAACCATTTCAAATCCAATAGACTTGTCAGTGACAATAGCCATGCTATTGCATGAACCAATGAGGCTAGGTCACATTAAAGGACCAAGCATGTACTCAGGCAATTTCATCTTATCTGAGTTATCAGAGATAAAGGTGATATGAAAGTATGCAAAGTACCAGGAGAATACAATGTAGTTGATCCTCTTACTAAGCCGCTTGCACAAGCAAAACATGAGCGTCATGTTAGGGCAATGGGAATTAGATTAATTAATGATTGCGCCTAGTGCAAGTGGGAGTCTGTTGGAAATTATGCCCTAGGGGCAAGTCATTGTTCTCCATTAAGTTATCATTTTATACGCATGTTTATGATGATAACTGTATCCCAGGATATATCTTATAGATTATCCTAAATGTCCCTGGTCGGTCATCTACGCGGGAGCGAATATGAGTTAAGACCAGTATGACTTTGATGAGGTATGGAGATACGAATCCAAGTCATGGGCACTTGTAAGAGTACAAGGTGCTGGACCGACCTACTATGAGAAAGCTGCATGGATTAAGTCATAAGCTTGTCTCATGTATAACCGCGTCACAACGCCCTATGACCTGAGATCATCATGGATTCCTACATGATGAGTCACTGGTCTTTGACCTAGTCAAAAGTCACCTTTGACCGGGTAATGATAAAGGCTGGGATCGGGATCAGTGGTTTTCATGCGGAGGAATGTGAATGGTCAAGATGGAATTTGTCCCTCACATTTGTAGAGAGATAATACTGGGCCCCTCGATGAGTGAGTCTAAGAAATGTATGCCCATACTGTGATGGAAAAGAGTTTCCATTTCACTTATTAGACTGCTCGAGAATCGAGAAAGTAATGGTCAAGAAAAGGAAGTTGACGTTATCCATGCCTCATCCTTGACCAAATTATCGCGTGACAAAAGGGACGTGACATGGTTGTACGATAGGTAGTATCGTGCATCAATCCCCATGTGAATTGGGTAGTTGCAATGTCTTGCTAGAGGCCGCTTGCGACTTGTGGGCTGATACAGTCTTGACCCACTGCCAATCTCATATGGGCCTGTAGGGTCGCACACAAGAATAATCCAACACAGGTAAAAATGTCCAGATTCATTGAATCTCAGATTAATCTGAGATTAAATGAATACTGAATTTAATCTAGGATAAATATATGTGTGTGTGTGTGTGTGTGTGTGTATTAAATTCGAAAATAATATAATAATATTATTTAATGGAGATTATAATATTATTATATGATATTTGTTTTATATTTAATTTATCGGATAAATAAAATATCTAAAACAAATAGAGATATTATATCTCATTTGATTTTCGAATAAAGATATCATTATCTATTTAATTTAAATTGAGATATTGTATCTCAAATTTAATTAAATAGATAGATATCATTTCTCGGATTTAATTTATAGAGATAAATTAAATCAGAAGGCTTTTAATTTGAATTAAATAAATACATTAGATTAAATCTATTAGATAGATTTAATTAATATATTTCTTAATTAAAATTCGAAATTCAAAATTAATGGGATTAATTTTGAATATAATACGCCGATGGGTTTAGAAAAACCTACGGGACTTTTAGTCGAGCGTATTAGAAAGCCGCGAGAAACCCTAGAGCGAAAAAGAGAGAGACGCACAAGAGGCGCTAGCACGCTACCGTAGCCGTGTTCGGAGATTGTTCGTGTGGATACCAGTAGAGGAAGCCGATTCTAAGAGTCGTCTTCTGCTGATCGAGAAGGTAGCCCACCAGTTCAAAGAGAACGAGACGCGGACGAATTCACTATAGTTTGAATTTTCTTGATCGCCATGAGAAAATGTGCGCAAAGGGTTTGTGTAGATTCTTTAGCTACTTGTTCACTAAAATCAAAGGAAAACCTCCGGCTCCAGATGATTCCGAGTTCTCTATAAGGTATGATTCGGGTTCCCTAACCTTGATTTAAACGCACCTGAGTGATCCTCGGGACGGGATTCGTAGAAAATTTTAATCCGCTGCATGTATGGATCCCAACACTTGGGACACTTGCTCATGTAATGTGGCCCTTTGCACACGTAGCAGCTGATTGTCTTCTTCTTCTTGTCCTCAGGTTGGTCCTTCCGGGAAGACTTGTCCGCTCCTCCCTTGACGAACTCCTTACCTTTGTCTCCCCCACCGTTCCCATGGTTGGGTTTGGAAGACTTAGGTCCAGAAGTCTCACCTTTCTCACCCCTTTGATAATCAGTGAGGCTTTCAGCAATGGCAATGGCTTCGTCCACACTTGTTGCACCACGCCGTTGGAGTTCATGCTTGGCCCAATTCTGAAGACCATCCACGAAGTAGAACAATGTCTCCTCGCTACTGAGATTAGGGATTTGCAACGTGAGGGTCGTGAAGTCTCTTACATAATCCTGAATCGTAGTTTTGTGCTTGAGTTCCCTCAACCTCTTTCGAGCCATGTAGACCACGTTCTCAGGATAGAACTGTTTCTTCAGTTCCTCTTGAAATCATCCCATGTCTCAACCTTGCAAAGGCCCCTTTCCATGTCTGCATGCTTCCTACGCCACCATAACATAGCATTATCACTAAGGAACAAGGAAGCAGTACGTACCTTGGTTGCATCATCAACCAAGTTCAGGCTCTCAGAATATCGCTCCATCTGCCACAAGAAGTTCTCAACCTCCTTGGCATCGCGAACGCCTTGAAATTCCTTCAGCTTAGGGAGATCCAACCTCACCTCCCTTGCTCCACTGGTACCACCCACCAACGGAGTCTTTGATTGTCTCTCCAAAGAAGTCTTTAAAGAGTTGAGCTGTCCCTGCATCGCGGTAATGGCATCCATTACTTTGCCTCGAGCCGCCTCATGGACTCAGCTCGTTCCTCCTCAACATTGAGGTGTGAATCAAGATCTGACCTCAAGTTGTCCAATTGGCTAAGGGTGTGGGATTCAAGTGTCTCAAAGTCACATTCCACCTTGTCCACCCTATTGGCCACCCCGTGTAAGGCCTCCTCCAAAGCCTCCACCTTTGCCATCAAAGTGGCAATATCCACAGTTTGGCGCGACTTACTTGATCCTCGGGTCTTCTTCGCCTCCCGATCAAGTTGGGTCTCCCTACCCCTTCCTTCTCCCGACACCACCACGTCCTCAATTGTGCCCGACATCCTTGCTTACCAAATGCCTACCACGAACCACGTTCACAGCTCTGAACCTAGCTGCCTCGAACCAAAGCTCTGATACCACTTTGTCACGGTCTTAGACAAATTCCACCCAAATACCGTGCCGGCCTTAGCTTGATCACCCCGCTCGATCTTTGCTAAGTCAGCTGAATCCCCTTGAGTAGGCAAGGAAAGGCAAAAAATAAGAGAACTTGTAGAGATAGAAAGAACTTAGAGAGAGAAGCTCTTAAAACAACAATTGCTTGAAGACTCTTGGATGATTACAAATGAAGGAGGCATCCCCCTATTTATAGCCTATCACCTCCTTAATGAACGGCTCAGATCGAAAACATCCTACGGCTACAATCGATTCTCCAGAACCTTCCCTACAAATATCAAGATATTTACATAGTTCCTAAAGTTCTCTAGAATTCTCTACACAACTCTACAACTATGTACACATATCTACAACATTCTAGGAGTTTCTAGACTTTTCCACACTTGAAGTCTCAACCTCCTAGTCCAATGCAGAGTGTCCGTGCACGCGAATTATCCAGCGTTCCTTTCCGTGCGTGACAAGTAGCTTTACAAAGGAACGTGACCTAGTGGGAGAAGTTTCTGGAGATGCGGACACTAAGCTTTATTTAAATATTGTTGAATGTTGAATTTGTTTGGCCAAAAGAAAAAAGAAAAAACCTATAGCATTTTTCGATTGACCCCATTAAAAATAGTAAGCAAATTTCTAATCCTTCCTCTTCGAAAACAAGAATGAAAATCAAACCAATAAAATTGCGACCCATAAAGCGCAGAAATCAATCCCTAAATCCAGAGGAAGAAGAAGAAAAAGAAGCAAATTCAAGACAAGAAACTAACCGAGCAGAGGAGACAACTCGCTCCCTTCAATCCTTCACCCACCTTCTTCTTTGAAGATGAGTGCTCACAGAGGCGATGAGGCGATGAGTGTGACGTAGAGACTAGAGCCAAATCGAGACGCAGAGACTGGAGACAAGATAGTCACGATTTTTACGATAGTGTTTGCTTTAAAAAAAAGGCTTAAAATAAACTCCTCTCACCAGCTTGCTTTTTTTTAAGAGCTTTTTTCTTCATTATAAAATAAGCTCTTATAATATAAGAGCTTATTTTAAATTCTGTTTGACCTAGCTTTTACTCATAAGAGATAAGCTAAAAATAAGCTAGGCCAAACGGGCACGGAGTAGCAATCTGATCCAATATAAACACACTAGTCTAGAAAGGCTAGACATCTGTGTTCTTATACAGAATAGATCTCTACTATTATATTGTATGGATTATAGATGGATGAAATTAATTAAATTAATAAGACAACTATTATATATAGATAATTCAAATCAAATTGCTAAGAAAATGGTAGATCAATTTGACATTGATACTTAAAAATTGCTAAGAAAGTGAATGCTACATGTACAAAATAGGCTTATACGTTTAATAGATAGATTCCTTTAGAATTATGAATTATCAAGTTAGTGTCCAAAACACTAACTTAATTAATAAATAAAAAAAATGCCGTATCGATTTTATGATGAAGTATTAGGTGAGAATTATATATAAAATTTAGTATTCCCAATCATTTAAAACAAATGACCAGACCATATCTCCAATTCATTTGACTATTATATTTAGAGCCAAAAAAAATGATCATGACATTTTAATATATTTAAGTATTAGTTGAGAAAGGTTTTCAATTGCTACTAACCACGTCGCAACGTGACTATTAAAAGGGGTTTTGACTCAAAAAAACAACTATTAAAAGGGGTAAAAAAGACGTTGGCTTTTTAAACCCACACATGATGCATAATTTTAGACATGCGAGCTACATTATTTATTCAGAACTAATAAATTTGGGTTTAGTTTCTCTTTTCATATTTTTCTCTTCATCTCTCATAATTTTTAAATCATATCTGCACAGTTAATACAATGTCATTTTAACTTTTCTCTTATTTTTTTCAATGAAGGCCCCAGATGAGATAATGAAAAAAAAAAGATTAGGAGATGATAGATTGACTTTTCATAGGATTTATATTAATAAATTTAAAAATGAAAAAGAATATTTAGTTAATTTTTGTCAGTGACGTACATTTGAAGCCAAATTGGACAGATCATGCATATAATCTCTACCTGCCGACCTAAGCCGATTTAAATACATTTTCTGAATGTTAGCAGCACATGGGCGGCCAAGCATATTCCTTTTTATTATAAATTACTATATTAATTATAGAAAAAGTGCATATTTTAGTACTTGAACTTTAAGTAAAATTTTAATTTTGATCCTTTAATTTTATAAAGTATTTTTTAATGCTTTAATTCCTTTTTATAAGGTTAATTTAATTCAATATTATCAATGTCACATGATGTTTTTTATACTAATTATTATCATTTTAAGAAATTAATATGTCAACATTCGAAAATTCAATATCATTATTTTTTTTTCCTGCTAGTGGATTGAAATAAATCTGGTATGAAATTAAAGGAGTGAAAGGTTATTTTCATCGAAATTATAAATGAGACAACATAGTTTTGTTTGGACGTGGATCCATTGGATCAATTTGGCATGATGATGGATGACTGCATTATGAGATATTCCCCTCAGCTCCCATTCTTCATCATTTGCAAATCCTCACCGTTCATTTGTAATCCGAGCGTATAGAGGGACTCTTTCAAAAATCCGCTCCCTCCTCGGATCACAAATGGACGGTGAGGATTTGCAGATGATGAGAGATGGAGAGAGATCTAATATGGAGAGAAACCGAACACTAGTAGGCATCCGACATAGTATTTAGCCAAATAAGATATTTAAATATGACGCAATTTTTAGTGTGAAAATTACTGAATTTTTTTTAATAATATTTATTATTTGAAGGGAACTTAATTTTGTTTGGGAAGATAGATGCAACATATAATGCGAATTTTTGTTCAATCATGCGCAATATATATTTTTATAATACATATGGGCAAATTAAATATCTTTAGTTATATACAAAACAGAATATATTTATACATAACTATTGCACACAGTTAAAGAATAACGCCCTTGATAATATTTTTCAGTTACTCTGCAATCTGCACCTTAAATTTATTTATGGTTCATGGTGTTAGATGCATATTAAATAAGATATTTATACATAACTATGTATGTATGTATGTATGTATGTATGGTGTGGAGTACACCATAAATAAGATTGGGGTGCTGGAAGTCAATGGGTCCGTTTGGGTTGGCGGTAGGAGCGGTGGCTTAAAAGCTATCTGACTTTTTTTTAAGCCCGGTAGGAAAAAAGTCAAATTGTAAATTGTGAGTTGTGTTTGGATTGTCAGTGTGGCTTTTTGCAGAAGTAGCTTTTTTTCTTAACTGATGAGTGTTTAGATTATTATTTGAAAAGTCAGTTAAGATAGAAAATGACTGAAAAGAGCATGAATAATATTGCGTACTACTATACTTATTAGTTATATATATTAGGATAATAAAAATTTTAATTTTACTTTTATTTTGGAAAAAAGTTAAATGATTATTAAAAAAGTTAATAAATAAATAAAGTCCTTAATTTTAATTTTTGGGTAGATGCATGAGGTCTAGTGAACCTAAATTTGCTTTACCATTAATTAAACCAAGCAAGTAGTTTTCACAATCAACGTGATGGAGAAGGATGATGGAGCAAAATCCTGGGTGGATCCAGTGCGTTACGTAGAAAGCTTCTCCTTGGGGCGTTCTAAAAAGCTAGGTAGCGTTGGGTCTACTGGATTAAGCCCAGCAACGTTGCTGGGTCTGCCAAACGATAACCGTGTGGATTTTTTTTCCCTGATCTAGTAGCTTAAAAGCTACAGGATTTTTTTGCCTAAAACGCTGAAAAAAAGTCCTGCCAAACGGACCCAATGTTGTTAAAATCGAGATTCTATATGAGATCAGGAGGGATGTGAAGATCGTAAATCACAGAAGGAGGTATGAAATAAATAATGTTGATAAATGTCAAAAATCAAATACATAAATGTATTCAATTACAATAACAACATAAATATTAAATTTTAAGAAAATGACGTTGGAAACAAAATTTTAATTTTGTTAACTTCGCTTCTAGCTCCAAACTTTATTCAGTTTTATTTAATTTTTGACCAAAATCACTAAATTTTATTCGGCCAACATGTACTTACAAAAATTAATGTACCCATTCTTTTTCTTTTTCTTTTTTCCTTAAGAGCTATTTATATTATTATTGGAAACTGGTGCAATACATAACAACAAATTGAAGATGGAATACAAACAAAGCCAAATCAAATACAACACAATAAGCCAAATACAAGAACATTCAATCACCGTACATTAAAGATTTAAAAGTAGAAGTAGAAGCATAGACAAAATCGGCCTCATCGATATCCAAGGTTAGCAGTGACGTGAAATAAAGTGTTAGTTGTAAAATCCACCCTAACGGGTATACCTTCTTATAAGCATTAGTTGCAATTAGAGCAGCTGTACAAACACCCCGACTTGGGGTAAAGATAAAAGAAAATCCAACCTCAGAAGAAAGAAAACCCATGATATCGTGAACAATACTTCTGCTCCTCCGTTCAAGCAAATATAGTGACCTTAACCACACACCGAATAACACCTCTTGAAATCTTCTTCCAAGAACGTAGATCTGAGCCACCAGAAGATAGTCGAATCTAATAACGTTCGAACAACCATCCAACCAAGAGGATTTATACTCAGATCTCATAGATCTGTTTATTTCCTGAGAAAACAAAAACACCACCACAAAAAAAAAACAAAACAAAACAAAACCAAAAACAAAACAAAACAAAACAAAAGACAAATAGCTCTCACCACCGCAGAACAGATCTGAAGAAGAAGAGGGAAAAACTCGCCACAAAGACGAGAGAAGTCCACAACCCCAAGAAATCAAAAGGAGAATGCCACAGATCAAAGTTCTAGGAACCAATCTACCACTTTGACGCAGTTATAACATAGAATGATACTTGCCGGCGGCTTGTAGCACCGGGTTGTAAGGCAGAGAAGAGAGAATTCAAATTTTAGGGTTTTCCTCCAGATCAATCACATGTACCCATTCATATTCGACATATAGTTGTCACACTCTGAAAATTCATACATGTGCCGCACCGTGAGTCCTTAATTTAAAAAATAAATGATTAAGATGTGAAAATACTTATAAACTTATTTCAGAAGAGTACATGATATTTATAAATTCTTTTTTAAGAAGGTAATTGACGTTAATTTTTGACTGAGTGGACCCCACACGTTATTTTTTTTTTAATGCAAAAATACCCATTAATTTTATCAAAAGTGCTTCTAACATCATCTACTTTTGGGATATGCATATACATATGTAAACTGGCGGCATTTTTATCTCTTCATGTGTAGGGGTGACGTCAACCTCACAATGTGCCACCAATATGTCATTAACACAACTCAATGATTATCTACCGAGTGCAAAGTTTTGAAGGAGAGAAAAATTCGATACAATGAGTGCTTGCTTCACTATTTTAATTGTTCCATCTTCTCTACTATCGACACGAGGCTTGGAGTCGCCTCTTGACACCGTAAGGCTCTGTTTGGTACATGGATTTGATAGGAAAGAAAAGGAAGATTATCAAGTTCCCTTGTTTGGTATACTTTTTGTGTCAAATCTTCTTGGAACTCAAGTTCTCGGGCTCACCAATTTTCCCTTATATATGGGAAAATAAAATCCCTTCAAAATTGGAGGGATCTCAAGTTTCCACGTAAACAGTGACACTTTTGAACATATTTACCCCCATAAAAAAATTTTCTATAATGCAAAAAAATAGGATTAAATCCAAATTTATGTGATAAGTTCGAACTTGGCAAGAGAATATTTTAGTCAAATTTGAACTTGGCAGGAAAGTTCAAACTTGGCAGGAAAATTTTTTAGACAAATTTGAACTTGGCGAAAGAATATTTTAGACAAATTCGAACTTGATAAGAGGATTTTTTTTTTGAAATATATTTTAGCAAAAAAATTATTTTTCCTTTTCATTTTGAATTAATTACTTTTGAGGGTAAAATAGGTATTTTCTGATTCTTTACCAACTTCTACCCTTTCATTTTCTTCCTACCAAATAATTCATCTTCTCTTAAGTCATTTTCCCGCATCCCTCAAAATCTTGCTTTCTCTTCATTTCCCTTCTCTAAATTCCTTTTCCTCCTTAAATTTTCCTCATATGTATCAAACCAAGAAAGCTTCATGAGGACATTTTACGATACTATGAACCAAACAGCAAATGAGGCGGCAACACCTGCTGAGGGGAACAAGAAGTGTACGATTGGAAAATCGAACTTTTTAGAGTTTCAAACTATGTATGGCGGAGCCAGGATTTTTAATGACGGGGGGCGAAAATAAAAGATACCATATAATAAATAAAAATACTTGAAATGATCTAATATATAAAAAATTAAAAGAAATCTATTACAAAAATTAAGATCACTTCACTTGACTCTTACTCTACCTGTTTTCGTATTGTTAAACTCATTTATAATTGAATCCATGTTAAAACTTAAAACATTTTTTTTCAATGTATGTAATTAAATAATTATTAAGAAATTGATGTTCTATTATATTTCGAAACTTGTTCTTAATTATTTTCATTAGCAGATAAAGATATTTCAGTAGTTGATGTAAAAATTGGAAGAGTGAGTGTAAGTCTAATCACTCTATAGCTATCAATAACCACAGTTAGCTCTGTTAGTTCTTGCCATTAAATAAGCACTGACATCGTTAAGAAATTCTATTAAAAAGTATTGATCCACCTCTAAAACATATTTACCGTCCAGCTTTTTTGGAGCTTCCATTGTATCTACCTCCAAAACACCTCCACCTCTCAAGGCTCCCTCTTCTTCTTCTTTCAGCAAAATCGCTTTCTTTCCCTCACCATTTCCCATCAATACCAACCATCCTCAAAATAGCTCTGCTTTCTATTATTAAAAGGGTCAAGGTGCAGATTTGCTAACCAACTATTACCCGAGGAGCGCCTAGGCCAAATAACTATTGAAGGGACCAAAATTGCCAATCAACAATTAAAAAGTGAAAAAAAAACAATAATTTGGAGCAGATTCACCAACGAACTATTACCTCGTCACTGTCTTGGTGTCTCCGTCTTCCATTGTCTGTCATAGTGTTAGCGACGTCGGCATTTCCAAAGCTTCTATTGTTGCTGGGTGTTCCACTCACCCTCTTGAACTCATCCAGTAGTCAACAGCGTTCGACTGGCATGCACCTTGTACCCTGGTTCCATCCCTCCGATGCCACAAGCAGCAACCACTGCTGCCGCAATGCCTGCTTCCATGGGTCTCATCTCTGTTGGTATTTTCCTTTTCCAACAAGAAGACTTAACCGCTCTTTTCTCCAGCGTTTCTGCCACCGTCCTACACCAGTACCTCATATTTTAACTTAATTGTGATAGTTGTTTTTTTAAAAAAAAAAATTGTTATTTGGTGTTTTTTCTCACTTTTTAATTGTTAATTGATAATTTTAGTCCCCTCAATAGTTATTTGGCCCAGACGCTTCTTAGGTAATAGTTGATTGGCAAATTTGCACCTTCACCCTTATTAAAACAGAGACACTCCTTATATTTTTTTTTGGGGGGGGGGGGCAAGGGCCCACCCTAGCCCCCCTCCCTCCGCCCCTGTGTATACTCTAGCTTAGTAACCCTTCACCATCATATTGTATAAGTTGCCTGAGTGATACAATTGGGGCCTTGCCCTGTGTTGTTATGGAAGCTAAGAGGAAGAGTTTTGAATGAGAGGGATCACAAAGGAGGTGGGGGAAAGAGTGAGAAAGAGAAAGAGTGTGTGTGAGAGTGTTTAAAAGGGTTAAGGGACAAAAATGCCAGCTATTTACATATGCACATACATATCCAAAAAGTGTATGATGTTGAATGCACTTTTGATAAACTTTACTAGCTTCCTTTTATGGTGACAACATTTTTGCCTCCATTTAAGAAAGTTCATAGGCACTTTTGCACCAAAAGAAGTTTATGGGTGACAATTGCTCTTCTCAAATAAGTTTATGTGTATTTTTGCACATTAACCGTTCAAGAAAACACAGATGAAATTGAATAAATTGTAATCTTGACACTTAAGCTTCTTAATTTAAAATATTATTAATTAGTGACAAATAAGGGGATGGCTTGTATGTTAAAGAAACTGAAATAATTAGATGGTGGCAAATAAGGGTGTTCGATTTTTGGGTCCAAGTCCGCCCTTGATGGGCAAGACCATTGTTCTGGAAAAATCTGAAGTAAATGAGGAAGAGAACAAATCAACAATTAGTGATGATAGAATTACACTTATGGATGATTAGTCAACTAAATCAGACGATCGAGGAGCCTCTTGATTGAAGAGTCAACCAAGAATAATTACCATGTTGAATGTAACTTGATGGGCAAGCAAAAGGTGCTCAATCTCTAGAACTCTATAAATAGAGGCCTCCACCGAACATTGCAACTCACTCCAGAGTAATCGAACTTCCTTGTGCTTTCTCTTCTTTCTTCACTTTTCTTTTGTTCTGGTGCACCATTGTGCACACCCGGTTACACTCTCGTTGTCTGATCTAGTGTGTGAAGTGTGAACTCTGCTTTTGGTTCCTAAAACCTGACCATTACGCTCATTATTCTATTTATCATTTTTATTCGGCTAAAGTACACTTTTAGTCCTTTAAGTTTTACATAAGGTATACTTTTGGTCCCTTAACTTCATAAAATATACTTTTGATCCTAAAATTCTAACACTGTTAATGTTGCTAACGGAAAATGCTGATGTAGCGAACTCAAGTAATGACTAATAGCATTTAATTACACAAATTTTATATATTTTCAATTTACCCATATTTTAAATTTAAGTCTAATAGCATTTAATTACATAGGGGTAGATCCTTGGCCGACTGAGGCCTTGGATCTCATCGCCGCATCAGCCTTCGGCGCAGTGGCATCCTCAGGGGCATCTCGCTTCCTCTTCTGTCGGCTCGGGGAGGCAGCAGCAGGATTCACCTTTCGAAGATAGAGCAGAAGGGCGTTCATGTCTCGAGCTGAAAAAACAAAGATGAAACATGTCAGCAAAATGGATCCAAAATCCACATCAAATTACAAGACAATATGCTAAACAAAAAAACCCTACAAGTAGAAGGAAACGGCTTAGAACCCTCCCCGGTTATAAAAAAGCTGGCGGGCTTCAAACCATATTCCACCACGTAGGCCTCTAACTGAGGTAGGGCAGAGACCGAGTCCGACCAAAGGTCCTTGCGCAAGATCTGGAAAGACGAAGAAGAGGCCTTATAATGGCTCTCCATCCAATACAGAGGAAAGCGCCAACCCACGTCAGCCACCTCAGGACCTTCCAAGAACCAGGGCTGTTTACTGAACTCAGTGGCAACCTTGAAAACCGCCCCTTTGAAGCACTTGAACGAATCTGAAAATGGCGTCATAAGCCTTTGCTCCGGGTTGATGCGGAGGGATACCAACCCCTTCAACTTATCACCCTCCTTTGGTACATGGAATGGGGACAGGAAAAGAACCGCATAGCCGCTCAAAGGCAACAAAATAAGCCCACCCATTTGGATGAAGCTAGGATGGGGCAAGCCTTAAGTACAGCAGAGCCTCCATTTGGAAGGGAGTGAAAGGCAAGGGAACTCTGACCCGGGTCAAGCAATCCCGGTAGGCAAAGAAGAAGTTCGGGTGGCCTACTTCCCGCGTCGCGCAGATGGGCTCATCGGCCCCCAAGCAGCTGATGACACACCTGGGCATGGCCGGAATATTCAACCTAGCGATGTCGACGTCCGACATAAGGGACCGAGTCTTCAGCACTTCATGGGACACCCAGTTATACCGCCGACACAAGGCTTCAGGCGGACTAGAAGAGTCCGAACCCTCGGCCTCAGACCGTTGCTTGGAAGATCGAGATTTGGGAGCCATTAAACCTATAGGCAAATAAATGAAACAAGTATTAGTAAAGAGCGGGAATACCTAGTACAACAACAGTCGCAGGAGAAAATGACAACGGACTCGGACGACTGGGGGCATTAGAGGAAAGGTCCCTTGAAGGAAGGCCGGTGCCGACAGGAGCCGAGTATCAAAGAAGCCCTGGCATCGTTGCCACGAGCTATGAGATGGGAGCTCTCAGCCAGGCAATCCCAACAAGGGCCGAGGTACCCTTCGGGCAAAGGATCCGAGGTTTCGGGCCGAGGACCCTCATAGAAGTTAAGAGGTTGGACCAACAAAGCAGGAGATCCAGAGCTGATTGAGGTGTTGACCCCGGCCCCAACAGGCAGCGCGAAGGGAATGGCACCAACCGCGGGGCGAATGCGAGTGGGCATCGGAGCTCTGACAACTGCAGGACGGGGCCAAACCTGCCTCGGACGACCAACACCACCTCGGCGCAAAGGCGCTAATATCTCCGTTGCAGGAGGTTCACCCCCAAGAACCCAGTAGGTGGCCTGGGGGAAGCGAGTACGAAGGAACGTTTCTTCTTCCGATGACAGTACTGCTCCAGGCCTAGGAAAATTTCTATCTCTAGCCATAACAGGGAGCCTAAGAACTAAAGGTCTTGTGTTAAAAGGCGAATAGGTGGACGAACTTGGGGAAAGACAATGCAAGGAAAACCCAGAAGGTTCACCAAGCAATCCAGAAAATGAAAAGAACATCAACACAGGCGACAGTCTTAGGAAAATAAACGGCAAAATACGGAGTAATACCGAACAAATGTAAAAGGAAGTGCATGGAATACCTGTATGAGTGCAATAAAGGGAGCTTTAATGCTGGAAATGGACGACGGCGAAGTTTTGATCAAAGAAGGTGATCCTCTGAACTCAGAGTGAAACCAGAGAGAAACTTAAGAAAAACTGAACGAGTGGGAAAAGTGAAGATGAAGAAAGAGAAAAAGCTACTTAAACCATTGAGGCAAAGTAGCGAAATGACAAGGGCAAAAAGGTCTTTTCAGCATAGACACGACAGATTGGAACAGCGCGACGTAAGCGCATTAAATGCGTACGAACAGGCTTGGCGGTTGCAAGTTACCACCATTCAGGGCACGCCAGGTGTAAAGCTGCAATGATGGCACACACATCAGGAATCCCGAACGGCGGGTCAAATGCCACCGGGCAAGGAGCGTGGGTCCGAGATCCCTGGTAGACGTCATGGACCGGGACAGATTGAGTAGCCACCCCGGTTACCTGGAACAAGGCATCCTCGGCAAAGTACCGGGGGTTGAGCTTTCCAGAGGCGTAAGAAGCCGGACCCCGGATTCAAAGCCACCTGAAAGACCGCTATAGCTGCAGAGCCGATCCGACTGAGACAAAGGCCCCGGCCCCCGACAGAGGCCGGGGACAACGAACATCTCGGCTGCCCAGAATCCTGGACAACCAAGCTGGGAGGCAACTGTTACGGACTGGCCCAACGGCCTAAATCCATATTACGGCCCAACATAACTAGAAAGCATAGCCAATATAAGCATAGCTGATATATCGACAGGATCTTACTAAGATGAGATCTATCCTAACGGACACCCCGGGATACTCGCCCCTAATATCTCAGGCTCGGATCTTGCTCACCCCGAGTATCTCGCCAGACTAAGATATCCACCTTGGACACCTCTATAAATACAAAGGAAGGCCAACTAGGTGCATACGTTCTAACTTATGCTCTATTTACTTTCTGTCAAACAGAGCGCACACACCACCCCCTAGCTAATAGCCTCCAAGTTTACTGCGAACTACGTGGACTTTGATCCCTTCAAAGGATACGTAGGCTCTAGGCTTGACACCTAGTCAAGTCCAATTAAGTCCTGTTCACAGAACAGAACAATATGTATGTATATTATGTAGACTTAGAATGCGGTTGTATTGAAATAGATTTGTAATTTATCAATTCCTAACCTATCAGAAACCTCTTGATGGTTAAAGTGATCCTGGTGTGGGGGATGGATTATTTTGCGATAACAAATGTAGAAATGAATCTTTAAGAGGCTAATTATTATGTTTCAAAAAATGAGAAAAAATAGTATAAAACTAAGTTTATTAAGTTCAAGGAGTATGGATTGGAAACTCAAAATTTTAACCGAAAAAGGCTAATGGAGAAAATGCTGGTATGCAGTTGATAAATCCCAATTTAATATATTTTATCCCGCCTTATTCATTTATTTTGGGGACTATTTTAGGCTAATTTGGATTTATTAGACAATATTTGGATTGTTAGCTTATTTTAGAAAATAATATAAATCGGAATTAATTATGAGATTATTGGACTTAAATTTTCAATATTCTGATTGAGATCTTGTGATTGAATAATATTTCTAAATATATGATAGATCACGATTTTATTTAATTCTTGCAGGATAAGAAAAATCATATTGGAAGATCCTACGATGCAGAATTAACCTTGGAAGCTAAAAGAAGATCTAATGGTGGAATTTTATTGGGCTTTTGGAATTTTAATTGGCTCAAATTGATACCTAAAAACCCTTTTTTTCTCCTATAAAATTAACCTAACAACTAAAAAAAAATTCACACTCTCTCAGAGAGCCGAAACACGGAGAACCAGGTAGACGTAGCCGCAACATTCACGCACAGGATAAAATTGATTAATCAATTCATCCATTCATCTACGTGGGGCCACCTCAATATATCCATCAGACCTCTCAACTCATAAATTCATCAATTCATCCATTCATCTACGTGGGGCCACCTCAATATCTCCATCAGACCTCTCAACTCATAAATCCCTCCAGTGGATGCGTGGGGTCTAAGTGAATTGATTTAATCAATTCCTCAACTCTTCTCAATATCCATGGCCATAAGGAATTACTCAAAGCTTGGAGAGGAGAATTTCATGGCAGCTTGAGATTTTTAGGAGGCAATTTGGGATGAGCATGGAGAAAGCTAGAGTCTAGGGTTTTACACTTGAAGACCACAAGAGAGTGTCTTTCTTTTTATCGTCTTAATTCAAACTTGAGGTTCTTTAGTTTTAAAGGGTTTTAAGTTGTATTAATTGAGAACAATATAGTTTTAGATTGTAAACATATTTCTTTTGGATTGGATTAATAATTTGAAGTTTTTATGTGTGAGACAATTGTTGGAGTTTTGTTTGCAACCTTTTGATTGTCAATTGAATTATTAATTGAGTTTTGGTTATTAATTTAATTGTCAATTTGGTTTATCATTTTAATTATTTAATTGGATTGATAAATTATCTAGTTGTTCAATTAGATAATTGTAAACAAGATTTTCAAAACTATTTTGTGATTGATTTTTTATGAGTTTAATTAGCCACCGCTTATTTCATTATGAGTTTTCTAGTAGAATATGTGTTATTGGGCTAGAGGGTTTCCCATGTTCAATTGGGTAATTAAATTCATTAATCTCTTTTTGGTCTAATTAATTGGTTTGGGCTAAGAAAGTTAACTTCATGCAATTCCTGAGTTGTCCCCTTCTTCCTCATAACTGAACTAGATCTTTGTCATTTGATTTGATTTTAATCAATTTTCTTCTTAGGATTTTAATTTTTCTCTCATAACAAAACCCCCCCAAAATTGCATTCATATTCATATAGGTTAGTTTCATTAGTTTCATTCTCATTTAGGTTTTAGAGTCAAATATATTAGTGCAGTCAGTTAGTTTAATTTCATCTAGGTAGTAATGTTTTGCATTTTAGTTTAGGTTCATTCCGTTGCATTTTTTATCACCTAAATTTAACCTAAAGAAAAACCACATATTGCTCCTTGGGAGAATGACCTAGGTTGCCACTATATTGCATTATTAGTTGGTCCTGATTTAATTGACTGCTTTAGCGATGAAAGCAAGCTCATCAGCAGTCAAATTTTTTGGGCAGCTGTAATTATAAATTGTTGAATGGTCCTCTTTCTGCTGTTACTGGATTTTCTAGTCTAAGGGAAGTTAACCGAGTATCTACGTAAGTCAATTATATCAAGTAGTGTAATATTTCCCCTTATTGTGCATATTTATTGCTCGAGTGTATTGTTACTAGCATATGATTGATGATGATTATTATATCATCCTGGAAATTTATGATTGAGAATTATGGTTAATTAAGCTGGATTAATGATGAAAAGTCGAGGTATTAGGTGGTTGTTCATGATCATTCTAGATTTGAGGCATGTAAGGAATAGTTTCAATCTATTCACCTCGGTGAACATGTCAATCACCAGGGCGAGTGAGCATTTTGGGGGGAACGACTTCTTTACGTACCATGTCAATCACGAATAAAGGTTGATTGATGAACATTTTGATCCCAAAAAAATTTTTAAAAACCCCTCTTTAGTTTATAAAAGTGTCCTATTTTAGTCCCTGGAGACGAAAATGGGGTCCGTGTTTTTTTTTTTTTCAAAGACCAGAAATGATATTTACTCTATAAGAAATAAAAAAGACATGTGGCAAAAGGGTAGGGTAGCCAAATGGCATACGCGGCTCGATCATATGCTAGTGAACTTGACTTTTATTTAGATAACAAGCACACATCTCGTGTGATGCATGAGTACAAATGTCAAAAATTAACATATTTGTATATTGTAATTTTCTCATCCTGTAACAATCCTAACTGCAAATTAAATATAATGTTCATTATATTAACGTATTAAAAAACAATTAATTATATAAGAAATCAAACTGAGAAACTGCATATAAAATACGTTAAAAGTTCGTCAAAAAACAAAGACTAAGAATGAGAAAGAAGAAATTAAATGTTAAAGTAAGCTATGTGACAATTAGCGCGGAAAGTAGATGAATACAAACTGGTTCTAATTATAACACCTAGTTAACTTTTTTTTTTTGAAGAAATTAAGGAAGCTAAATAAATTACTTAATTATTTCATATATTGTGGATCCTTAGATTATATATTAGTTTATTATTCAAACTAATTATTTTAAAGAAAAATAAAAAAATAAAAATATTCTAAAGTAATTTAATTAGTTTCGTAAAGTCTCTAAAAAAAATCAACTAAGTCTTATAATTAAGATCGAAAGGAGGTACATATATTTGAACATACCCATTGCAAAGGCCACATTAACCGCCACTACGAGGTTGGCCAGCGGAAGCACGCCTCCACGTTTGACTTTAATGGAACACAAGCAAATAAACATTTAGAATAATACTATAACCAAACATTTATATTTATTTTGCTTTGATCAGACAGTTAGGACGTCATTAGAAACTAACTCGCCCATATTTCTATTTATTTTTGAAATATTTATTCAAATATATTTTAATTTCTTTTTAGGGTTACATTTGATATATTTATTTTGAATCAAATATTCTGATCTCTATTATTTTATACCTTGGAATTATATCTCATTTGAATATATTTTAATTTTTGAAATATTCGTTTGAATTAACTATTGTGATCTTTATTTATTTTTGATACATTTATTCTTAAAAATAAATTTTTATATTTAGGAGATTTGCTATAGGGAAGTTACGGATCGGATAGTGGAATGATATGGATAATAGATAGTCAATTGATAATATATATTCCCTTCAGTCCTAATTATAAGAGCTATTTATCAGAATTTAGAGGGATTAAGGAAAGAAATTAAATTAGTTAATTATATGTATTTTTCTAAAATACCCTCATAGAAAAAAATTATGGAGATAGATGAAAAGTCAGAGAAACACCGCCCCCGCCCCAGGTGACGAAGATGAATGGGAAATACCAAAATGATGTGGTTATGGTCAGGTCCTCAACAAACTCTCAACTTTCGGGCCAATATTAATTTTTTTAAAGTATAAATAAGGATATTATATGAAAAAATTGATAAAAGTTAAAACTTACTTTTATAATTAAGACCAAAATTAATTCTAAAATGTGTTCCTATAATTAGGATCGGAGGGAGTATTAATTTAAACATGTTTCATATGAAGGGTAGATGTGCTTGAGTGGTGCGGAAGCACGTATGCTCTCATAATTTATTTTCCTTATTATCTCTTATGAGTCTATCTGGATCTTTGATGGGAAGAAGAGGGGGGAAAAAAAATTGAAGTAGTATTGTAACTTTTCATATTAATTAGACAAATGTGACTTCAAGATAACAAGAAATGATGAGAAAAGTACGACTAGAGAAACCTAACCCCCATGTTGCAGGGAGGGCTGCTTGTGCCACTGTTTTTATATTGTAAACAATGGGTAGTAGATAATAAATAGAAAATATTTAAAGGGAAATACATTTCTTATGTTGTAGGAGAAATGTATCCTTATGTCATAGATACAAAAAAATGCGGGTCCCACCATTTCCGTGCATGAGTTTTTTAATAAAAAAGATGTGGGTCTCACCATTTTATATGTGTGGAAATCTTCTTCTTCTCATACAACATAAAAAGTGTAAAGTCCATATTTAAATTAAATTATCTTATTTTTATTAAGACCGGTTTACCTTTTAATAAATCCTAACCTCACCTATTGACTCTCGAAATGTTGCCTCCCCCTTTAGTCTTCAGGGTTTGGTGTGATTTTCTTGAACCTTCGTTTTTCCCATGTGAGGATAAATCAATCTGAGTTAAAATTGCCTATTTGACTATTACTCTTTTCCTTAATTTAAAATCTAATTAATTAATTTGACTAGATAAAAAATATTAGTTAAGTTAATTAATATGATACTACCTTCGATCCTAATTATAAGACCTAGTTGACTTTTTTATGAGAGATTAAGGAAGCTAAATAAGTTACTTAATCATTTTATTTATTGTGTATTCTTATATTATATATTAGTTTATTAGTCAAATTAAATAGTTTTGAGAAAAAATAAAAATACTCTAAAGTAATTTAATTAATTTTCTTAATCTCTTTAAAAAAATCAACTAGGTCTTATAATTAAGATCGGAGGGAATATATATATATATTTAAAAAAGGGTCAAGTAGCAAATTTGCCTCGGAAGTATACCTCGAAGAGTAATTTTGCACTGAAAGTTTTTCTTAGAGCAATGTTGCCCCGAAAGTTTTTTTTTTGGAGCAATTTTGCCCCTCTGTTAATAACCCTAACGGTCAACTAACGTTGACCGTTAGTTGACTGTTAACGGAAGGGCAACCGGGGTAACATTGCTAAAAAAAAAAAAACTTTATGGGTAAAATTGCTCCGTAGGGTATACTTCGGAGGCAAATTTGCTACTTAACCCTAAAAAAATTTATATAACTCATAAAAAATTATGAAAAAAATGATAATATATTTTTTTGCCAGTTGTCCAAAATAATCTAACTTAGCTACAACAATAGGGCTAATAAAAATTTACATTTACATGCTACTTATAACTAGATTTATTTCGAATCTAATATAAATATTTCTGGAAGGGTGACATATACTTTTCTTACACAAATAAATGATAATCAATTTCCTTACTTTTTGTAAATTGATTAATTAGGCCTTTTTTATTTTTGCCTTTGTTGATTTATGTAATTCGGCTTGTTTGAAGTAGGCTTATTTTTAGTCTGTTTGAAGTAGATCGACCTGTTTTGTAGTGAGGTCTGTAGCCTGTTAGCCTAATTATAAAATTTTTAAAAATATAGGCCGCCTTAACAGGGCACAGGCCAGGCTCAAGTTGAAAAAATGACCTCTAACAGGCCACAAGCCAGACTCAGGCCACTTTGTTGCCGAACAGGCTTGGCCTGTTAAGGGTGAAGTCTGGATTGGCTTGGCCTATTTCCACCCCTATATATTTTATAAATAAGAATTAAAAATATATGATATCATAAATAACAGTTTTAACATTTTTTTTGGGTTAAGTAGCGATTTTGCCCCAGAAGTTTTTTTTTAGAGCAATTTTGTCCCAAAAGTTTTTTGTTTGAGCAATTTTGCCCCTCCATTAATGGTCAACTAATGGTTAACGGTCAATTAACCGTTGACCGTTAATGGAGGAGCAAAATTGCTCCAAAAAAACTTCTGAGGCAATATTATTTTAAGAAAAACTTCCAGGATAAAATTATTCATCTGGGTATGCTTTCGGAGCAAATTTGCTACTTAACCCTTAAAAAAAAAAAACTCCCAAATCATCTTTCATAATTTCGTTCTCCTTTTCTGCTTGATTATTATCAATAGAGTTAATTATTAGAAAATAGGTAAAAATGTAAGATAACTTTCATAACCAACAAAAACTCTAACTAGGTACATTTGTGTAACCACACAGGCGGGGCACCGGCTATTTCATCACTTTGCGGCAGGATGTAATGTGTCGAAAATGGTTAAAGCCCGTAAACCCTAATACTTTAAATAGCCGCCCCCCCTCTCTTTCACAGTTTTCTCCACAGATTGGAAGCTCTCTGTTTCATTCTCCATTGCTCACGGTGTTCTAAACCCTGCGCAACACTTCATTTTTCATTCTCAATTGGGAGTTGGGGTTTAGGTTGCCGATCAATCTTTCAATTTTTGTTTTGCTTACATCACAAGGTTGATTTTGTCCTGAGTTGGGATTTTGATTGATTATGGATCTCCCTAGTCTGGCTGTTATACTCCAAGCTGCTCTTAGTCCAAATCCCGATGAACGCAAGGCAGCTGAGCAAAGCCTGGATCAGGTTCGTCTTTTTGTTATTGGAATTCCTCTACTCTGGTTAAGTAATAATTCAAATTTCACTTTTTGATCAGAATTGTTGTTTGTTTTGACTTGATTCTTGATATTGACGCTCTTTGTGCTGCTATATATCTTGGCTCTGAATAATATTTGCTTTTGTTGATTCACTTTCTGGGTAGTGTTGCTTTCTATGTAACTTCAGGATTCTAGTGTTACAGGAGGAATTTGAATGCGATTGTGGATTGGTTTAACGTGGTTTCTGAATTATGTATGGTTTTATTCTTTTACAGTTTCAGTATGCACCTCAACACCTCGTGAGGCTGTTACAAATCATTGTAGACAACAACTATGACATGGGCGTGCGCCAAGTTGCAAGCATTCATTTCAAAAACTTTATTGCCAAAAATTGGTCACCCCATGATTCTGGTATGTCCTAATCGTTGGTGGGACTTGAAAACTGAATCCTTTGTTTGCTGATCTTTGTTTTCTGGGATGATGTAGAGTCCCAGCAGAAGATCTTACAGAGTGATAAAGACGTAGTGAGGGATCACATTCTTGTGTTCGTAACTCAAGTTCCTCCTCTATTAAGGTACAGTTGTTGAACTGTGGCTGCTATGCATTTTGAAACTTTCTCAAAATCTTACTTGACCACATTTGTATAGGGTACAACTTGGTGAGTGCCTGAAAACAATTATACATGCTGATTATCCTGAGCAGTGGCCACATCTTCTTGACTGGGTGAAGCATAACTTACAGGATCAACAAGTCTATGGTGCCTTATTTGTTTTGCGCATCCTTTCTAGAAAATATGAGTAAGTTTGCATTGGTCTTTATGAATTATAAAACAGTTTATTCTAGTTGAAAGAAATTCACTATTATCCTTAATCGTATTTCATTTTACATAACTTTTGTTTATAATTAAATGATAAGTCATAACTTTATTCACTTTTGGTGATTGCATCTTGTCAATTGGTGCTAGTTATATCCAATGGATTTGACATATCTCTCCCTTCAAAAGTAATACTCTAAAGTTGTAAATAGCGCATACAAAATCTCATTTACCCCTTCGACTGCTTCAATAGTGTTTACAAAATTGGAAAGAGGAATATTGCTAAAAGCTGTTTCCCCCCCATTCCTCAGGTTCAAGTCAGATGAGGAGAGGACACCAGTTTATCGTATTGTTGAGGAGACATTTCCTCACCTTCTCAACATATTTAACAGGCTTGTTCAGATTGCCAATCCATCACTCGAAGTAGCAGAATTGATCAAGCTTATCTGTAAAATCTTCTGGTCCTCCATATATGTATGTCCCCTCCCTCCCTATGAATATCTCTTGTTGGAAGAGTTTATTGTATGCACCATGCGGTAAATCAAATCTTGATTGGTGCTGCATTTGTTGAGGTTTATGTATAGCCTATGATCTTTCACGAGTTTTACGATATGATTCTGTTACAAATGTTTTTTTGTTTACGATTCTCATGCTGCAAGTTGTATTAACTCTAAATGATACAATTCAACAACAATTTGTAAGGGCAGAATATATGTTTCCCCATATTAACGCAAACATCAAAAGACTGAAATCTTTGTAGGATCATTCATACCTATGAAAATTTGTCTTTCAGGACTCAGTACTGTTTGATTGTATTGTAGCAAGTGTTTTATGATCTCGTGTACCAATCCCCGAAAATATATAAAATCATCTTATTGAGCTGTATAATTACTAGTGTTGGTTGTTATGGTGTGTATTTGAATAATTTACACATGCTCCTCCTGAGTATGGTCTTTCTTCTTGAAGTTACTTGCAAGAGTGTGACAAGAAATTTTCATTGGCAATTGACATAGTGTAACTGTCTACTTGTGCCCAATCCAGTTAAGCTAATCTTACTTGAGCATTCGTGGGTTTATTTTTGGTTGGAGCATAAGTCCCGTTATGGCCCTGCATTCTTCAATCTCAGACTTATTATTTTACCAGTATTTGTGATTATTATGTTTTAATTTGATGAGTCAATCATTTCTGGTTTCAACTTTCAATGGTTAGAGTAGCTAACAATTATGGGAGTTACTAACCTAATAAAATGCATGTTTTTGACATTATTCAAAATTAATGAAAAGATTCCCCTGAAATTTTCTTTATTTTAATTTATTCAGTTGGAGATTCCGAAGCAGTTGTTTGATCACAACATCTTCAATGCTTGGATGGTGCTATTTTTAAATGAACTAGAGAGGCCTGTCCCCTTGGAAGGGCAGCCTGTAGATCCTGAGTTAAAAAAATCATGGGGTTGGTGGAAGGTGAAGAAATGGACAGTTCATATTTTGAACAGGCTGTATACTCGGTATGTTTGATGTCTGAATCATTTAATTGAGAAATGTGTGCTTTTGCTGCCTATGTAAATGAATTTAAATTTTTATGGATCTTCATTTATTTTACAGTTTCGGGGACTTGAAGCTGCAAAATCCTGAAAACAGAGTCTTTGCCCAAATGTTTCAAAAACATTATGCAGGAAAGATATTGGAGTGCCACTTAAATCTGTTGAATGTCATTCGAGTTGGTGGTTATTTACCTGACAGGGTTATCAACTTGATTCTTCAATATTTAAGCAACAGGTGTGGTCTTGTTTTGGAAAATGATTATCAATCATTTTATTTGTTTGTCCATATCTTTAATTGGCACTCACATCATGTTCCATGCCCAAATTTTCTCTCATAGAGTAAATGCCTATTTTATCCACAATTTTATAATGATTTAAAATTATAGATTGGTAGGGAAGCACACTTGCTATACCTTAAGGTTGTTGGGTTTTTTATGTATGGTTTTTAGAAATAACGTGATTCTCCAGTTTTTTGAAAGAGCTGAATCAAGCTCAGAATTAGTATTATTTATACTACCATATTCTATTTCACCAGGTTCCCTGTTATTAGGCGTCTGTCAGATGCTTAGAACTTGATTTGATGGTACGTTATTTACGAACTACTGAATGCACTGATAAGAGGAAGAGGAAAGGAATTCTCTGTTTTCCCTTAATTTAATAGTTGTTATACCTTTGGAATTGCTATTAACATTTTTTTTCTTACCTCTTAATACTTTTTAAAGTAGGGGCATGGGTTCATTTTACCGTGTTAGGGTTCCATGTGTCCTCTTTTAAAGAAAGACACATGTTAGGAGAAGTTAGGAGTAGTTCTTTGTTATAATCTGTTTAGGGAAGTTATTCTATGAAGTTATGATAGGAAGTCATAGTTAGGTAAAGGAAAGACTTTATAAATATATTATACTCTCTCTCTAGAAGATTATGATTGAAATATATGATATTGAGAATTGTTGTGTTGGCTAGAGTTCAGACTCTACTCTAAATTGTCTCTCTTTTCCCTATAACTCAGATTCTGGTTCTAGTCTCCTATCTTGATTCTTCTAAACCTATCAGACCGCTTGAAAATTACTTTCCCAATTGATTCCTTTCCATTATCTGTGTGTGCCAAATGAATCCTTAGGTTCATCTATGATTGCTGACTTTGAGGTGCTTGTCCTAAAGCCTTAGAGCTAGGGAAATATTTCTAAGTATTCTCTATCTTTGTGTGTGTTAGGTACCATGGAGAGTGTCTCTATAGGAAGATCTTCTATGTGTGGATTTTCTTGCTAGCATGGCAGCAGACTAAATAGAAAGAGCTGTATCCTTGAAATAGGGTGCATAATATCAATTGTTTCATAGTGGAGTGGGGTTGGGGAATATATTATGGAGTAGTTGGTGAGACAGAAGTAGAAGGAAAAGCTTTGAAGAAATAGAACATGAAACTACATGGATAGATGGCTTCCATTGCTGTAAATAATGTTTCTATTGTTAATGCACATGTGTAATTAGTATAATCACATATCTGTTGGCATAATATGATGTTAATCTTGTAACATACACCCCAGGGACAGGAGGGTATAATTCTCAAAGGTTAATCATATTATGGGATTCCAATATGTAAAGATAATCTCTTTAGAAATGGAATTTCTGATGTTAAGATTGACATAGTTCTCTATTATAGGTATGTGTTTCTGTAGAAAGCTCAGTGTTGGGAGTTATATATTGAGGACAAGCGCCAGCACACAAGTTGGCCTTTTTGGTAAATGACCCAGGTAATGGAGGAGACCATTTGGTGAAAGCTTGATAGGGCCACTCTGAGGAAGTGCGGGTCAAGGACTATTGAGGGTTGTGTGATTGGTGTTGGAAATGTAACCATGGAGAGGGGTTGGGAGATTTTAAAGTTTCCCACATGGCAAGGATATTCAAAAATTCTAGCAGCTATTTGTGTGTCGGGGACATTTATTGTTGGAGTACTAGTTGCTGAAGTTCTTGAATTGATGGTTAGAGTTTGTAAAGTGGTTACTTTTTTCTAGTTGGATTTTCCTAATCAGCTATAGCCTTTTGAAGTTTTACCTTGAGGAGTATTGGGTGAAGATCATTGAATAGGTTCGCCATAATTTCTGGCACACCCAATTGCACAAAAGATCAGAGTTTGAAATGATAATAAAGCATAGGCCTGCACACATTGTGTTAAAATTCTGAAACTTTGGATCCATTAGTCGTAGTGGCTTTGACCCCGTGTCTATAGATTATAGAGCTTGAGCTTTTAAGCTGAAATGGTTCTTCACAAAGATATATAAAAATTATATGAAAGTTTTATAGGTTAAAGAGTAAGGGAGCTCACTCCTAATAATTTATAGGAAGTCTTGCAGGCTTTGGAAATAGTTAAGTTGTAGTGCACCCAAAGTAAAGAATAGAATGCCGTTGTGCAGCTATAGTATCATTATAAAAGGTTGATTGACATTTCTATGGAGAAAATAATTGCAATTTTCTATCGTATTTTGTTTGGTCTCTTTTCTCTCTAAACTTTGCTCCTCCAATATTCATGATAACTATATAGAAAGTTCCAAGATAATTTTGACGAACTACTTTAGTACATTTTTATTTTCTTTAGCTCATTGTGATTTCATAGTTCATTTTGTCTGAACTTCTGTTTTAATTTATATGTGCAGTATTTCAAAGAATAGCATGTATTCTTTGCTTCAACCTCGGCTAGATGTTCTTCTTTTTGAGATAGTATTTCCCCTCATGTGCTTCAATGATAATGATCAGAAGCTTTGGAATGAAGACGCCCATGAGTATGTAAGGAAAGGCTATGGTAAGTTTTATTGGCATTATGTCAATAGTTAAGGAAGTTTGTAGTTGTTTATCTTCTTATATATTCCTTTTCTTTAACTTCAGACATTATTGAAGACTTGTATAGTCCGAGGACTGCTTCAATGGATTTTGTGAGTGAGTTAGTTCGAAAACGTGGTAAAGAAAATCTTCACAAATTTATTCAATTCATAGTTGAAATCTTCAAAAGGTAAAATATTTTCTTACTTTTTAGAATAGATACTTCAAGAATTGAGGATCATATATAGACTTTTGTTGTGCTAGGTATGATGAAGCTCCTGGAGAATACAAGCCCTACAGACAGAAAGATGGTGCTCTTCTTGCTATTGGCGCACTTTGTGATAAGTTGAAGCAAACTGAGCCATACAAATCTGAACTTGAGCGTATGTTAGTGCAACATGTCTTTCCTGAGTTCAGCAGTCCGGTTGGCCACCTTAGGGCGAAGGCATGTATCACATCCATCTCCATTTTGAACAATGTCACTTTCTTTGCTCTCTCTCTCTCTCTCTATCTCTCTCCCCATCTCGAGTGAAGGGTAACAAGAATGTGATAAAGTTCAAGACTAGATTATCCTTTGAGCATGATGTCCATACCGAAATTGTATCCTTAATCAGTGTCATAATTTGATCAAGTTTTCTCTAAGCATTATAATGAAAAGTAGTAGAGATTAGTTGCGCTGTTGGTTTGTCCTTTTCAATTTGACAAAGTGACTTTTTTTGTGGTCATAATTGGATCATATATTTCTCTCTCATTCATCTTAGAGAGCAGGGGAGTATAATTACTCTTTTTTGGGTTTGTTTTGCGTGATTCAGATTTGATGTTGATACATTGTATGAAAGACCAAATCTCTCCAATTGATTCATTATTGGATTTTATCGAAAGAAATAGTAAATTCCTCCGTTCTCATTTAATTTTTAAATCTACAATTATAATTTAAAGTGGTAGTATTTAAGGATGGCACAATGGGGATGATATATATATATATATATTTTTTTAATCTATAATTAATTCTGCTGTATGACACGTTGATATGATTGGGTGCAAAAGTAATCTTGATTTTAAATAAAGTATGTATGTATCGTTTATCTATTCCAGATATTCTGATACTTACTATTTTCTTGTGGAAACAGGCTGCATGGGTTGCGGGACAGTATGCTCATGTCAACTTCTCTGATCAAAACAATTGCCGGAAGGCATTGCAGTGTGTTGTGTCCGGGATGAGAGATCCTGAACTTCCTGTTCGGGTTGATTCTGTCTTTGCTCTGCGTTCATTTGTTGAAGCTTGTAAAGGTGATTTATATACATCTTAATTTGTTCTTGTTTGCATCATTACTTTTTGTGATTAATGTTGGTCATACTTCTTTTTCCGTTTTGTTTGTGCAGATTTGAATGAAATCCGTCCTATTCTCCCTCAACTCCTTGATGGTATGTTGGAGTAAAAAGTCTTGGCTTATATTTTAAATTTTTTAATTGGCTTATTGAAAAAGTTTAAGTAAACCAAAATCTTTACAGAGTTTTTCAAACTCATGAATGAGGTTGAGAATGAGGACCTTGTATTTACTTTGGAGACTATTGTGGACAAGTTTGGGGAAGAGATGGCACCTTATGCTCTTGGGCTATGTCAAAATTTGGTAATTGAATCTTCAATTTGTTTCTGACAGTTTGTTTTATCTCATTAGAGAATTTGTCTTCTCCGTATGATAAATTGAACTTATCTTTTTAAAAACAGGCAGCTGCATTTTGGAGGTGTATGCGCACTGCTGAAGCTGATGATGAAGCTGACGATCCTGGTGCTCTTGCTGCAGTTGGTTGTTTGCGTGCTATTAGCACAATACTTGAATCAGTGAGCAGGCTTCCTCACCTTTTTGTTCAAGTTGAACCAACTTTGCTTCCCATAATGCGCAGAATGCTAACAACTGACGGTCAAGGTAATTTGCCCTCAATCATGATTTCTTGGATTATTTCTTAGGGTTTTGTTTCTCCATTTTAGTTCCACCTGTTTTCATTGGTCATGCCTTTTTTTCAGCTTTAAATAGAATTTCTTTAACATTAGTTAGCCTAATATTTTTAATACATCTGTATTATGTTTCACTGTGATAGAGTACCAGATTAGCAGGAGATAATGGAAGTTGCGGAAAGTTAGAGATTTTAGGAAATAATATTTAATTGAGTCTATTTTTATTATTATTGAGTCTGTTTTTATTATTATTTTTAGGAATTAGGAAATAAGAGAATATCTTATTAGATAAGATATAGTGATTAGGATTATTAGTTATCTAAATCTTAGATTTAGATATATTTTTAGATTTAGTATTTGAATTTTGAATAGAATCTACTCTTTGTAAATTTATTATAAATAGGCATAGTGCCTCATCAATAAAGTGTCAAATATTTCAAAGAGTAAATTGAAATGGGAGATTCTCCTTGGGCTTTGATAGTATGATGAGTTACAGATTCTGGCTCATCTACTACTCCCTCCGGTCCTAATTATAAGGCATAGTTGACTTTGTTTGAAGAGATTAAGGAAGCTAAATAAGTTACTTAATCATTTTATATGTTTTATATCTTTAGATTATATATTAGTATGTGAGTCAAACTAATTACTTTGAAGAAAAAAATAAAAAGAAAAATACTCTAAGTTAATTTAATTAGCTTCTTTAATTTCTCCAAAAAAGTCAACTATGTCTTATAATTAGGACCGGAGGGAGTATTAAGGATGTGGGCTGATTTAGAGAAGAGGCGAGATTCTTGCCTACTCTTTATCTCAGAAAGGCTGTTCTTAGAGAGCTAGTGAGATCCTTACTTCTCTTTAAAAACAGAGAAATATATTATTTTCAAAATTCTCTTTCTGTTCCCATTCACATTTAACCTTCTCATCAGTACTATAATCTGTACCCTACCACACTGGGTCGGAAATGTGATACTTGAAGCCATGCTTGTTTAATTTGCATCCTGATCTTGTTGGATTTTAAGTGGACTGTGTTTGCTGGTTGGGTGAAGGCTAGAGTTTTCAATTACTTAGATTACTTTACCTGTCATTCAGTTTTTGTTTTTTTGTGCTTACCTACAGAGGTTTTTGAAGAAGTTTTGGAAATAGTATCATATATGACTTTTTTCTCTCCAACAATATCATTGGACATGTGGAGCCTTTGGCCATTGATGATGGAAGCACTGGGAGATTGGGCCATCGATTTCTTTCCAAGTATGATGCTCAACTTCATTTCTGTTACATTTCATTTCAATTTTCTTTTGTCGACATACATAAGAATCTAGTTCAGAACGTTTCTTGATTGGCCTCTTTGATTTTTATAAGTAGAGCTTTGAGTTGGTATCTTCTAGCTAATTTGATGATAAACTCAGCATTCCTACAATAGGAACATTACATATAAAATGAGCTAGTTAAGATTAGAAAAGGAAACATGACAAATTCCCAGTCAAACTTGGAAAGTTCTATTCTAAAATATCTAACTACTACACCAAAGTATGAATAGTAACCCCCCCCCCCCCCCCCAACCCACAAAAAAAAAAAAAGAACACACACACACACCACAAAAAAGAAAAAAAAAACCCAAAAGGGGAAAAAACTTTTTAAGCCCTTAGATAGCTAGATTTGTTTCACATTGCTTTTTTTTTTTTTTTTTTTGGGGATAAATTTTTGAATGGTTAGAGAAAGCGGGAAGACACAAAATGGGAGTGAGAAGTTGAGTGCTCAATGTGAGCTACGCTTTGTATTTTCTTGGCATCCTTCTCCGCTTCCTGTAGCTTTAATAAAGGTTCTTTCTATATTGAGCTGGTATCTAAGTTTTTTATAGCCATAATAAAAGAAAAGCTGTGCATGGCCTTGTTGTCTAGGCATAACATCCCTAAAATATTAATATCGGGTTTTTTACTTGATTAATTTGCTTCAATCTATTGTATCTGTTAACATGGTAAATTGTATATTTCTGCAGATATTCTAGTTCCTTTGGACAACTACATTTCAAGGGGAACCGCACATTTCCTTTCTTGCAAAGATCCTGATTATCAACAAAGTCTTTGGAACATGATTTCATCTGTGAGTTATTTTCACATTGAAATTCAAGTTACTGCTGCCTGTTAGATTTCAGCTTATTATCAAACGCTATTTTTAACGTTTCCATCCTATTGATGCCTCTACTTTGTATCTATTCACATTGCAGATTATGGCAGATAAAAATATGGAGGACAGCGATATTGAGCCAGCTCCTAAGCTTATCGAAGTTGTGTTTCAGAATTGCAGTGGGCAGGTGGATCACTGGGTTGAACCATATCTCAGAATAACAGTTGAGCGATTGCGTCGAACTGAGAAATCATATTTAAAATGTCTTCTCATCCAAGTGGTAAGGGATTATTAGAAATTATATTTAAAATGCTAGAAACATTGGCTTTCAAAGTGAGCTTGATTTATCTGCGTCATTTATGTACTATACTATTCACGCTAGAGCTCCAATGGTATGAGCCTTGTTAGTTCAGGGCTATGCATATGTACATTTTCTTGAACTTGCAATTGGCAAGGCATTTATTTTATTATTGTGTGTAATTTTGCCATTATTCAGTTGTGTTGTCTGTAAAGAGTGGTCAGGCATATAATATAGTTCGGACTAATCCTAGTTCTTTTGAGTTCATATGGGTGTACTTCCTTCAGGGCTGTAATTAGTAAATATTACCTTTTGGATAGGAAAGAAATTAACTGAATTATTCGTCTGATGTTTTAATTTTTGATTTATAACGACTAGTTTTGTAGTCTAGTTTTTCTTGAAGTATGCCAAGATTTTTGTGATCATTTGTTAGAGGAAAGAAGATTAAGGTGACTTCTAAGAAGAATTTTTTTTTAGATTGCAGATGCACTTTACTACAATGCAGCACTAACTCTCAGCATTTTGCAAAAGTTGGGTGTTGCATCAGAAATATTCAATCTTTGGTTCCACATGCTACAGCAAGTCAAAAAGAGCGGTGTTCGTGCTAATTTTAAAAGGCATGCACATGTTCTTTCCTCTCTTTCACTGACCCTCTTTTTTTCTTTCTGTTGTAGTACTATGCTATATAAGAGTAACATTATACCTATTGGAAATGCTTTTGCAGGGAACATGACAAGAAAGTTTGCTGCCTTGGTTTAACATCAGTATTGGCAGTGCCAGCCGATCAATTGCTAGGGGATGCCTTCGGTCGGGTGTTCCGCGCCACACTTGATCTTCTAGTTGCATACAAGGATCAAGTTGCAGGTTTCTGATTCGGCCTTTCTCTTAATTGAGAAGTTTCAATCATACCACTCATATATATATATAACTGTTTTATCTAACCTTCAGATTGTCTTGGTCTGTCATGCTTAACATGATTTGTGGTGGCCCTATTCTTAGTCTCTTGTATTTACTGTGCAGAAGCTGCAAAGGAAGAAGAAGCTGAAGATGATGATATGGATGGTTTTCAAACTGATGATGAGGAGGATGGAAATGGTGGCTCTGACAAGGACATGGGAGATGATGCTGAAGATGGGGATGAAGTTGACACCGAAAAGCTTAGAAAGTTGGCTGAACAGGTGTGTAGACATGATCCCTTCATAATCCTAAGTGTATACGTGTTTATGTTTGCATAGAATCAAATTGAGGAGAATGAGATTGAGCAATATTAATGCTGTATACTAAGCCATAACTAAATTATTTAGTTAATTTTCCTATGGAAGTTTTTATTTCATGTACAAGACGACGTCAGCTGAACCAATGACGTCTGATTATTTTAATCTAGGTATTTGAAGATTGTGATTCTTGGTTTATATTGTGTACTTTGATCTCTAATGCTATGCATCCAGCATCAACAGTTTATACTTATCCTGTTCCATTAATGTGCTTGTAGGCAAGGGCATTTCGTCCTAGTGATGAGTACGATGATGACTCAGATGATGACTATAGCGATGATGAAGAGTTGCAGTCTCCAATTGATGAGGTGGATCCTTTTATTTTCTTTGTTGATACAATCAAAGGTATGCTGATGAAAACCCTTAAAAAAAATCTGAAATTTATCAATAGAATTGCTCATATGTAACCTGAAATGCACCTTCCTCATAAATCTGTCTGTAGCAATGCAAGCATCTGATCCAATGAGGTTCCAAAACCTAACTCAAACACTTGAGTTGCAGTATCAAGCTCTCGCCAATGGTGTTGCCCAGCATGCTGAGCATAGGAGAGTAGAGATTGAAAAGGAAAAACTAGAGAAGGCCCAAGCTGCCACAGCCTCTTAAGTCACTGGATGTACATTCTTGGTCATGGTTTTCTTTTCTCAAGTTCTTGGCTTTACCCATTCATTTGGTGAAAATGCTTTGCCGAAGCAGAGGGTAGCCTCTACATATCTGAGGCGCTGGTCATAAGAAGTCTAAAAATCCAAAAAAAAAAAAAAAAAGGGTCTCCAGTTTTGAAGTTCTCAAAAAAGCTTTGGGCGCGAGAGTTCCCTTTGAAATCAAAGAATGTTTGATTCAGGGAACTGTGGGTCGGTTTTTTGATACATGTGCCCATTTTTGCATGCATGCATATGTTGTCTTGTTTTTCTCACATTGGTCAGTTTCCGGTCGCCAAGTCTCCACTCTCCAGTTTGTCTGGATGAGGGCAGCAAAAGTGTCATGCATATAGATTCTGCCTGTCACATAGATGGGTAGTGTTGGGGATCCAACGGGATGTATTGGTAATTTTTGGTGAGGTTGTATTATTATCATCATCATCGTTATGATTACTCTTTAAAGATATGTCGTTATTGTCACCCCCAAAAAAAAAAGGATATGTCGTTATTTATTTATATATTTACAGTTGAGCATAGTCTTTCAAGTATTGGTGAAGGGATTATGCAGAGGTTACGAATGGTGTCCTACCAAGGTTGTCAAACAGTTATTTATTCTTTTATGATATATCAATTTTGTGGGATTATTTTATGTGTATCAAAATTTATTGAGATTGATTTGTAAATGCATTGTTGGCCCAGACATATTGTTTCATTCTACTTGGTTGTAGAGTCCACTTAATCGAGAGCCGGGCATGTATTTCTTGGAGTGTAAAGGGAAATTTGGATTAGCCCATTCAATCCTACAAATAAAAGGACCATTGGGGTCCTGGGCTATATAAGTCGGCAATATTCCGTTCTAATAAAATATGATTTGTTCAATAGTGAGGAAGGATGAGAAGACATTTTGTTTTATTTTATTTTTTTAAATTTTTTTTTTAATTATTGATGTCGAAAATTAGGGCCAATATTTGAATGCTGCAAAGACAGTTGAAAAACAAGCCTCTAAACGATGTCTAAAACACTCTAAGCGACTGAGACCATGAAAAGCAGGTTCACACTTCAGTACAGGAGTTAGATGATTAAACAGCTCACAACTAGAGTGTAAGCAGAAGATCGAAAGATATAATCCTAAAAACAAAAACGTCTTCACTTAAACAGTTCTTGATCTTTTCAAACTTATAATTGTTTGATTATATCCTGGAAAACATTCTTCAAGGTTCGGAATCATCAAAACTAGAGATGCTAACGTGCTTCGTTATAGTCCATCCTATAGCTATAATAATTTGAATTAATTATAAGGATATTTTAGGAAAAACTCATTATTTTTTTTTTTACTAGAAAAATTTTAGAGGAGAAGTTGGACTTATCTACAATCCAAGTGTAGCCCGCTTCGTAAGGAATTCAAAATTAAGAGTAGATATGTCTCCACTTTAACTTAAGTTACTATTGCTTCGCAAACCCTTAGAAATGTCTCCCGTAGTCCCGTCTCCTTGACTAACTTCAAGATTGAATCCACTCTCTTTTGGTAAGAGTGTCCGACCTTTTTGCCAGTTGAACCCAAAAACAAGGGTGAAAAACTCATTAATTGAACCTAAAACTTTGAACTGAGATTTTTTTTTTTTTGGGGGCTTTCGGCTCCCCATGTGAAAATGCCCCATGTTTGAGGCCCATTCGTGTCTTATTTAAGTGGAGAGGTGACATATTAGGGTTTGGTTAGAGGGGTCTTATTGTGCAGTTATGTGAGAGAAAATAAGAGAGAAGTAGAGAGCACAACTTCACAAGGCAGTTTTGAAAATCGGTGTTTGCACACGCGTTGACTATTCGATCAGGCTCAAATTTGGTCAGCAAGTTCATAACTCCCAATGTGTCTTCATGTCTAAGGGCAAATCAAATTTGAAATATGCAACCTATAAATAGAGGTGAAACAAGTATTCTTTTATTGCATTACAAATTAAGTCCTACAATTAGAATTGAATGCAGTATTTGTTTCGGTCATAACTTATGTGCATCCTTTATACTTATAAAGGGTTAAAATTCCCAATATCACATTTAAGACATTTAAGAAAGGAGTTTGGTGCCATTGGGCCATAAGGTCCGGATAAAGAAGTGTCACTCCAGTTCTTATTAAAAAAAAAAAAAATAGTTTCCTATAGAAAATTCGAGAAAGATGATAATGATTTGTAAAGAGAGAGAGAGAGTTTTAAAAATGGTAAACTTGAATTTTTTTAATATTAATTTAAGATATATTTAATAACTAAACTCCTTTTTTTTGTTTTTGGCTCAAGAAAAACTAAACTCTCATTCCTTGATACATGAAAATGAGTTAAAAATTGATTTAAATCCGGGACTCCAATTGTGTGTTTGCGGGTCAAAAAAAAGTGGAGTCCGGATCCTCTCCCTAGCGTCTCTCTCCTTATCCCTCATCAGCAGCAAATCGTGTCCATCTAAATCTTGATTCAAAGGCCCAAGATGGTTTTAAAAAAAACCGTATCACGGCATGCGGTTTTTTTAAGAATCATTCTAAGCTATTGGATCAAGATTTGGACGGACAGGATGTGACTGTAAGGGATGGGGAGAGAGGGGCTGGGCAGAAAATCCTCTTCGAAAAAAATGTGTGGGTGTGGGGTGTGTCCGTGTTTACACCAATAGCGGTATAAGTGAATCAAAGAAGAGAAACTTCTTCGCTAAAAAGTAAAAAAAAAAAAAAAAAAAAGGAAGGAGAAGAAGAGGAACTTGTTGGCTTTCTTGATCAAGTACTCGTTGTCGTTGGTGAGAATTCATGCCAACTTTCTCCAAACATAATCCCCCACAAGATATCTATGTATGTCATAATGACGTACCTAATATCACTTCTCATTTATTGCAATCCAACTCATATATCATGTTGTCTAGAAAATGATTAGCACAAGCAAGGTGAATGGCAAGAAATATTCTCTAGCTTTTTTCTTTCTTTTTCCCCAGTTCATTGGATGTGGCGTACGTGAAAACTTACAAATAAGAGTTGCTCAACATGCATTTTCAATCTCAGTTTCTTTCTTTCTTTTTTTAAAATGAAGGTTTTTTTCCTTTTCATACTCTCTCCTGTTTTATATATAAGATACAAATAACTAAATTACATAAATAAAAAATTACTTAAAATTAAGTAAAGACAATAAATGTGGAAAAAATTACTTATCTTTTAAGAAATATCCTTATTTATAGAGAAAGTGAGAGGCCAATGAGTAGGAACATGTAGTCAAATAGGGTTAAAGTTAGAAAGAAAGGAAAAAAATAAACCGATTAAATTATTTTTGCAAAAAAAAGTGGTTAAATTTTCAGAAATTCTGAGTTTATCTTTAAATAGTATCCTCTCAAAAACTATACCTTATGCATAACACGGTGGGAGTATTAATGAGAGTAGGAGCTTTCAAACTGAGTTTCATATATAATAATGTTATATCTTTTAAAAATAAATAGGCATAGATCTCAATGTCCTCAGTTAGAAATTCTGGTTGTATTTTCTTGGAGTTTTGCATCTGTCTTGTCAATGGAGCTTTCATTTTCATTTTCATTTTCATTTTTTTCTTCCAGAGTTATTGATTAAAACGCAACAAGTTTGGTTTGAATAGTCTTTTGATCTTTAATATAAGATATATTTAGGGAATTGATCTTTATACTAAATATAAGATATAGTTTTTATATTTGTCAACGTTTTCCTAATTTATTCCTATTGATGCTCTCTTAACCATAATCTAAGAGGAGAGAAAATAAAGAAATTAAGGGAGATGATTAAAATATTTTAGAAAATACATATAGTATTAACTAACAGCATTAAAAATGCTTATTTTTCTAAAGAAGGTTTTTTTTTTAAATGCCATCATGAACATACTCTCTTTACAAAATTTGGAAAATATGGAAAAATTCTGATGGTGTCTCTTTATGTTGATGATTAGATTTATACTGGAAATGATATAGGCATGATTGATGCTTTTAAAGAGAACATGTTGAAAGATTTTGAGATGCCTGATTTGAGCTTAATGCATTATTTTCTTGGCATTGAAGTTTTGTACTCACTATCTGGAATTTTTATTTCCCAAAAGAAATATGTTCTTGAGATTTTGGGTAGGTTTAGAATGCGAGATTGCAATCATGTTCATACTCCAACTGAGTGTGGGTGAACTTGGTCAAGAATGACAGAGGAAAGAAAGCTAATGCTACTTTTTTCAAGTAAATGGTTGGAAGTTTAATGTATCTTACTTCCACAAGGCCCGACGTCATGCATGATATTAGTCTTATTAGTCGATATATGGAAAATCCAATTAAGAAACATCTCTTAGTTGCAAAGAGAATTTTTCGTTAGTTAAAAGGTATAATTGATTTTGGAGTCTTTTATAAGGCTAGCCTAAAAGGTAAGTTTTGTGGCTTTTCTGATAGTGATTGTGCTGGAGATTTGGATGATAGAAAAAACACATTAAACTTTGTTTTTATGATGAGTGGTGTAGTTATTTCCTAGTTTTCAAAGAAACAATCAATTGTTATTTTGTCAACTACAGAAGCTGAATTTGTTGTTGCAACAGCCTGCTCGTGTTAAGTGATATGGTTAAGAAGATTGCTTGAAACACTTCAACATCAATAAAAAGGTCCAATGACAATATATTGCTCCCAAGTTTCAGCAATTAAAATTTCCAAAAAATCATTCATTGCATGGGCAAAGGAATCATATTGATATAAGATATCATTTTCTGTGTGGCCTTTGCAATGATAGGTGTTATTGATTTGGTGTTTTGTAGAAGTAAAGATCAACTAGCTGACATTTTGATCAAACCACTCAAACAAGTTTTGTTCATGCAGATAAGCGTATTTTATGGAAGATTTTGTTTAAGGAAGGGATTAACCCTTGTTCTCTTAAACTTAACGTTTGCATACATTAGTTTAAGGGAAGGATTGTTGGTAAATTCATTTTGCTATTATGTGTCTTAGCTTGGTTACCACTCCAAATCAGTTACCCATTTATCATGCATGTTAGGAGTTACCCATTTACTACTCTGGTCCTATTTATAAGTCTCTTTTGACCAAATCACACATACCAAGGAGAGATAGGTAGCTCAATGATTATGGGGTAAATTTTCAACTTTACCCTCATTTATGATTGGGTACCTTTTAACTTTTTCTTCTCTCTTTATTTTTATTGGTACAAATATAGATAAAATTGTCACAATTTCATTTATTTGGTCAAAAAGGACTTATAAATAGGACTAAATTTTTTTTGATCAAAAGAGACTTATAAATAGAACCAAAGTGGTATGTATATTTGGATGAGTTATTATCCCACTTTCAGTTTCATGGCATGAGTTTCATTGCCCCACTCCATGATGTTATGCATATTTCCGTTGTTAGTCATGTTAAATGTTTAGTCATGGGTTACTTTTCCATCACTTAATTGTATATCATGTTATATGCCTATTTAAAATACTACTACAAAATATAGATTTTACTATTAAAAAAAAAATCCATTTTTTTTAAAAGGATGTAAAAAACAAAGGCGGTGGGATTTTTAAAATTACTTAGGTCAATAGAATGGGCTTCAGCATCCTTTTTTACAAAACAGACACCTAAAGTATGGGTTTTGGCGTCCCTGTGCGAAAAATGAACACCATAGGCTTTGGCTGTGGCATCCATTCTTAAAAAGGGACATCAAAACCTCATCTTCCTCTCTTGTCTCTTTTGTTGCGAGCTCCGCCACGATTCGTCTCCACCTCTTCAGTTGTGCAGCTGAGCACTATTGTGGCCTCCTCCTCCTCACTCTCTCGGTCCGCCTGTCGTCTTTATCCCTCTACTTTTTGTTGTAATTTTTTTTATTTGAGATTTGGGTTGTTGAATCTTTTTCTGTGGTTGGTTTTAAATTTTTGAAGGAGTAATATTTCATCACACAGAAAGCATTCTGTCCTCCCTCCTCCCTCCCTCTCCACTGTTTTAACAAGAAGATCTCCAAGAATCTCCTCAATTGTGCCAGCCATGAAAGCACTGAAGGAAGTTGAATGGAGGAGATAGAAATGATACTCCCTTGGTTCTTAATATAAGATATGTTTATTTAATTTGATTAGATTAAAATAGTTAGTTAATATGACATGTATTTTCTAAAATACTCTAGTCATTTTCTTTAATTTTCTTATTCCCTCACCTCCTTGATTATTGTTTAGGGAGCATCAATATAATGTGGTAAATAAGAAAAATATTACTCCCTTCGGTCTTTATTATAAGAACACTTTTTGTACTACAAAAGTGTTGTTATAATTAAGACCAGAGGTAGTAACAATTATGAAAACTATATTTTTTATTTAGGATTAAGATTAACTCCCAAAATATGTTTTACATTAAAGGTCCGAGGGAGTAGAAAATGTTTCATGAGGTTGAAAATATGTCTTACATTAGGAATCAAGATAAGACGAACAAGGTTGAAACCTTACCCTTTAATGAATGGTGCCTTTTTTGATAAAGACCTAAATTTAGAGAGCATAAGGATGATTATAAAATGTCTAACCCTCCCCCTTTTATAGTCTTAGTGGGCCAAAAATTCTTAGCCCTAATTGGAATTTTCAGCTTATGCATTAAGAAAATGATTTTAAATAATAAGTTCACTGTTTGTCAACCAAGTCACATTAAGTTCACATCTTGATTGATTGATTGAATTTAATACGATGAATCATATTTATATCTTGATTTATAGATTGAATTTAAGATTATGAATCACATTTATTTCCCTTTTTTCTTTCAAAAAACGTGCATAAAAATGACACTAAAAAAATCATTACTTTATAAGAGTCTAACCTTAATTTAAGTGCTCATAAGAATGGCCCAATCCAAACTTGAATTAGAAAATCTAAATTATAATGAATTAAATTCATATCTTAATTGAATAATAATTTAAGATAATGAATCACATTCATATCTTAAACTAAAATTAAAAATCATTTTAAATCAATCCAAACTTATTATTTCTCCTATCTTCATCCAATCATTATTAGATCTTAATATATATATATATATATATATATATATTAGATAATTCAGAATTATCTTTTATAACCTATCCTCCTGAATTTAAATTCAAATTTAAATTCCAAATTCAACTTGGTCTAAGACCCTGTTGGATCTTCCAACACATTTGGGCCATTTTGTGGAGAAACTGATTTCCCACTAGGGACACCATATATGACACCATTTTCTTCTCATTAGACTTGGAATCCTACTTCAACCCAAATACTCCTTTACTCTTGATAAAGCCCAATAACAGTTATTGACCCAAGTTTGCTAATTTTAAACAATCGAGAATAACTTTTGTATGTGACCCATTAGGCCCAATTAGTCACTCACAAATAAACTTGGACCAATTAAAAACCACTTTAATGGGACCAATTTATTTAATGATCTCATAAGACACTAGTAATACTTTGCGGCCCCAGAACTAATTGAGTTGATCAAATGATCTACCTTTCATATTTGGATACCGTACAGGCATCATCCTTCACATCGTCATCCATATTTAGTTGATAGCAAAGATAGAATATCATTTCTCTTAATTGACTAAATGTAGCTATTTCACAGAACTAGGAATCTTTTTATATTAACTTTATAACAGATCATGACCCTTTATGATCACTTGCTGTGCGCATAGACTCCTGAGTTAATTAGAAGCTATCCAAGTTCTACCAGTCTTGTGAATGACTAACCTCTTGTAAGGGATTGTGTGTCCTCTCAGCATGTCCATTTATACTCATGTATTCGAGTTACACCCAAGAGTACATTGTTCTCCCCATTTTCATGTGGATATAGTTGTACAATCAAAGTGTAACCCTAGGACATAGTATTCGATGACATCCTCAAGTCTAGGACGATCCGTACTATCAAACGATGAAAGACTTTACATATCAAATGATACTCTCTATAATGAATCTTTTTGGAGTTTCTCGGCGGGTCTGTTTGGTACTATTTGTTCTCTAACAAATCTACCCACGACATCAGCTAAGGCATCTCCATGCCTGCATTCCATGAGGTCCCTACCTTGTATCTTTATACAAGTAGATGATATTGTACTAGTTTTATTGAGATCATCAATGTCCTTTCTTGGTGATTTGAGACTAGGAACAAGTTTTAGGTAATAGATATACAGTGTTTTCGAGTCCTCATGATCATAATCTCTATCATTGATCCTTGAGATTAACACATATTCTATTCCTAGAGCTTTTATCTTCAAATACATATTTAATTTAAAATAAAAGTGAGACATAAATATGATAAAGATAAAATATGTTCATTTATTAATAATGAAATACTACAACGTAGAAAAAGGTGCTGGTCTGTCCTTACAGATTATCTCTAGGACATCTAAATACTAACAAGTAACAATTATGAAAATTATATCTTATATTTAGGATTAAGATTAACTCCCAAAATATGTCTTATATTAAGGATTAGAGGGAGTAGAAAATGATGGTCTTGACTCTTGAGTCCGTCAATGGAGAAGACAAAGATGGTGGTGGTGAGAGTTGGTGATAAGTGTCGGTGTAGATCAGAAATGAGGAAGGAGATTTGGGTCGAGTTGCTCCATTTCTATCAAAATACACACTGTGCTTATGTGTGAAGTTCGTCGCAGTGAACATGACAACTTCTTTGTTTCCAAGTTCTTCCGGTCATTTTTCCTTCCATTCTTCTCAAGGTCCCTAGAATATAAAACAAGTCCAAGCAACATCAAAATGTCCCAAGAAAATAATTCATTCAAGAGTAATTACAAAAACATACTAAATATATATGCCCTTTTAATTTAATTACATCTCACTCTTTGACCCAAATTAATAATAAATTATACAATAATTCCCAGATAACATGGTAAAAACCCTTAGAATGATGTGAAATATCATAGTAAAATTGGGTTAGGTAAATATATATACAAATTTAAATCGCATGAAAGTACTCCCTCTAGTATAAAATATAGAGTATATTCTAGAAGAAATTATTTGACTTTATATAAGTCACCTATAGTTATTAATTACATTTTTTTTTCAATTTTATTATATTTATTGATAGCAGCCATTAGATAAAAAGACAGTTGAGGACAGAAGTAAGACAAGTTTAAATAGGGGTAACCATTTTTAATTAACTCCAATAGATTCAATGGGATAACCATTTTCCTTTGATTTTAGTGAGAGGGTTAAAACTGACTTATATATTTTTGGGTTAATCCACCGATGTGCCGCGCTACCGCATTGAGAGGGAGAGGTATCCAAACACTTATAAGGCATCTTTCGTTTCATTCCCCAACCGATATGGAATTAATACTCTACCCACCTTTGGGCCCAGTATCCTTGTTGACACATCAACTCATATCGACCCGTGCCTGACTTTGATACCTACCAATGGTAACATTTCAGCGCCTCGCTCTCGATATATTGTTAGCTTTGGGGGCCTATCACCCCTTCACAGCTTTAAAACGCGTCAAGAGGGGAGTTATCTAGACACTTATGAGGCATTTTTTGTTCCCCTTCCCAACCTTTTTAGTTGGGGGCACTTTGGTATTTTCAGATCAATAACTCTTTTAAATATAATATCTCTTTAAAATATACATAAAGCTAACGCGCCTATATACGCCGCTGGCATGCGTAGACACAACGGTCACTTGTTCCCATTTGGGACCCGTGATGGCTTGTTATAAACCTTTTTTTACTCAAGTCATCTGCGTGTATATTAAGATAATTGTTTTAGACTGGTCAAGATAAAAAAATTGTCATAGAATTAAATTAATTTTTATTATCATTCTTGTTAATTATATATAACTCATCATCTTCTTATTTTTTCTCCTTTAATTAATACTTCATCCTTTTTCATATTAGTGGTTACAAAGACAATTTTTATTGACCAACAAACTGTTGTCAGTGGCTTCATCAGGAGAAGAAACCTTATCAAATTACTTCTTTTCTTTTTGTTTTTTTTATGTGGAGAAAATCATTGTAATTAATCTGCTACTTTCTTAAAATGCCTAAGTAGTGTCATTTGAATAACAAATATTACTCTTAATCTAATGCATTATTGGAATCTTGAATAGACAAGTATTATGAAACATGAAAATCAACATTGTTGTTGTGACCGATAATATGAAACTGATTAAGAGAGATGTGTACATTACTTTTTTTTTTAAATATATGAAATAATGTTCAATACTCGTCCATCACCAAACCTACTAGCTAACTAATAAAAGGAACCAAGAACACTATACAAAATGTTCAATATATAGAACCACAGAGAGTGTGTATATGTGTGTGTGTATTCATTGTTAACCTCAAAATAGAAAACAAATTAGAAGTGTTTATAGAATTTTTAATCTTGCTTGTCGTCCTTCAATTAAGTTGGTCGTTTCTTACAAATTTTCCAATCCTCTTAACCTTTTGACACTTCAGTTCCCTTCAAAATAAAGTATGTTTAGACAACTTTTTGGTAATGTGTTCGAAAAAACTACAAGAAAAATAATCAATCTCAAAATTTTTATTATATTTTGTCATTTTTATTCAATGATAATAAATCATGATGATAGTAGTTCTTTCGGTTCCATATGTAGAGCTTAAATAACTAATTTAAAGATATTAACAAAATTACTTAAGTTAATTATTTATAATAAATATGTATGTTTTCCTGAAAACCCACATTTAATTATTACCCAATGGAACACGTTTTAATATATGTAATCAATAGGGATAACTTGAGAAAAATATTTACAAATTTGAGAGGTAAAATTTATTAATGTCTTATATTAATAATTAAAACAAATTCTCAACTAGTCCATACATTTAAAACTGGAGTAGTAATTAATTTTCAATTCATATAGACGGTGGCATTTGTCGCATGAAGTTTTTGTTTTCTGAAAAAGAGATACCTTTTCTTTGTGGAGTTTGAAATGAGCTACGCGTTTAAATTTTACATATATATTTTTTCATTTTCATATTTTGACAAAGTCATTAAAAGATTAAATATTGTAGCAATCGTCTCGAATAGCTTGTCTTTTATGCGTTGTTCTCTTATAGTCACAAAAGTCACTAAGATTTGTTTACACACATTACCATACTTGTTGGTAGGCTGTTTTGTAGTATATTAATGTGATTTTGAATTATATATCATACATAACGTTCACAAGAAAACATAAAAGGAAACTTCAAGATGTTAATGAGCTGTACAATACATTAAGCAATTAATTCATATAATAAAGTAGATTTTACAACAATCATATGGAACAAGAAGTCCAAAAGTGAATACACAAAATCATTTAAAAATAATATGAAAAATATGTGACTGTTCTATATATATATCTTCCCTTCATCTCTTCGATCACTATTCTGTAGGAGCGTCCTCGTCTTCTCTTAAATTAGAATCATATTCTGCTTCGAAGTGAACAGATCTCATATAATTCTTCAGGTAAGTGATTTTCAATTCCTTCATCGAACTCAAACTACAGATTTGCTTTGTTAATTTTCATAGCTAGCTTCATTATAGTTTCTTCCTTAATATTTCAAGGTTTAATAATTAACTTCAATAAAAAATTCTGAAGTCTTCAATGGTGGATTATTGCTTTGCATTTTGATTCTTGTTTTTTGTTTTTCGATCGTGTTGCTTAACTTGCTTTTATTTTGTGCTTGTCTTGATTCAATTAATCCCCAAAAAAATGTCGTTCCCGTTTTTGTTTTCATCACTCGCGCGATTCAATGCTATTTGACATTACTGAAGAATTCAGATAATTTAATATTTACTGTATAACGCATTATTGGAGAAGAATGATCTTAAGCTTCATTTATGGAAAGCAAATCTTCTTTCGAAGGCTAGTAGACTACACTCCAATTCTGGTTCTGGATTTTAACACCAAAAGAAGCTTTATTAATTGAGTTCTGACTTGGCTTGAACCTGAACTAGACTGTAGAAGCAGATCTCACATGGTTTGTTACCAATTGAAAGAAGGTTTAGTACTTTTTTTTTTTTGGTTCAAAAGATGGTCTGTGCATCTAGATTTAATACTATCTCAATTGTTTTTTGTTATAGACATTTTGTGGGCATGACATGTTCTCTTTTATAAAAGACTTTTTAGAGGTTATCTCAAAATTTTTTCCCCCCATTTTCCCCCTCATTTAATTAATTAATCATATTATCCATACCATTCTACTTAGTTCCCACACATTCTCTCATCTACCCATTGCCTCTCTTACTTACAATGAGGGTATTTTTGACCAAAAAAGTTGCTTTTTTTTAACATCTTTATTATCTCCAACTAATTTTAACCAATTTTTGGAGCGACGCTATTCAAGTAAGTAGTTCCTATAAAAAAGGACGGAAGACGTAGTGAATTAGCGCTTGTTTAGGATGGCATTGAAGTGATCCCAAACCAATTTCTAGGCATGAAAAACACTTTAAGCCTAAATTAAATGGGGAAAAAAAATGATGTTTAGCATAATAGTTTCAGGGACAACTGACTTTTCTGCACAAAAGCCACTTTGAAGTTGAATTAACTTTTTCTAACTTATAAAATTCTAGCTTTCAACTTTTAATTTTTCATATTTAAACATTCAAAATTAACTTTTGAATGTATCATTAAAATAAATTTTTGTCAAACTGATTTTATTATTAAAGCCTCATTCAAATATAAATCACGTTAGATTAAAAGACTTTTATATGTATTTAGGGCACGTTTGAATGTGCTTTTAAAAAAAAGTGTTTTTTTTTGTGTTTATTTTTTAAGCTCTAAATTGGAACCTTTAAAAAAAGTAGCACTTTGCTTTTTTTTTTTAATGACTTTTGCTTTTTTTTTTAAAAAGAATCATCTAAACATATAAATTAATTAAAAAAGTATTTTTTTAGCATTAAAAAAGTGCTTTTTTCTATTAAAAAAAAACCCATCCAAATGGGCCCTAAACTTTAGTTTGTAAAAGTCGGTTGACATAAAATCAATTTTGTTAATTAATATTGCCAAGAGCCTCGTAGCGTAATGGCACTAGGACCAGCCTTAGGAGCTGGTCTTCCCCTTTGTCTAGGGTTCGAGCCCTGCCTCCCCCTCCCCCTCCCCCTCCCCCTCCCCCCACAAGTTGTATAAAAAAAAATTTTGTTAATTAATATTATTAATCCGAACGTGCCCTTAACATATGAAATTTGTTGATATTTAGGAATATCGTATAATGAGTGCATCATCATCAAGAGAAGTATTTTCTTCATTGGATGATTACATAGTAGAAAAAAGAAAGAGATCGTTGAGAGGTCGCTATTATTTTGGCCTCATATTCTTCTTCATCAATCTCCTTGCTTGGTTTGTTCGTGACTATGCCCAGCCCTTTTTATCTAATTCACTTCATTGTAAGTTCTTTATTCTTTTATTTTCTTTTCTCAAAATAATTATATGAATTTGATAACAAATTTTTCTTAAATGAAAAAATTAATTAAATTATTTATTTATGAAAGCGTGTTTTGGTATCTAAAGTACACATTTCATGGGAAACCATTCTTTTAATAGAAATCTTATGTAGATAAAGTGAATTTTGATATTGTTCTATTCAAAAGCAGGATTTATCGGACTTGACCTAGGAACAATGCATAGGGCCTACGTACCCTGTAGAGGGATCAAAGTCCACGTAGTTCGAGACACATATAGGCGTTTAGCTCTGTATTTATAGAGTTTACCTTAGGTTGAATTGCTTAGGCCCTGTGATTCAAGGCCCCTATATCCTAACTACCAGATATATGTTTAGATATACCTGGATTGTAGATGAAATAGGATCCTCCTTTATTATAGGCAGATCCTGATATGCAATATACCCCTTGCTGGGCCATATATTGAATATGGGCTTTATCTAGATCCATAACAGATATCGTATTTAGAATGAAATCAAATACCTATATTATATGAGTAATTCTTATATTTAGAATTAGAAGAAGTATATTTTAATATTTGTTTATTTTTTTGCGGTTTTTTTAACATTTTTCTTTCAACCACAGATCTTAAAGCATGTGGAATTGGAGGACAAGATTGTTTTCATACCTTGGGAGTTCTTCGCGTGAGTTTAGGATGTTACGTATCTTTTTGTCTATTGGTGGGCATTAATTCAGCATATATATAATTTTTCATTAAAAAATATTGAGATCAGAATTCTATTTATTATATAACATACGCCAAATTGTCATTAAAAGTATTTTATGACAAGATATTAAAAGTATTTTATGCATTTATATAAAGTTTTCATTGGAAGCTTATAGCTTGGACCAAGATATTCAACCAAATTGTATGGCAACTCTACTAATTTGAGAAAGGTAAATGAATATTTTAAACATAATTATGAAATAATTTTTATTCTCTAATTTATGTTGGAACAATTATACTACTTTGTTATTTCAAGTACTATTTTATGTTAAAAATAAAATTATTAATTAAGGTGTATCACACATGACGAATTCCTTGCCTACAACAATATTCATAAATCATTAGATTTCAATTGTATAGTGGAATTTTACCATGGCGTGTTCTATTTTCAGGTCTCTCTCTTTTACTTGATTGTTTGTATTTAAATACTCATCTTTATATATAAGACAAAATTTTATACTACAAAATTTTATCCTATATTTAAGACCAAAAAGGTAATATTTGAGTGATAAAGTGATCTAACTTGCAATAATTTAAAGGTAAATTTAAGTCGAATAGTAAACTTCATTTTCTGACTTCATTATTATTAAATCTAGTGGCTCATAAAATGGAGAAAATAAAATAAAATTTTACCCGATGGACCCATCCAAAATTCTAGACCAAATTGATTTTTTTTTTTTTTTGGCTCAAAAGACCAAATTGATTTACTGATATGTATAATATGGCGATCCGGGGTTAAATTCTAATGCCAAATTGGATCCTTGACAAATTATTTAGATATTTTTCACAATAATGTTTGTGAGTACAGTGGAAACAAGAAAATTATATGAAGGTCGAAATTCATGGCATTGTGGATGGTGGGCATTCAAATTTATTTTATTGCTTCTATCATTCGCACTCTCATTCTTCTTACCTTCCCAAATTGTTCAAATATATGGTATGTTCCAATTCATTCTGTTCCTTATCATTTATTATGATTAACTAATATTTATTTGTTTTTAATTAGTCTCTGTATTTTAAAAAGAGAAAATTCCTTTAAGGTCCCAAGGGACTAAAAAAATGTCAAAAAAAGTCCTAGAGAAATTTTTTATGGCAAAAATGTCCTAAAGAGTTGTTAAAACTCACAAATGAAATTGTCAATCCCTTACTACAGGATTTTTTATATCAGAATTTTCTTATATGTGCAATATTTCTTCATTTGTGTGCACCTAAAATTCTTAGGTACCGTTGGGTGATAAATGTTATAACGAGGGATTAACTGTTGTATTATTAGGAAAAATGAATTTTCCATACATTTTGGGCCATGAGTCTAACCAAAAACACCTTGTTTGAATCGGGTCGGACCTTAAGCCCAGATAAAACTTGGCCCATGAAAAATAAACTCAAATGCACAAAGAGTTTTAGCTCATAAATATTTCTTCGTTATTTTCTTAAAAAAATTGATTAAGAACAAGGGCATTGTACTTATGTCGCAGGTGAAATTGCGCGTGTTGGTGCGGGGTAAGCTTCAATTCCTTCATTTAAAATGAATGTGATATAGAAAAGTAATTAAAATAACGAAAATTATGTAACTATATTATCAATGCATATTATTATTAATGTGTGTATATATTTTAATTGTTATTGCTTCAGAATTTTTCTCCTGTTACAACTTGTGAGTGTGATCCATTTTATCACATGGTGGAATAAATTCTGGACTCCACATGAAGAAATAAAAAACAGGTAGATATGTAATTAATGTCTTTTTTTTTAAATTAAAAAAATGTTAATGATGGAAAAAGCCATGTTTTGGGAACGCGAAATATACTTGTATATAGTTGAACAATATTAGTTTTCAGATAGTTATTTTTTAAAAAAACATTGAAACCACCATTATTAGGGAAAAATATCGAAAGTGAAAATGTAAATTATGATAAATACACGCAGCTGTTCGGTTGGACTTGCGATTTCAACAATATTTCATGGAGCTTCATTATGTGGAGTAGTGTGGATGTACACATCATACGCCTCAAGAGCTTCTTGTTCCCTCAACATCTTCTTCATCACTTGGACTGCCATTCTTCTTGCTGTCATCATTGCTGTTTCTTTACATTCCAAGGTACGAACTCTCTCTCTCTCTCTCTCTCTCATTATATCTAAACCATATTGCAAACTTTGAACTCATTTTGTTGGGGTTAAGTATGAGAGATAAATAATTAATTTATATACATTAAGAAAATTAATTAATTTAGTTATTTATAAAAATATGCATATTAGTTTTCCTAAAACACATTTTTTATTCTTTCGTATTGGAAACTACTCCCTTTAATAAATATGTAATTAATAGGGATAATTGGAAAAAATTATCAATTTTGGAAGAAAATAAGATTAAGAACTTACAAAGAACTTGTTGGGTCTCTCTGTTTTTATTTGACTAGACATGGTTTTTAAGTGGCCAAGCCACATTGTGTGGTAGGAGGCCAAATTCAGCCATTTGTGGTATTCCTATACTTAATATAAGAGTAACTTAACTGTAAGAACCAGCTGAACTTAAGAGAGAGGGTGAATTGGGTGAATAATAAAAAGGGTTAAGGTGTAGATTTGTCAACGAACCATTACTCGACGAGCATCTGGCACAAAAAATAATTGATGGTACCATATTGGCCAACGAACTATTAAAATGTGAAAAAAAAAACACAATTTGGTGCAGATTCGCCAATGAACTATTACCCCGTCACTGTCTTGGTGTCTCCGTCTTCCATTGATTGTCACAGTTTCGGCAACATCGGCGTCTTTAAAGCTTCCATTGTTGCTAGATGTTCCACTCACCCTCTTGAACTCATCCAGCAGTCCACAGCTTTCGACCGCACGCGCTTGCACCTTAGTTGCATCCCTCCGATGCTATAAGTAGCAACCGCTGCTGCCACAGCGCTTGCTTGCATGGTCCCATCTCTGTTGGTATTTGCCTTATCCAACAAGAAGGCTAAACTGCTCTTTTCTCCAGCGTCTCCGCCGCCATCTTATGCCAATGCCTTATATTTTAACATAATTGTGATAGTTGTTTTTTTAATAGTAATTTTGTACTTTTTTTTTCACTTTATAATAGTTCGTTGGCCAATTTGGTACCCTCAATTGTTTTTTGTGCTAGATGCTCCTCGAGTAATAGTTCGTTGGTAAATCTGCACCTTAACCCTAATAAAAAACTAAGGAACTTTGAAAATCTTTTCATATCTCAATAAATGTAGTATGTATGATAGTAATGATACATAAACTAATAGTCAGATATTCAAATAATTATGTTGGAAATAAAGAGATAAGGGAAGAGAATATGCAAACTGAGATTTATCCTGATTCGGTCTAATCCTCAAGCTCCACTTGAAATTTTCAATCCTCTATCCTCTTGTTTAATTCGGGCACAAGAGAAGTCTTTACAGACCCACAAGTTCACCCAGACACTTGTGAAGCCAAATCTCTCATCGAGATACTCCCCCTTACTCAATGTAAGGTTACAATTTGTTTCCCACTCAAGATCACCCAATCTTGAGTAACTCTCAGATAAACTGATTACAATGAATCTTCTCTCTCAGAAGTGAATGAATAAACACTGAAGTACAAATCATTTCACTCTCTATGATGAACTATATAGATATTGAGAATAGAGTGTGTATGAGAAAAAAATATTGGATTCAGAATGTTGACATTTTGACATGCAAGCTCTTCTCTAACTTCTTCTATCTTGAATGCTTCTTCTTTTATAGGTAGTTGCAATTTATGACCGTTAAGAAATTCTTCCAGTTAGGAATTAGACCGTTTGAAATCCCTTGGAAGTAGTTGTTAGGGCTTCTGCAGTGCATTCAATGTTTCTAACATAAATCTGACATTTTGAAGATTTGCATCTAATCCTTCATTTAATCATCTGAAATATGGACACAAATGATATAAATAATGTTAAGAAGTATTATACGTTATTTAGGTAATCATCTGGATGTTCTTGATGTTGGGATCCGTACACGCAGCGGATTTAAAATTTCTACGAATCCCGTACGGAGGATCACTCAACGACATTTAAATCAAGGTTAGGGAACCCGAATCATACCTTCTATTGAACTCGTCCGCGTCTCGTTCTCTTTGAACAGGTGGGCTACCTTCTCGATCAGCAGAAGATGACTTCTTAGAATCGGCTTCCTCTACCGGTATCCACACGAACAATCCCCGAACACGGCTATGGCAGCATGCTAGCGCCTCGAATTGTGCATCTCTCTCTTTTTTGCTCTAGGGTTTCTCGCGGCTTTCTAATACGCTCGACTAAAAGTTCTGTAGTTTTTTCTAAACCCGATAGGCGTATTATATAATCAAAATTAATCCTCATTAATTTTGAAATTCGAATTTTGAATCTGGATAATATATCAATTAAATATATCTAATCTAATATATTTATTTAATACGAATTAAAACTAGATCTGAAATTCGAATCTAAATTAAAAGCCTTCTGATTTAATTTATCTCTTATAAATTAAATCTGAGAAATGATATATATCTATTTAATTAAATCTGAGATACTATATCTCAATTTAAATTAAACAGATATATGATATCTTTATTCGAAAATCAAATGAGATATAATATCTCTATTTGTTTTAGATATTTAATTTATCCGATAAATTAAATATAAAACAAATATCATATAATATTATTATAATCTCCATTAAATAATATTATTATATTATTTTTCGAATTTAATATATATATATATATATATATATATATATATTTACCCCAGATTAAATTCAACATCCATTAAATCTTAGATTAATCTAAGATTCAATGAATCTGGACGCATTTGCTCGTGTTGGGTTATTCTTGTGTGCGACCCTGTAGGCCCATATGAGATTGGCAGTGGGCCAAAACTGTATCAGCCCACAAGTCGCAAGTGACCTCTAGCAAGACATTGTGACTACCCAATTCACATGGGGATCGATGACACGATACAACCTATCGTACAACCATGTCACGTCCCTTTTGTCACGCGATAATTTGGTCAAGGATGAGGCATGGATAATGTCAACTTCCTGTTCTTGACCACTACTTTCTCGATTCTCGAGTAGTCTAAAAGTTGAAATGGAAACTCTTTTCCATCACAGTATGACCATACATTTCTTAGACTCACTCATAGAGGGGTCCAGTATTATCTCTCTACAAATGTGAGGGACAAATTCCATCTTGACCATTCACATTTCTCCTCATGAAAACCGCTGATCCCGATCCCAACCTTTATCATCACCCGGTCAAAGGTCACTTTTGACTAGGTCAAAGGTCGCTGACTCATCATGTAGGAATCCATGATGATCTCAGGTCATAGGGCGTTGTGACGCGGTTATACATGAGATAAGCTTATGACTTATACCATGCAGCTTTCTCATAGTGGGTCAGTCCAGCACCTTGTACTCTTACAAGTGCCCATGACTTTGATTCGTATCTCCATACCTCATCAAAGTCATACTGGTCTTATTTCATCTTCACTCCCGTGTAAATGACCTACCAGGGACATTTACGATAATCTATAAGATTATCCAGGGATGCAGTTATCTATACGAACATGCAAACGAAAATGATAACAAAAGAGAATACTTTAAATAACTTAAATATCCAAAGTACAATGAATTACCCGTAGGGCATAATTTCCAACACTTGATGAGAAACGAGATTTTCGACACGGTGATTTTCTAAAGTAGAGACGTAAACTTGAGTTTGCATAAATAAACTCGAGTTTCCTTTTGTAGTAGAAAGCTGGATTTCTCTCTAACTGAGCCAAACTCAAGTTTGTCACTTAATGACTTGAGTTTGGTTTTCTCCAAAACCATCGTTTTCTCTCTATCTGAGCTAAACTCGAGTTTGATACTTACAAACTCGACTTTGCAAGTTGTTCTGCCCTTGGTTGCTCTTTGACTTGATATAGCTCCAAATTTGAGAAACCACTTATCCCCATATAGCTCTTTGAGTCTTCTTTCTAATGCAAAAAGAATCAGCTCCAAACTCACTATATTCTAACCATTATGATCTAATGAATGAAGGCTATTCTTGACCAGCATTTTTGCAACGTCCTGAACTGGCTATCAACTTTATAAGGCTATATCTCCCTAGTATGAACTCCGTTTTGGTTGGTTCAAGTCTTGATAGAAAGAATTTTGAATCTACTTTCATATGCCATCAATTTTAGCTCAATTGGATTTGTAGTTTGTGAGGTACACTTAAAACATTGAAGCTTGGTCTACTACATGGCATGAATTTCAATGTCAACTTCCACAATTCACAGCTCATTGATCTGAACTCTTTTGGGCTTGACTTTTATATCAAAATGACACATTGGGAGTCTAGTTTCATATGCTACTGATTTCACCTCAATTCAATTTCTGGTTTAGGAGATATCATTGAATTATCAGACCTTTCTTAGGTGAAACGTAAAATAGAGTAGACCAGAGGTGCTGAAGACACTACTAACTCGAGTTAGTTAGTGACAAACTCGAGTTTTGAGTCCCAAACTCGAGTTTTAAGTCCTAAACTCGAGTTTTCTCGTATCCAAGAAGCAAATCACTGCAACAAGGTAGTAAACTCGAGTTGAAACTTAATGACTTGAGTTTTCTCATCCTGAACCTCATATTTGCTTGTTTTAACTCTAAATTGAGCCATTCCTATTTACATATGTTCTTGGATACTTCTAGTATCAATTTAGAAACTTGAATAATGATATCTTCATTTCATTCAACAAGTTCTTCTTTTTTTCTTCTTCTCTTGATCATTTTCCATAACTCAACTCTTTCTTCTCTTCTCTTCTCTTGATCATTCTTTATCATTTGACTTCACATCTACTTTGATTCAATTTCTTTCTCTAATTCAATACTTCTTTATTGATCTTCTTGTTGATCGTTCTTTATCATTCAACTTGGACTTATCATTCTCTATAAGTTCTACCTTCTTCAATATTTCCTCTTCTTCTTGACTATTCCCAAAATCCTTTGATAACTTCTTATTTCCTTGACGTTCTGGAATTCCCATTATATTGTGTGCAAGAACTTCTTTCTTCAATCTACTTTCTTGATCATTCTTCAATGTTGAACTTCACATCTACATTAAATATACGACTTAGTCAAAGTAGAAGATAAATGTAGTATGCAAACTTTGTGCTCTTAATAATGGCATCTATATAAGACATCATAAAAACTAATTATATCCAACATTAACTAATTTCAGTAAATTAAAGAAAGCTAAATAAATAATTCAATTATAATAAATATGACATGATCTCTCTAAAATATCAATATATAATACTAAATTATATATCAATTTATAAGTTAAATAAATTTGTTTCCAGGAAAATGATAAATGTATTCTTCTTTAGTGTGAGATTATGAGTGCAAATCCTTTGTGAATGTTATAAACTTATAATGGCTGAGTAAGTTAATTATGACCAAAAAAAAAATTCAAATTATTAATTTAATTTACAGGTAAATAGAGGTCTTTTATCCTCAGGAATTATGGCTTTGTATATTGTTTTCCTCTGCTGGACTGCTATCAGAAGGTAAGCTTTTATTGTCTCTTGCACTCTAAATTATAATTTAGAAATATGATCGCTTACTTCTCATGGCTGCTTTGTTTTGTATTACTTCCTCTGATCCTTAATATAAAATATATTTATCTAATTTGTTTAGTTTAAAGAAATTAGTTAAATTAATTAATACAACATATATTGTTATAACACTTTAATTATCTCCCTTAATTTTCTCTTCTTGATTATCTTTGAGAGAATATCGATAGAGGTAAATTACAAAAAATTGACAAATATAAAAACTGTGTTTTATACTTAGAACTAAGATCAACTCCCCAAATATATTTTATCTTAAGGACGAGAGGGAGTATTTGTTATTTTATTAATGTTGATTATTATTAGTATTATTTTATGGCTTTTCAGTGAACCTATAATTATAAGATGTAGCTCGACGAACCAAGATAAAGCAAATCATGATTGGATAACAATAATTGTAAGTCTTATAACCTTTCACTTTTATAAACCATAAAAAATCATTATAATGATGTTCTTCCCTCAATTCGACTACCATTCAAAGTTCATGTGTATTATGATAATTTCTCAAGTTATTTATGTATTCCACTCTGTATTTACGTTACATTTATGGTTCATATTTTGCAAAGAATATAACTTATTATGAAATTTATATTTCACACACTTTTTTGCCAGAATATTTCACATTAAATTTTTCCCAATTAATTTTACTTTCTATTTAACGATACATGTAATTTTATTTTTGCTTTGAATTTTATTTTTTATAGGGCTTCCTAATTGCCATCTTTGCCATCGTGTTGGCAACATTTTCCACTGGAATTGATTCCAAATGCTTTCAGGTGCGTTACTTTTTCCAATGAACATCCTTTTATTTTTGTATTATTTTTAATATTTCAATATTAAAAAAATTAGGAATATATTTGGTAGAATTCAGGATTGGGAAAGAGAAGGGAATTGAGATTAGAGGGAAAGATATATATGGATAACCAAAATATAAGAATGCCCAAATACTTTTTGAAATATCTTAATTCCTATGAAGTCCCTAAGTATATTACTCTCTTTGGCCCGTAATATGAGAGTTAGTTGGATGTTATATTTTTTCCTAAATAGAGGATCTTAGTTTATTTTATTATATACACACACATTTCATTTTCCCCCCTAAATAGAGGATCTTAGTTTATTTTATTATATATACACACATTTCATTTTTTCCCCCTAAATAGAGGATCTTAGTTTATTTTATTATATACACACACATTTCTTTTTTCTTATTTCCTTAAACTAATTTATCTAACTTATAAAATGATACATAACATAATGTTACACAAGGACGTTTTTGAGAAAACATGCCAAATTTATTATAAATAATTAAATTAATTCATTTTCTTAATCCATCCAAATTAATTAAATAACTTTTATATTAAGAACAAGAAATATTATGAAATGAAGTTTTTGTGAAATGAATTAACTGGCCTTGTCAAAAGAAAGCTACTCCATCACCGCGGCTTTTACTTGCGAATGATTAAGCCATTTTATAAAGCTAATAAGGAGTGACACAGTTGGCTAAAGTGTTATCCTTCACCTCAAAAGGTAAGAGGTTCGATACCCGCTAGTCAATGTGAGAGCTTCGTTGATGAGCAATCTGTAAATACTTTTGTAAGCACTCTTTGAGCCTGAAGGCATGCTTAGCCCTGGTGAGTTACCGGTGTCTACCCCACCTAAACTTTTTTTTACAAAAAAAAAGAAGTCATTTCATAAAAACGTAATATTAAAATAATATCTAGTGACTTCATAAAAATTAATACGAGAAAATCAGTTTGGGGTTTTCATGTTTCCATAGTGCTAATATGTTTTCCCCCCCTTTTGACATTACCCAATACATGTTTGGATTCAGTAGGAGATCAGATATATGGGCCATTGAATCCCCCAATTAGAAATGAAAAATGCGCCAACGATTAGGATTAAAGTTTTAAGCAAAAAAAAAAAAAAGGATTAAAGTTATAAACTTTATAAATTTTTTTAAAAAATATTATAAGAGTTATTTTCAATTCAACCCGATAACACTTTAATCTAACTCAATGCCCATGGCGTACTTAGATACCATATAGTTGTATAAAGAATGTAAATAAATGAAAAATAAAGCAAAACTAAGGCATTAATCTAATATTCAAAAAATTAACAAAATCATTAAAATCATCTCCATTCAGAAAATAAATAAGATATAAATAATCTAGCCTTGATTATAAGCTTGACACCTATTTTAAATAACCGCATAGGTATTCTCCTGCTGGAAGCATAATAAGACCCAACTTCATTGATAGCTTGACACTATTTAAATTTGACTCAATCGATAAAACCAAATATTATATTGTTGAATTAAAATAATGAAAAATGCAAACAAATGGACACATGAAAGAAGAACCTAGATCCTAAAACAGCCCAAGGAAGAAATGACAAAACCTGCTAAAATTATCTCAACTTAAAAAAAAAAAATAAATGTATAAATATGTGGCCAAGAAAATCAATTTAGTACGCGGGCTAAAAATCTCTAAAATCAATTTGAATTTAATTATGTGCCTAATTTTGTTTTGTTTGGTTGTCAGTTTCGAAAAGATGATGCAAAAGAGGAAGATGATATCCCATACAAGTATGGATTTTTTCACCTGGTTTTCTCCTTAGGAGCTATGTACTTCGCTATGTTATTCATCAGTTGGGATCTCAATAATTCACCCACAAAGTAAGCTTTTTTTATTTATTTAAATGTCACTCTTTTTAGGGTTATATATAAATATTATGTATATTTAAATTAAATTAAATTATTTTAATTATAACTGGGTCAATTCTAGAAACCGAGTTCAACAACGGTTTGATTATTGACCATTGAATCACTACTTGGAGTGGTTTAATAATCCATATGATTCCCAAACTTTTGTTTTATATAAAAGTAAAAAGAAAAACAAACTGATTTAATTATGAATCATTATATTAAAATTAAATCAATAAATTTTAAACTAGTATCTTCTCTTCAGGCTAAAGAAAGAAATTAGTTTCACCTATGATTTCCTTTTTAAAGGAATGTAATATTTTTAAATTGTTATTCTTTTAATAAATTTGAACCATGTAATTGATTTTAACAATTTTTATGTTAACATAAAGCATAAATGTTTTAAAGGAATTTTTTTACTCAATAATCAGGAGTGATTGAAAATCATTATATATTCATATTAGTTCAGATTAAGAATTTTTTTTTTTTAAAAAAAGTATAAAATACTGATTCTTGGTAAACAGATGGAGTATTGACGTCGGTTGGCTAAGCACATGGGTCAAGGTTATGAACGAGTGGTTTGCAGCCTCATTTTACTGTAAGTCCATACTTTGTGTGTGTCATGTGCAATTTATTTATCAATGTGATTTTTTTAATTGTGTGTCTATATATTATATTTGATAAGAGACGGTGTTATTGATACCTAGGGGAAAAAAACAATATATATATAAAAAAAAAGGCTTCAGCAGTTAACATACGGATCTGGATTGTCTCAGAAGCACTTCTCTCAGTATCCCTAAGTATCCTTATATCTGAGTCATCCAAAAGTTGATCTAAGAGTTCAGAATTATTAATTTCAAAAGTTGATCTGAGGATTCAGAATTATTAATTTCAAAAATTGATCTGAGGGTCTAAGAGTTTTATAATTTTTATATTAATCTGAGGGTAAATATTAAAATTTTAAAACTCTCTCTCTAGTCGTTAGATTTATTTTTGTACGGCCCAGATTAAATGATATTGAGGAAAGAGGAGGGAAAGATACTGAGATAATCTTCTTCCGTTAAGATACCAGGCAACTGCAAGAAAACATACAACAAATAGGAATTAAAGAAAACTAAAGGAGCTAACAAACCACGTACGATTTTATCATATGAACAAACCATTGACCCTTCAATATTGTCTCAAAGATGACTAATTTTGTTTTCACTAGCTTATGATATATATATACAAAACCTACATAAAAAAGAAAGTCACATGAGTATATTAATATTTATTTTTCCCTCTTAAATTTTAGTCGTAGAAATTCCAGGATCAATTTGTTTCATCAGAGAACGATTAAATTAGTTTGCATTTTATTGTTGCAGTATGGATGTTGATTTCTCCTGTGGTGCGACAAAACAAAGTGACAAACAACAATGAATCTGTACAACAGACACCAGCTCACTCAACCATGGTCTGATCTGTTTTGAACGATAATAACTTCATTTATTACATAAGAAAATTCATTTTTTCCCCCTTTTCTTCTCTTCTATGGTGTAGTATAGCTATATTAATCTTTGTAAAAGAAAAAAAGCTATATTAATCAGTGTTTTGAAACAGACCCAATTGGTAAAAAATCAGTTAAATTATTATTATTGTTATTTTTTTGCTAGGAAAATTTTAGGAAAGGAGTTGAGTTCACCCACGATCCAAAGATAGGGTGAAATCTCCATTCCTCCTAGGTCATACCGATGTTGGGTAGGGCGAGTCGTCTATTACCCTCAGGTGTTTACCTAGGCACCTAGGAGCTAGGATGCCTCCCCCAACGTCTTGATCAACTCCAGGATCGAACCCCCTCTCTTTTGGTGAGAATGTCTGACCCCTTGAAAAAAATCAATTAAATTAGTCTCTTATTTTGAGGGAACTATCTGGCTGGGCCTTGGTTATGGGTTTGGGCATTCAGGCCCCCCCAACCTACCCCCCCCCCCCCCCCTTCTATCTATGTTATTTAATTTTTACTTGTAAAGTACAAAATAACATAATTGGTGGAATGAACACCCAGGAAAAAAAAAAGAAAAGAGAGATGATGCTATGGCTAGAATGGGGCCCGGTCTTCTTAAGGGAGTGGTAAATCCAGGATTCAGAATTGTTTAGACCTTGTCTGTTTTGTATTTTATATTTCCATGGCTTTTTAGCCTTCTTTCATAGCTCCTTATAGCTTCTTCCCTTCCCCAAGTATGAATACAAGACACAAGAAACACACAAATCTTAAACATACAGGATCATCGTCCACCACACAACCCAGTGTTCTTCCCTGAAGGAAAGCTCCCCCATTGCCGACAAACCTAAAGCCTTCTCTCTTCACTTTCTACTTCACTTCCTCCCATTTCCTTGTCATTATTACCTCTCCCTTCTCCCGTCACACGCAAATAGACAAACCAAAATAAAAGCCAAATATAAACTTATAATTTTTAGATACCCTCTCTATTATAGCTTTCCAATGCAGATATATATATAGACACACACATATACTCATCATACTCTCACATATATAGTTTACAGACAATCACTGTTGTTGTTGGTTGCTGCTTCACTGCAAAATTCACCATTGCCACCTCTCCTACCATTTCTTCTCTATCCTTCATGCCTAGAACAACCAATATATATATATGTATGTATATTTGTGTGTATGTATTTATTTATCTACTATCTTCTAACTATTGTGACTTTTGAATATGGATAACCGAGGAAGTATACGAAGAACCATTTCCGACAAACCTAAGCATTTCGTTCACCAATCTCACCCCGTTCACTCTATCCACCATCGAACTTTACCACCGTCGACTTTTGTCAGAGATCTCCCACTATTCACAATCTCACTACAGAACCCAAAGCTAACCATTGGTTCTTCAAATTGGGGAGAACCCAATTGGGAAAATGTGCCTCCAAGAGCGATCATTTTGGATCGCCTGTTCTGCAACAGATGGGCACTCTGTACATGCACTACAGGAAAATCAACTTTCAACTATAGCTTTCGATGGCCGCGGCATTTAAAGTTGCTGCTGAAAGCCACGCTTTCAGCGGCGACACTAAGGGTCGTCACTGAAGATTGAACCCTTTCGCGGAAACAACAAATGTCACAGTGGAAGGTGTTAATAAAAGTGATTAAAGAAATAATATGGAAAAAGAGGATGAAGAGTCTTATATTTACAACAAAGAGCAAATGATTATAATCCATTTGGATTATATTTAATCTACCATCACTTAAGGGAGATAACCAAACCCTAACTTTAGGGATTTAGGAGAGACTTCCCTCTTTAGAAAAGAGACCCAAATTAATCTTTTTAACATGGTGAAGATCTCACTATCCAACACATCTAAACCACACTTACTTGACCCTTTATATAGAATAGGCCTTAACCAACTAATCAGCTATTCTTTTATATTTCTATCAGAAGGTATACCTTTCCGCGACGACAATTTACTTATATCTTCCACAGTGACTTTTGGTGTTGCCCTTGAAAGATAAGATTTTCAGTGTTGAAAGCATTTGTCGCTACCAAAAAAAGTATACCTTCGGCGGCGACTATCTTTGGTTGCTGCATAAAAGTCTTTTTTTTTTTCCCCAAAATTTTTAGTGATTTTAATTTTGTTTAAGTGCTATCAAATTTCTATAATAATTTTTTTAGTTAATATAATTTGACAAAGAAATAAAGTGTTTTTATATAGTGTTACATTAAAGATAGTTTGAAAGATAATATATATGTTATAAATATAAAATAATTTTAAATATAACATGAGTTGTAAAAGGCCATCTAAATTAACATCTTTGTTATCAGTTGAAGTATCTTGTCATTTTTTTCTTCTAAAATGTTACTACTATATAATTAGAAATTTCACAACTTATTCTTATAAGATTTGTTTATCCTTTTACTCATTTGAAATATATTTGTATATGCTTATCACTTTAACTAACCAATGAATTCAAGTTGTATAGTTGGATGATTTTAGTATACTTTAAAGATTAAGTAAATATATTTAATGAGTTTAGAATCACAAGAATTAAAACCCTATTTAAATAAAGAAAATAAATATCAAAATAGCTTCTTCTTCTTTTTTCCTTTAAGTGAGTACACGGTATGGTTAGCATCCAATGCGAATTTCAGAGAAAATGAAGGAAATATTATTATTGAATTAATGGTTTTTACTTATATAAATATATAATATTATATTTATTTATATCATAAAAATAATAAAAACATAAATGGACAAAAATGAAGTATATCAGTTCAAATTTAAACTGAATAAATTCAAACTTCATTGTTTGTTCTTATTTAGGAATGTGATGCATGTTATCCACATATAAAATGTTTTGAAAAATAAATAAAAATAATAATTTATATGTATTAATCTATATAAATATATAAGTGAATGCAGAGAAACTATTCCTTTTTCTCTTTTCGTTATTATAACTTATTGATTGATTATGATTAACTCTAATTAATTGAATATAGAATAAATAAGTATGAGATAAGATTAAATATTCCAAAGAACATTATAATAAATAGGCCAAACTAATATAGCTAACTAATTCGGATCAAAAATATTTGTCAAGGTTGTATTTTCAAGATTTAAAGTTGACTAGGGGTGGTGGGCAAGGCGAGATCCTTGCCCGATGCCCAGCTCGAAGAATGAACGGGTTGCATTTTGCAGCCCGATGCCCCGCCCTGCATGATGCCCAGCCTTAAGAATGAACAGGCTGCAAATGCTCAGCCCTGCCTGATAAAAGCCCTAACCATTTTCGAGCTGGGCAAGGGTGGGCTGGGCAGAGTGAGCTTCCCTTGCCCAAGTAGTGACGCCTTGCCCTACTCCTTGAAGATTTTAGTTCATAGTTCACAGAATTTCAAAGCTTTGGAGATAGTTAAAGTATAATATAATATATTTAGACATAATAATATAATATATTTTAAATAAAATAATATATGTACAGCAATATTTATTTAAATATATTTAATTTTCTGGGTAGGGCCAAATGGGCAGGGCAGGACCCTCTACGCAATGCCCAACCCTGTCTAGTTACTGGCTCAGATCAAAACTACTCAAATTTTTTTCGGGCCACTTTTTTAGCGCAGGGTCGGGCAATTTTTTGTTGGGCTTAGACAGGTGTATTGAGCATCTGAGCACCATACTCACCCCTAGTCGACACTTTAATTAAGGTGGTATAACACTCTATAAGTTGAACTAAGTATTTGATAGTGTAATTGAGTTTTTTAGTATTCATATTAATCCTTGTTATAATATGTTTCATAAATGTATGAATAATAATCACTATCTCTTATAATTTCTTTGTGACAACATTATCTTTCCTTTCCTTTCACAACATTATCTTTTGATTGATGCAGGATCATCATCATCAATATATCCTTCTAAACCTCTAATTCCTTCATCCATTAGTCTACATGTTACACTATGATTAGTGCCACCTCCACACATTTTTCTGATCTCTCAATCATCTTCCCTCCCCCATTGTAGTGGGACGGGTTTAAACTTTTCTTTATAAAATCATTCTCTCCATCCATTTTTTTGAATTCAAATTATAAAATTTCCTTTATAAAATACCAAATGGATCAGCTCAAGTCCTATTTATCATATATGATTCCTAAACAGTAATTGGCCAGGGTCATTTACAAATGTAAGTCAATACAGTTTTTTTTCCATAAGAAGCCAACATTTTTCCTAAACGTTAAAATTTTGTTGAATTCAAATTATCAAATTTCCTTCATAAAATACCTAATGGATCAGCTCAAGTCCTATTTATCATATATGATTCCTAAACAGTAATTGGCCAGGGTCATTTACAAAGGTAAGTCAATACAGTTTTTTTTTCCATAAGAAGCCAACATTTTTCATGTACACTATGATAGATGCCATGTCCACACAATTTTCTGATCTCTCAATCATACGTCTTCCCTCCCTCCATTTTTCTGTATTCGAACTTAAGATTTTCCTTTATGAAATCTTTCCATCCCTCCAATTTCGTGAATTCAAATTTTAAATTTTCTTTTATAAAATCACCTAATGGATCAGCTCATGCTCACCGTACTCTAAACAAGCTTTCCTTTGTTTTACAACAACAAACAGGCAATGGCCAAGACGTACTTATCTGAAGTCGATGATAGCAAGGACACATGGTCGATTGTTGCAAAAGTTCTCCGGAAGTGGGTTGTCAAGAAAAAGGCTGTACCATACCCGATATGGAAGATTGGGATGATACTGGTTGATGAAATGGTTAGTTGTTATAAAGATTTATAGATCTACATAGTACCCATTTTCTATAATCTTTTTTTTAATAGTTATTTCCTTACAACTGAAATTTTGTACTGTAAGCCAATTTGTTTTTCGTTTTTGGTTTTTGTGCCAGGAGACAAGAATGGAAGTTTCCGTGACACAAAAAAATGCCATTCCAAAATTGATTGATGATCCGAAAGAAGGGATGGTGTACAACTTTCAAAACTTTGAGGTAGTCGAGAATGATGATAAGTATAGAGCAACTACAAACCCTTGGAGATTGAACTTCCATACTCACACGTTCATAGAAGAATCTGACGTTGTCATTAACCAACAAGCTTATAACTTCAAGTCCATTGTAGACATCAAGCATGGAAATAACCTAGACCCAGGGTTAATAGGTTTGTCTTTTTTGGACCCATTTTGTTAAATCAACTAACCTTTTATGCTTTAAGACGGAGTGCATTCCAATTAATTTAATGATGCATGACATACAAACAACTGCAGACGTACTTGGGTTTTTGCAAGCTTTCAGACATTTACTGGATCAAAGAAGGGAAAGTAATATTATCAGGAGGCTAAACTTTAGCATTGCTGATGAGAATTAATTTTTTTTTTTATCTATCTTTGTAGCTCACTAAAAATCTGGTGTTCAAATTTTTTCTTTTTAAACTTAAGTATAACAAAGAGTATTGAATATAATCATATTTCAACATCTCTTAGTGAAAACATTATAAATATCACTCTTTGGGGTGAGTGTGCTGAGGAGACTTATGCAAAGAAACATGAGGACATGGAACCTCCAATTATTGTTCTTGTGCGTTTCGCCAGATCAAACAGGAATACAGGTTTTTCATTTTTTATTTTTTTTCAATGTCTTCAGACAATAGTAAATGAATTATTTTGTTTTATTAATATATTGTCTAATGTCTAATATACATTTACATTAGATTACAGTCTTCTGAGTAACGCATTTAATGCAAATTTAGTCACTCTTAATCCGAATATACCTGAGGCATCATTGTTGAAAGAAAGGTTAGACCTTAATTCCTTTTACCGTTAGTGGTTTTTTTTTTTGTTACCTTATACTAATCTAACATACGCATAGTGTAGACTTAGCCAAGATTCTAGCTTCAGTCAACTATTTACACAAATTTCAATTGTCGAATATCCAACCTACTCAGCTGAATCACTTCTTAGTTTCCGCACCAGGATTCCATTGTCTGATATTTCTAAGTTAGAGCAAATAATTTTTCTTCCTCGTCTTTATATTATTTTACTTCCACAAATTAATAATTAATTTATCCCTTCATCTATATTGTTAGGAGTGTGATGTTGTCTCAAAGGTCACGATTCAAAAATGTGAAACATTGTATGGGTGGTATTATGATGCATGTCCTTGTGACAAAAAACCCAAGTACATGCCTAATGGCGCTCTTAGATGCACCAAGTGTGAAAAGGACATACTTATGATTGTCCCCAAGTATGCTTTCAAACTTAACCACTACATATTGTTCCATAATCCATGTTCCATAAATTTAGTTAATATCTACTTTGGTAGGTATAAAGTTCACTACAAAGTATTTGACAAAACTGGAAAATGTTCAATCATGCTGTTTGATCGTCATGCAACTGAATTGTTGGGTAAATCTGCATCAAAGATGAAAGAGGAGATGCAAGAGGTATTCATTATGTTATATATTGAGTTACATATTACATGCTCTATTTTGTAAATTCTTGTGCATTACATGCTCTATTTTGTAAATTCTTATGCATGTCTATATGTTTTAAATTCACATAGAATGGTGAGAATACTACAGTTCCAAAAGAGTTGGATAAAATAGACGGAAAGGTAATACTTGTCAAGCTATGGATTAGGAGCAATAATATCAAGCATAGGATGAGTAGCATTGGAGTCAGTCAGTTGTGTGTAGATACACACTTGGTACAACAATTCCAATATTCAAATGACGAGGTTCAATTTCTTTAAATTTTGCATCTGTATTTTTTAAAATAGTTTAACAGTAAATTTGTTAAACTTACTTTATTTACATGTTTTACTTGCAGCAACACACAACGTACATGACAGATATGGTATTTTGTCATCTTCATCCTTTGTTATTGTAGTTTTTTGGTAAGATTATAGAGTTACTCTATTTATTAACTTATCTTACCTATCTGTAGGAATCAACTGCTTCAAGGGAAACTAGTCATACATCTTCACAAATTAATGTCATTGAAGATGACATTCACACCATCTCCCAACTTACAACCCCACCTGACTCCAACACAAAAATAAAGACTATTGCAATTGACGTTCCACTTGTGTGTGATAACCTTGGTCTTGCAGATAAATGCACACCACAATTGAGCACTACCAAACCTCTTAAAAACATCAAGAGGGAGAAAATAAATTGATATCTTATGCATATGATTTACTTGTGTGTGATAACCTTGGTCTTGCAGATAAATGCACACCACAATTGAGCACTACCAAACCTCTTAAAAACATCAAGAGGGAGAAAATAAATTGATATCTTATGCATATGATTTACTACTCTATGATATGAAGTTTACCTTTCTCAAATTTCGATTGTAATGATGTTGTACGTTTTAAACATTCTCTTCAACATTTTATCAACTTGAGTTTTATCATAACCCTGGCCATTGGATGTAATTTTCTTGAAACCAATTTTCAAACGGACAACATGAATGCACAGTCGTTGAAATATGACTAGTATTATAGAATATTATTTATTGCGTAATATATAAGGACCAGGCATACAATGCTCTGAAATATGAGTCATTGGGAGAGGACAAAAAATAGAAATCACTCTTTCATTTATTCGGCCACTTTTTACCTACCCAGCCACCTTCTCTCACTCTTTCTCTCATAATTATTTTATCCCTTATAATTACGTGTCCTAAACTGGTTAAAAAAAAAAGAAGATTTGTATATTACGTCAGAGAAGCAAAGTCACTATGTAGACAAAACTCATGAGACATCACTATCAACATGGATCCGTTTTTAACTATTTAGGGTAATAAACTTGTCCAAATTAAGGAAAAGACAAAATATTTGGTGCATGAGGATACCTAAAATCAATCGTGATAAAGATGTTAATATCATTGAGTAGATAATAAAGCTTGGTCCTATTTAAATTTTTTTATAAATTCACCCCTATTTAACTTTATTTAAATAATAATGTTATATTTTTATAATATAATAATATAATACAATATATAATTATTATAATACAATAATATTATTTTTTTTCCTGTGTGTCCAAAGTAGTAGGTATAGGTCTCTAATATTTTTATTTCCAACGTTATTGGATTCTCGATAATTTCCTATTCTGTCCGGTCCTATAAAACATATTTTGGAGTTGGTTTTGATAAGTTTTAAGTTTTGTCAATTTTTTCTATAATACACCTTTTTATACTTTCTCAATAATAATTAAAGACAAAAATAATTTAATAATACACCTATTAATTCTATATAGTAAATAATGTTTGCAACTCATTGTATCATATACACCTCAACTATACATTTTTTTATTAAATAATGTTGAGCAAAATTTATCATATTTTTTTCATATCACCCATACTAATACTTTTTCTACAATAATTTATTTAACAACACTCTTGTATTTCATCAAGTAATATATTCTACTTTATTTTTAATTTTTTTATAAAATTATTTCAATAGGTCTCTAAAAATATTTTTTGTAATTCTACCAAATCTAAACTTCTCCTTCCAAAATATTTTGAAATCTGAAATTCTTCTTTAAGTTACTCTATTTTTCCGACCCAAAAAAAAAATTACTATAATTCAAATGTTCTTCTGACCCAAAACAATTATTAAAATCAAATGTTCTTCCAACTTTAAAAAAGTTCATCCTCAATTCCTCATCTACAAAATTTTCAAAAAAAAAAAAATAATTTTAAGAAAAAGAATTTTTGAATTTTTTTATTGTAGATGATGAGATTTTCAAAACCTAATTTGGGATAGGTAAGTGAAATTTTTCATCAATGTTAACTGATAATTAACATATTTCGAGAATTGTTCATGAAGGGATAATTGAATTTTTACCTTTTTTTCACTTTGAAAAGTAAAGCCAATGACATAATGACTGTTCATAGGGGACCGCCCTCCAGGTTTGTAAATAAAATTATTGAGTTTTTGAAAGATATATACATTGCACATCATGTTTAATTGTATAAAATTATTTGCCCCACCCTCAAATTATATGCAATGATATGAGCAATTGACTTTTATAATATAGCATTTTAAGGCCATTTAACTTTTTCTGCCGGACAACCCATTCTCCAATTACCAAAGTCAGGGAGATTAGAATATTAGGCATGACTACATCTCAATATAAAATAAAATATTACTACTTTGAGAAAATTTTAACTAATATATTCATTCAATTAAGTACATATTACAGATATTAACATCAGTTCAACCTATATCTACATGCTATCCATTATGCCTCAAACTCATCCCTAATTTTTTGCTCATAAGGAAATCAACCCTAATTTTTTGTGGGTCAAGATGAACTATTTTAAGTTTGAAATTTCATTTCCAATTAACTTTTGGAGTGCATAACCAATAGCATTAATCACTCATTTTCATATACACTGATGCTGAATCTATTTATCATATATGATTGCTAAATAGTAATTGGCCAGGGTCATTTACAACCATAAGTCAATACAGTTTCTTTTTTTTTCATAAGAAGCCAACATTTTTCCTAAACAGTAAAATTTTTTTGAATTCAAATTATAAAATTTTCTCAATCCACGGTAATACTTGCTCATGACTCATCAATCTAAATTGATTTGATAGTGATGATATTGTCAATTTTACCTCAATCCACGGATTTAAATTTTTCTTTATAAAATCATTCCCTCCCTCCATTTTTTTGAATTCAAATTATAAAATTTCCTTTATAAAATACCTAATGGATCAGCTCAAGTCCTATTTATCATATATGATTCCTAAATAGTAATTGGCCAGGGTCATTTACAAAATAAGTCAATACAGTTTTTTTTTTCCATAAGAAGCCAACATTTTTCCTAAACAGTAAAATTTTTTTGAATTCAAATTATAAAATTTCCTTTATAAAATACCTAATGGATCAGCTCAAGTCCTATTTATCATATATGATTCCTAAACAGTAATTGGCCAGGGTCATTTACAAACGTAAGTCAATACAATTTTTTTTTCCATAAGAAGCCAACATTTTTCCTAAGCAGTAAAATTTTTTGAATTCAAATTATAAAATTTCCTTTATAAAATTTCCTCAATCCACGGTAATACTTGCTTATGACTCATCAATCTAAATTGATTTGATAGTAATGATATTGTCAATTTTACCGTCATACCGTTTGGAATGAAGTGGTTTTCTTTGCCGACTTTGGAAATTTTTTTCCAAGTTTTAAGGTTCATTCCATTCCAAAAAAATTATATATCGATTAATTATTTTTAAGACTCTTAATTAATGCCCTATTTATTATTACCTAGAGTTTTTTTTTTAAAAAAAAAACAATTTACACAGAGTTTTAATCTTTCATAATTGAAATTCAGAAAAATCTACAGATATGCATATCACTCTGTACACAGTACAGATGTTAATATCAGTTCAAACAATATATACTATCCATTCTGCCTAACCTTTGACTTTCAGGTTTTGTCTATATTTACACATACTGTGCCTTTTCCATCTTGCTTTTCAACAAAGAGTTAGATCTCCTACTAACTATTCATTATCACTCTTACTTTCCTGTCAACATTATCGTCACCTTGAGTTAGCTACATGAGCTCGGGATTCTAACACTTCTGTTTAACAGCTTTGAGGAAGTGCCAAGGATGTAAATGGATGAGAAAACTCCGGTATGTTTTAAATTCATCCTCAAATTGTTTTCCCTTTTTTAGTTGTTTGTTTTTCTATTTCTTTAAACATTCATATTTCTAACTATGAACAAACATAACAAACTCTTAGTTTTATGGTCATTGTTCTTCTTCAAAATGTTTTCCCTTTCTGTGTTTATTGTATTAATATAACAAGAGAGTCACCCTTCCCAAAGACACTGCTGCCTAAGCATGCGTAATCAGGGAGTTCCATTTTCACAAGAAAACTTGACATATCCAATCAGCTGCAAATAAAATGACAGATTTCATTGCGAAACGGCCATAAAGATAAGTTGCATTAGGGTTCGTCTAGGTTGCAGTAGGGTGAGGCGTCAAACATTAACACATGATCAAAAAGCCTACATGATTCTGGGCTAAACATGGATTAGGTTACGGTTCTACTCAATAATAGATAAATCTAGACGTTATTTGCTTAGCTATAAATCGAAGATAAAACAACCGCAAATTTGACCTGATGCCTATGTCCATATTCACCTAATTTTTTTTTACTATCTTAACATAATGATGGCAGCTCTCAACAACGCACTTAATCAGAGGAAACCATTGTTCATATTGAGGAATGATCGACATGCCGATGAAGAAAAGACAACACTTTAGTAATTCAACAAAAAATGACTACAAGGAAGAAGCCAAGAGGAGTGTCTTTGAGGAAATTACAAATGTTGTCAGTCGTGACCAATCACCGTTTCAAGCATACAAAAGTCCTGGTATGAAACCTTTTCCATTGTACAATAAGTCAACTTAAAAATTGTTAATAAATTTTAGATTCCAATTTTAATGGATTCATGCATATGAGCTTGATTTCATAATGTAGGCAAACGACCATGTTCAACAAATTCCAATTCAGCAAACTCTGCTGCGATGAATCTGAGTTTGCTTATAGAAGAGAATGACATGCAATCTCCGCAATCTACAGTTACGAATCCATCAATAGATAATCAAAATATATATGTTTTGTTTGATATTACTAACAAACAAGGATACTCTAATTCAAACCATACCCATTCTATTGGGTTGACGGATATCAGTACAATATCTGAGGTTCCTCCTGTTAACCTCTCTTCATTATCAGTTACCCAATAGAAGCTTAAAAAGAGATCATTGAATAAAATATGTCAAGTCGCATCTAATTTAGCCCAGACACTTGAACAACCAAACAATGCATGTAAGTTTTTTTCGATGTTGATTTTATCTGATGCACGTTGTCATGGATTGTGAGTAATGAATTTTCCTTCCAATTTGATGCAGTCAATTTGGAAGTCAACCATGATGAAAGTGATTATGGATGTGTTCTTGGACAAGATCAGACAATTTTCAAACGTTCATTCCAGTCCAGCTATTTAGATGATGGTGATGCTAGCCACGAATGTCATTCATGTGGTGCACAAATGTGGTTAGCAGAAAGTATTAAAAGTGTCAAAAAAAATAACACCCAGCAGTTTGGATTGTGTTGTTGTAATGGGAAGATAATTGTGCCTCTACTAAAGAGAGCCCCTGAAGAACTTGAGGACTTATTTTTCAACAAGCATTCATCATATTCAAAAAAAAAAAAAATTGAAAAATATCCGCTGATACAATAATATGTTTTGCTTCACATCGATGGGTGGTAAAATTGACCATTCTATAAACTCTAGAGGAGGAGGCTCTTATTCTTGTGTCCTTTTTGGCCAAAACCACCATCTTATCGGGAGCTTATTGCCCCCTCCAGGAAATCCTCCGATGTACGCCCAGCTGTATATTTATGATATTGACAATGAAGTTTCAAACAGAATTTCATCAGTGAGGTTTGTTTTAGTTATATTTTTTTACATACTTCCAAATGGTTTATACATTATAAAACACCACATGATAAACCTTTATTTGTTAACTTTAAAGCCGTCATGTTAATGCTGAGATTTTAGACCCTACAATTGTTCAAATGTTGAAGGATTGCCTTGATAAGCACAATTCTATAGTGAAAAAATACAGAAAAGCTGCAGACATTATCAAGGAAAATGTTGTCCCTGATATTAGCATAAGGCTAATCATAAATGGAAATTCAAGCGTGCTATCTAGACAATATAATATGCCAACAACTTCTGAACTTGCTGCACTAATTGTTGGTGATTTTGACAAGTCATACACCAAAAGAGACATAATTGCCAAACGTCAGAATGGACATTTACAACGAATTGATGAGCTACACATGTCATATCTACCACTTCAATATCCTTTGTTATTTCCTTATGGTGACAATGGATACGACTCAACAAATGAACATGCAAATGAATCATTGTCAATGACAAAGAAGAAGAAAAAACTAACACCTAGGAGTACTTGGCGTTTCGTCTTATGAGGAGGACTTCAAAGCATTCTCTTATTTTGCAAGGCCAAAAATTACTTCAACAGTTTGTTGTTGACGGATATTCCATGGTAGAAAGTGATAGGCTTAGCTACATCAGAAAACATCAAAAGGAATTAAGAGTTGACCTTTATAGTGGACTTTCAGACGCTGTTACAAGAGGAGAGACAGATCCTTCATCAACAGGACGACGTGTTATTCTACCTTCTTCTTTCACTGGGGGCGCACGATACATGATTCAGAATTATCAGGATGCTATGGCCATTTGTTCCTGGGCTGGTTATCCTAACATTTTTATAACATTTACATGCAACCCTATGTGGCCTGAGATTACTCGCCATTGTAACAAAGATGGTTTGAAACCATGTGAAAGGCCAAAAATATTGAGCAGAGTATTCCACATAAAGCTACGGAAGTTGATGCGAACTTTGAAGGACGATAAGATCTTTGGTTCGATAAAAGCAGGTATGTTTTACTAGAAGATATAACATAACCTTTGCTTTTTTCAAATTATTTAATGTTGTCATTACTGCTACATTTGTTTCTATATTAATGTTTAATAAGAAGGATTTATAAAAAACCAATGTGGAAGAATGATTATTTAGTCTGACAAACATAGTTAGAAAGGATTACGTGTATCCATTTAAAATTTATTCATAATTTGGAGGGAGTTGCCAAATTGGTTTTACGGATCTCTTGAAAGAACATATAAATATTAACAACTTAATTAATGTTCAAAATATTCTTATTAAATTATTTCTGAAAATGTATAATTTACTGATATTTGTGTATTTGCAGATGTTTACACTATCGAGTTCCAAAAAAGAGGCCTACCACATGCGCACATCATATTATGGTTGTCAGATTCAGACAAAATAAAAACATCATTTGAGGTTGATAGCTTAATATCCGCAGAGATACCTGACAAAGATTTAGACCCTGAATTATATGAATTAGTTGGCAGTTATATGGTTCATGGTCCATGTAGTCGATCGTCAAACAATGCACCTTGCATGAAGGATGGTAAATGTTCCAAGTACTTTCCTAAAAGGTATAACACAAGTATTACGTTGGATGAAAATGGATATCCAACATATCGAAGGAGAAATGATGGGCGCACGGTGTCTAGGAAGGGTGTTCATCTAGATAACAGATTCGTGGTCCCTTACAATGGTAGGTTACTAAAGCTTTTTTCTGCTCATTTGAACATTGAGAAGACAAATCAATCACGAGCTGTTAAATACCTATTCAAATATATAAGCAAAGGGAATGACCGCGTAATCGCAGGCATATATAGCAACAACGAAAGTCCAGGGTCTCAACAAACATTTGATGAGATTGCTCACTATCTCAATTGTAGGTATGTGTCTTCATGTGAGGCATCGTGGAGAATTTTTGCCTTTGATATCCACCATAGACAACCACCTGTTGAGAGATTAAGTTTCCATCTTCATGAACAACAAGTAGTTTATTACTCTCAAACTTAGGCAATGTCATCCCTTGTCAATAATCCTAGAGTTAAAGAATCAATGTTCCTTGCTTGGTTTGAAAAGAATAAGGATGACCCTTTTGCAAGAACACTAACTTATTCTCAATTCCCTAACTACTTTACATTTGTTAGGGAAAGAAGAATTTGGAAGCATCGCGAATGTGGTTTCTCTGTTGGAAGGCTTGGTCATTGTACCCCTGCTCAAGGGGAGTTATATTATCTTCGTTTGCTTTTGACTAAAATTCGAGGTCCAACGAATTATGAAGATATTAGGACTGTTAATAATGTTGTCTACCCGACATTCAGGGAAGCATGTTACGCACTTGGATTGTTAGATGGTGACAATGAGTATATCGATGCAATTAAAGAAGCATCATTGTGGGCATCAGACAACTACCTTCGTCGCTTTTTCACCAGTATGTTGTTAAGTCATTCCTTGTCACAACCTGGTATTGTTTGGGAAAGGACTAAAGATATCATATGTGAAGATTTGTTATATATGACACGAGGCAATCAGCTCTTTACAAGTACGTTTCTTTATTAAAAACAAACAAGCGGGTAATGAAATAATTAATAAGTTTTCTTTTATGTTCCAGAATTGCAGTTCTCAAGTACCAATAAAGAAGCTGCAGGACTGTTTGAGATTGAAGAAATTTTGCTACAGAACGGTAAAAGCCTCAATGACTATCCATGCTTGCCCAAACCAAACGAACAAAACATGATCAACATGTCTAATCAACTAATACTTCAGGAGTTGAACTACAACAAAGAAAGAGAGAGCGATGAAGCTATTTGGTTGCAAAATCCAATGACTGATGAGCAAAAGGGAGTATTCCATAAAATACTTTCCACTGTTTCTTCACAAGAAGGTGGATTCTTTTTTTTGCATGGATTTGGTGGTACTGGGAAAACCTTCATTTGGAATGCATTGACAGCTTCCATACGATCTAAAGGGAGTATCATATTGAACGTAGCATCCAATGGAATTGCAGCTACTTTACTACCATCAGGCATAACTGCACATTCAAGATTTTTAATTCCTATAGACATCAATGAAGATTCTATTTGTTCTATTACTCAAAATTCACCAACTGCCAACTTGATCAAGGCTGCTAATCTAATCATTTGGGATGAAGCTCCAATGGTGAAGAGACATTGCATTGAGGCTTTTGACCGAACTTTAAGGGACCTATTGAAGACCAATAGAATATTTGGAGGGAAATGTGTCATTATGGGAGGTGATTTCAGACAAATTCTACCAGTTATTCCTAAAAGTGGATGAGCTGAGATTGTAGATGCATCTATTAATGCTTCTCCTCTTTGGAATGGATGTCAGTTATTGCAATTAACCAAAAATATGAGACTCAAGTCTTCCGCAGATCCAATTGAGCAAGAGAAAATCAAAGCATTTTATGAATGGCTACTGCTTATAGGAGAGGGTGTTATTGGTTTGCCACACAATGGTATTGCAAACATTGAAATACCCTCTGATTTGTTACTCCATGATGATGATAATCCAATAAGGTGTATCGTTGAATCTACTTACCCAAATTTAGTTGAGCGTTTATTCGAGGAAGATTACCTAAACAACAGATCAATACTGACACCAACTATGGAACATGTTGACTCCTTGAATGAATACATTTGTTCTTTACTGTCAGGAGATGAAGCAGAATACTTCAGTGCTAACTCTATAAATCGTTTAGATCGTGTAAATGATAGTATCGATGATTTGTATGATACAGACTTCCTCAATTCAATTAAATGTTTAAGGATTCCTCATCATAAATTAGTTTTGAAGGTTGGCGTACCTGTTATGTTAATAAGGAACATTGATCAAACATCAGGATTGTGCAATGGTACGAGGCTTCAAATTACAAAACTAGGGAAGAACATCATTAAGGCGAAAGCGTTGAATGGCAACAGCGCAGGGCAAGATATTTTGATACATAGGATGGACATGAATCCATGTGAATCTAAACTTTCTTTCAAGATGACTAGAAGACAATTTCCAATCATCGTTTCATTCGCCATGACAATTAATAAAAGTCAAGGACAATCAATGTCAAATGTAGGTCTTTACCTACCAAGACCAGTTTTCTCACATGGACAACTTTATGTTGCTTTATCTAGGGTAAAGAGTTCCAAGGGTCTAAAAATACTGATTTTGAATGAGTTTAATAAGTGTATCGATAACACAATTAATGTGGTATACAGAGAGGTTTTCCAAAACATTTTACCACATTAATAGTTGTCAAGCGAAAATTTCTTCCAATTTGTTATTGTTGTGCTTTCAATGTAATGGTTATATAATTCAGCTTTTTCGTACTTTCATTTGAGTTTATTGTTACGTCTACAATTAATATATTTACTAATAAAACTACATTGTTATTACATTAATACTTTAGTTGTCCGATTTAAAAACCGAATAAAACAACACACTTCGTGCAACGCATGGGTCTAAGGTCTTGTTATATAAGAAAACCTGAAAAAGTATGAATTCGAACTTGATCAGCTAAAACCTAAAGAAACTTTCAACCAAAAAAAAAAAAAAAGGCCTAAAGAAACTCATCTCTACATCCTTAACATAAAAGACTGATCAACTAACTCTATCTTATCAAAAAAAAAAAAAAAAACTAACTCTAGATTAACTATAAAGACTAATAAGCCAACTCTTGCAACGTACCTATATTCTATCTAGAATAAAAAACCAGAGTAAAAACTTGTCAATGAGAATCCTCATATATAACATCATAACCTCATAATTAGAGAAACTCCAATATATTCTAAATATTTTGAGCATAAGATGTCATCTATTAAAAATAAATGAGAGAATTCCAATTAAATCATATTAAATTACCTAAAGCTAAAATTAGGCCTGCACTTTTAACAAATCCTTAGATAGGCCTCACCAAGAGGCCCAATTAGGGAATTCTTAATGTTATTAAAAGACTATAATATCTCTTTAATTAAATTGATGACTGAGCATCCACTTTATATCGTGAATCATTTGAAAAGAAATAAAGAAAGAAAGAAAATGGTAAGGTGAATTAGGACTTTTGAGCGACGACAGAAAAACATACAAGACAAGAAAGTGTTTTGGCCGACAAAGAAAATCAAACGGTTTAGTTCCAGAAATTTTCTTTAACCCTAATGCCTAATTAGCCTCACATGATGTATACGAGATAATTGAAAGCATAAACACGTTGGGTGAAGCTAAGTGAGCAACTGTAGATTTGGACAAAACAAAAACTTGCTTTCCCTTACACCAGATGAGATGAACGAGCCTGAATATAATCCACTGAATCAAGGCTTTGCGCAGGAAGGTGACTCCATCTACCTCCCACGTCATAACCCTATAAATTGGATAAGGTGGAGGAATGGGAAAATGTAACATCCAATCTTTCTAATAGTAATTAACTATTTTTAAGATATGATTTATTAAGTATTTTGAGCTTTAGAGGAGATCTAGAGGTATAAATTTAACAGTTGTTGTCTATCTTATAAGATAAATGAATTTAAAATATTTATATAATAGGGTTAAATACCAAATTTACCCCGAAAGTTTTGATAAGGGGGCGCTCAGCACCCGGAAGTTTTTTTGGTACCAAATTTGCCCCAGAAGTATTAAAAAGGTATCAAATTTCCCCAAACGTGACGGAAGTCCATGTAGATCGTTAAAATGTGAGGTGGCATGCCACCTCATCAATCAAAAAGTATCATTTTTGCCCTGGAAGTTTTCATTAAGGAGCAATTTTGCCCTAAAAGTTTTCATTGAGGAGCAATTTTGTCCCGGAAGTTTACAAAAGTAGCAATTTTGCCCTTCTTTCTCCCAATATTAAATTTTACTATTAAATCAGTCAAAGACCACACATGTCATGCCTTGAAAAAGTCAAACTTGGACTCAGAGAAGGAGATCCTTAAGATGTTGAGCTTAAGGCGGCCAGAATTTATGATAATATTTATGTTTGTATAGACTGATCATTTGCTTAGATCATAAGTAATGCTTCCTGTGACCAGTTCGGATTCCTGTGATTTCTAGAGTATTATATGAATGTGATTTCTATATTATTATATATAAATTCTTTTTTTTTTCTTTTTTATTGTGATTGAAAATTTTGAAACTTTCCATATATATAGAAATAGAAACAGATAGACTGAAAACGACATCTCTTATCTCAATGACACCAAAGAAAGGGATATTAAATGAATGGAATTAGTATATGGATGGACTATAATGAAATAGAGCCACTTTGAGGTTCCCTATGAAATGAGGCATGGAACGGAGCCACTGCGAAGAAGTTCCGTGAGTTACGAAGGAAACTTCAAGCTCATATTGGTCATGGGTTGAGAACGGGAATTGAACTCTATGAGATCTAATTTCCCATTGTTCCTCAGTAGCTCAGTGGTAGAGCGGTCGGCTGTTAACTAACTGGTCGTAGGTCCGGGATCCTACTTGGGGAGATTTGATTCATTCTGAATTCTTTAATTCAGAATGAAAGGGTTCGCTTTGATCATTAAGAGTAGGTAACCCGTTCCCTGTGTCTTTGTTTCTATTGCATTCTATCTCATCGTATCCCATTCTGTTTTGTGATATTTGAGAATCGCCGTCAATACCTCGGTGTAGGTTCGGGATACTCCTTTATTCCACAGTCCAGGCTATTTAAACTAACCAATTAAGAATTCTCAGATGTACTAGTACTAGCAAGTGCATCTTTGATGCAGTCATCAATTCTCCCGAGAGGCCACAATTACCGCGAGCAAACATATTAATGACGAGGAAGACATTTTTGCTATGCTACTAATACTTTACTTGCTCTGCTATTCTGCCCAAGCCTGGCTGAGGAAGAATTACGAGGCGTAAAACAAAAAAAAGATATGTGGAAAAAGGCATACTATATTTATTATGCCCTTTTCCGCATATCTTTTTTGCTTTCTTTTTAATAAAAAGAAACAGTAAGGAAAGGCCATTCCATTTCGACAAAATACCCACACACAATTTCCATAGCTTTGGGTCCGCTATCCCGATCATGATTTTCCTACCCCAAGAGGGAAAGGTCCTTCCCTTTTTGATCGGTTGTGGGCGAGGAGGGATTTGAACCCCCAACATCGTGGTTCGTAGCCACGTGCTCTAATCCTCTGAGCTACAGGCCCCACCCCGTCTCCACTGGAATGATCAGTCTACACAAACGTAAATATTATCACAAATTCTGGCTACCTTGAGCTCAACATCTCAAGGATCTCCTTCTCTAACTCCAAGTTCGACCTTTTCAAGGCATGACATGTGTGGTCTTTGACTGATTTAATAGTAAAATTTAATATTGGGAGAAAGAATGGCAAATTTGCTACTTTTGTAAACTTCCGGGGCAAAATTGCTCCTCAATGAAAACTTCTGGGGCAAAATTGCTCCTTAGTGAAAACTTCCAGGGCAAAAATGATACTTTTTGATTGATGAGGTGACATGCCATGTGTGCTGAGGTGGCATGCCACGTGTACACTCAGTTAAACTTAACAGTTAAAATTAACGGAGGGGCAAATTTGGTGCCTTTTGAATACTTCCAGGACAAATCTGGTACTAAAAAAACTTCGGGGTGCTGAGCGCCCCCTTATCAAAACTTTCGGGGTAAATTTGGTATTTAACCCTATGTAGTATTACCATGGGGTTCACACTTTTATTTTTTTTCTGCCGCACCGTCTGTTTGACTTTTCTTACTATTATTACTATATTATTATATATTACATATTATATTATATAATATATCATGTGGGACCCACACCTTTTATTTTTTCTACTCCATATTTAAAGGTAGGCACCACAACGAAATTCACGGGAGGTTTTGAATATTTGGTTAGGTGTAAATTACAAGAAAGTGCCCAAAGGTGAAAATTACACTTAAGGACTCATTTTCCACAATTATATATACATACCCACGCACACTTGTTTCAGCGTCAGAGAAGAGTGAGGGGAGAGAAGGCAAGAGAGAGAAAGAGAGAGGAGGTGTGGAGAATGATGATATAATTTGAGGTTAAATTATTTAGTGTTAGTAAATTAGGAGTATTGAAGTATTGGTAAAAATAAACGTGAAATTGAGGTAACCTTGGTTACTCTTTTATATACTTGCCAAATGTATATATGTATTTATATTTATTAACTGTTTTGGGATTTGTTGTGCCAATGGAAGACTTGATTTGAAATCTAATAATGGTTTTGATGAGATTGGATATTCTTGGATCCCTTTGTATCACTTTTCTTTTATCCGGGTTAAGTTTGACACTTCCTTGGTTGTGATTTTACAAGGAAGGGAGCCATGTTGAAGTTATGAGTAATGGATATGTTTTGTTGGAGGATGTGTTATGTGTTAGATGGCTCCAGTCAACGGTTATAAGAGGTGGTCAGGGTAATAAGGATGATCTATGTATCTATATTTGTTTGGCAGATTGTATATGTGAGATCTCTTGTGAAATGTTGAAAAATAAATTATGATGTTTTGGAACGCTTTTTGGGAGGGAATTTTGGTAACCGAGTCGAGAACTATTTTGTGAACGGTTTTATGCAAATGAATATATTTAAATTATTGTGAGTTTGAATAATATGTTCTCGATCTTGGTTTGCATGTATATTTCTTAATAACCAATGGTTACGGGGATCTTTGGATCTTACGGTTATTATGTTTATTTTTTTTCATGTGAATAATTTAGTAGGGAAGCAAGGGAAGACACATATGGAAAGTTCATGCTATGTTATTTTTATTTGCCGTGACCATAAGTCTTCCGCATTTTAGAAACTCTGATATATTATTTTGGATTTAAATTGGCCCTGTATAAATGGATTTTTACCTTTGGCCAATATTGTAAATATGTATTTGGATGTTAAACATCATACATTGAAGGTATTACAAATATTTTGGGTAAGTTTTTAGATGTTGAATTTGAGGCGTTATATTTTTGGTATCAGAGCTAAAAGGTTCAGCAACCAATTTGTTGATTTCCTAATAGTTTTCTAAAAAAAAAAAAAAAAAGGTCTTGGCAAATTAAATTTCATAACATATGTGCTTCCTTGCATTTAGATTTGGAAATTTATTTGGTTAATATTGTTTAGCTTGTTGAGTGTTCTTGTGGTAACTATGATTGTTAATGAGGATTTATAGTTTGAGATTGTGATTAAGGTTAGATTGTGAATAAGGTTTGATATTTTATCAGAGTGGCGCAGCGGAAGATGATGAATTTTGAGGACAAAATCCCTTTTTAGAAGGGGAGAATTGTAACATCCCAATTTTTCTAATAGTAATGAACTATTTTTAAGATATGATTTATTAAGTATTTTGAGCTTTAGAGGAGATCTAGAGGTATAAATTTAACAATTGTTGTCTATATTATAAGATAAATGAATTTAAAATATTTATATAATATTAACATGGGGTTCACACTTTTATTTTTCTTTCGCCGCACCGTCTGTTTGACTTTTCTTACTATTATTACTATATTATTATATATTACAATTATATATTATATAATATATCATGTGTAGAGCTGGGAATCAGGGCTAGGCCGGCCCGACAGGTCCAAGGCCCAACAGGGCCAGCCCTACAGGGCTTGGGGTAAGGAAAACATCTATTTTTTAAAGTCTGGCCCGATAGTACCAGGGCCAGGGCCGGCCTTATAGGGCCTGAAAATTACTATTCCAAATTTTAACAATTTTTCCTTCGATTTTTTCAAAGAAATATAATTAATAAATTACAACCATTAAAGTTCTAATCTAACAAATAAAATTAATTATACTTATTTTACACAAAATATACTTATAATTTATCACTTATATAATATTGTAATACCAAAGTATGTGTTTATTTAATATGAAAACATCTCTTCTTTAAAATTTTTAATAACTAATTATGTGTTTTAATACAGAATAATAATAAACATAACAAAAGGGTTATAGTTTAAACTAAAATAATCTAAGTAATTACAAATAAACACATTCATTAAGTGGAAGTCTAATTAATTAATTTTGTTTTAAAAAAACTACAATTAAACGGGCCTAACGGGCCGGCCCGATTAAGCTTGAGACCCTACAGGGCCAGCCTTGCAGGGCCAATTTCAAATTTCTGTCCTATTTTTCAAGCTCGAGCCTTGTAGTGCCAGAGCTTAAACGGGTCAGTTCGATGGGATTGGCCCGATTTCCCGGCTCTAATCATGTGGGACCCACACCTTTTATATTTTCTAAGGTAAGCACCGCAACGAAATTCACGGAAGGTTTTGAATATTTGGTCAAGGCTAAATTACAAGAAAGTGCCCAGAGGTGAAAATTACACTTAAGGACCTATTTTCCACAATTATATATACACACCCACGCACACTTGTTTCAGCGTCAGAGAAGAGTGAGGGGAGAGAAGGCAAGAGAGACAAAGAGAGAGGAGGTGTGGAGAATGATGGTATAATTTGAGATTAAATTATTTGGTGTTAGTAAATTGGGAGTATTGAAGTATTGGTAAAAATAAGCGTGGAATTGAGGTAACCTTGGTTATTCTTTTATATACTTGTCAAATGTATATATGTATTTATATTTATTAACTATTTTGGGATTTGTTGTACCAATGGAAGACTTGATTTGAAATCTAATAATGTTGTTTTGATAAGATTGGATATTCTTGGATCCCTTTGTATCACTTTTCTTTTAACCGAGTTAAGTTTGACACCTCATTGGTTGTGATTTTACAAGGAAGGGAGCCATGTTGAAGTTATGAGTAATGGATAGGTTTTGTTGGAGGATGTGTTATGTGTTAGATGGCTCCAGTCAACGGTTATAAGAGGTGGTTAGGATAATAAAGATGATGAAAAATAAATTATGATGTTTTGGAACGCTTTTTGGGAGGGAATTTTGGTAACCGAGTCGAGAACTATTTTGTGAACGGTTTTATGCAAATAAATATATTGAAATTATTGTGAGTTTGAATAATATGTTCTCGATCTTGATTTGCATGTATATTTCTTAATAATCAATGGTTACAGGGATCTTTGGATCTTACGGTTATTATGTTTATTTTATTTTTTTTCAAATGAATAATTTAGTAGGGAAACCAGGAAGACACATATGGAAAGTTCATGCTATGTTATTTTTATTTGTCATGACCATAAGTCTTCCACATTTTAGAAACTTTGATATATTATTTTGGATTTAAATTAGCCCTGTATAAATGGATTTTTACCTTTGGTCATATTGTAAATATGTATTTGGATGTTAAACATCTTACATGGAAGTTATTACAAATATTCTGGCTAAGTTTTTATATTATTTCCTAAAATAGGCTAACAATCCAAATATTATCTAATAAATCCAAATTAACATAAAATAGTCCCCAAAATAAATGAATAAGGCGGGATAAAATATATTAAATTAGGATTTATCACCTATCTGAGAATTTGGTAAGGCATAAAAAGAATTTGGGTGTTGGGCGAGGAAATAGTGTCCTTCATTCCTATCGCACTGCACAATTAATCAAGATTGCACAAATGGTCGACAAACCTTGTTATTACTTTCCCCGTTGAGATTTTCTTTTCTTTTCTTTTCCTTTTTTAAAAATCTAATCTTGTCAAAAACTTGTTAGAAATTCATTTGATTTTCTTAGTCAGTCAAGAAGACTCTTTCTTCTCTTCTATGTCCTTCTATCACTCAAAAGCCCTAATTCAACTTTCCCTTTTCCTTTTTAATTTCCCCATATGATTCATGATATAAGGTGGATACTCAGTCTATCATTTTAATTAGAGGGACATTATGGTATTTTAATAACATTCCGAAATCCCTAATCATGCCTCTCTTATCCTGTTTAGAGATAAGTAAAAAATGCAAGCCTAAATTCAGATTTAGGTATTTCAATTGGATTTAATTGGGAACAATGGCGGACCTTCATGAAGACAATGGGGCCTTGCCCCCCCCCCCCCCCAAAAAAAAATATGTTCCAAATTTTTGATGTTAATTACCCCAAATATTTTTTTTAAAAAAAATAGTTAATGAGTTTATATTTGGCCCCACCAAATATTTATCCCAAGGTCTGTTACTAGTTAGGATTCTCCCAAATTTAATCAATAATAACAAAGCCTTTATCCCACTAGGTGGGGATGACTATATCGATTGCATGATGCCATTGTGGTTTATTGAAAAGATTCTCCCAAATTTAATCAAGGATATAATAATAAGATACTCCCTCTAGTCCTAAATATAGGACAAAAGTTTTAGTGCAATTTACACTATACATTTTGTCTAATATTTATAACCAGAGGTAGTATTAAATAATATCCTCGAAATCCCTATTTGGAGATCTATATATCTAGAATAATATCCTAAAAAGAAAAACTACTAGTAAATTTACAAGATTCTTAGAATAGTTCAAAATATCTATCAAATATTCTTAATAATCTAGGATATAAAATGAATCTTTTGAATAAAAAAATTTTGTATCCTTAAAGTATGTAAGGGGGAGTCTTTATCTCAATAAGAGATATGTAAACGGCTTCACAAGTGCTTAACTAAACTTGTGGAATTGTAGTGGTTCTCAAATACTTAGTTAAAACTTGAAGAAGATAGTGGATTGAAATCTCAGGAGGAGCATGAGGACTGGAGGTAGGTCATCATGGATGGGACCGAATTAAGATAAATCATGATTTGCAATTTAGTTGAAAAGATATGGTTTCTTCCAAACACTCGAGTGTCAAATTGGTCACATTCGAGTGCTACACTCAAGTGTTGATGAATTCGTATCTCATAGAAAATTGTTCATAAATATGGAGGTTAGGGAAAAAGATGTTAATTTTTCTACTAGACACTCGAGTGTCACTGAGTCACACTCGAGTGCCACACTCAAGTGTCACAAATGACACTTCAAGTATGCCTCTCAAAGTGGCTGTACTCTTGATTCATCAGTGAGTGATAGGCATTGAACTTTGCAAGTGTTTACTGTTAGTTCTCTATATATGTTATGATGATAATTAACCATTGTAAATAATCTAAGTCCTATGATTAAGGCAGAATGATTTAACTCAGTTGAAAAAGTGGATTATATCAGTAAAATTTTTTGCTGTCAGATTGGCTCAAGTCAATGCTTAAAAACTTGAGTCAATCCCTTTCCATCTATTGCCAAAATGACATATTGACTTGAGTCACCGAAAAGCCTGCCTCGAATTTGTGACTAGACTCGAGCCAGGATATTCTGAGACTCAAGCCTATTATCTTCGAACTTAAATAGATTTCAAAATTATAGATCTTTTGCCTTGAGCCAGTGTGTGTTGATTCTAGACAGAATCTTGACTGTCATATTTAAAAATTGAGTTTGACTCGAGCCGTCACTTATCACCTTGAGCCAAAAAAGTCTCTTTCAAAAATAGCTCTAAATGTCTTAATGCATCTGACTCGAGCTAGGATTCTGGTGCCTCAAGTTTGGATATAAACTAGAGCCAAGTTTTTCTTTGCCTCGAGTTGAAGAATCATCAAGAGCTAAGTGATCAATTGAAGATTAACTCGAACCACATATTCGAACCACATATTATCAACCTCGAGTGAGAGTCTAGACTCGAGCCGGGATATTTGACTCGAGTTAATCATCTTTGATTCTCTTCCTCTCTACATTTTCAAAAGGTTGACTCAAGCCAGGATAAGATTGACTCGAGCCTAGTTATCTCGTTTTTTGAGAAACACCTTGTTTTTTCTTGAATTCACTAAGTTTGTTTTTGTTACTTCATATCATCCTTCATTATTGTTTCTAACTATATTTAATCAATTTATTAATGAGTTTTAGATGATTAGAATGTAGATTAACACACTTATTGGATAAAGCAATCTTACGTGTCAGAGCATTTAATTCTCTTTGCCTTATCAAGACTCTAATCCAACAACCATACTTCTAAACACACGAAAGACGTTTCTAGCAAGATATTCCTCATTCCTATTACTATGCTTCAACGATCATAAATGAAGAAATAAAGGAATTAAAGAATGTTGAAGATAGCGATTTACAGAGTTCGACGCTTCATCACTCTAACGGACATTTTCAAGAGTCTCAATAGATAATTCATCAAGCTTCGCAACGGTCATAAATGCCTTCAACTATAAATATTAAAAGCTTTGAATTCACCAACCACTGAAATGATGTGCAATCAATTCGACTCAACTACATTTTACTGTTTCATTAATTGAACTAATATCTTTGGATATTTTCATTGTACTTCAATGTTCATCATTTTACCTACTTTGTGAGAGAGTTAAACACTTATCGATTTATTGTTCATTAGTCAAATCTTAAGGTTGTGGAACCTTTAGTGTGGATGTAGGGGGGTGAATCCTAGAGTGAGAGGATTACCTCTAGTAAAGAATGTATAATTGTATTTGTGTTTGAAAGATAGTGGAAATCCCAGAGAGTTTCTAGGGGCTGGAAGTAGGTCAAGAGTTGGACCGAACCAAAATAATTTTCTCGTGTTCATTGTTCTTCTCTCTGTCTCTGGTTGGTTTTTGATCTTGGGCTTTTAGCAAAAGATTTTTTATAATCACCTATTCACCCTCCTCTAGGTGATATTCTACCTTCATTTACCTTAACACTCTAGTGTTTACTTGATTTTTTGAAATGAGTGCGAGTGTCAGGAAGATCTTCTACTAGTGTTGGATCAACACTTGAGTGTTTATTAACACACTCGAGTGTCCAACTTAAGGACTTGGCTTCTATCCTTTTCTTTTACTGTCCGCTCCCATCCTTTACCCCCTTTATGACCATTGGATCAAGATCCAATGATCCACATTTAATATTTCCTTCTCATCTTTCTCTCTCCTCTTTTTATAAGAGGAGAAAAAAATATTAATAACATTAAATGTGGATCATTGGATCTTGATCCAATGATCATAAAAGGGGTAAAGGATGGGAGCGGACAGTAAAAGAAAAGGACAAAAGCCAAGTCCCCAACTTAATACTTCTAAGGTAGAAGCGAGTGTCAGGCATTTTATAAGCGAGTGTTAAACCACTACTAGAGTGTTCAACAAAATTCATTCACAAGTAAAGCAAGTGTCACACAATCTTACTGTAAATGTCAAACTAACACTTGATTGTTCATTGTAACACTCGAGTGTATTCATACTAGAACACTCCAACTGCTTTCTGATTTAAGTTTTAGTTCAAATAATGGTTGCATACTTGAGTGTCTTAAAACATATACTTAATGACTTGAATCATTAAGTCCTCTTTTCTTTTCCATGTTGGTTATCATCAAAACTTATAAATCAAGAACTAACAGACATCTCCGATAATAAAGATGGAAGGAGTAGCGGTGGAAGTTGAGGGTGGTTGTAGAACCTCCGATGAACCCCGACGGCAGTCTCTGGTTCTCTGTGTTTGCAAATCGTGCAATGAGGGAGAAGCTCTCTTCCAATGGGGGTTAATGAAGGAAGTTATGGTCATTGGGGAAGGGTCACCGGCAATGGTAAAGGAAGGGAAGATCGTCAGCGACCAAGGAGTGGTCTAAGGTTCTAACTTCTAAGTTCTCTCCCTTGTTTCTTCGCTGCCCCAGGTATGTGTAACTATGAAGATGAAAGCCGGTGTCGCAATGGTCGTTTTGGTGATGGAGAAGATCAAAAAAGTGGCTTCACCTAGAAGCCAGTTTTTACACAAAAGTTCATCACCATAAGAAGCCATGCCAAGCGGACGGATTCAATGTTATCTTTCTCAATAGACTTTTTTCACTCCTCAATGGGCTTTTGCATGGTTTCATTGCCATGCCAAACATGCTCTATATATAGATACATCTATCAGTGGACTCCAGAAAGTGTTGGAATTTTTGGATAAAATCCCATGGGTTATGAATAAGAAGGAGGATGGAAAAGAAGAGGAAAAATAAGAAGGAATGTCTGTGTGAGAGAATAGTCCCACATTGCTTAGTTGGTGAGAAGTTGGAGGGTATATAATCCCCAACTTGGCTCCTACTAATTGGGCCCTTTGGCCAACCAACTTTTGTGGAGGGGTGAGGACTTAGGTGACCCTTGGTCCACCACACACGCGCGTGCACGCCGCCGCCGCCGTCTAGCTCGGTTCGGTTGTGTGTGTCGCCCGCCTGGTCCGCGCGTGCGAAATAAAAATTTAACTTTTTATTAAATTATTTTTTGGATTAAAAAAATAATTTTTTTTTGAATTTCCGAACGTTAAAAATCCCGTTGTACCTCTTCGACTTTTCCAACCCGCGGCTGCGTATTGCGATCCATTCAGTCGCTCCGTTCTGGTGCGTCTGTTCGTGAGACGCTCCAGTTTGCCGTGAACAGACGCGGGTCATCTCTGTTCGCTCCGTTCTGGTGCATCTATTCGTGAGACGCACCAGTTCGCTGTGAATAGATGCGGGTCGCCTCTGTTCATTCCGTTCTGGTACGTCTATTTGCACAACGCACCAGTACGCAGAAGCAGACATGTCCATCTGATCGTGTTTTTCCAGAGTCTATAAATAGGGCGCCCTAGTCACAGATTAGTTTATGTTTTTTCTACATACTCTCTCTGCATTCTGCATATATACATTCTGTGCGTTTCGAAAGCAGACTCGTTGGATTTGCTTGGGCTTCAGACAGACAGAGCCATCTTTCTGGAGACGAATAATCCGCTCTATCCTGGGAGGCAATTGCTCAGAAAATCTTCGGCATTCGTATTGAGGGAGCAAAATTGTCTTAAGGACACAACGAAAGTTGGGCCCGGATTTCTACATTTTTCCATTCCATATCGGCAGTCTTGTGAGTTTGTTTTTAAGCTTTTCTTTATTATACAGACTTGGTGTATGCTCTCTGTATGTTCTTTTTAATAAAACAGATTCTTGTTATGCTGTTATGCTTATTGTATATTCAATCTCTACCTATTCAATACATTAGTAACAACAGAAAGTACTATAGTTGTTCGCCTCCATATATAAAAACATGGTCAAATTAGGCCAAATTGGGCTCTGGGTTTTATAAAAATGAAACCACCAAAATACTGCGTAAGAATAATATATAACCCAACCCAATCTTTATACATCATTTCCACCAACCACCAATATTCACGTTTTGACCCATAAACCAAATGAAGATGAAAACGATCACCAATGAATGGTCAGTATGTATCCTAAATGGAAGATTTTAATCTACATTATCTCTCAAATTTATAATTTTTCCTCTAAATATTATCTCTATTAATTTCACATATTAAGGGATTTCCTTTCCTATGATAGTTTCAAATGTAAATAATAAAGGTGTCAATAAAAGTATATGGTCTTTCCATATACAAAGAAGACAATTCCCATTCAACTTTAGTTTTGCACTGACGACAGACAAGAGCCAAGGGCAATCACTTCATCATGTTAGGATATATATATATCAAAGCTTGTATTATTCACACCCGGACAATTATATATTGTAGTGTTGAGAGTGAAAAACATGGATGGGTTGAAGATTATGTGAAAAATGATGGGCGTGAAAACAGGAGGACAACCACAAATGTTGTGTACAAGAAAATTTTTGGAAACTAGGGTAATTGATATTACTTATTTGTTGCAACTGAAGCTTTTTAGTTAATGTTAGCTTTGTTTGATGCGTCAGCAAACAACTGAATCTTAAATTTGAACCTGAATTGTTTTTACTATGCTCCCAAATTATGTGTGGATTTCTTTTGTGTCAGAACAAGGGAGAGGATGTCTGAGTGTTTCCATTGACACCTCTCCATTTATTCTTCATTTAATGTCTCTCCCATTATATCAACTTTAAATGATTAAAATGTAAAGATAGATTTTTTATCAATGTATTTTTGCGTTGATTTTAATGTTAATGCTGCTGCGCGAGGAGTAAATGCTAGTTTTAGAAAAATCAACATGAATCTCTTACATATAAATGACTTGTTTAACTAACTCTCTTGATAACTGTGAATTAACTATATTACTAACTCCGAGAGCTAACATCAAAAGCAGTACAATTTGATCCATTCCTGGTTGGCTGTCTCCATAACGGATCCAAACATGTGTAGCCAAAACCCAAAACAACACATATTTCCCGGATATCAGAGAAGGCAAAATCCCAGATTTGCTTCCCAACTAAGTGTATATGATTTCAAATTTTCCAGAGATCGAAGACAACTGACTAAAGATTCCACCTTTATTTGCGGGCGCTACATCAGAAGAGATTATATATATACATAGTTTTTTTTTTATATGATTATTTGATGAGGTCAGATATGGAGCATATTGTTAAACTCAATTATATTCATATATTGTTTATGTATGAATTGTATAGAAATTTATCTTTTATATATTGCTTTTGGTCACAAAATTACAGACTATAATATTTATCAAAGTTATGGGTATTTGCAGTAAAGTCATGAACAATACTCCCACCAATTTTTAATATAAAACATATTTACTTAATTTGATTATATTAAAGATGTTAATTAAGTTAATTAATAGAACATGTATTTTCAAAAACGTGCTAATCATCTTTCTTAATTTTCTCATTTCCTCTCCTCCTTAATTATTATAGGGAGTATTAGTAGGAGTAAATTACGAAGAAAAATTAGATAAATATAAAAATTATGTCTTATATTTATGATTAATATCAACTCCTTAAATATATTATATATTAAGGACTAGAGGGTGTATGGCTCATCTTAAATTTGAACTTTCATACGAAAATGCTAGGAAAATTTCAATTTCATATGATCATGTAAGTTCACTCAAAAATAAGAAATCATTTATATGATATATTTCTTTTATTCTTATTAATTATGACTGATTTTATTAATTTTAGTCATATTTTTAATTAATTCTACCATTGCAGGCACTCCATTCCACTCTTTTTTTTCCCCTTTCTTTTTTTGGCCATCTACCCTATTGCACTCTTATCATCAAGATTATCAAAGTGGGGAGTTTAAACTAATTCATAAAGAGAAGATAAATTGGTAAGGTAAACTCGAAACATAAAATTGTAAGTGTTTATATTTTTAAAAAATTAAAATTATAATAAATATTTAATCACATTATTATAAAATAACAAAAAAATAATTAATTAATCAATCTTCACAATATATACATATATTTTTATCATTCTTATAAAAATATTTCCATAATTGAAAAAATACAAGTATATAGTATGTACAATAAATGATTTTTGGGTAAATAATTTTGTAAAAATGGTGCATTTTGCACCAAAAATGGTGCCATTTGGAGAGAAAAGGAGGGCAGCGGTGTGGAAGGGAAAAGGAGGTAAGCCAGGTCCATATTCTTTGGGCTGTTTTACAACTGCTGGTTACATTTTTGGAGTGGCTTCTCTCATTTTCTCATCTCCCCCGTTGGATGAAAATTTTAATGGTCTAAATTTTACATCTTATAAAAATATGATTAATTTTACTTAAAAAGTACAAAATTAAATTTAAAGTGTTAAAATATGATCTAAAAAGTAGTAGATTATTATTATAGAGTAAATTTCCTTCCCATTTTTTCACTATATGATGTGAACTGTTCAGAACATATTTAAGCAGTTAATCTTTATTTAAGTAATTTTAATTGTAATTATAATAATATTTCTATAAGATATAAAATCTGGGCCATTGAAATTTTTATCCATTGGTGAAGATGAGAAAAAGAAAACAAGGGAGGGCAAATTTTTATCCTTTTTTGTTTGGTCCTGTTGTCTTATCTTGGTGTCCATATTTATATTTTTGTGGTTTTACAGCTATATTTGATAATGGGCTTCTCATGATACTTACTAACTGGACGGGTCCCTTACCTCATATGTTGTACTGTTTAGCTTAGTATAACTGTCTCATTATAAAAAATTGTGAGAGTTTAACATGTAGATATTAGTGGCAGGATGGTTAGGAAATAAAAAAATGGAGGATCACAACTTACATTATCAAATTCAATACTCATTTTTCTTATAATTTTTGTGATGTGGCTTTTAATTTTTGTCGTACTTTTAATTGGAAGACTTTGAAAGCATTATATATCTTAATAAATTTAAAACTACCCCCACAGATCATAATAGTTTTTTTTTTAAAAAAAAAATCTAGATCATATAGCCATCATTTTTTAAACAATTAAACATTGCTGAAAAAAGTAAAAGCTGAAAGAATAATTAGATTAAAAAGTAATGAAAACATATTGAAAAATAAAAAAAATACTATTCTTTCATGATTCGTAAGTAATGTACAATTTAGCAAATTTATATATTTTATATTTATCATCATTCAATTCCTTCATTTTTTGCCATAAAATTTGCGTCTAAAAATAATAATGCTTGAGACAACATTTTTACTATAGAGCGTTAACTTTTATATTTTTTGATATAAAACTTTTATATTTGACCCTATACTTGTCGGCCAGAAGAAGAAGAAAAGGAAAAAGCCCAAACTAAAAAGAACTATTAAAGTATTCATATTGCATGTGAATCCAAATAAGAGAAGTCGATCCAAATTGTGATCCAGAGAGATTTGTGTTTCATGAACCAAAAGGAATATCACCTTAAATATAAACAACGATGTGGCCATTTTTTTTAAAATTATTTTTTAATGGGAAGATATAGATATGGTTAGGGAATTTATTGAGAGACAGTGAGTGGAAACTACTGAGGCAAGAAATTTAAAGGGCAATGAGCAGTTTCTTTCAAAGAAGTATGGGCAATAAGAGCACGTTGCAAAGAAGAAAGCAATATCCGGGTTTCACTCTTTTGATGAAAGAACACATATAACATGCATTCATATCCCGTTGGGTCCACTAAAATTATAGCAGGTGGAATTGCGATAAATCCTACTCGATTCGATTCAGCAATCAGTATGATTGTCACTTTGTATGTGGCTTGGTTCAGAGAATCGTAGAAAATGTAATATGATCATGATAAGAAATGTAATATAATGAAGTGATGTTTAGACAGCATTTGTTTGAAGTGTCATTTAGGAAGCGGCCGGGAATGAAATCTAATTTTATATACGAAAAAAATAATGAAATGATATTTTAACTCTTAAGAAAATTCATTTGCACGTATCTAATACTTTCACCCAAATTTTGATTCGGTACCTGTTATTTTTTTCCTCTTAATTAAATCATTAATTTTGTTCTGTTAACTCTTATAACTTTGCTCTACTAGCATTATTAACCCATGAACATGAGTTAACTTTATATACAACCAATGTACACCTGTAGATTATCAGAAGTCCAAAATGTAGGACATAATCTAAAGTGCATTTAAAATATAAGGTAGTAGTAAGGATCTGAGGTATATAGTAACATTTATGGCATCCAATGAAATAAAGAATGACACTTCTTATTTTGTTTCATATTACATGTCCTATCAAAAATTTGGTTCAATGCATAATTTAAGGGTTAAATACCATTTTTGTTATGGAAGTTTAGCTTAAGGAATACTGACTATCCGGAAGTTTTTTTTTTTTTGTCTCATTTTTGCTTTAGACATTAACAAAACGGAGTAAATATGCCCCAAAAGTTTTTTTTATAAGTAAATTTGCCTCAAAAGTTTTTTTAGAAGTAATTTTGTTCCTGGAAGTTTACAAAGAAAAGCAATAATTCAACGGCCAAGATCAACGAATGAGCAAGATTGTTATATTTTTAAACTTTTGAGGCAAAAATGAGACAAAAAAAACTTCCAAGCGACTAGTGCTCCTTAGGTTAAACTTCCATAGCGAAAATTGTATTTAACCCCATAATTTAATGATACTTTTGTTACACTTGATGAAGAGAAAATTAGATATAAGGGAAAATTTAAAAAAAAAAAGTATTTTTTTTGTTACCATTTTGGGAAGTTTTCCTTCATAGTATTTCTTCCTCCTATTTTCCCCTCACTTTTCTCTCCGTTCAAACATAGGGTATGAGTTACTTACTACTCCCTGGATCCTTAATATTAGACAATTTTTACCTAATTTGATTAGATTAAGGAAGTTAATTGAGTTGGTTAATATAACATGTATTTTCTAAAATACCCTTGTCATCTTTCTTAATTCCCTTCTTCTCTTTCATCCTTGATCATTGTTGATGGAACATAATCAAGGTGAATTAACAAGTCACTCGAGTAAGTACTCTTCACTTGGATTGATCAAAGAAGATCACTCAAGTGATAGTGGATGCACTTGAGTGGTGTATCATACTTCTAGGATTTCTACAAGTCACTCAATAAAATTCTGAAGTTGTGCAAGATCACTTGGAGTGATGAGGAGGTCAACACTCAAGTGATTCTACATGACTTGCAAGATTTTGCATGTGACTTGCAAAGCAAAGAAGAACAGAGGGATTGTGTTTGAAGCATTTGATGAAGCCAATAGAAAGTGACAGATTGAATTTCATCAACGGCTACAATTTATCTCTAACAGATAAGTTTAAATGTTCACAACTGTCATTTATGTCGACTGCCTATAAATAACGAAACATTCAAGTTGGAGCATAAATGAAGCCAATGACTTGTATATATTTATTGCTCAATTATTCTCTGATATCTTCTAATATTTACTTTGTTCTTTAGTATTTATTTATCAACTATGTGAAAAAGATTACCAACCATATCCAATTTCCTGCAAAGAAAATCTTAAGGTAGTGGAACCCTGAATATGGTTGTCAACTTACAAAAATGTAAGGAGAAGAAGTGATTGTCATGTTGAAAAACTCTCCTATACTGTGGTGCCAAGAACTCGTCACATCTTGGAAAGATAGCTTGTGGAAATCTCATAGGCGTTCTGAGGACTAAATGTAAATCATGTGGTTAAGGCTGAATCAATATAAACTCATGTGCACTTTTCGGTGATACTTCTCCAACTTTTTTCTTTTGATTAAGTTATTAATTATTTTACATTTATTTTAAATTTTTAATATCATACAATTCACCTCCTTTTGGAGAAATGTTGACCTTAACGAAAATAAGTTAATTTAAATAGGTACTACTTGTCTATGTAGTAGTAATAATGCTCCAATGATGGCATACGTAGGTGCTAGCATTTAATTTAAATATCTAATAAAATAAATGATGGCATACGTAATAATGCTCCAATGTTTTCAATTGATGATTATAGGGAAAATTTATATGAGGGCCCTTTTAATAGGAAAAAAAAACTCAAAAAAGGCCCTAAGATTTTAAAAATCCCAGAAAAAGGTCTTGGGGCTTTTTCTGGTATAATTTCATTAAAACATTAGTTGTTAACGAGGCCGATATAATTGTTAACAAGTAGGTCATTAACAACTAAATCAGTACCATTAACAACAATATCCTAACAACTAAATCAATACCGTTAACAATTATATCAGTACCCGTCCTTCTTTGGGATTTTCAGAATCTTGAGGCCTTTTTTGTGTTTTTTCTATTAAAAGGACCCCTATATAGATTTTCCCATAATTGTTTGTAACGTGTCTCTCTCTCTCTCTCTCTTTTTCCTTTTTTGTTAATAAAATAAGTCTTAATTTTTTATTGGAAAAAAAATAAGTAAACACCATTTGAACTTTAAAATTCTAAATCATTTTAATAGGAAATCATCGACTTAGAATTTTAAAGTTCAAATGGTATTTTCTACTATAATTTTCTATTTCTTTTAAACATATTCTTAATAAAAGTTTATAGTCGCATCTAATTTCATGGGTAAAATGACTTTCTTATATGTAGGAAAATTTTAATAGCAAAAATAATAGTAACATTTTTATTGATAAAATAATATATAGTTATATTTAAATAAAACAATTAATAGTTTTCATTTTTCAATATGAGAAGGCTGTGTAGGAAAGGATCATTCACAATTTCACATGGTGTGTAACTGTAAATTAACTCATTGTTGTGAAAATTAAAGTTGTTTTATATAATAATGAAATTAAATATTTACCAGGATATATATTCTCGTGAACCAAATCATTGCACTCAATCATGTGCTAAACAGACAAACATTATGATCTTGACCTGTAATTGATTTTTTTTGATGCCTACAAATAATTTATTATAATTTACTTGATATAGACGAGAAAAATGCAAAATGGTGGGTCATAAATTAAGAAATTTTAATTGCAAATTTGGTAATTTTTTTTTCCCTGAAACTACAATATCATTCACATGAGTGTACTATTTTTACATGAATAATTAAATATGTAAATATACAAAAATGATGGTACCCTTATCACGAAAAAACATTATGTGCCTTTAGTTTAGAGGTCAGAACCGATCATGCAGATATATTTTAATGGAAAAACCATTTTACATCTTCCTATATTTTTCTTAATCTTTAATTTGTTATTTATGTGATTTTTCTCTTAATTAAATAATTTCTCTCTTTTAACACTGTTAACCCGATAACTTTGCTCTATTAATACTGTTAGCTCCTGTTCTGGAGTTACCTGCGCTAATAGAACAAAATTAGAATATTTAATTAAGAAAGAAAAACATGTAGGTATCAAGTTTAAAATATATGAAAAGTACAAGTACTTGCAAAATGATTTTCCCGGTTTTAATTTTATCAAATATCTCAAAAAATATATATATATATATATACTCTCTTGAATTTTGTTTAGGTTCTGGTTTTTTTTCTTTTTGGTCAAGCGATTACATATGTAAAACAAATTTTCTTTTACTTAAGAAAATTTACATTCTCCGTTTCCTGAATTTTCATCAAATTTAGTTTATAATCAATATTTGTTAAAAAAGAAGACCAAACAATTATCAAGTTCCTTCAAGCTTTCGCAACCTCTTCATCATAATTATCATTATTGTTTTTGTTGTTGTCGCAATTATTACTACTACGTCCCCTATTGTTTCTGCTTATATTAATTTTCAAGCATGGCCTAACATAGTGGCGGATCTTGAAGAAAATGTTTGGAGGGGCCAAATATATTTATTTATTAATTAATTGAAAAATTTTATGATTATATAAAATTTTTAAAATAATATATTAAATTTTACATTATATTAGTTTTTTTTTTAAAAAAAATATGAGGTTTATCATGATTTCTTGGACTTTTGATATTAGGAGTAAAATGATGACAATTTGTTAATTATTCATACAAACTATTTATTGAACTTTTGATACTACTTGTTCTTAATTTTACATTGTAGGTGTTTAAGAAGAAAATTTGAGATTTTGGAGGGTCATAATGAATGTTTTGAGTGTTAGGAAAAGTCTCCAAAATTTCTGAAAATTGTAATCAATGAAGAAAAGGGACTAAGGAAAATTATAGAAAAATACCCATAGTTTTCAGAAATTATAGCACTCTCTACAAAGTTTTTAAAGATTTGTACTTTAGTCCCTTTTAAAAAAAACATTTTTTTCTTTAAAAAAAACTAAAAAATTTTTTTGGGGGCCCCCCGGCCCCTAATGAAGATCCGCCCCTGGCCTAACATATTTAGAAAACAATTAATCATTATAAAGACTTAAGCTCACTTGCACTAAAAACAAAACTAATAAAAGTGAAGATGTTTAATGTACAAATATGTGTTGATCTTTGTGAGACAGGGTATAATTAAGTACAAAAACTCATGTTCGAGTTTGTGAGAATTAAACATATAGTTTTAGGAAAACTAATCCTAGTAGGCATCGGATATTGTATGCAAAAAAGTATATGCAGTGTTTTTTCTAAAACAAACATATATAATAAATTTGACCAAAAACATTGGGTTGAGTTAAAGGAATTTAATATTTCTTAAGATCTTAAATTTAAACCATGATAGCTAGGTTTTATAAAAATGATGTCGTTTTGAGTTTAAAAAGAGGGGAAAAAATGGCATACTATCATACTTGTGCTTTAATACACACACACATTTGTATTGTTTATGCATGAATAGTCTATTTTGTTGTGGATTAATGTCTTTTCTTAAAATATTACTTTTTCCATTATTATATATATTGGAAAATGATCAAATACATTAAATAAAAACATTGTATATCATGATTCTACAACCATTACAGGGCAGATTGCAGAGAATTTAATTAAAACATTGTGATGAATTTTCATTCAACCTAAAGAACTGCTATGAAGAAAAAGAATTTAGAAGCAGGGAGGATATATCAGCATACAAAATGTTTGAAGAGGATGGTTTGAAGCCATCATTGTCAAAATCTCTTTCTTGATGGAAATCATCTGAAGAATCTTGTTAGATTAATGGAACATGTAGCAATTAAGTATCCGTTGTAGGGTTGATCTCAAACAATTCAGTGCAAGGAATACTATGCCATTTGATCTGATCTCTTCCTTAAAACCGATTGTAAGGATTGTCCTTGAAAGCAAATCCAAGATTGACATTTGTGGTAGAGCTACTCTTATATTTTTTTTCAGGAGAATAGTCCATCCATCAAAATTAATCTCATCCATAAATTGAATTACCTCCATTGAAGATGAGGATGTCCCCACAAGTGACTCCTTTGAAGAAAAAGCCAAGTAGCATTAGGAGGAAGTATGTTCGATTTCCTTGATAACTACAGAAGGACTAACTTTCTGGACTTTATGAATAATTAAATTCCTCTTCATCTAGACAACAGAGATTAATTTGAAAACTTTAATCAACATTGAATTCAGTCCATCTTCATATAAGCTTATCATTATAGATTTTAGCCATCTCTTAAAGTCATCAAAATTAGTAATAGGCTGTGAGACCGACAGACCACCAAACTAGACAACCTTCACAAATGGACAAGAAACAAACAGTTTATCCAAGGTTTTTAAAACTGGGCAACCAAATGGGTAACTACTATCAACATCAAGATGATGTTTTATCAAAATTCCCACAACTACAGAAAATACTTTTAACTGAAAGTAGAGCAAATCACCAAGAGGGGGGTGAATTAGGGATTTTAAAAATTCTTTTCTGAGAGCTCTGTTTTTAAATACTAAAAACAGGGTATAACAAAGTCAGAGAAGAAGCAAGACACCAGGAATTTATACTGGTTCGGTCCAACCACTTGACCTACGTCCAGTCCACAGACACTCTAGGATTTCACTATCTCAAATGATTACACACTTTGTAACTCTTAAAGTAATTTTCTCACTAGAACTTACTTCCTCTTACAAGTTGTAATCAAATATCCCAATTTCCAAGTCCTACGACTTGAGATCTTTACAATGAATGATTTCAATTTCTCTAAGAGTGAATAATGATAAGCACCGAAGTATAGATGTATCAAAAGATACTTGACACAAGAAAACTCAAAGAGTAGTTGGAAACTTGAATGATTTTTGTTTTCAGCAGATTGGTTGTTGAGAAGAATTGAATGCAGCTCTATTTATATGAAGAGAGTATTAAATGACCGTTGTAATTTTCAATGTGACCGTTGCCAGCATTAAGAAAGGATTAGGTTAAGCTTTGGTTTTCTTCTCTCTCTAATCTTTAGTTAATCCAGTTGCATAGAAGTTTATGGTTGACTTCTTGACTTTTAATCCGTTGGAAGAGCAGCTACTGGATGTGGAAAGGAAACATTATTAATCCCTTTGCAACGTGTGTAGAATGATTGTCTAAAAGGATGGAAGTTTTCTGAGCATTGCATTTAATGTGCCGACATCACTTTTTCCTTTTGTTCAAATCTTCATTTAATGTCCTCTAAATCATTTAAAACTCACTAACAAACTGATTAAACATAGATAGGAATAGTAATGAGTGATGATCAGAAGTATTAAGATCAAACAAGAAGATTTCACAAATTTAAGCAATTTGATTTTCAAACTCAGATACACAAACTCGAGTTTGTTTATCCAAACTGGAGTTTGTAACTATGCTCAGAAGCGTAAACTCGAGTTTATAAATCCTAACTCGAGTTTACTTCATCCAGAGAAGAACGTCGTGATTTCATCTTTGAAACACATTTTTTATAACACCCCAACTTTTCTAAAGCATTTTCGAAATTATTTGATCAGAGTTCAAAATAATTTAACCAGAGTTGAGCAACGAAATGATTTTAAATACAAAGTAACTGATATTCAACCACTGTAGTGTACTGGTTTGTTGATACAAAGAGTTCGAAAGACTATACATATCTACAGGACTTTCTCCAGCTAGTCCTTCTGCCTGCTGCTTACCCTTGTTTCTGTTTCTGTTCACTCCGAAAATCCTGAAGCTACAGTAAGAGCTGAGGTTCAATACCCATTGAACCTCAGGTAACGGTTAACCTCATGCTTATGTATCAAATATGTATGACAGATATTCATGTCAAAATAGCAATAATCACATACATTATTCTCATATTCACATAATAACATAACACAGCCACTGCAATATGCATGTTATTATAGTCTGCACTATTCACCAGTGCCACGGTGTACATCCGTGTCCTCAGCGCTAGGAAAACATAACGGCGTTATCAAGACTATAACCCGTATCAAGTTGTATGTGTATGATCAATTTTCAAAAACAGAATTTCAGACTATCTATCACATATAAGCATACCATAAGCATCAGAGTTAAGGTTACAATACGCGTCCGTACCTTCCTTCCACGTGAATAGTAAATTACTATTCATGTATACGGCACTATTCATGTATACGGCACTATTCACGTATACGGCACTATTCACGTATCCCCAAACTTCCTTTGAATCTGACTCCGGAATCCTCGGATATCCTATAATATCATTTTTATCAGTGACCATTAATTTTCAGCATTTGCGGAAACTATGTTGGATATTCACTATTCATGTGAATAGTACCAGTAAAAATATTTTTACCGTGCCGGTAAATATTTTTTTACTGTGCCAGTAAATAATATTTACTGTCCAAGGATAATTCTTTTCTGATGTGACAGATCAGACTAAGCTGCAGCCACAGAGCATACTCAGAAAAACTCTATCTGACATTTCTACTATAATTACCAAAAGAAACTACCAAATATTAAGACTAGAGACCAAAGAACTTACCCTTGAAGTTCCTGCTCATTCTCTCCAGCTTCAAGAACTTTACTCTAAACTCTCTCTCTAACTCTAAGAATTCTCACTCTTCTCTTAAACTCAACTGTTGTTCTCTGAGTTTGGTGTGAAGAAAATGAAGAAATGAAGCCTCTATTTATAGTTGGAAAATGGGTCCTTAGGCGTAATTTTCACAAAATTATAAAATTATATAATATAAAAACATTTTCCTCGTGGGCTGCTGCGCTTCTGCCGTTTCAAAATTTTCTTTATTATTTTAATATTTAAATTTGTAAATTACTGTGCAAATAGTAAATTTAATAATATAATATTATTCTAATTATTATTGAGTGGGTCCCGCGTGTGTTTTTTAAAACTTCCCACGAGAAGCACAAGGAGAGGCGGCTGAAGATGAATTATTTTTGACGTGGGTCCTACGTATTTTCAAATAGTGAATACGTCTTTATAAATAGTATACCGTATTTTTAAATAGTAAATACGTATTTGTGAATAGTAAATACTATTCATATTTCACAAATTTCAAGTATTAAATACGTCTTTGTGAATAACATATATATATATTTTTAAATACGTATTTGTAAATAGTAAAAACGTATACGTGAATAGTAAATACTATTCACGGGTCCCACAAAATACTGATTTCAAATTTGTCATTTTCAAAAATAGGGCCTAGTAGTCTTCCAAAAATAGGCTAGTTTTCAAGTCTTTAGGTCCAAAATTCAGGATGTTACATTTTTGAATATGAGCAAAATTCGAGTTCATTAGTGACTAACTCGAGTTTTGGACTTTTTATAGTGAAAACATGTTTAAGTCCAAAAGCTCAAAACTGGAGTTTCTAAATGTAAACTTGAGTTTTCAAAATACTGAAATGAGCAAAGCTCTTGGTTTGGTCTAAACTCGAGTTATAAAACATAAACTTGAGTTTTCTTTAAAATTGAAAACCTTTGTAAAATCTATGCCAAGTGAAAACTGGAGTTTTCTAAATAAACTGGAGTTTTCTCAAAGTGGGTAAAAACATGAAAACTCTCTGTCAAACACAAACTCGAGTTTTCTCAAAACTTTGAAAAACTTAGAAAAACTCTTGGTCAAGTGTAAATTGGAGTTTTCATATCAAAACTTAAGTTCAAAACATTGGAGATTCTCTATATGACCAAAACTCGGGTTTACTCACATAAATTGGAGTTTTGTTTACTTTAGAAAATATTGTAGAGTCTCTGTAAGATGTAAACTCGAGTTTACAAAACCAAACTCGAGTTTTCTTAAAGCTTTGAAAAACTTAGAAAAACTCTTGGTCAAGTGTAAATTGGAGTTTTCATAACAAAACTTAAGTTCAAAACATTGGAGACTCTCTATATGACCAAAACTCGAGTTTACTCTTGTAAATTGGAGTTTTGTTTACTTTAGAAAATATTGTAGAGTCTTTGTAAGATGCAAACTCGAGTTTATAAAGCTAAACTCGAGTTTATGTTAAGTGTGAAAAACTTGGAGTGTTCTCTGTGTCTCACAACTCGAGTTTGCCTACGCAAACTGGAGTTTTCTTAATTCATTAAAATTAAGCTACTCTCTGTCAAGTCCAAACTCAAGTTTTCTAACCAAAGCTTGAGTTTGTCTTTAACATTAAGTTTTTCAACTTACCAAAGACAAACTTCAACTTGTGTTTACAATTGTCAGTTATCATCAAAACACATAGAGAACTAACATAAACGTCTGTTTTTAGGCCCTTTCTACATCTCTTTTCATGGAGACGCTTATGTGAGCGAAGTAGTAAAGTAAGAGACTTAAGGCGTTCCTTTTTGCCGTAAGACTTTTTTTTTTTTGGTTTTTTGTAAAATACCCCCCAAACAGACGACATCACTTCTTCTTGGTAATGAGATTATAGGCATTTCCTTTGTACTCGCCAGCGAGCTCTTCCATCATGTGCGTAACCTCGTCGGCTACCATATACATCTTTCCTATTAGTATCATCTTCTAGAACGTGAATCCATCAAACCGTCTAGGTTTGCCTTCAAAAATTCCCGTTGTCGAGTACTCAAACTGAAAGAGACTACAGATTTGAGAAATTATAGATGGCAAATTCCGAATGTGTTGAGAAATTACATATATGAGAATTCAAATTCAAATTGAAAGAGATTTGAGCTCAAAGACTAACCTTGAAAGCCAAAAGTTGATTTGCTTCTTAATTGAGCTCAAAGGCAAACCAAATGCCACACTATTATGGTTGACCATACCTAGAAAAACTAAAAAAAAAAAATTTGAAATTAAACAAGCATTTACAAGCCTTAAAATAGCTTTTCCAGAATCAGTGGTAGTTTGAGGAGATGTCAAAGGTAAATGAAACGAGGAAATGTAGGAAGAACCTTCTCGACGAAGCTAGCCCAAAGCACAGTGCCAAGAATGGAGTCCTTGGCATCTTCCAATAAACTCTGGTGACCTAGAGCTTTGTGTTGCATCGCAGCCTGAACGACTCTAGCAGGACCAGGAATGAGGCGATGTGGAGGAGTAGCTGGCCTTGCCTATGGTAAGAGAGATTGGGAATGGGGAGCAGTTAGGGTTTCAACAAAGAGGAGAGGAGTGTGAATGGGCAGTTGGCCTCGCCGCTTACAATGACAAACTCACAGGAGCGTAAAGGGGACATCTTTTGGCATCCCTTTTTGTTAAAGGGATGCCCAATATGTCAAATTTCTCGTACATAAGTACAAAAAATGTCATTGCGTTTTTTTTTTTACTTCCCTATTTGGAAAACACACATCTTTTAGGGAAGTAAAATCCATTTTTTGTAGTAGTATGACCATAAGAATTTTCACAATGAATAATTTACAACTGGAACAGATTGAGAAATAATACAACAAAATCCTTTGCTTACTAAGTAATCACCTGAAGGACGTAAACTCCAAACTAATTTATCTTGTATATTAAAAAAAGGAAGTGGGATCTTGAGAATAGTATTTGCAATATCTTGCAAGTAGATAGAGTGGACTAAAGGAGCATTCCATCTAACTGGGCACCAACTAGAAGGGAGATACAGTAATAGATCTTGTTCTGTTCTAGGAACATGACTTAATTGGACTTGACTAGGTGTCAATTCTAGAGCCTACGTACCATTTGAAGGGATCAAAGTCCACGTAGTTCGCAGTAAACTTGGAGGCGTGAGGCCAGGGGGGTGGTGTGTGTGCTCTGTGTGGCAGAAAGTAAAGTGAGCATAAGTTAGAACATGTGTACCTGGTTGGTCGACCTCTATATTTATGGAGGTGTCCGAGGCGGATATCCTGGTCTGGCAAGATACCCGGAGTGAGTAATATCCGGGGCCGAGATATTCGAGGCGAGTATCTCGGGATGCCGATTTGGATAGATTCTGTCTTGTTAAGATATTAGATCTTCCCTCCTAACGTGTCAATTATGCTTTTCTAGTTCTGTTGGGCCGTAACATGAATTTGGGCCTTTGGGCCGATCCGTAACAGATCTTAAATTATACGAATAGATTCAACAGCTTGTGATCTAGATTCAACAACTAAATATGCTATTAGTTTTCTAGATCCCTTTGTATTATCCTATAGGGTTAAGGGGCAATCTTAATAATAAATTTTTGGATAAGGGGCATCTAATCACTAAAAAATTTGTATTGGTGTAAAATTGTACATAAACTTATCTAAAATAACAGGAGCTAGTGAGATCAAACGTCCGTTACTCTATTTATGGCATGGGCCCACATTGATGTACAAGTGTAGTGTTTATTGGATAAGTGGCGAGCAACCCAAGGAGAGGCACATACCCTCTCCCATGCTCTCTCTGATCAGTGATCCTATCTCTTCAGCCTCTCTCAACAGCCCCTTTGATCCTGATGATCTCCTTTGCCCATGTTGTGAATCTCAAGCTCCACACATGCTCACCTATCTCCCTCATCATGTTCAGATGTTGAGAAAGAATGTCGAATGACTCACCATGACCTATATGTGTTTTGCAATCGACAATCTGTTGGAACCATTAGATTCGTTTAGAACATCCTAAGCCTTGATTATCATCTACGTACAACACATCATGTGAAGCAACATATGCAGTCATATCATCGGTTTTGGTCAAAACATTCTCTCTCCCCCTCTGCCAATAACAATCTATCAGCATTATCAATCTTAACAAATCTGATAATATTGCACTATTAAAAAATGTTTATATATAGTTTTACACCTAAAAAAATTATATGGTGTTAAATATCCCTTAGTAAAACTTCATTATTAATATTGCATTTTAGCCCTGTCATGTATCCCAGGAGTTGTTATTTTAGGCTTTTACCGTATTTTTTTAATCCAGTAGTGGAAACGACAATGTTTTGAGATGGACAGACGAAAGGTTTGGTCCAATAAGGACAAACGACACAGAAATGTTTGACAATAAGAGGATGGAGTAACGTACAATTTTAATGACCATCCCTTGAGTGTGAAACTATCATCACACAATGCGACGTGTCGTTTTTGGAGCAGGGAATCCCAAGAATTGAGACCCTATTAATGTAAATCGGGGTCAATTGGCATGTAATGATGTCGTATGCATAATTGTCGGCTGCCATAAATTTACGCTAAATTAAAAAAAGACAAAATTAATATGTCAGCCTCTAAATCATTATAATATTTTTTATTGGGTCTTTTCTTAATTATGGCTATTGGCTCATACACTCATGATTTGTTAATTTATAAGACAAAGGTATATAAATAGGCTAGTAGCTAATGACATGACTCTGATTAATTTAGCATATACTTTGTTTAATTTTATCAGATAGATCTAAAACAAATCATAATCAACTAGATCACGGATTATATTAGATGTAAGAAGACAACAGTATAATATTTTTATTTTTATGTTGATAATTGAACATTTTACTCCATCATTTTATTATTTTTTTTTAAAAAAATCTCTTTTTATTTTGTATTTTGTGGTAATTTACATGTCACTTAGTCAGCAACCACATCAACTCTCACATCAACTCTAATTAGCATATTATGAGCATGGGAACTAATGCCTATCAATGAAGAAACTTCAAGGGCCCATTAAAAGAAAATAATTACAGGCACATAATTAATTTTAAAAAAATCATGTGATACTATAAATATTGTTGTCAAAATTGCAAATTGACCCTCCGAGTTTTACGTTTTTACCTTGTAAAAACAAGTTGAGTTAGTAGTAAACTCGTGTTAGTTATAAGCTCGGTTAAACTCACGAGTTTATATACCGAGTTTACCGTTTTTACGTTTTTAGATTACAAAACCATGTTAACTTACTTTTAAATTCATGTTAACATTTTTGAATTTGATCATGTTTAATAGCTTTATATAGAAATTTTGTAGAAATTTCTTTATTAAATATGATAAGTGATGAATGTTAATGGATTTAATTTCAATTATTTTGATTTAAAATATATTAAAATCAAATTATTGTCATTTTTATATTTTAATTATTCAATTATACACTAGTAATACCTATTTAATAATAAAAGTAAACTCTTACAAATTTGTGATTCGAGTTTACATCACTATCACAAGTTTGCTTAAACTCGTGAGTTTAACAACTTTGGCTATAAGGACCATGGAATTAATTTTTCCTTAAATCAAACTTATTAAAAAATCAGCATCTAAAAATAAATATGGTCGTCAATTATGAAATAATTTGATATGGATCTTTTTCTTGCAAAACAGTTTGATATGTACTAAAACTATTGTTGCACTCACATAAACTATTGTCAATTACATTCTTATTATAAATAATCGGTTTAAAAAGTTAAAAATAAAAAAATAAAATGTCTATTACTTTTAAGATTGATTGTTACAAATAACCGGTCTAAATTTATTATTATTATTTTTTAAAAAAATGTCTATTATTTTTAAGAAACCAAATATGTCATATAGGTGTCCAGATGTCTCCACAACATGGAACCAATGCGGTTCATTCTAGAGCAATGACCGCTATGGCTCCTATGTTGCATCACCAACAGCAACAAGATGGTAAATCATAGAGGACGATGATAGCTATAACAACATCTCGAGTTACTCTCCTTAGTGGGATGCCATTTTCCATATCAATAGATCCAAAAGTTGAAAACGAAGCCTCTATATATCACATTATTATTATTATTATTATTATTATTATTATTATTATTATTATTATTATTATTATTTATAAGAAAAAAACTCCATGAATGGTTCTATCTCCCCCAAAATATATAAGTCTACAGATGCAGTTATTTGCGCTTAGACAACAATAGATATCCTATACACTGTATAGTAAAATTATTAAAAAGTCCCATATAAAAATCATTATTAAGACTAAATTTGTGTTTTGAGATTTATCCTACCTTTTAAAGGATGTATGCATATTATTACGATACTTTGTAACTCAAACTTTCACATCATAAATGCAGTTATATTTCAAAAAAGGGGGGAAAAAAAACACTGAATGGAATAAGATTATTCTATAATGTGGGGTTTTATTGTTGTTCATGTGACTTATGGGACAAACATTATTCTATTGTTTGAAGATCGATGAGATTTTTTTTAATGAACATTTTAAGATAACTTTTTTAATTAAATTACTTACAACCCCTGAACTTAAAATTATTTACTAATAACCTCTTTTAAAACTTAATAATAAACTCCATAAACTTTTGAGTTTATGCCGATCATAATCCCTACAAGCTTTAAGTTATATGCAGATAGGCCTCTTAAATTTCAAGTCATTTTCAAATAATAACAGCTAATAAATGTATCGGAGTTATTTGTATAAATTTAAGAGTTTAGAGAGATTTATTGTAAAATTTCAAATGTGAAAGAGGTTATTTCTCTGAGCCAAAAAAAAAAAAGAGGTTATTTCAATATGATAACATAAAATTCGAGGGATTTGTATAATCTGACTTCTCTTGCCATCTCTTTATCTTAGGACCGTTACCCCATAATGAAATTGAATATATGTGAGTGTATCATTCTTTATATATATATATATATATACAGAGAGAGAGAGAGAGAGGTTGTCTTATCTTTCTCATCTTTGAGAATAACTTTCGGCTTGCACTACTTAATGGTCACTTTTTGTGGACAAAAATGATAGATTTCTTAAGAAAGATTATCTCAACTTTTATTAATTAAAAGGGTCTACAAACAGTCTAAGATTTATTAATCAAATGAATTTTATGCCTTTAATTTTTTAACCTTAATTTTAGACGGTTAATTTTTTTTTTAAAAAAATTAACTTCTTCCATTCACCGACCAATTTATAAAATATTATTTCACTGGATCCCATACATTTGAGGAAAAAAATTAACAGATTTAAATGTGTGTGAGCGTAATATTTTTAATTCTTCTTATGCGTACAATTGTTTTTAATATTTTGAAAGAGTTATGTGGATCCCGTACATTGTACCGATGAGAAATAATTTGTTCCTAGCCTGTGATTTGCACAATTATATTTTGATCCCAAAAAAAAAAAACTGCACAATTATTTACAAAATTGTATAGTACGTTTGGGTGAGTTGAGCCTAATGGGTACCTCATGAATATATATATATATATATTTTTTTATAATGCATTCATATTTTCTATATTTGGAAACAATGTGAATCTCGTTTGTGCAAAAAAAAAAAAAAAGGAAAGAAAGAAAAGAACCAACGTGAATCTTGTGCACATTTATTAATGACCATATAAACTTTACTACTTTAGATATAAGACTCAGTAGATTTTTTGGTAAGGATTAAGGAAGCTAAATAAATTATTTTAGAATATTTTTATTATTATTTTTTTCGACTAATTTACGTGACTTATAAAATAAAATACTACCTTCGCCCTTAATTATAAGGCACAGTTGACTTTGTTTGAAAAGATTAAGGAAGCTAAATAAGTTACTTAATCATTTTATATGTTGTATATCTTTAGATTATATATTAGTATATGAGTCAAACTAATTATTTTGAAGAAAAAAAGAAAAAAATACTCTAAATTAATTTAATTAACTTCCTTAATTTCTCCAAAAAAAGTCAACTATATCTTATAATTAGGACTGGAGGGAGTATAATCTAATGATATATAATACTATTATGATTAAATGATTAATTTAACTTTCTTAATCTCTTTTAAAAAAATTTAATTAGGTCTTATATTTAGAATTGAAGATATTACTATCTTAATTTTTTTTATCTAAGTTACCGTAATCCAATAGTATTAGAAAATTATATTATTCTATATTGCGTTATGACAACTCATGGGATCAAACCAAGTTACATGATGTGAATAGGTTGTTGGGTATGAACTTACCTTGTTTTTAACTTTTTTTTTTTTTTTGGTCGAAACCTTGTTTTTAACCAAGTCCCATGAATGTCTTCTCTTTTAATTGGTTGCCTAAATAATAAAATAATCCGATCAAACTCATGCGTAAGTATGACTGTACAAAAGTGCTAAAGTACAAATTGTATTATTGGGTGTTAAAAACTAGAAGAGGTAGGGCCCACAAGAGCCTTGAGTCCCATTGTCGAATATCGTCTAATAATTGGCTCCATAGACACATATACCCCACACTCAAAAAGACAATTTTGCATGTGACTTCAAGGCATTTGTTAAAATGACAATTAAGGACTTTGTAAAAACATATTGATAATTAAGGACTTTAAATTATAACAAAAATATATATAAATAAATTTAACCTTCACATGAACAATTCATAAATTCAGCTCGTAGAGAATTAAAAAATTATAAAATCTTTTAATAAAAATCTACGGGGTTGATGTATTTGTATCAAATTTTATCATTTTAAATTTATTTGTATCTATTTTTTACTATAATAATATTATTATATATAATACATTTAATTTCAACCTTTTTTTTTATCAGAATTAAATCTCATCCATGGAAAGTTAATTCAATGATAAAGATATTTGTTTGGAGAGTAGACATACCTCTCCCATCATGAGTTCCCTAATAATTAGTTTATGCAAGTCATATGTATCCATTATTTATGTTTTTAATTATAATATTTTATTTGAATATTATAGATTTAAGTTTCTTAATTGAAATAAATTTATGACATCTTACCTTAAAGAGAAAAGGTACTCTAATTGATTTCTTTATAAGAGCTCGTTATTTTAAAATTTAATTCAATTAATGGAAAAAAATAAAAATATTTGTTAATGATGAATTAATAAAAAGATAAGGTAAAATAAAATTGTAACATGAAATTTAAACCATTTGAGTTGAAACTAGTTTAGATCCGCTACAACACATATCAATCGAAAAGGGAAAAAGAAAAAAAACAAAATCGAATTGATACTTTAAAAATGGAATACTAATTTTTATAAATGGTTTTATTCCCTTTTTTTCTGAGTGAAAGTTTTATTCCATTTTTATGCTGTCTTTTGATTCTATATTTAATTTCTTCAAGAAAAAAGTATAAAAAAATATTAAGAAATCATTTATAAATCAAAACCAAATTGCCACTTTGCCCCTGCCATTATTGAACTAATAATGTTATTGTGAGCCCATGCATCTTATTTCCAGCCAAACGATGTAGACACGTCACACGTGATGTCCATTCGTCAAATGTAAAATTGTCCAAAGGTTTTAGGAAAATGCCATTTACGACCCACTAAGAGTAATAATTATATTCACTATGCATATTGACATGGTACGTATCAAATATTCTTTGTATTACTGTATTTTTTTATCAACATATTTCTCTATCTAGATAAATTATTATAAAGGGTGAAAGGATAATTTTAGCAACGAAGTTTTTTTTTGTACAATTAAGTTTTTAAGAGTATAAAAGTAGACATAATGTTTTAAAAATGATGCAATTTTAGCAATGCCCTTAAATTAAGCTTGAGCTACCATTATTTTTTCGAGTCAACTTATTATATTTTAGATCATAAAAAGTAAACGAAGTAAAAAAAAGACACTAAAAGTTTTAATCCACTTATTGAACTCCAAATATGAGCCACACAGGTTACTAATTATATTTTTTTTTGCAGGAAATAAGTGGTGGAGCGTGTGTATGTGTGTATATGTATATGAAATAAAAGTAATGCCTTATCTCCTCCATTAAAAAAAAAAAAAAGTAATGCCTTAATCCAAAGTGGTGGCTAGAGGCAATGCCCTTAAATTATATTCCATTTGTCAATTGAAAACCCTAGTTTTTATATTCCTCCAAATTATATTTATGATAGGATTAAAGAAATATAAATTAGATAATGCTCAACCTCCTCCCATTTGAATTGCTTTAAATGGTTCTTTCCTGTATGAGAAAGTATATTATACAGAACTCACTAATATCTTTTTTAAAAATTTTCGCAGGATAAAAATTTGTTTATTTATTAATTAATTAACTTCTATTATTGACAACATTATGTTCATGACAAAAATTTAAACAAAAAATATAAATTTAAACATACAAAAATATATTATGCATGATAAAAACATTAAGCATACTTATATGACTATTTTTAAGAGAAGTACTGAAATTGTATATACAGTCATTTTTTAGTAAACTGACATATTGTAAATTAGGGGGGGAACATACTATTCTTTCTCTCAACTTAATTAATCTATTTTGGGAGAATCCTAATTAAATTCCCTTGAAATAATCAAAGCTTAAATAAGGCCTTTAATTTGAATAAATCCTTAATTAAGTCAAGAGATTTGATTAGGAATTTTAGAATGTTATTGAGTGGCAACAATGCCCTCAGTTTGACAAGAAACTATTTACGCAATTATCGCATCCTTTTTCATTTTTTTTTCTTGATTAAAAGTATAATTAAAGCTTTCTTGGATTATAGTTTGGAATTTAGAGCCTCAAGCACTTGGGTCAGACCCAAAAGAACTGATTGTGATAAAAGGGAGATAGAGAATTGTGTTTTTGATATGATATGGATTTTTGGTGCAGTTAGGGCTAAAGTAGGGACAGATTTTGAGGTAACTGATGCTCAATTCGAAGCTTAGATCTCTAGGAGAGGATTCCATTATTTCTTTCCGAGTCTTTATTTTTATTTTTGGGTTGGATGATGATTCTCTTAAAAACAATTGTCAATGTGCCATAAAAGATTTGGTACTTTGATTTTGGAGTGTTCACTGTGCAAATAAAACCAGTTGACCAAAAAAATGTGCGAATAAAACCAGTGCTTTGGTTGTTAGTATTCCATACAAAATTCATCGCAGTGCTTTGATTGTGGGAAGTTGATATTATTAGGAAGCTTCGTTGATATAAAATAAATATTAAAAGAATTGTGGGAAGTTAATAAAAAAAAAAAAATTTTCCCCCAACTGCACTGCTGCCTTCTTTTTCTTTTCAAACATATGGGTATTATTGTCATTTAATAACATTCCGAAAATTCCTAATTAAGCCTTTGGCCTGATTAGAAATTTGTTTAAAGTGTACGCCTTATATAGGTTATGATTATTTCAAAAGGATTTAATTGGGAATCTCTCTTTTTTTAAAAAAATAATAATAATAATTTAGGATTTTAGGGACTTTAGACATACTTGGAATTTGATTGATTGGCTAAAGTATGCACCCAAAACCAAATATGGGTGGACTCCAATTATATTATAAAACAAATTCACCAAAGGAGGGGGAAAAAAACAGACAGAGAAGTTACATATATAAGAGTTGTTCATGCATGGTATCACAACTTCCAAAAACTAATTAACCCATGTATGTATGTGTGTGTATATATATATATACGGTAAAGGATTTCTTCAGGTCACTGAAGATAAAGTTATCTCCAATAACCATAAAACTATGTCGTTTTGAATTAATAAAGGGTGTGTTTGAAATTTTAGGTGAATTAATGAAAGATACAAAATTACGGAAATTAACACCTTTCATTAATTCCCCTAAAATTATAAACATACCCTTCATTAATTTAAAACGACGTAGTTTTAGGGTCACTGGGATTAACTCTATTTCCCGTGACTGGAGAAATATTTTTCCCTCACTATATATATATATATATATATATCGAATATAGAGTTACATGGGTTATGACATTTAAACCATAAATGGAACATTCAATCGTAGATCTATTATTTTAGATGAATGTGCTCTGCATCTTAGGACGTGGCCCCTTTAGTTTATTTTGTCTTATGTAGTTTTTGGCACTTAGCCATCTTTTATATATATATATATATATATATATATAATATCTATGAACCCATATTTTTCTATGTTCATGTAACAATCCACTTGAATTGGTTGGGATCGGGTCCTAACGGTTTACTGGGAAGAAAAGTTGGGAAAAAGGAAAATAGGAGAGAAAATGTTATTACCCCTTGGATGGAAGAGAGAAAATGAGCAAGTATTTAAAAGACTAAAATACCCTTTGTTCTGTCCTAAGAATACAGAGATTGGACTTGACTAGCTTGTCAAGCCTAGAGCTTACGTACCCTTTGAAGGGATCAAAGTCCACGTAGTTCGCAGTAAACTTGGAGGCGTGAAGCCAGGGGAGTGGGGTGTGTGCTCTGTGTAACAGAAGGTAAATAGAGCATGAGATAGAACGTGTGCACCTGTTTAGGGTTCCCCTGTATTTATAGAGGAGTTTGGTGCGGGTATCTCCGTATTAATGGGCAATATCCAGGATTGAGAGGTCAGGGGCTGATTTGTTGGGATTATGATTGGAGGAGAATCTCCATTAATGAGATCCTACATCAGTGGGATCCTATATCCTTGCCCATTATAGCGTGGATTCTGTTCCAGGCGTGGCTGGGCCGAGGTTCGGATATGGGCCTATTGGGCCAGTCCGTAACAGTTGCCCCCCAGCTCGGTTGTTTAGGCTTCTGGACGGCCGAGGTGCATATTGCCCCCCAGTCCTTGGCATGGCCGAAGCCTTCTTCCTTGGCTCGGTCGGCTTTTAGTTGTCGTGACCATCAGCCTGGTCCAGGGCAGTGGTCGACTTACCATGTCGTCGTCCTGCCTAGAACGCCGGGCTTGTTTTATCCGGGCAGTTACTCGTCCTGCCCGGACCCCAAACCTTTTGCCTTTTGGGATTCTCCAGACGCTTTGGGGTTTGCTCTTCGTGCGCCATCATTGCGGGCTTACAGCTGTCAGGCCTCCATTGGGTGCGTTCTGCAATCACCGCGCCTTTCCGTTTCTTGAGTCCTATGCGCATTTATTGCGCTGGCGTCGCGCTGTACCAATCCCATCACGTCTGTACGGGAATAGACCGTTGCACCCCTGCGCTGGGTTTTAAATAGCCCTCTTTCCTCTCTTTTTTGCTTTTCCCTCTATTCATCTTCTTCACAGACACTCTTGGTTTTCTGTCTAGAGTTCATAGAGGTTTCTTCCTCGCTTGAAACTTTCGTCATTTCCCAGCGTTCCAGTCTCTTTCATCTTCTCAATACATGTATTCCGCCTACTTCCTTGTACTTTTGTTTGGTATTTTCTTGCATTTTACCATTTGTTTCTGAACTTGTTGCCTGTGTTGCCGTTCTTCTGTATTTCTAGGTTTTTCTGGGTTTCTTTAGTGTCGTCGTACCCAAAATTCATCCCAAAACTCTCTTAAACACCGGCCTTTAGCATCGTAGGCTTCTGATTATGGTGAGAGATGGAAATGTTCTGAGACCAAAGGCGTTGCTTACGCCGGAAGAGGAAATGCTCCTCCGTGCGCGTCTCCCGCGAATGACTTACTGGGTTCTTGGGGTTGAACCACCCGCTATGGGGGTTTCGGATCCTCTACGCCGAAGTGGCGCCGTTCGTCCCGGGCGAGTTGGGGCTCGTTCGGCTTCGGCCAGGGTTTCGGTCCCGATTCCTCGTCGTTCTTCCCAGCCACTAGCGTACACTCTTCCTCTCGGATCGCCCGGTGGGGCCGGGGTAGGCTCCTCTTCCGGTTCCGGATTCCTGGTGGTGAGGGCTCAGCCCCTTAACTTTTATGAGGGCCCTTCCGCCGTCCGCCATGCGTCTGCCCCGGAAGGGTATCTCGGCCCTTACTGGGATTGCCTGGCGGAGGCTTCTGCGCTGATGGCTTGTGCTAGAGATGCCGAGGCTTCAACCGTACTTGGCTCATGCCGGCATTGGTCCGCCCCGGCTGTCTCTTCTCGCATCCTTGTTCGTCCGAGTCCGCAGCCCTTTTTGCCTGCTACTATGTCTGTGCCAGGTATTTCTACTCTTCACTAATACCAGCTTTGTTTATTTTCGTATAGGTTTATTAATGGCTCCCAAATCTCGGACCTCTAAGTCACGTTCTGAGCCGGAGGGTTCAGGTTCTTCTAGCCCGCCAGAGGCCCTGCGTTGGAAATTCGACTGGGTCTCACTGGAGATGCTGACAATTCTGTCCCTCATGTCCGAGGCTAATGTTGCCCGGCTAAAGCTGCCCGAGTTGGGGGGTTGCGTGTATGCTGTAACACCACAATTTTAATACCCAAAAACTCGGTCAAAATATTGAAAATACCTTCAAAAGAGTTCAACAATATCCAAATCCTTTTACAATGTTACCATTTCGAATAAAACCCGTAATACATAATCAGAATAAATTCCAGAAAATATTTCAGAGTTTAATACAAAACGGAAGTCTTAGGTTCATGGCAAATAAAATAACATAATCTATTGGAGATCAAAAGAGCTTCCAGAGCTCACTCCATAGGTGCCTTCCCTTGCTCTCTACTAGAATAATCACCTGAAAAATGTTAATATGGGATGAGATTCCACGTCTCAGTAACTACTGAATATTTCTACCTTACACGAGCAAATTACATATGACAAAAATAAAAGGTAATATAATGTGAATTTAATATACTCAGATATTTTTAGATATACCGTTGTTCACATCAAATGCCTTTACAAAATACTCATCATTCTTTATTGAATAATTCAGAAATGCACTATGCAGTATGCAGCCTCCCTTATATCCCCTTCCAACCGTATACCGCTGACTGGAACCATAGGCTAACATATAGTCCAATAGAAACTCATTCATTTGACTGGATGGTTTCAAGCTCACCAAAACTTAAGATACACCCGGCCAAAGGTATAGAGCTTAAATCTGGACTATGGCTCCCCTCCTTTAAAATAACAACTAAGGAGGTGTCACATGTCCCACATCTCCAATGAAATCCCGGCCAGAGGAAAACATGGAAGATGGGGCCCTGAAAAGTACCATCCACTGTGCACCGAGTGGTGGCATAAACAATTCTTATCATTCAATTCCCTCCTTACTCCACCCATCACATTACAACCGCCATGATGAATGTATTTACTCAAAAATAGTGCATTATTATACCATTATATACATTGATATGCGTATTTATGAATAGTAAATTACTATGCGTATCTGTGAATAGTAAAATACGGTATATACATGAATAGTAAAATGAGTAGTAAATACGGTATACGTGAATAGTAACATGAATAGTAAATACGGTATATACATGAATAGTAAAATGAGTAGTAAATACGGTATACGTGAATAGTAACATGAATAGTAAATACGGTATACGTGAATAGTAACATGAATAGTAAATACGGTATACGTGAATAGTAACGTACGTATAAATAGTACCTCTACAGATTTGCAAGTCAAAGTTCCCACACCAGATCTTAAAACCATAAATATTTTCTAAATATTCTTGCCAAAATAGTAAACAAACAAATTTATAATCATACATAATTCACAAGTATAAGGAAGAATATTCAGAGTTACCTGTTACTTGCTAATACCCGAATCACCAACCAGCTATTATAACTCTCAAGCAAATATCTCTCTACTCTCTCTCTCTCTCTAAGGCTCTTAGAAGTTGTGAAGAATGAAATGAAATGAAAGGTCTATTTATAGTTGGAAAATGGGTCTTTAAGTGTAATTTTCATCTCTGGGTCATTTTACGTAATTTTTCCAAAAATATAAAATGGAAACTTTCCCGTGACTTCTTCAGCCGCCCCGTGAAAGTTTTAAAAATTTTTAATAATATAATATTATAATTTAAATAGTAAAATATTATTACGTGGGTCCCGCGTGAGTTTTTTTCAAAACTCACGAGAAAGGTTGTCGCTCACGGGAAGTTTGCAGAGAATTATTTTGGCCGTGGGTCCCGCATGTTTTTTTTTTTTTTTTTTTTTTTTCTTTTTCCTTCCTTTCTTTTCTCTTTCCGATTCTTTCCTCCGTCACTTTTTATCTTTCTTCATTCATACTACTATATATAATATATTACTATATAATATGTTTATTATATTATTAAAATATATATTTAAATTCTAACCTTAAAAATTTACTCATACTAAATACCTAATAAATCAATTATCATAAATTAATCTATTATAGTTTCAGGTAAAAAAAATTCAGGATGTTACATTTCTCCCCTCCTAAAAGAAAATTTTGTCCTCAAAATTTCGCTATAATAAGAATTCTAACCTATTTAAATAAATGAGGATAGGTTTGTCGCATGCTCTCCTCCGTTTCCCAAGTAGCATCTCCGGGAGTCATTCCTTTCCACTCGACCTTTACAAGTCTAATGGTCTTGTTTCTTAATTTCTTGTCCCTTGCATCAACAATCCGCTCCGGCTCAGCTTTATACGTCATGTTATCCTTGAGTTCTACTTCTTCTACTTCTATAATGTGGGAAGGATCCGGTTGGTATTTCTTCAGTTGCGATACATGAAAGACATCATGAAGGTTCGCAAGCTGTGGAGGTAATGCAATTCTGTAAGCTACCGGTCCAACTTTCTCCAAAATCTCATAAGGACCCATAAAACGAGGTGAAAGCTTCTTTGCTCGTATTGCTCTACCAATGCCAGTCATTGGTGTGACTCTTAAGAATACATGTTCGCCCACCATGAACTCCAACGGTCGTCTTCTCTTGTCAGCATAACTCTTCTGTCGACTCTGAGCAGTGAGAAGTTTCTGTTGAATCACCTTAATCTTTTGAGTCGTCTCGTCCACAAGTTCTGGACCTATTAAAATTCGCTCATTCAATTCTGTCCAGCAAATAGGAGATCTACACTTTCTTCCATACAAAGCCTCATAAGGTGCCATCTCAATGCTGGAGTGATAACTATTGTTATATGCAAACTCCGCAAGATGAAGATGATCGTCCCAACTTCCTTTTAGTTCGATTGCACAAGCCCGCAACATGTCTTCCAGAGTTTGAATAGTCCTCTCAGTCTGCCCGTCAGTTTGAGGATGATAAGCGGTACTATAACTCATCCGAGTTCCCATAGCATTCTGCAATGCTTTCCAAAATCGTGAAGTGAATCGTGGATCACGATCAGATACGATGCTATTCGGTATCCCATGCAATCTGACAATCTCCTTCATGTAGATCTTTGCTAGTCTCTCCAATGAGTATTCTGCTGCAATTGCTAGAAAATGAGCTGACTTAGTTAACCTATCAACAATTACCCAAATGGCATTATGTCCGGATGTCGTTAGAGGAAGCCCCATGATGAAATCCATAGAGATGCTGTCCCATTTCCACTCTGGGATATCCAAATTCTTTAATAATCCAGGAGGTTTCCGATGTTCGATCTTGACTTTCTGACAAGTCAAACAACAAGTGACAAAGTCAGTCACATCTTTCTTCATGCCCCGCCACCACCAATTCCGCTTGAGATCATGATACATCTTGGTTGCTCCGGGATGGATAGTGTATTTACTCCGATGTGCCTCTTCTAGTATGAGCTTTTTTATTTCTCCATCATTAGGTATGCACACTTTTCCTTTATACCTTAATATCCCATCTCTATCGATCCCAAATTTCGATTCTTTTCCTTCTTCAATATCTTCCCTCACGTTTAATAGATACTCATCTTCGAGCTGAGCGAATTTAATCTCTTTCCAAATTGTGCTTTCAATAGTTAATGCTTCCATGGTAGCGACCAAACCTGACATTACATCAATAGATGTACTTGGTATCTCCTCGAGCAATTTATGTTCTCTGATCATCATCTGGGCTACATGGATTGTCTTTCTACTTAAGGCATCTGCTACAACGTTCGCCTTTCCTGGATGATACTTCAATTCGAAGTCGTAGTCCTTGATAAACTCCATCCATCTCCTCTGTCGCATGTTGAGCTCCTTTTGGTCGAACAGGTACTTTAGACTTTTGTGGTCACTATAAACCTCGAACTTTGAACCGTAGAGGTGGTGCCTCCAAATCTTCAGAGCAAACACTACTGCTGCCAGTTCTAAGTCGTGAGTAGGATAATTCCCTTCATGTGGCCTTAACTGTCGAGAAGCATAAGCTACTACCCTACCATTTTGCATTAATACACACCCAAGACCTTTCTTGGAAGCATCTGTGTACAAAGTAAAGGTCTGAGCAGGATCTGGAATTACAAGTACTGGTGCCGTAGTCAACTTAGTCTTCAAATTTTGGAAAGCTGCTTCACACTTTTCGTCCCATACAAATGGTTGACCCTTCCTAGTTAACTTTGTCAAGGGCATAGCTATTTGCGAAAAGCCCTTGATAAATCTCCTATAATAGCCAGCTAGACCTAGAAAACTCCTGATCTCAGTCACGGACTTTGGTCGTTCCCATTGGAGAACTGCTTCAACTTTAGTATGGTCCACTGCAACACCTTCAGCCGATACGACATGGCCTAGGAATTTTACTTCCTTCAACCAAAATTCGCACTTAGATAGTTTCGCATAGAGCTTGTGCTCCTTCAACACTTGTAGCACGATTCTAAGGTGCTCTTTATGCTCTTCTTCATCCTTAGAGTAAATAAGGATGTCGTCAATGAAAACCACTACAAATTTATCTAGATATGGTCGGAAAATTCTATTCATGTAATCCATGAATACTGCTGGAGCATTTGTTAGCCCAAATGGCATAACAAGAAATTCATAATGGCCATATCTAGTTCTGAATGCAGTTTTTGAGACATCTTCAGCTTTGACTCTAAGTTGGTGATAACCTGATCTGAGGTCGATCTTGGAGAATATGGATGCTCCCTTCAACTGATCAAGTAGATCGTCGATCCTGGGTAAAGGATATTTATTCTTTATAGTCACTTTATTCAACTGGCGATAGTCAATGCATAGTCTCAGGCTCCCATCTTTCTTCTTCACAAAGAGTACGGGCGATCCCCAAGGAGATACACTGGGTCTGATAAAACCCTTTTCTAACAATTCTTCGATCTGCTTCTTCAATTCTGCTAGTTCCGATGGAGACATTCGGTAAGGAGCTTTAGATATAGGTTCTGTTCCAGGTACGAGATCAATAGAAAATTCTACTTCTCTCTCTGGGGGTAAACCTGTCATTTCTTTCGGAAATACTTCCGGAAATTCTTTCACCACTTCAATGTTCTCTATCCCTTCCTCCACTTCTGCTTGAATGGAGAAAAACACCATGTACGCAAGACAACCATGATGAACAGGCTTTTCATCTTGTACTATAGACAACAATTGTGGTCTACTATGACTCATAGAGTCATCCGCAAGAGAGATAGTCTTCCTCTTGCAGTCAAGGATGATGTCATTAGCTGACAACCAATCCATTCCTATTATTACATCGATACCCTTCGTGGGTAAACAAACAAGGTCTATATTTGAGATCCTATTATCAATCTCAATCGTACAATTTAAGCAAGCCCTAGAAGTTTTTACTGAAGCTCCCGCCGGTGTAGAAATAATCATATAATAAGGCAATTCACTCATTCTTAAATTCAATCGAGGCACACAGTCGTATGATATAAAAGAGTGTGTGGCACCAGAATCAAATAAGGCTTCTACTTTAAGACCTTGGAGTTTGAGGATACCTTTAATCAGATTTGGTGAAGCACTTGCCTCCTGATGTGATAGTGCAAACACTTTCCCTGGCACTGCAGTTCTAGCATCTTTGGCTCCTCGAGGCTCCTCCTCGCAAAATCTGGAAATGTGTCCTGGCTTTCCACAGTTGAAACACGTCACACATGGTCCTTGGTGTATTCTTCCACACTTGGCACACATCTGATTGTTAGCGGTGCTTGCAACAGGAGCTGTGGATCCCCTATATGAACTCTGACCTCCACTGAAGTGACTCCTTTGAGGTCCTTTGAATTGACTCCTCGGTGGTCTGCTGAAATGACTTCTTTGGGGTCCAGTAAAATAACTCCTCGATGGTCCACCAAAGTGATTTCTGGATGGTTGGCTAAACCGCGTATTCACATTACTGAAGTTGTGACTCTGCTTCTTAGTAACTCCTCCCGTTGGTCTCATGAGGTGTGTAAATCTGGCCTGAAAACCCTTCATCTTCTCAGCTTCCTCTTCTCGTTTGTTCCTTGCTATCGCGCGCAGTTTGTCGCATATTTCTTCAAAATCCCTTGTTTCATCAAGGAACGGTGATAGGGCTGTTTTTAGGTCTGGTCTAGCTTTTTCAACCAATCGAGCACTCAACCATTTAGAGTTGTTCTGTGAATATCCGCAGAATTTAGACAACTCTAAAAAGCGAGTAATAAATTCGTCTTCATGTAATTCCCCTTGCCTGAATGTGAGGAATTCAGTTTCTTTCTCTATTCTGATTGAAGGGGAAAAATAATAATTTTCGAACTTTTCCTTAAACTCTTCCCACGTCATCTCAGCATTTCTTTTTGTTTTGGTGCTTTCCCACCATTCTTCAGCTGCTTTCTGCAACAATTGTTCAGCAACCATCACCTTTTGTTGTGAGCTAATCTCGATAACTCTGAAAATCTTTTCTACACGCTTCAGCCACTCCAGTGCTGCAATCGGATCTAGCTTCCCCTCGAACATCGGTGGAGTAAACTTCCGAAATTTTTCCCAAACCTCAGTAATAGGTAAGGGATGATACTGAGAATGAGAACCGCTACTACCTCCATCTTCAGTGCGAGAATGACTTCCTCCCCTTGATTGATGGTCAGAAGGTGTGACTTCCAGAGCCTTCTCCTTTCCTTCCTTACCACCTTGGCCTCTTCCTTTTGCTAATTCATCCTCGTGTCTATTCACTTTCTCTCTCATCTCCAAGATGACGTCTCGTAACTCTGCCAAAAGGGCATTGTTATCCTGAGGATAGGGACCATCTTGATGCGGAGGGAGACCTCTTTGGGACGGAGCAGGGGTTGAATTAGTTCTTCGAGTTCTTGCCATTATCTCCTCCTATGATTAATACTATAAGGACACTAAACAAATAAAAAATAGCTAAATAAATTCTAAATCTAACAAAGGGAAGTGCTCATGTTATGATATTTAATTTGCCACGAACTCTTTTTAAAAATTTTTTTTTTTAAAGAAATCACTTTAGAAAATAAACAAAATTGCCATGGAACCTTTAGCTCTGATACCAAAAATGTAACACCACAATTTTAATACCCAAAAACTCGGTCAAAATATTGAAAATACCTTCAAAAGAGTTCAACAATATCCAAATCCTTTTACAATGTTACCATTTCGAATAAAACCCGTAATACATAATCAGAATAAATTCCAGAAAATATTTCAGAGTTTAATACAAAACGGAAGTCTTAGGTTCATGGCAAATAAAATAACATAATCTATTGGAGATCAAAAGAGCTTCCAGAGCTCACTCCATAGGTGCCTTCCCTTGCTCTCTACTAGAATAATCACCTGAAAAATGTTAATATGGGATGAGATTCCACGTCTCAGTAACTACTGAATATTTCTACCTTACACGAGCAAATTACATATGACAAAAATAAAAGGTAATATAATGTGAATTTAATATACTCAGATATTTTTAGATATACCGTTGTTCACATCAAATGCCTTTACAAAATACTCATCATTCTTTATTGAATAATTCAGAAATGCACTATGCAGTATGCAGCCTCCCTTATATCCCCTTCCAACCGTATACCGCTGACTGGAACCATAGGCTAACATATAGTCCAATAGAAACTCATTCATTTGACTGGATGGTTTCAAGCTCACCAAAACTTAAGATACACCCGGCCAAAGGTATAGAGCTTAAATCTGGACTATGGCTCCCCTCCTTTAAAATAACAACTAAGGAGGTGTCACATGTCCCACATCTCCAATGAAATCCCGGCCAGAGGAAAACATGGAAGATGGGGCCCTGAAAAGTACCATCCACTGTGCACCGAGTGGTGGCATAAACAATTCTTATCATTCAATTCCCTCCTTACTCCACCCATCACATTACAACCGCCATGATGAATGTATTTACTCAAAAATAGTGCATTATTATACCATTATATACATTGATATGCGTATTTATGAATAGTAAATTACTATGCGTATCTGTGAATAGTAAAATACGGTATATACATGAATAGTAAAATGAGTAGTAAATACGGTATACGTGAATAGTAACATGAATAGTAAATACGGTATATACATGAATAGTAAAATGAGTAGTAAATACGGTATACGTGAATAGTAACATGAATAGTAAATACGGTATACGTGAATAGTAACATGAATAGTAAATACGGTATACGTGAATAGTAACGTACGTATAAATAGTACCTCTACAGATTTGCAAGTCAAAGTTCCCACACCAGATCTTAAAACCATAAATATTTTCTAAATATTCTTGCCAAAATAGTAAACAAACAAATTTATAATCATACATAATTCACAAGTATAAGGAAGAATATTCAGAGTTACCTGTTACTTGCTAATACCCGAATCACCAACCAGCTATTATAACTCTCAAGCAAATATCTCTCTACTCTCTCTCTCTCTCTAAGGCTCTTAGAAGTTGTGAAGAATGAAATGAAATGAAAGGTCTATTTATAGTTGGAAAATGGGTCTTTAAGTGTAATTTTCATCTCTGGGTCATTTTACGTAATTTTTCCAAAAATATAAAATGGAAACTTTCCCGTGACTTCTTCAGCCGCCCCGTGAAAGTTTTAAAAATTTTTAATAATATAATATTATAATTTAAATAGTAAAATATTATTACGTGGGTCCCGCGTGAGTTTTTTTCAAAACTCACGAGAAAGGTTGTCGCTCACGGGAAGTTTGCAGAGAATTATTTTGGCCGTGGGTCCCGCATGTTTTTTTTTTTTTTTTTTTTTTTTCTTTTTCCTTCCTTTCTTTTCTCTTTCCGATTCTTTCCTCCGTCACTTTTTATCTTTCTTCATTCATACTACTATATATAATATATTACTATATAATATGTTTATTATATTATTAAAATATATATTTAAATTCTAACCTTAAAAATTTACTCATACTAAATACCTAATAAATCAATTATCATAAATTAATCTATTATAGTTTCAGGTAAAAAAAATTCAGGATGTTACATATGCTCCTGCGGGGGCGGAAAAGCCGGTCTGCTCTGGACGTGAAGAGGGGACGTCTTCCTTCTTTTACTTCTACCGGGATGTGTACACCCGGGTTCAAGTTCGTTTCTCGTTTATGGACTTCCAGATCTCGGCCTTGACCCACCTTCGCCTCGCTCCATCACAACTTCATCCGAACGGATGGGCCTACTTGGTGGCCTACGAGAAGCAGTGCGGCTCATTCCCGATTCCCATCTCCTGCACCGCCAACCTCTTCTTCTACTATTTCAGCCCTTTCACCCCCGGTCTGCCTAGGGAGGGCGATAAGCTGAAGGGCCTGGTTTCACTTCGGAACGGGTCGGATAGGAAGTTGATGGGGGCCTTCTCGGACTCCTTCAAACGCTTCAAGAACGCCTTCTTTAAGGTGGTGGCCAAGCCCGGCCAGCAGCCCTGGTTTTTAGATGGGGATGAGGGTCCGGGCGTGGGGGTGAGGTTTCCCCTTTATTGGGAGAAGAGTCATTATGACAAGTTGCCGATGTCTTACTCGGTGGACGATGACGACCTTCTGCCCGAGATCGTCCCTGCTATCCCAAGGCTGGCCGCCTTTGTGAAGGAGCATGGGGTCCAGACTGCGACCTTTTTTATTACGGGGCCCGGCTCTGAGCCGTTGCCTCCCACTTGTAGGTCTTTGTGTTTTTGTGTTTATCTTTGAGTTCGTCTTTCTGAATTGCTTGACTTATTTCGTCTTTCATTGTTTTCAACTAGGACCATGGATGCCCTGCCTATGTATGCTCGTTTGGCGAGGGCTGCTGCTGCGTCGCCTAGTCGTCCGAAGAAGCGGCCGGCTTCTGTTGATGCTGGTGCCCCGGCTCCGAAGAAGGCAAAGGGCTCCATCGGTGAGGGTCCTTCTTCTGCCACGGTCTCCAAGTCCGTCCCTATGGTCGAAACCCCGGCTCTGGGGACTCGGGAGGTTATTGCTGCTGCCGGCCCTTCCCCGACCATTGAACCCCAAGCTTCTGAGAGGGGCGAAGTTGTTATCGTATCTCCGGCTCCCAGGGGGAAGGACGTTGTCATTTTGGATGATGACGTTGAGGTGACGCTTTCTCCTGCTGGTTCGCCGTCGCCTTCATCTTCCCCAGTGCGGTCTCCCCCTCCTCCACCTCCGCCGACGGGTCCTTCTTCGGTTTTCCCCCGCAGCTTCTTGTGGGAGAATGGGGTGGCTCCTGAGGTGGATGTGGCATTCCTCCCACCCCGGCATTTTCTGGAGGGCGGTCGTCCCTTGTCCCCTGGTGCCGTGGACCAACTGCAAGTGGCCCAAACGGAGCTGATTCGGTCGGTGGGGTACCTTCAGGCATTGAGGATGGTCCGGGACCATTATGCTCGAGTCAAGGCCGAGTGTGTTAGGCTAAAGAAGGTGGAAACCGAGCTGAAGCCTAAGGCCGCTTTTGTCGAGGGGTTGGGAGCTGAGTTGGCTGAAGCTAGGGCAAGGACCAGGTCTGCCGAGGAGGAGCTTGTTTCGGCTTGGGCGGAGCGTGACGCGGTCCGGGTCGAGCGGGATGCGGCAAGGCTGAGCTTGGCGAGGCCCAGACTGAGCGTGATGCGGCTAAGGCGGAGCGGGACGCCGCCAAGGCTGCAGCGGTGAAGGCTGACCAGGAGCTCCAGCTGTCTCGGGCGCATGCTGATAAAGTGGCTGAGGAGTGTGCCCGGGCTCAAAAAGGGATGTCTGAGAGCTTGGCTGCGGTCAAGGCTCTGCAAGAACAGCGGGCTACCCTGGCTACTGAGAAGGAGGCGCTGGAGAAGGCTCTTTCCGAGGAGAAGGCGGCCCACCAGGAGGTGTCCGATGCCCTGCTGCAGACCGCTGAGGAATGCTTCAAGCAGGCCTTGGCGCAGATCCGGCACTTCAATCCTGGGACCGAGCTGAACGTGGCCGGGTATGATTACCATGCCTTCGTTCAAGAGGATGGGACGCTGGTTCCTTACGAGTCACCTGCCGCTGCCAGTCCTGCCGTCGAGGGTCCCGTTGATGCTGAGGTCGATCATCCCGAGGCTGAAGATCCTGAGGCCGGGCCTTCTAGCTAGCTTTAGCTTTTTTTTTTTTGTCTTACTTTTTGTATTTGAGGCGTCTGTGCTCCTTTATTTTGTATGAACAATTTGGGCCTTTGCGCCCTTGTGTATAAATTTTTGACAATGAATGATAACATTTCTTTTGTCTTAGTCTCGCGCCTTAGTTTGCATGCTATTAGACAATGAATGATTTCATCCTTTTGCCTCGGCTCAGATGCGAATCGGCTGTTATGCATACAGGCCGTTCAGGTAACTTAGACAGGGAGTGATTTATAGTTCAACCGTCCCTCTGTCTAGTTTTTTGGTGCTCGCCGGCTGCATGAGTACAGTCCATTTGATAGCTTAGGCAATGGATCCTTTCATCATCCTTTTATCTAAGTTTGGGTGTTTGTCGGCCGCATAGGTGCAGGCCGTTGGTACTCTACCACACTTAGTGTGTGGGGGGTTGGGGCAAGGTTGTCTTGTCTCAGCCTCGTCAGGCATAACTAACCGCGCTGCCTCGATTCGACTTTCTAATAGTCGAACTCCAGCTTTCTACATAGCTGGATTCTGTTTTACCGACGTAAAGGCTAGACTACCACATGTCTAACCGAGGCTTCGCTTGCCTCAAGTCGGACATTTTGACCTGATCAGGGTCGGCATGATAGTCCGGTTGCTTAGTCGGGCGAGCATTGACGCGTCAATTTCACGAAGGGCCACGAATGGCGCCCTCGCCGAGCTCTATCCAGTGCCTGTCGGAGTACAACGGCCGGTTTTCGTACATCTAGATGTTTTTTGGCCTCGGCTTTCGGTTTCTTGGCCTGGCTTAATGGCCTCGGCTTTCGGTTTCTTGGCCTGGCTTAATGGCCTCGGCCTTATCGTTTTTGGCCGAGCTTCATGGCTCCGGCTTAATGCTTAGGCGAATTTCGTGCACATTCGTAAATCTCCTCAATGGGATCCTTTATTGAAAAGAAATAGCCCTAAGGGGCTTTACAAAGCAACTTGATTAGAAAATGTCATAACTCGAGAATAGAAGAAATAACATGAACACAAATGAAAGCAATGAAAGCAAACACTGCCGAAAGGGGATCTAGCTATAGTAGATTTTCAGTTTGTCGGCATTCCATGTTCTTTTGACCAGCTTCCTTGCCAAGGTTTCGAGGATGTATGCTCCTCCGTCGAGCTTCTCTTTGATCCGGTAGGGGCCCTCCCAGTTTGCCGCCAGCTTCCCGTCCTTAGCATTCTTGTTGCCTATATCGGCCCGTCGAAGTACTAGGTTCCCACGGTTGAATGACCGGGGTCTGACCTTTCTGTTGTACTTAGCTGCGAGTAACTGCTTGGCGGCTAATTCTCGGCAGTGCGCCGTGACTCGAATTTCGTCTATGAGGTCCAAATCAGTTTTCAAGGCGTCGTCGTTCGACTCCTGCCCTTCTTGTCTGGCTCTGACCTTTCTCCAGGATGGCTGTCTAATTTCAACCGGGATCATCGCCTCGCATCCATAGGTTAGCCTGTAGGGGGTTTCCAGGGTCGAAGACTGTACGCTGGTTCGATATCCCCAAAGAACGCTGTGGAGCTGCTCGGTCCAGTTGGTGTCGGCTTGCAACATCCGCCTCTTGAGTCCGTCCAGGACGACTTTATTGGCGGCTTCAGCGTGGCCATTCGACTGCGGGTGTTCTACGGACGAGAAGTGCTGCTTGATGTCCAGGTTGGACATTAGCGCTTGGAATCGATGGTCCGTGAACTGGGTGCCGTTGTCCGTGACGACCTCAGCTGGTATCCCGAAGCGGGAGACGATGTTGTGTCGGAAAAACTTTATCACTCTGGCCGAGGTTATCGTGGCGAGTGGCTCTGCTTCGATCCACTTGGTGAAGTAGTCTACCGCGACTATGAGCCATCTACATTGCCCTTGCGCCAGTCAGAAAGGTCCGAGGATGTCCATGCCCCATTTGTAGAAGGGCCAGGAGGCTGGCATTCCTTTTAATTCAGAGGGTGGCAGCCATATGATCCTGGCGTGTTTCTGGCAACTGTCACACGTCTTTGCTTTTTCTATGACGTCATGCTTCATGGTAGGCCAATAATACCCGGCGCGCAGTGCCTTTCTGGCGAAGGCCTTGCCCCCCATGTGGTGGCCGTTGCTGCCTTCGTGCAGTTCGGCCAGCCGTATCTTGCTTCAGACTCTCCAAGGCACCGCATCATCGGACAGTGGAGTCCTTTTCTGTATAGTTGGTCATCAACCATAGCGTAGAGCGTGGCTTCTCTGATCAGCTTCTTGGCCTCGGACGAGTCGGTAGGGACAATTCCCCTTTGAGGTAGTCTTCTATCGGTTTCCTCCAGTCCGCCCCGGCCGAGATGGCCATAACGCAGCTCGGTTCAGTGAGGTTCTGCTGGATCACCATCCTGTGATTGTCCGGTCCGTTGGTACTTGCCAGCTTGGAAAGGATGTTGGCCCGGGCGTTCTCCTCTCTTGGGATATGGGAGACGGCGACTTCTTCGAACTCGGCCATGAGCTCTTTGGCGCGGTTCAGGTACTTAGCCATAAGGGGGCCTTTTACTTAGTAGCTGTCGTCGATCTGTGCGGCGACTAACTGCGAGTCGGTTAATACCTTTATTCGTTGCACGCCGTTCTCTTTTGCTTGTAGTAGTCCGGCCAGAAGAGCCTCATACTCGGCTTGGTTGTTGGAGGTCGGGAACTTCAGTTGGAGGGAGTGTTCTGTAGTGACCCCTTGTGGGCTCTCCACGATTACTCCTGCGCCGCTGCCTTTAGCGTTGGAGGATCCGTCCACATAGACTTTCCAGGTCCCGTCATTCGTCACTGCTGGGGTGAGTTCCCTGATGAAGTCTGCCAACGCCTGGGACTTGATTGCCTGCCGGGCTTCAAAAGCGATGTCAAACTCGGACAGTTCTATGGCCCAGTTGGTCATTCTTCCCACCAGGTCGAGCTTGTGGAGTATCTGCCGGATCGGCTGGCTGGTTCGTACCACTATCTGATGTCCTTGGAAGTAAGGCCGGAGCCTTTTGGCCGCGGTGAGTAGGGCGAAGGCCACTTTCTCCAGTTTCTGGTACCGGAGTTCAGAGCTTTGTAGGGCCTTACTGATAAAGTAGATCGGTTTCTGTCCGACCTCGATTTCTCTTACCAGGGCGGCACTGACGGCTTCATTGCTGATGGACAAGTAAAGGAATAGGGTTTCTCGTGGACTCGGCTTGGTTAGCACCGGGGGGGTTGCCAGGCATCGTTTAATTTCCGCGAAGGTGACATCACACTCGGGATTCCAGCCGCCTTGGGTTTCTTTCTTCAGTAATCTGAATAGCAGTAGGGCCTTCTCGGCTGACTTCGGAAAGAACCTTGTCAGGGCGGCCAATCGGCCGGTCAGCTGCTGTACCTCCTTCTTGGTTCTCGGGGGCTGCATATCGAGGACGGCCTTGCACTTGTCCGGGTTGGCTTCGATCCCTCGGTTAGTCAGCATGAAGCCCAAAAATTTCCCAGCCGGAACTCCGAAGACACATTTGGTCGAGTTCAACCTGATTCGATGTCTTCTTGGTTTCTCAAACGTCTGTTCTAGGTCCCGGATGTGGTCTTCTGGAAGTTTCGACTTGACAATCATGTCGTCGATGTAGACCTCTATGTTGCGCCCAATCTAGTCCTCGAAAACTCGGTTCATCATCCTCTAATACGTGGCCCCGGCATTCTTCAGTCCGAATGGCATGACGTTGTAGCAGTAATTTGCCTTATCCGTCATAAAGGCGGTCTTTTCTTGGTCTTCGGGATGCATGGCAATCTGGTTGTAGCCGGAGTAAGCATCCATGAAGGAAAGGAGTTGATACCCGGCTGAGTTGTCCACAAGCTTGTCGATATTAGGCATCGGGTAGGAGTCCTTTGGGTAGGCCTTGTTGAGGTTGGTGTAGTCGACGCACACTCTCCATTTGCCGCTTGGTTTGAGGACCATCACTACGTTGGAGAGCCAGGTGGTGTATTGCACCTCTCGGATGAAGCCGGCCGCTAAGAGCTCCTCGAGGGCCTTCTGCCTGTTGTCTGCGATGTTCCTCTTCTTCTGTGCCACGGGTCTTGACCCCGGCCACATGCCGAGCTTGTGGCAGCAGAAGTGGGGGCCGATGCCGGGTACTTCGGCCGAGGTCCAAGCGAAGACGTCTTGGTTCTGCCTTAGAAAGCGGGTCATAGGAGCTTTTAAGTCGTCCTCCATATCTCGGCCGATTTTGGCGGTCTTCGAAGGGTCCTCGCCTAGCACTATCTCCTCCAGTTCTCCTTCCGGCTCAGGCCTCGGATTATCCTGTTCTCGGAGGTTGAGCTCTACCATGTTGATCGGTTGCCGCGGGCGCGTGTCAGAGTCGGCTTCGGCTACTTGCTCGGTGGATCTGAGCCGAGGTGGAGATGAGGGTCTTCCTTCCTCGACCTGGAGAGCTTCGAAGTAGCATTGCCTCGACTCTTTCTGGTCTCTGGATACCACAACTATCTGGTTTTTGTTATTAACCATCTTCAGCTTCTGGTGCTTGGTGGACACTAGTATGTCCCAGTTGTGGATTGTCGGCCGTCCTAGGATGATGTTGTACGGGGACCGGAAATCAGCGACAATGAACCTCACTCGTTCGGATTTGAAGGCTTCTTTGGTCCCGAGGGTCAGCCTTAGGTCAATGTAACCTTTGGGGAAGGACTGCTCGCCGTTGAATCCAATCAGGGTGGTCTTGCACGGCTTGAGATCCTCTTTGTCGAGGTGCATCCTTTTGTAGGCATCCCAGCTTATAATGTCGGCCGAGCTTCCTGCATCAACAAAGATTCTTTTAACTCGGCAATTAACCAAGTTTCCAGTGATTACCAGTCCATCCAGATGGCCGGGTATGACGTCTTTCAGTTCTTCGTCAGTGAAGGTCAGGGTGGGCGGCCTCGGCTTCTTGGGATCCTCCTTGAACTTTGGGAGGTCTCGGACAGTCAGCACCTCGCGGAGGTACTTCTTCCGCTGGCTTACAGTGTCTCCGCTGCCTCCAAACCCTCCACTGACGACGTTGCACTAGAAATCCACATCAGGAAATTCGTCGTCAGAGGCGGTCTTCTGCTTTTTTCCAGTCTTTCGAACTTCCCTGGGCGAACTTCTAGTGCGGCCGCAGTCACTGCGCTTGCCGTTTGTCCTTCCCTGGGTCTTGATAACATACTAACGTAGCTTCCCGTCCCTTACAAATTTTTTGATAGCGTCGCGGAGGTCATAGCATTCGTCAGTAGTGTGTCCGTGGCAATCGTGGAATGTGCAGAACTTGGTACAATCCGTGTTGGAGCGTCCTCTGATCGGCCTGGGCTTGTCGGCCCTTTTCATCTCGGTCTGGGCTACCTCTTTCCATACCTGAGACCGAGGGACATTCAATGGGGTATAGCTATCGTATTTGGCATTTTGTTCGACTCAGTCAGGCTTAGCTCAGCTCTCACGGTTCCGTCTTCTGGGGTCGGCCTTTGTCCCTCTTGGCCGTTCTTCATCGCTGGGCGGACTTTTCCTAATCCGTTCGGGTTCATCGGCATTGGCCGCCTCCATCTGCTCCACTTCCAGGTATTTCTTCGCCTCCATGTAGAACTCAGTCAAGGTGTACACTGGGTTCTTACATAGGTGTCAAGCCAGCCGGGATGACAGGTCTAGTCCGTTGACCAGGCAGTGCACGTGAACCTCCTTGGGCAACGACCGCACCTGCATGGCTACATCGCGGAACCGATCCAGGTACTTCTGTAGGGCCTCGCCTTTCCTCTATCGTACCTTACTTAGTGTGAATGTGGTCTTTGGCTGTTTCTTGCTAGTGGCGAAATGCAACTCGAACTTGCGTCCGAGGTCTTCATAGCTCCGGACCAAGTTATCCGGGAGGGAGCTTAGCCATCTGTGTGCGGGTCCGTTTAGAGTAGTCGCGAAGAGACGCTGGACGACTGGGCCGCTAATCTGTCGCACCCACATGAGCTTTTCGAACACGTCAAGGTGGTCGTGTGGATCTTGGGTTCCGTCGTACTTCGGAAGGTCGGCCAGATCGAAATGTTTCGGATAACAGGCCGTGGCCGCCTCCCTGGAGAATGGGGATCTGCCGGAGTCCGACAGGTACGTCACCCGATATTCCCGGGGGGGATCCCTGGTGAGGTGTTCTATGAGTCCGGGGAGTTTTGTCCTCCACACGGTGTTCTTCTCGGTCCCGGCCTTCTCTGGCAGCCCGATCAGTGCAGTTAGAACCGTCACTGTGGTTCCCTTCATTCTCCTGAGACCGTGATTAGCCTCTCTCCGTGCTTGTCCTCCGCTCCGGCTTGCCGCTACCGCGGCGTGTGCCCCTCGGCTCTGGGCTGCTTGAGGAGCTGCTGTCATCCACGGGAGCCCTCCTTCCTCTTCTGTGATTCCTTCGGCGGTTTCCTCGTCGGCAATCGTTCTCGAGTGCCTCCTGGATCATCCGGCCAAAGGCCTCGAAGTCGGCCTGCTTCTGTAGGTCATCTCGTTTTTCCTTGTTTTCAAATCTCTGGAGGAATGACTCCTGTGTCCTCCGTAGTATGCGGACGTCGGCTTCGACCGCCTGGACGTCTCGTGCCGGGGGTTCTGTGCGTACTTCTTGCAGTGGCTGCTCTTCCGCGGAAGGGGAGGTTGCCGTGTCAGTGACATGCCCTTCTGGGGTGTTTTCTCTCCGCGGTTGCTCCGGGGGTTGATCTGGTGGAGGCCGGCTTGGCTGGGGGTCCCCACCCACCGGCGGGGGATTTCTGCTGTGGCCTTTGGTGTTTGCCATCAGTGGTCACGGTGATAGAAGTTTATAGGTCCCCACGGTCAGCGCCAATGTTCTGTCCTAAGAACACAGAGATTGGACTTGACTAGGTTGTCAAGCCTAGAGCCTACGTACCCTTTGAAGGGATCAAAGTCCACGTAGTTCGCAGTAAACTTGGAGGCGTGAAGCCAGGGGAGTGGAGTGTGTGCTCTGTGTAACAAAAGGTAAATAGAGCATGAGATAGAACGTGTGCACCAGTTTAGGGTTCCCCTGTATTTATAGAGGAGTCTGGTGCGAGTATCTCCGTATTAATGGGCGATATCCAGGATTGAGAGAGTCAGGGGCTGATTTGTTGGGATTATGATTGGAGGAGAATCTCCATTAATGAGATCCTATATCAGTGGGATCCTATATCCCTGCCCATTATAGCGCGGATTCTATTACAGGCGTGGCTGGGCCGAGGTTCGGATATGGGCCTATTAGGCCAGTCCGTAACACCCTTATTTAAATATATTCTCATGTTATTATATTTTAAAAGTAAGTAAGTTAGAAAAAATATTATTTTTCAGAGGTATAATGTTTAACTTGTCTTGTACCTTGTCTTGTACCTATATATTTTTGAAAAAAAAAATTCACATAGCAAAAATTAAAAAGTATATAAATTATGTATTGTCTACTATATCGTATAAATTAAAAAGTAAATGAATTATATATTGTCAACTATAACTTTACATAAGATTTGGAAAAGAACGGTGCAACATTTGACGACGAAGACAACAACAGTAAATGAATAGTTCACTGAATTTTAAATAATTTAATTTATCATTAATTCTATAGAAATGAGAGTTATAGCTCTTTTGCGTAACGCAAATGAAAAGCGGAGAGGAAGAGCACCGGCAATGTAAAGGCACCAAAGGAAATGAATTTTCTCGCCCCAAATTTCTTCACATGTGGAGAGACAATTTGAGAAGAAAATGGGGTGGGCCCCACACCCGCACCCCATTTTCTCTCTCACTTTTCTTTCTTCTCACGTTTTCTCTCGTAGTCAAACATGACCATCCAAACAAGAGGTTAGTGTAGACTAGGTATATTTCAATAAAATATTCTCCTGACAAATATTTTTTCACTTACATTAAACTAATAATATAATTCAGAAAATTTTGATTTTTAATGACCCACTACTATATGTAAATCAACTGTCAATAATTAATAAAAAAAATATTTTAAAGACAAAATTACAAGTTCTTGGTATAGATAGTAAGGAATCCAGGACTAGGCCCTTGGGTCGTGGGTTCGATCCCCTCTGCCATCGCTGGGACTCCTTTGGTAGGCGATCTCGTAAGTCCCCAGTAAGTGCTCATAGAGCTCGGGGCCGTGTCCTGGTCTTGATGGAGGACTGATGCCGAACCCCTCAAAAACTTTTTTTTACCCAAAAAAAAAAAAAAAAGAAGTGAAAACTAGATAACTTTCTTAATTAAAGAAGGAAAAACAATGAACTGGACATTAAGTAAAACAAAAATACACCCGTCACTAATGGATATTAAAGTAGTACTATTATACTCTTATATATGGAGTATTAAAAAAAAGGTACTACGATTATATGACCCTTATCTTACGGAGTTCATAAAAGTGGCTAAATTTCTTTCTCTGTCTTCTTTTTTATTTTATCAATCAAAGCCATTGAAGAGCGCTTCAACACTAAGATTCTATCTCTTTCTATCACTTTCACTTCATCCCCCCCCCCCCTCTCACTCACTATAAGAAGAAGAAAAAGAAGCCATTTAGAAGTTGCAGAGAAGAGATCAACAATCGACATGGGAGGTGAGCTGAGCAAGAATAATGGAGGGTACTATTACAGCTGCGAGAAGGAAATGATGAATCTGAAACACAGAGTGAAGATTCTGCAAGAGGAGAAAAAGACGATGGCGATGGAGAGAGAGAGGGAGTACATGAACTGTGAGAGAGAGATAATGGTGTTTGCTTTGAAGGAGACTGAGTGGAAGAGAGAGAGGGAGAAGCTGAAGGAGGAGGTGGTGCGGCTGAGGAAGGCGGTAGAGGAAAGGGAGGAGAAGATAGGAGAGACGACAACGAAGAGGGACAAAATGGGAATAACGGAGAAAGGTGAGGATAATAGTGGCAAAGAGTGGGAATTACTGGGGACTAAGCTTCTTGTTGAGAAGATGAAGGAAGAAAGAGCAAGAAGAGATGAAGCTGTAGAGAAATGGAAACAACTTTATCTGGAAATTAAGACTGAGTTGGATGATCTCATTCAGAGAACTTATGATGGTATGTATATATCTAATTCTATGGACTAATTTAGATTTTTAAAATTATTATAATTAATTATATCAAATCGAGTCCATTTCACTCGACCTAGTTGTTATCACTTGGAATTCAAGAAGAGATTTTGACAAAAGCTTTTGCATTTTTTCGTGTAGAGATTCAAATTGTCTGGTTAATTAGCGACAATTCTGGTTAATGTTTAAGAGCTAGTGGAGTAATGTTTATGCTGAACTTGCAGAATTTCTGGAAAATAATTAAGTGTGTTGAACAATAATATTTGTTTGAAAAGAAACATATTAGTTAGTTGATTGAAGATATTCAATATGAATATTTGCATTTTTATGTTTGAGAAAGTCACTCTCTTTTCCTAGGATAAAAATTGAAATATTACATGTTTATTATATTTCTATTATCATTATTTAATTAATTGAAATGGTATGTCTCTTCCCATTACTTTTTTTGCATATTTAAAAGCCAATTTTTTTCTTTTACACATTTACATTTACATTTTTTTAAAAAAGTTCTATTCTATTCTACTGTAGGTTGATTTTTACCCATAACATACACAAACATATACTGTAGGTTGATTTTTACTTTTAACTAACTAATTGAATTAAATTCAGTTAGTTGTCAGGTAGGTTGTCTTTCACTGTCCTTCTTTAGAGTTAGAGTTGATTGATGAAAACTTTCTACACTGATTAAGAAAACATTATTTTTACCCTACGTTACGTTCACTGGTTGAGGAAGTACATTGGTTGGGGAATGCGTGTGAAGTAATATTTTTAACCACCGTAATTTGCACTTAATTATGAGGGTTCAAATTATGTTTTTAACAATTTTACATTGTTTGAAGGAAAAAAAAAAGTAAAATAAGAATATTAATAAAATTTAGATAGGTGGAATCTGACATGCACAATCTATATTCTATTGAAATAAATTATTAATGAGAATATATGTTTGATTTATATTTATATTTGTTCACAAACAGGTGATGGGGTATGTTGGAAAGCAAAAGAAAATGAGGTGAATATTCAGAAAATGAAGAGAGAATTAGAAGACAAAGAAGGAACCATCAAGTCATTGAGATCTGAATTGGAGTCATTGGAACAAGAAAAGGTAAAAAAGGAGAGAGAGTTTGATTTGTTGAGACAAAGCTTGAGAATCATGAATGGCGGCAACAAGAAGAATGTAGTTCAAACAAAAGAGAAGCTTATGAAAGCCATGAAAAATGTTAGATAATTAATTAATTAATTTGTTTGTTGCTTCAACAATTGTAAAATTAATTAAAGATTCTCTAAAGGTTAAAGAGAGTAAAGTAGGTCCCACCTGCGTGAAATTTACATATATACGTGTAGAGGTGAGACTTTCTTTTCTCTCTTTCCCCCTCTTTCTTTCTTTCTTTCTTTACTTCACCATCACTTGTTATTTTCAAAGATCTTGGATTGGATTTGTATATGTATTTTTGTACACCTATTTAATGGTAGTACTTTCTTTATCTGCATAAAAAAAATGTGAAATTAAATATTTTTCATGATAAACTAATTTTTGGAAAAATATTAGTGAGGTCTTAAAAAAAATATATGTATATTAAAAAAGTCTCAACCTCAAATTCCAATTAAAAAAAAAAGATCTCCAAGGACTTTTTTAATATTAATTATGGAATTTCAATATTATAAAAAACGTCTTATTGTCAAAATAGCTTTTCCTATTGTTAAAATGGTTCTATGAAAATATTGTTGTCAAAATGGCTCTTTGAAAATATTGTTATCAAAATGATTTTTCATATTATCAAAAAATTTCCTAGTTTTTCTTTTGGAGTGTAGAATTTTAGAAACTTACAAAATTTTTGACAATAGGAAAGTCATTTTGACAATAATATTTTCAATAGGGAAATTTTAATAAAAAGAAAAACCATTTTGACAACATAACTTTTTTGATATTGAAATTCCGTAGTTAATATCAGTAAGGGATTTGGTGTTGGGACTTTATTGATATTTCTTTTATTCCTTGGAACCTCACTGTTATTTTCTCTAATTATATATATATATATATATATATATATATATATATATATATATATATATATATATATATATTCCATTTATCCCAAATGAAAAAGTGAATTTTACTTTTCACAGAAAAGAAACGGGTAATTATTCATTTATTGGATCTTGAAATAGACAAGAAGAGAGGATGCAAGACAATGATTTGCTATATTTGTTATTCTTTCACTCACTTTCTTATATAGAAGCAAACAAATTCATAGATTATTTCAAAGGAGATTCAATCACCTTATGATAGAGTAATTAAGCCAAAAGGGTGTCATGATAATTAATTGGCCCTTTTTTTTTTTTTTTACCTAATTTCCTATTCATCATCTTTCGTTTCTCATTATTTTTTTAAAACTGGGAAATATCGTTAATCAATATCTTAACAGTTGTCCATCTTTGAATAGAAATAAAATTATTTACTTTAATATTAGTCAAATAGAAGAGACTTAATGTATTTTAAAAAAATTGAACTAATTTTTTATGAAATTATGATAGCAGTTATAATACCCCAAAATTTGTATTTTTCTTAAATATGATATATTGGTGAATTTTGAATTGGTATTTAGTTTGGCGTGAATAGTATTTACTATTCATATATACGTATTTACTATTCATAAATACGTATTACTATTTATAAATACGTATTTAATTAGGTATATACTATTCACGTGGGACCCACGGCCAAATAATTTCCCTCTGTCGACAGAAAACCCGTGAGTGTGAAAATAATTTGACGCGGGACCCACTCAATAATATAATATTATTGTAATATAATATCTTATATTTTGGGAAATAATAGAAATAGAATTATTTCCAATAATCCGTGAACTAGGTTTCTTAGGTAAGGACATATTATAAACAAGTGAATTTTTATCTCAGAGTGGGTTATTTCCGAAGTCATTTCCGAAATCGGCGGAATGATTATTGAGATAGGTCGAAACCGATATTTTGAATCAGGACAGATAGTAGAACCTTTAGAAAATAAATCATTACTCAAAATCCTTGAATTAAGTAGTAAACAACTGCACATATTATGAATCAGTGAATTTTTGTCTCGAAGATGGTGTCACCCGAAGTAATTTCTGTTACCGGCAGTGTCCAACTTAAAATCTTTGACAGATTACGAAATACCCTGAATGAGGTCAAAAATTCAGTTGACCCAGATATTTTTAAAGAGGAAGAATAGAGCTTCAGGGCTGTGCTTCCGAATTTTTGAGAATTTGCAAAAGATCACGCGGTCAGAACACCGAACAGAAATTTTATCAGTAAAAAATACTATTTGCATTATTAAAAAAAAAAAAAAAAGAGGAACACCCGTGAACCTTTTTAATATTTTTTTAATATTTTTGGAAATTACGAAAAATGACCCAAAAACAAGAAATTACACTTAAGGACCCATTTTCCAACACTATAAATAGAGGCCTCACTTCTTCATTTTCTTCACACCAAACTCAGATCACAACGGTCGAGTTTAATAGAAGAGAGAGAATTCTTAGAGTTTAGAGGGAGAATTTAGAGTAAAGTTCTCGGAGCTGAAGAGAAGGAGTAAGAACTTCAAGGGTAAGTTCTTTGGTCTCTAGTCTTAAGATTTGGTAGTTTCTTTTGGTAATTATAGTAGAAATGCCAGATAGAGTTTTTTTTCTGAGTATGCTCTGTGGCTGCAGCTTAGTCTGATCTGTCACATCAGAAAAGAATTATTCTTGGGCAGTAATGTTATTTACCAATACAGTAAATACTATTTACCAAACAGTAAAAATTATTTACCGTCACGGTAAAAATATTTTTACTGGTACTATTCACATGAATAGTGAATACTATTCACATGAATAGTAAATCTTCAACGTAGAATTCCACAAGTATTGCAAAGTTGATGGCCAATGATAAATGTGATATTGTTCCTATAGGGTATCTGTGAACTTGTACCGCTGTTTTCCGTTAGAAGTACCGTTTTAGTCAAACGTACCAAAACATCATCAACGAAGGTACGGACGCGTATTGTAACCTTAACTCTGATGCTTATGGTATGCTTATATGTGATAGATAGTCTGAAATTCTGTTTTTGAAAATTGATCATACACATACAACTTGATACGGGTTATAGTCTTGATAATGCCGTTATGTTTTCCTAGCGCTGAGGACACGGATGTACACCGTGGCACTGGTGAATAGTGCAGACTATAATAACATGCATATTGCAGTGGCTGTGTTATGTTATTATTTGATTATGAATGTATTGTATGTGATTATTACTGTTTTTGCCATGGATATCTGTCATTCATATTTGATACATAAGCATGAGGTTAACCGTTACCTGAGGTTCAATGGTAATTTGAACCTCAGCTCTTGCTTTAGCCCCAGGATCCTCAGGAGGACAATCCAAGGAGAAGGGTAAGCAGGTGGCGTGAAGAGGCAGAAAAGGAGTTTTCTTTTAAAATCTTTATTTCTGTTTTTCTGAATATTCGACTCTTGGATGACTGTAACAGAAGACTGATGCACCTTAAATGAATGTTTTATCAGTTACTCGTTTCACGACTATTCCGATGCTCTACTCTGATTAAATCTTTTCAAATTCTGATCGAACTATTTCGAAAACACTTTAGAAAATTGGGATGTTACATTTTTGGTATCAGAGCAGACGGTTCTGAAGTTAACTAAGTTACTCCAAAAAGTCTGGCTAGGCCGGTGTATTTGAGTAACGGAGTTAGGTTCGGAGTTTTTTTTAAAAAAATATTTTCCGGCTAGAACCTGGCTCAGTTATAAGAAACCATTGGTGCCGAAGGCAAGGCTAGTCTATATGGTTCGGTCAAGCAGTCACCATAGAGTTGGTGAGACCCCCATGATAGACACTTACCTGGCCAATCGGTTGATTAATTGAGTTAGGCTCTAAGCCGTAGTTTTGGAACATATTTCGAAAAGAGTACTGATATAACTTTGGTGTACGTGTTTCAGGAAATGGCTAGATCCCCACTTAGTTATCAAAGAGCCCCTTTTGTTTACCGTTACGGACGTGTGAGACGTGTTGCTCGAAAAACTGTAAACCCTCAGATGGTGGCCCGAAGATTGAACCCTGACCCGGTTTATTCCCCGCCCGCATCTGCACCTCAAATTGTGCCAATACGTTCTGTTCCTGCTAATGATTTGGGGTTGCCATACAATCCACATTACCCTGTTGAACACTTACATGACCCAGAGCCCGAATACCATCCAAGCCCAGAAAACTCTGATGGTTCTAATTCTGTTCCAGCCATACTTACACCAGGTTCCCCAGCAGATTCACATCATTCCTCTGTTGGGGACAATTTTGACTACATCAATGTAGCTGACTTAGAAGAAGAGCACGCAGATAATGTAGCTATTTTAGAAAACGCTGACGATGAAAACCTACGGTATGTGCTGAATGGCAACCGCGACTTGACGGAGATTTTGTATGATGACTTTGTTCGAGCAGGCTGGAATGTGGCAACCGCTCAAGAGCAGTACTTACGCTTCTTGACCCGTGTTAGGGAGCTTTACGATATGTTCATGCCCTTCAACAGCCCCTATCCTCCCGAAGACTGGATCCGATCCACTCTTCATCATTTTCCTCGAACCAATTTCTGGATTCACAAAACGAATGAACTTCTCGATGCAGGACATATTGAGAAGGTCTACATCCATCTACTGCTGATCCAAAGCTGGGTACATCGTAGCATGTGAACCAGGAGGGAGACAAAAACCAGAATCAGTCCAAGGAAGCAATGGAAGTGCTAGTGACGCATAGTAATAGTAGTAGTAGATATAGACGCTGTTGTAGTACACCTTTAAAAGACCCTAAGGAGATAAATTGTAAAATAAAGCAATTACTGTGAATGATGGTTGATTATAAAAATATATAATTATGTTTGAATATGTGCTAAGCCTATTTGTATGCTAATTATTATTTCTCTAACGTTCATATGGTTTCATAAATAAAAGATTTAAGTATGGCAAACTCGAGAGGATCCGGAGTCCCTAGAGGACGAGGCAGAGGCCGAGGTAGAGGTCGAGGCAGAGGTAGACAAACGCAAGTAATACCCCTGCCAGGTCCGGAACAACCACAGCAACCAGAGCGGGATGAGATGCAGGAGATGAGAAGAATGTTACAAGAGCAAAGGGCACTCATTGATGCGCTTCTTGCAGAACGGCTTGAGAGACAAGCTGAAGGGGGACAAGTAGAGGAAGAACAAATTAATGAGGAGAATGAAAACAACAACGAACACGACGAAGAACGTAACAATGAAGTTGAGGGAACCAATCGATTCCAAATACCTCCCCAACAAGAGAGAGCGATGGCTGAGCTACAGCAACCGAATAGAGTGGTCGAGAATACCCAATATTGGGTAACACAATTCTGTAAAATGAAACCCCCAGCTTTCCGAGGCAAGCTTGATTCAGCAGAAGACTGGTTGATGCAGCTGGATAAGATATTCGAAGTCATAGAATGTCCGGAAGATAGAAAAGCTCAACTGGCAATTTATAAGCTGCAAGGAGATGCAGATCGTTGGTGGAAGAGCATTGCGGCAACACTGCGAGCACGTCACTGTCCCATTACGTGGGAGAAATTCCTAGAAAAATTCAACGAGCAATATTTTCCACCCTCTGTTCAGATGATTAAGGAATCTGAATTTCTGCACATTCGACAAGGGCAAGATGAATCTTTTGATGACTACTATGCACGTTTCACCAATTTGTCTCGATATTCAACCCTCTTTAGGCAATGTGAAGATGAAGGCAGTATGGCAAACATACTGATTTATGGCTTGAAGTATGAAATAAGGGAGAAGCTTGTGTCGCAGCAATTCTCACAATTGATTCAAGCGGTGGAAGCTTGTCGATTGATCGAAAGAAATTTGAAGGAGCTCAGGAAGACTAGAGTCTTTCATAGTAGTGGCCCCAGTCGTGGCGGTTTTACCCGTGGAAACTCATCGCAGAAACGGAAGACCAATTGGAGTAATTTCCGTGAAGGAAACAAGAGGCCATTCCAACCTGGGCAGCAGAACTTCCCAAGGGTACAGACATCCAGAGCATGTCCAAAATGCGGAAGGTATCATCAAGGAACTAACTGCGAAGGAAAGATTGTGTGCTACAAGTGCCAGCAGCCGGGGCACCTTAGCACAAACTGTCCACAAAAAGCACTGGAGGCGAGGCCGCAAAACCCAGGTCGAGTTTTTGCTTTAACGAATGAAGAAGCCAGAAAATCTCCGGAAATGATCAAAGGTACTATTTCTCTTAATGGGAATTTACTCCAAGCATTGTATGATTCTGGTGCTAGCCACTCGTTTATTTCATATGATTGTGCGAAGCGGCTAGGAATGCATGCTTATAGACTACCATATGATCTACTAGTAGCCACACCACTTGGTGCGAAATCCTTAGCTTCTGATGCATGCCTTAATTGTATTGCGAGCGTAAATGGACGAGATTCAAACATAGATCTTATCCGACTACCGCTTAGTGGCATCGACGTTATTCTCGGTCTTGATTGGCTGACGGCTAACAATGCGATAATTGATTGCGGAAGTAAACAGATATCCTTTGCACCCCCGCACAACCGAAGCAAGGTTGATGGGAGTCTGAGTTATATCTCAGTTTCGGAAGCAGAAAAATGCATAATGCATGGTTGCCAAGCATACATGGTATTTTTCTCTGTAAAGGCGGAAGCTGAACTCTCACTCAAAGACATTCCGGTTGTCAATGAGTTCCCTGATGTGTTTCCAGAGGATCTCACTGAGTTACCTCCTGAAAGAGAAGTTGAGTTCGCTATTGAATTGATGCCTGGAACGGGATCAATATCAAAAGCACCATACCGAATGGCGCCGAACGAGATGCAGGAGTTGAAGAAGCAACTTGAAGAACTGCTGGAGAAAGGGTTTATTCGACCCAGCGTGTCACCTTGGGGAGCCCCCGTATTGTTTGTTAAAAAGAAAGACGGAAGCCTACGACTTTGTATCGACTACCGTGAGTTGAACAAAGTAACTATCAAGAATAAATACCCACTTCCCCGAATCGATGATCTACTCGACCAACTATCTGGTTCCTGTGTATTTTCAAAGATCGATTTGCGCTCAGGATACCACCAGCTTCGAGTAAAAGCCAGTGATATTCCAAAAACAGCTTTTAGAACCAGATATGGGCATTACGAATTTCTTGTGATGCCTTTCGGATTAACTAATGCACCTGCCGTATTCATGGATTACATGAATCGGATTTTTCGCCAGCACCTAGACAAGTTTGTAGTAGTATTCATCGATGATATACTGATCTATTCAAAAAGCAGAGAGGAGCACGAGGAACATCTGCGAATCGTATTAGGTATACTACGTGACAAGCGACTTTTTGCTAAGTTTAGCAAATGTGAATTTTGGCTGCCAGAAGTGAGATTTCTGGGCCATGTCATAACTCGCGACGGAGTTGCCGTTGATCCTAGCAAGGTAGAAGCGGTTCTGGACTGGAAGAGACCAGAAACAGTGACAGAGATACGTAGCTTCCTGGGTCTAGCGGGATACTACCGCAGATTCATTCAGAATTTCTCGCGTCTTGCCTTACCATTGACAAAGCTCACAAGGAAAAACCAACCTTTTGTGTGGGACGAGGACTGTGAGTCGAGTTTTCAAATACTGAGGGAGAGATTGACTACAGCACCAGTATTGATCATCCCAGATCCAGATGAGACTTATACAGTATATAGTGATGCCAGTGGACAAGGATTGGGATGCGTCCTGATGCAACAGGGCAGGGTAGTAGCTTATGCCTCTCGTCTGTTAAAGCCTCACGAGTTGAACTATCCTACGCATGATTTAGAACTTGCAGCTATCGTGTTTGCTTTAAAAATATGGAGGCATTATCTCTATGGTGCAACCGTAGAGTTATACTGCGACCACAAGAGTCTGAAATACCTTTTTGATCAAAAGGAACTCAACATGAGACAACGTCGCTGGATGGATTTGCTAAAAGATTACGACTTGGAGATCAAGTATCATCCGGGTAAAGCAAACGTTGTAGCTGATGCACTCAGTAGAAAAACGGTACTCACTGCGTACATGATGATACAAGAGCGGAAACTACTTGAGGAGTTCAGAGACCTAAACCTGACCAATCAGGTTTGCATGAACCACTGCACATCCGATGACATCTATCTTGAAAGTCTCCTTGTTAGTCAAGGGGAATATGATCTGAGAGATGCGGTTGAGGAAGCTCAAAAGCACGATGAGTGGGCTATAGCAGCACGGGAGATGATCTCACGAGGAGAGACCCAAGACCGTGACCTATCGCCAAGTGGCTTGGTCAGATACAAGAAGCGGATCTACATTCCGAAGGATGGTGAATTACGACAGAAGATACTAGACGAGGCTCATAAGAGCAGATATACTCTACATCCGGGAATGGTCAAAATGTACCGGAACTTGAAATCCGAGTTTTGGTGGCCCAGATTGAAGAAAGATGTAACTGAATACGTGGGAAAATGTTTGACCTGTCAAAGAGTTAAAACTGAACACCAACGACCCCCTGGTCTTCTTCAAGGTTTGGAAATTCCAGAATGGAAATGGGAGAACATTACCATGGATCTAGTGGTAGGGTTACCTAAGATCAGACAACACGACGCGATTTGGGTAATTGTTGACCGATTGACTAAGTCAGCACACTTTCTCCCCATTAGTATTAATTACTCACCAGAACGTTTGGCGGAGATTTATATCAAAGAGATCGTAAGACTTCATGGTGTACCTAAGAGTATTGTCTCTGATCGGGACCCGCGATTTACGTCCCGATTCTGGGAGGCTTTGCATGCAGAGATGGGAACTAAGCTAAGACCTAGTACGGCTTATCACCCACAGACCGATGGTCAATCTGAAAGGACAATACAGACGCTAGAAGATATGCTTAGAGCGTGTGTATTGGATTTCAAAGGTCATTGGGATAAACACTTACCGCTGGCCGAATTCGCTTACAACAATAGTTACCATTCGAGCATACAGATGGCTCCGTTTGAGGCATTGTACGGGCGGAAGTGTCGATCACCTATATGCTGGACAGAATTGTCGGAGCGAGAATTCATCGGGACAGATTTAGTTGATAAGACCTCCAAGCAAATTGCATTGATCAAACAGAGACTCCTAACAGCACAAAGCAGACAGAAGAGTTACGCTGATAAGAGGAGAAGACCACTAGAATTCGAGGTTGGAGACCATGTGTTTCTCAAGGTATCCCCGGTAACTGGTGTTGGAAGAACGCTTAAAAGACGAAAGCTAAGTCCTCGTTACATTGGGCCATTCGAAATCTTGGCAAAACGTGGACCGGTCGCATATCAATTAGCTTTGCCCCCGAATCTGAGTAAACTCCACGACGTCTTCCATGTTTCTCAATTGAAGAAGTATCAACCTGACCACGATCATATTATCCAATATGAAGATGTCGAAGTGCGACATGATAACACTTTTGAGGTCGAGCCAGAGCAAATTGTTGATTACCAGGAGAAGCGGCTTCGACAAAGAAGTATCCCGTTCGTGAAAGTAGTATGGAGAGGCTTATCTCCTGCTGAGGCAACTTGGGAAACAGAAGAAGATATGAAAAAAAAATATCCGGAGTTTATGGCTCAAAGTTTAGTTAGTGTAGAGTAAAATTTCGGGGACGAAATTTTATTTAACGGGGGGAGAAATATAATACCCCAAAATTTGTATTTTTCTTAAATATGATATATTGGTGAATTTTGAATTGGTATTTAGTTTGGCGTGAATAGTATTTACTATTCATATATACGTATTTACTATTCATAAATACGTATTACTATTTATAAATACGTATTTAATTAGGTATATACTATTCACGTGGGACCCACGGCCAAATAATTTCCCTCTGTCGACAGAAAACCCGTGAGTGTGAAAATAATTTGACGCGGGACCCACTCAATAATATAATATTATTGTAATATAATATCTTATATTTTGGGAAATAATAGAAATAGAATTATTTCCAATAATCCGTGAACTAGGTTTCTTAGGTAAGGACATATTATAAACAAGTGAATTTTTATCTCAGAGTGGGTTATTTCCGAAGTCATTTCCGAAATCGGCGGAATGATTATTGAGATAGGTCGAAACCGATATTTTGAATCAGGACAGATAGTAGAACCTTTAGAAAATAAATCATTACTCAAAATCCTTGAATTAAGTAGTAAACAACTGCACATATTATGAATCAGTGAATTTTTGTCTCGAAGATGGTGTCACCCGAAGTAATTTCTGTTACCGGCAGTGTCCAACTTAAAATCTTTGACAGATTACGAAATACCCTGAATGAGGTCAAAAATTCAGTTGACCCAGATATTTTTAAAGAGGAAGAATAGAGCTTCAGGGCTGTGCTTCCGAATTTTTGAGAATTTGCAAAAGATCACGCGGTCAGAACACCGAACAGAAATTTTATCAGTAAAAAATACTATTTGCATTATTAAAAAAAAAAAAAAAAAAGAGGAACACCCGTGAACCTTTTTAATATTTTTTTAATATTTTTGGAAATTACGAAAAATGACCCAAAAACAAGAAATTACACTTAAGGACCCATTTTCCAACACTATAAATAGAGGCCTCACTTCTTCATTTTCTTCACACCAAACTCAGATCACAACGGTCGAGTTTAATAGAAGAGAGAGAATTCTTAGAGTTTAGAGGGAGAATTTAGAGTAAAGTTCTCGGAGCTGAAGAGAAGGAGTAAGAACTTCAAGGGTAAGTTCTTTGGTCTCTAGTCTTAAGATTTGGTAGTTTCTTTTGGTAATTATAGTAGAAATGCCAGATAGAGTTTTTTTTCTGAGTATGCTCTGTGGCTGCAGCTTAGTCTGATCTGTCACATCAGAAAAGAATTATTCTTGGGCAGTAATGTTATTTACCAATACAGTAAATACTATTTACCAAACAGTAAAAATTATTTACCGTCACGGTAAAAATATTTTTACTGGTACTATTCACATGAATAGTGAATACTATTCACATGAATAGTAAATCTTCAACGTAGAATTCCACAAGTATTGCAAAGTTGATGGCCAATGATAAATGTGATATTGTTCCTATAGGGTATCTGTGAACTTGTACCGCTGTTTTCCGTTAGAAGTACCGTTTTAGTCAAACGTACCAAAACATCATCAACGAAGGTACGGACGCGTATTGTAACCTTAACTCTGATGCTTATGGTATGCTTATATGTGATAGATAGTCTGAAATTCTGTTTTTGAAAATTGATCATACACATACAACTTGATACGGGTTATAGTCTTGATAATGCCGTTATGTTTTCCTAGCGCTGAGGACACGGATGTACACCGTGGCACTGGTGAATAGTGCAGACTATAATAACATGCATATTGCAGTGGCTGTGTTATGTTATTATTTGATTATGAATGTATTGTATGTGATTATTACTGTTTTTGCCATGGATATCTGTCATTCATATTTGATACATAAGCATGAGGTTAACCGTTACCTGAGGTTCAATGGTAATTTGAACCTCAGCTCTTGCTTTAGCCCCAGGATCCTCAGGAGGACAATCCAAGGAGAAGGGTAAGCAGGTGGCGTGAAGAGGCAGAAAAGGAGTTTTCTTTTAAAATCTTTATTTCTGTTTTTCTGAATATTCGACTCTTGGATGACTGTAACAGAAGACTGATGCACCTTAAATGAATGTTTTATCAGTTACTCGTTTCACGACTATTCCGATGCTCTACTCTGATTAAATCTTTTCAAATTCTGATCGAACTATTTCGAAAACACTTTAGAAAATTGGGATGTTACAGCAGTACTCATTATTGTCAAACTCGCGAGTTGACTCTCCAAGTTTACCGTCTTTATGTTTCTACCTTACTAAATCGAGTCAAGTCTCTAGCAAACTCGTGTCAACGGTAAACTCATATAAACTCACGAGTTTACAGACCGAATTTATCGTTTTTACGTTTGTAGCTTACAATATGTGTTAATTTTTTTTCAATTTTGTCATCCTCAACAACTTTATATATGAATTTTATAGAAATTTTTTTATTAGGTATAATAAATTATGAATGTTGATATATTTAATTTTAATTGTTTAGATTTAAAATATATTTAAATCAAATAGTTGTTATTTTTATATTATAATTATTTCATTACACACTGTTAATACATGTTCAATGATAAAAGTAAACTCTTACGAGTTTACCGATTCGAGTTTATGATACGAGTTTACATCATTGTTACGAATTTGCATAGACTCGTGAGTTTGACAACCTTGGCAGTACTAGATATATATTGCTTAATTCTGATAACTAAAAAATCAATTCCACTAATAAAAAAGTTGGTTTGGTTGTTGAAAGATTGGCTTATGTTCAAGAGCCTTTATTTAAATTCCACAAAAATGGGTAATCTATATAACAACTTTTGTCTACCGTTATTTTGATAAGCCCTTAAAAAAACTCGTCAATCATCAACAATTTTATTAAAACCCAATAATTTTTTACTGATTTACCATTCATGCACAGTTCATTGTATAGTACTTTAGTTTCTTTTTCCTAATTTAGTTTTCTTTTAATTAATAAATAGTGGTTCTCAAACAGTTGTTTTAGGCCCCTTAAATTTCTTTACATTTAAACCGTTAGCCATGTAGTTTAAAATAGATTTGAAGCTATGATTAATAGTGTTAAGTGTAACATGTGTCGTTTAACTTAGTTTAAATTGTTGAATTGGTGTTGATTGGACAATATTGTATGTGCTGACTATATGGCGAAACATGATCATGAGGCCCTGGATGGTGTGGACGTGGTTTTAATATCAATAGTTCCAAGTAGTTGCCTTAAAGTGTTTTTGAAGGACCAAGCGGCGTGTCAACCCTAGTTTTTGGTGTAGTTCATTATATTAAGGGCTAGATTTTCATAGTCTTGTCCCTCCTAACTTTCTCAAGCTTCGGCTTGCCTGTTTTCCTATAAAAAAAAAAATTGTTGAAGTGGTTGTCGATTGGACATGTTAGGCCTACAGATCATTTGCTGAACTAAACAAGAGTTTTTTTTTAAGGGAAAATTAAAATAAAGGACTAAGAGAATATAATATTTAGAATAAAGGACCATAAAAATTGTAATTATTTAGAAGGACCAAACATCATAATATAAATTTAAAATTACTCAATTGTCTCTAATCAAATCTCATGTATTATCTCTTGTATTCATAATTAAAAAATACCTAAAATTAAAACTAAACTGTCTATCATGATATGATCATGTCTTCTTTTTTTTCTTGATATATTATTTAATTAATAACTATTAAAAATAAAAACTAAACTTTTTTCACTGTTTGAATATATTATTTAAGGGTAATTTCACTATTTGAATTAACTAAATTACCTCTAATCAAACCTCATGTATTATCAATTAAGTGCTTTTTATATAAATAAAAATTAAATTCTTTTCATATGTTTAAAGATAGAATAGGTTAATTAGATTTTAAATTTTATTAACATTGCATGAATTTTTAACCTACATAAATTGCTTCTAAAACAAAAATAAATCATACAAATTTTCTTGTTTTAACATATATGATAAATTATAAAAGACCTTGACTTTTATTAAAATATAATTCCAATTTTTTTTGATTTAAAAGCAATTGTAATTTTAACAAATTGAAGCATGCATATAATTTTTTTTATAGATATATATTCAAGTTGTGAAAATGAAAATCGAAAAAATTATTGTTTAATTTTATAAAACTTAAAACTTTGTATTCGTTTTAAAAATAGAGTGGGGAAGAGAATGTAGAAAGGAATGTAGGTGATTTTTTTAGAGGCATTTTAGTACTTGAAATTTTATATTTTTATATTTGGTCCTTCTAAATAATTACAATTTTTATGATCCTTCTCCATAAATATCTTTTCCTCTAAGTTCTTCATTCTAATTTTCCCTAAAAAAAACCCATCAGATGAGCTAGTCCCTCACATAGTGGCGAATCAAGGTTTGAATTTTTGTTGAAAGAGATGCTCATTTTTTTTTTGGGATTACAAAGGATGATTAGACACTATTCAGAAGTAACAGAGCACATTCGTGCCCATCCTTTGCCCGCTATGTCTGCCTGAAGGAAGAAACACAGGGCCTCTGGTGGTTCCTGGAGGATATAGATCCCATCTCCTAAGCTCAGTGCCCATCCTTCGCCCACTATGTCTGCTTGAGGTTTGAATTTTTGTTGAAAGAGATGCTCATATTTAATATCTAACAGTATTTCAAATAAGATTGCTTCAAGAAAAAGAAAAAAAAGCACAACGTAGCTTAGATTTTAAGACATACTATATAGCTGATTTTCCGTCACTACTACAACAAACATTATATAAAAAAAAAAAAGTCCTAAATTTGACTCATTTAACGTCCTTTTTTCTAGGGATGTCTCGTGAGGGGTAGTAAAAAAAAATACTTTTGGCGACCTGAATTTAAATTCAGGTCGCCTTACTGTTTTTTTTTTTTGGAAAAAAACCGCCACGGGGTTGGCCACGAAAGAACAAATCAAAAATCAAATTCCAGAAATACTTTCTTTTTTATGTTACAAGCAAAAAATTCCAAAACCAGCAAGAACAAGAAAAGAACACAAAGAGAGTAATCGAAACAGAGATAACAAGGAATATACAATGAAAAAAAAAAGAAAAAAAAACTAACAAGTAACTAACAACTCGCATTCTAATCCCCTAAAATGGAAGGAATAAGGAACAAGAATGCAAAAAACAGAGTAATTTCAGATCTGCAAGAGACTTGGTGTTTATAGTATCGTCTCAGAGCCACGAGGAGATTTCCAAATCTGCAAAAATTGGTGCCCTCTCAGATCTAAAAAATCAACAAGAGTCAGATCTAGAAAAACACTTACTGGCGGTAGCGTTTTGGATGAAATCGATGGTGACTCTTGTTTCGAAGTGAAGATTCTGGCGTCTCATTGCTCGGTCTCCTCACCCAGCCAAATCGAAGAGTGTTGAAGGAGTAGAAATAGATCAAAAGAGAAGATGGGGTATAGAGGAGAGAAGAGGAAGGCGTATGTGCAAATCAAAAATGAGAAGAGGAAGGCGTACATGGGAAATTAAATGGTGTGCAGATGACAGAAGGGATAAATGAAATTAAAAAAATTTCATTTTAGGCGACCTAAATTAATGTTTGGGTTGTCTAAAGTCTCAAAAAAATTTTAGACGACCTAAATTAATATTCAGGTTGTCTAAAGTCTCAAAAATGATATAAATTTTCAAGATTTTTTTGTGGCCAAAAAATCCTAAATGGCGCCAAATAATTCATTTTAGGCGACCTAAATTATTATTTGGGTTGTCTAAAGTTTCAAAAAAATTTTAGGCGACCTAAATTAATATTTGGGTTGTCTAAAGTCTTAAAATTACTATCAATTTTCAAGAATTTTCTTGCGCCAAAAAAATCTTAAATGGCGCCAAATATTTCATTTTAGGCGACCTGAATTAATATTTGGGTTGTCTAAAGTCTCAAAAAAATTTTAGGCGAACTAAATTAATATTTGGGTTGTCTAAAATGAATGAAACCCAAATATTAATTTAGGCGACTTGAATTGCATTCAGGTCGCCTAAAATCCAAAATTGGCGACTTGAATTTAATTCAGGTCGCCAATGTTAAAAAAATTTAAAAAACAAAACCACTTACGGAGCCAAACAACTAAATTTTATTCTTTAAAAAAATCTCATGGCGCCAAAATTTATTCCAATTTGGGCGACCTGAATTCAATTCAGGTTGCCTAAATTCAAATATTGGTGACCTGAATTCAATTCAAGTCGCCTAAATTCACGCTAAAAATGATTTTTACTCCAAAGAACATTAAATACCATGGTGCCAAACAAAAAATTCTCTCACGAAACTACTTAAAATGTCCTGAAATTATGTTAGAACGCCAAAAATCAATTTTACAAATCCTAAACTTTTATTCAAGACGCTTAAGGCTCATTTTCCTTCCATATATTTACAAGAATGCTACTGCCTTCATTTTTTACTTCCTATTTTTAAATATGGACGTTTTTTAGGATAATAATATCCAATTTTTGTAGTAATGCGTTTAACAATGTTAATCCCATCACCTACGAGTTTTTATTTTTAACTATACAGACTAATGTTTTAGATGGAAAAAAAGAAATTTGAGGGGTTAAAAACAACTCAAAATTAGCGAGATCAAAACAAAAAATGACGGTAAACAGAAAAAATCAACAATGATAGTCATTTTTTGTTGGCCATCAACCCATTTTTAATCTTAGGTAAACCAATTGGAAGTCATTTCTAACTAATTTATAAATACTAACAAAAACAGGGAAAAATGTTAAATTTATCATAAAATTCAAGTAATTTTTAATATTCTCTTTATCATGTACTAATTAAATTCTAAGAAAAAATTAATTTCTATTATTTCATATTACTTTTATTAAATATGGACATGTATAAAAGTTATTTAAGACCCCTTATAAATATTAAACGCTCACCCTATCTCTACTATAATTACTTTCCATAAATAATTTTTTGTCTTTTTTATATTATGGTGTTAGAGTTTAATGTAATTAATAAATATAATTAAATTTTATGACAAATTTAATAGTATAAATTATTATGAAATATAAAGATACAGTCAAATCTAATGGAATATAATGTAAAGGAATATAATAGCTTCATTGGGATGGCAGCCCTACTATGGCTAAATTATTAATGAGACCTCAGAAGTGGCTTCAATCGTCTCTTGCTTCACAAAACAACAAACGAATTATCTGTCTCAAAGGTCCCATTTCTGATCATATGTGAGGAATCTAAACCATTATTGCTTCCGCTTTATGTCAATATTTATTTGACTTTTTTAGTACAAAATTAGCTTTCGTGTCACTTCATGCTTTCTCCTATCACTTACTCGTGACAAGTTTGGCATATTTTTTATTTTTTTTCCTTTTTATCAATAAGTGTGAAATTCAAGTTAACAAATAAATTTTTTTTTTTGCTCGAAAGTTAACAAATAATTCAAATCTCATTCTTTTGTATGTATAAAGTAATTGTTGTCATGCTGATATCATTTACAAGGATCTGAAATTGAAATTCGGTAATTTCACAATTTTCTCATATTTGTTCCTTTTTTTAGTTTTTTATTTGGAAAAAGACCACCAAAATATGAAAATTTCAAAATAATCCCTCAAAATGACTTAAATTCTATGAGGACTTTAGAAATCTTATGGAATAAAGATTATTTTATTTTATTTTTTTTTAAAAAAAGACATAGTTACCAGAAGTGAAATTATTTGTTACTGTCATAATAGATATTATCATTTAATAGATTATAGTTGTTATTACTTCCAGTCTTAATTATAAGAACACTTTTGTAGTGCAAATTATACTATAAAAGTATTCTTATAATTAGGATCGGAGGGAGTACTTGTTAAATTATTGGTATGGTGGACAATTAGGAAGAAATTTTGTTTAAATTAATTAGTTGTTATTGGTTTGATTATTGTTGTTGTAATTTGATAAGTTTAAAGTTTTTATCAGTTAAAATTGTCATTGTCATTTCATTTTGTTTCTTGGTAATCAAGAGCATTTGGGTGATTTCACTGCAAAATTTAATATCCTAAACTAATTTCTAAAACTTTCATAGCAATTATATCATTTCCGTAAGTATATGTATATGTGTGTGTATATATATATCTATGTGTGTGTACATACACATATATATGTGTGTGTACACACATATATGGCTGTTAATTATTTAAATTCAAGTATTATTGATTTTAATTATAGTATTTTTTTTCAATGTAACTTTTTTTTTTGGGTAATATTCTACTTAAGAGTATTTAATTGTTTTATTCAATTCAAAACCATAGTTTATTGAATTCTTTGTTAGTTCTCTGTTTTGATGATAACTGACAATTGTAAACACAAAATGAAGTTTTGTCTTAGTAAGTTGAAAAACTTACTGTGAAGACAAAACTGGAGTTTTGGTTTCAAAACTCGAGTTTTGAACTTGATAGAGAGCTGCTCACTTTCAATAAATAAAGCAAAACTCAAGTTTCCTTTGGAAACTCAAGTTTTGGATTTACAGAGAGCACTCAGCTTTTCACCTCAAGACAAAACTCGAGTTTCAGTTTGAAAACTCAAGTTTTGAATCATACAGAGACTTCTTAATGTTTTCAACTAAAGATAAAACTCGAGTCTTGATTTGGAAACTCGAGTTTTGGCTACATAGAGAGTCTCTAACTTTTAAACATATACAAACTCATTTTCACGCTAAAACCCCATAACCTTACCTTGCTTTAAGTTTTCCAAGTTTTCTCCAAGTTAAGAGAAAACTTGAGTTTTGATTTCAAAACTCGAGTTTTGACTTGACAGAGAGTTTTCAAGTTTTCACTCAGCATTTGAAAACTCGAGTCTTCAGAGAAAACTCAAGTTTCCAACTTGAACAGATTTTCAAAGTTTTCATCTTTAAATGAAAACTCGAGTTTAGATTTGAAAACTCAAGTTTTGAGCTAACCCGAGAGTATTGCAAGTTTTCAAGGTTTTCATAACTATATGAAAACTCGAGTTTTGATTTCAAAACTCGAGTTTTGATTAGGCAGAGAGCAATGCATTTTATCAATGATGTGAAAACTCAAGTTTCTCTCTTAAAACTCAAGTTTTGGCCAGGCTTAGATTTCTCAACGTTTTCACATTAAAGTGAAAACTCGAGTTTCACTTTGGAAACTAGAGTTTTGGTCAAACAAAGAGCTTTGAAGTTTTTCAATGTTTTGAAAATTCGAATCTTAGATGAAAACTCAAGTTTTGATGTTTTGGATTAAAAAACTTTCACTTCATTAAAAGTCCAAAACTCGAGTTTGGTTTTGGAAACTCGAGTTTTGAGTTTGTTTCAAAATGTGTTCTAAAAGCTTAAATCGCGACTTTTCTCTCTGGAAGGAGGAAACTCGAGTTTGTATATGAAAACTCAAGTTTTGCTTAAGTATACAGTTCAAAACTCGAGTTCAGCAGAACAACACTCGAGTTTCAGTCGCTAAGTTTGTAATTCAAATCTGTCGAATTTGTGAAATCTTTTTGTTTGATTCCAATACTTTCCAGTATTAATCTTCTATGTTCTTAGCCATGATTAATCATTTTGTTAGTGAGTTTCAGATGATTTAGAAGATGTTTATTGAAGGTTAAAAGTAAAAGTAAAAGTGATGTCAGTTCATTAAATGCTAAGTTCAGAAAGTTGCATACTTTTGGGTAATCCATCTGCACACGATTGCAAAGCATTAAAGAATGATTTCTACAATAAGCAACTGCTTCTCCAACGGATTAATCTAGAGGAAGTCAACTCTGAACACTTGGACAACTAGATTAAGTAAGAGAGAGAAGAAAACTAAAACTACCTCTTAACCTGTACAGATCATCTCCAATGGTTTGATTGAAGATGCAACGGTCATTTAATGCTGTCTGACTATAAATAGAGTTGCATTCAAGTAATCTCAACAACTAGAACAGCTGAAAATGGAAATCATTCAAGTCTTGCATTTATTTCTTTAGTTTTCACCTGTATTGTATCTTTTGATACTTGAGCTTCAGTATTCATTATTATCCACTCTGTGAGAGAGTTTATCTTTGTAAAACATTTATTGTAAAGAATCACAAGTCAAGAGGACTTGGTGATTTGGGAGTCATTGATTGCAACTTGTAAGGGGGAGTGAGTTCTAGAGAGAGAACTACTTCTTGAGTGTAGAGTGTGTAATCATTGATATAGTGAAAATCCCAGAGAGTCCGGGGATTGGATGTAGGTCAAGTTGTTAGGACCGAACTAGTATAAATCTCTGTGTCTAGCTGCTCTTCCCTTTACTCTGTTTTTATTGTTTCAAAACAGAGTTATTTTCGAAAATTTTGAAAATACCCAATTCATCCCCCTCTTGGGTATTTAGCTCCACTTTCATTTGGTATCAGAGCTAGGTCTTCTCAAAAGAGCTTAACGTCTCGAGAAGGATCAACATGGAAGGTATTCTACCTGATGGAGCTTCAATCAACAAACCTCCTGGCTTCAATGGAGAACATTACTCATTCTGGAAAGCAAAGTTCAAAATGTTCGTGATGGCAACTGAATATGGGCTATGGAGAGTCTTTGAAAGAGGTGATTATATGCCCACAATCCTTGAAGATGGCGTAAGAGTCATGAAGCTAGAAGAAGATTATGATGACAACGACAGAAGAAATGTCACACTAATTAGCAAAGCTGTTCTTCTACTTCAAAGTGCCCTGAGTCAACAAGAATATTTTTGTGTTTACACCTTACCATCTGCAAAGGCTATGTGGGATGCTCTAGAAATAGCTCATGAGGGGACAATTTGAGTTAAGCAAAATCGCGTCAATACTCTTATGATTGAGTATGATCTTCTGCGCATGAGACCTGGCGAATCCATTGGCAAATTCTAGTTGAGGTTCACTCATCTAATCAATCAACTTGCAGCCTTAGGGAAAGAATATGACCAATTAGTCCAAGTGAGGAAAATTCTGAACATCCTCAACAAAGATTGGGAAGCAAAGGTCACTGCTATCGAGGAAGCTTGAGGAGACTCAATGGCATCAGTGGCTGCTCTCTTTGGCAGTCTCTCTGAATAACAAGAACAAGGGGGTTGCCTTCAAGACTGTCAAAGAAGCTAAAGAGTCAAAGGATGATGATGAAGACGAAGATGAGGAGATTGGTATGATGGTCCGAAGGTTCAAAAAGTTTTACAAGAACGACCAAGGATACAAAAAGTTTCATAAAGGTAGCTCCAGCTATGAAGAAAAGAAGCCTATTATCTGCTATGAATGTGAAAAGCCAGGCCACATCAAGTCTAAATGTCCCCAGCTGAACAACAAAGACAAGGAAAAGAAGAAATTCAACAAATTCAAGAAGAAAGCCTATGTTTCAGCCATTTGGGGAGGTAACTCTTCCAATGAAGAGGAAGAGGAAGAAAAAGCTAATGTCTGTTTGGTTGCAGAAGAAGAAGAGCAACCTGCCAACAATGATGAGGTATATGATTCAAAACCATCTTATGATGAGTTATTTGCTGAATACATTGTTGTGCAAACAGAATTTGAAAAACTTGCTGCAAAATATCTTGCTTTGAAAAAGAAAAATACAACCCTTGAATTGCAAGTTGAAAAACTTTCTTCTCCTGAAATTCTTGTTTGTGATGAGTGTCCTGATCTGAGGAAAAAGAATGTACATTTGACAAAGGCACTTGAGAAATTCACTAGAGGTAGTGAAATGCTCAATGTCATATTGAAACAACAAAGATTTACAAATGACAGATCAGGAATTGGTTACAAACCTGATTTTGATAAGAAGAAAGGTAAAAAGAAGAATGGTGAGAAATCTTATATGAATTATTTTACAAAATCAGTTCATTCTTCAAATCCTTTTACACACTGGAATTATTGCAATAGGAAGGGTCATACTACCTCTTCATGCTTTCATAAAAAGGAAAGAAAAGTAAAACCGTCTGTGAATTATCAATGGGTACCAAAAGGAACTTATGTTCCTAAGGTCCGATCTAACCCCAAAGGACCCAAGAAAAGATGGGTACCTAAGACTTGATCCTCTGTGATTTGCAGGTACGTCTAAGAGCATCAAAATCAAATAAGTGGCACATTGATAGTGGATGCTCTAGACACATGACGGGAGATCAAACAAAATTTACTTCAATCAAGCCTAAAGATGGTGGCAAAGTGACATTCGGTGGAAATTAATTTGGGAAAATAGCTGGAATAGGCGAGATTGGCAATAATGAAGGACCACTGATCAAGGATGTCTACCTTGTGCAAGGGCTTTGCCACAATCTCCTCAATGTTAGCCAAAGCACTGATAAAGGTAACTTGGTTATTTTTGATTCTGAAGAATGTTTGATTGTGAATAAAGATTTTCTCCCTTTACAAAACATCAAATCAAAAGATTTATTTAGAGCACCTAGGGATGGTAATTGTTATACTCTTAACCTCTTTAGAAATGCTTCAGTTTCAGAAAAATGTTTTGTAAGTAATTTGAATGAGAGTTGGCTGTGACACAAGCGATTAGCTCATGTCAACATGTCTCAACTTGACAAATTACTTAAAAAGGATTTGGTGATTGGTATTCCTAAACTTAATTTTAAAAATGACTTAATTTGTGATGCATGTCAAAAGGGAAAACAAACCAAATCATCTTTTAAACCAAAAAATGAGATTTCAACCAATAGATCACTACAATTACTACATCTGGATCTAGTAGGTCCAGCAAGGGCGAGGAGCCTTGGTGGTAATCTACACACATTGGTTATTGTAGATGATTTCTCAAGATTTTGTTGGACCATATTTTTGTCATCAAAAGATGAAACATTTGATCAGTTTGTTGTGTTTGCCAAAAAGGTACAGAATGAGAAAGGTTTATCAATTTCAAGTATAAGGACTGATCATGGAGGAGAGTTCGAGAATCATGCATTTACAGAATTCTGTGATGCTCATGGAATTGATCATAACTTCTCTGCACCTAGAACTCCACAACAGATTGGAGTTGTTGAGAGGAAGAATCGTGTTCTAACTGAGATGGCCAGAGCAATGCTAAATGAAAATCAAACATCTCAAGTCTTTTGGGCTGATGCTATGAGTACCGCATGCTATATCTCAAATCGATCCTACCTCCGGAAGAAGATGAACAAGACACCACACGAGCTGTACAAAGGAAGGAAACCAAATCTTGCCCATCTTCACATCTTTGGATGTAAGTACTATGTGTACAATAATGGTAAGGATAATTTGGGTAAGTTTGATTCTAAAGCTGATATAGGCATATTTCTAGGATATTCCAATAAAAGTAAGGTCTATAGAGTTTTTAATACTAAAACTCGTGTTGTTAAAGAATCAATCCATATTGTGTTTAGTGAAAGTAAATATGATAAACCTTTAGATGATGAAGAAGAAAACGTTTTCAAAAACCAATTCTTTTCAAAAACTATTCCTTCATTTGTTGAAAATTCTGAAGATATTTTTGAGGCTGATCTCCAAAATTCTATTGAAAACCCAGATCAGTCTCAGCCTAGAGCTTGGAGATTTATAAGAAATCATCCTTTAGACCAAGTTATAGGCGATATGAAACAAGGAGTAAGAACTAGAAATAGCACTTTAAATGAAGTAACCTTTTCTACATTCATATCTCATATAGAACCCTCTAAGATTGATGAAGCCCTTTCAGACAATGATTGGGTGATAGCAATACAAGAGGAGTTACATCAATTTGACAGAAATCAAGTTTGGGACTTAGTGCTTAGACCCAAGGACCATCCGGTTATTGGGACGAAATGGGTATTTAAGAACAAACGTGATGAATCCGCAATCATTGTCTGAAATAAGGCAAGATTGGTTGCAAAAGGTTATAATCAAGAAGAGGGAATTGACTATGAAGAAACTTATGCTCCAGTAGCAAGATTTGAAGCTATAAGAGTTCTTTTAGCTTTTGCATGTGTAAAAGGTTTCAAACTTTATCAAATGGATGTAAAAAGTGCATTTTTGAATGGTTTTATTCAAGAGGAGGTCTATGTTGAACAACCTCCTAGTTTTGAAAATGAACATCATCCTGATCATGTTTATCGTCTTAAAAAGGCTTTATACAGTCTCAAGCAAGCTCCTAGAGCTTGGTATGAGAGATTAAGTAAATTTCTTCTTGATTAGGGGTTTATCAGAGGCAAGGCTGACACAACATTATTTATTAAAAGAAATAAGTTAAATGAAATTTTGATTGTGCAAATTTATGTTGATGACATAATCTTTGGTGCTATTAATGATGCTTTGTGTGAGGAATTTGCAAAGGATATGCAGGGAGAATTTGAGATGTCCATGATAGGAGAGCTCAACTATTTTCTTGGGCTGCAAATCAAGCAAAGGAAAGATGGAATTTTCATCTCTCAAACCAAATATCTCAATGACCTGCTGAAGAAGTTTGGGATGAACAATTGCAATGAAGCTGACACTCCAATGAGTACAACCACTTCATTGGATGCTGATGAGAATGACAAAGACTTCAACATCACCAAGTATAGAGGAATGATTGGATCATTGCTCTATTTGACGGCAAGTCGGCCAGACATCCAATTCAATGTGGGGATGTGTGCAAGGTTCCAGTCTGCTCCAAAAGAGTCCCATGCTTAGCATGTAAAGAGAATTTTTAGATACCTTGTTGACACGAAGACACTTAGGTTGTGGTTTCCCAAAGGTTAACCTGAACATTTGGTGGCATATTCAGATTCAGACCATGGCAGCTACAAAACTGATAGAAAGAGCACCAGTGGTCAATGTGAATTCTTTGGCAACTCACTTGTGTCTTGGTTCAGCAAGAAGCAAATTAATGTGGCTGTGTCTTCCACAGAAACTGAATATGTGGCCGCCTCAAGTTGTTGTGCTCAAGTACTATGGCTTAAGCAACAGCTTGCTGACTTGGCAGTCAATCCAAAGGAGATTCCAATTTTGTGTGACAACACAAGCACAATAAGCTTGGCCAAGAATCCAGTTCAACATACTAGGACCAAGCATATTAATGTGAGACATCATTTTATAAGGGATCATGTTCAGAAAAGAGATGTCAAGGTCATGTTCATCCCAACACATCTTCAACTTGCTGATATCTTCACAAAGCCATTGGCCAAGGAGCAATTTAATTTCATAAGGAGAGAATTGGGAATGGTAAATCCCAATGAGTTGTAAGTTTTCACTTACTTAATGTTAGTTTAGGTTTTGATGATTAATTGTTACTGACTTAAGCATCAGGGTCTCTAGTTGTGTTTTATGCAGGATGTTTAAAAATTCTGAAGTTTGCTATCAGGAAGAGCAAACTCGAGTTTTGGAAGCAAAACTCGAGTTTTGGGATAAACTATCGAGGTTAGAGGAGAATGTTGAACTCTGAGGAAGCTGCAAACTCGAGTTTGTAAGTTGGAAACTCGAGTTTCCATCAGACAAAGAGCAACAAGTTTTGAAGAGTGGTGAAAATTCGAGTTTGTAAGTTGAAACTCGAGTTTTAGTTGGGGAATTTCAAAGGTTCACCTTACACCTTTGAAGTCCAGGTAAGTACCCATTCTTTAAAGCTCGAGTTTATTAGTAGAAACTCAATTTTTGATCGCACTTATTTACATGAGTTATTGTTTAAAATCTTCAAAACTCTACAAAACTCAAGTTTTGCCCTAGTCTCTCTCGTCTCTTTCACTCCTCTCATCTTCAATCCCTCTGATTCTTCCCTTTCTCTCGATCAATTCCTGCTAAAACCCTAGAGATGGCTTCCAATCGTTCTCCCAAGCCTACCCACAGTGGCTCTAACCCTAAAAACGAAGGAACTCCATCTTCAAATCCCACCAATCCTACTCACGATTGTCCAATCAGAGTGAAGACTGTGCCTAAGCACTTTCATCACGGTGGAGATCTTTCTGCTAGATGTGCAAGGAGGGCTGCTGCTTCTTCTGTCTCACCTCCATCAAAGAGTAGCAAGGGAGCTACTTCTGCTTCACCTAAGATGAAAGGGGTGTCGATCCATGAACCCTTTGAAGCTTGGTCAAAAATGCGTCATGAGAAGGAGCCTATACCAGAGGGCAAAGGAAAGCAGAAGGCCACTGAGATTCCCAAGCCTCCCAAGGCCAAGAGGTCTAAGAATACTTCTGTTCCTGAGAAAGGTCAAGCTTCCTCCAAGCAATCTCAACCTGAAGAACCTGAGGGTGAGGTGGTGCCAGACGCAATCCATGAGATTTACAACCATAGCTCAGCCCCTGATGGTTTTTCTATAAACTCCACTCAGATGACTACTCAAGAGGCTAATAAATTCAAAGAGTATTTCTGGAACAAAGGTTTCTGCCCATCGGTTTCTGTCAACTTGGGTAAACTCAAAGATGAATGCCATGTTGATTTATTTCCTTGGTTGTCTATGTATGAGTCTTTTGTTTGGGTAAAGGTGCAAAAATACACATATCCTTTACCCTCGGGAGCACCCAATACCATATACTTTTTTCGAGAGCAAAAATACACACCAACTTTCCCAAATGGAGCAGAAATGCCATATCTGTTAACCCTCAAAACGTCGGTTACTTTTTTTTCTCTGTGGACCCCACAAGCCTGACTTGTTTTCGTCATTTCCTTCCTCACTTATTCTAATTTCAAACTTTTTCTCTCTCTTCTTCTCTCTTTCTAAAACCTTTTTCGTTGACTTCTGCGTCTAAAAAAATGCAGTAGTATCATCTTTCCCTCCTTGATTCTTTTTGTTCAAATCTATACAGTAGTCAAGTTACAGCCACCGTTTTTGTCTTCTTCCTCTGGTTCTTCAGTTGCGTAATGGGACGTTGATTAAGGAGTATTTATTGAAGATAGAATCAAATTTGCTCAAAATAGAGTTTGAACTTGTGGGTGATTTGAGTTTTGGGTTTGTCAATGCTTTGTGTAAGTTCCGGCTGAACCCAAGAGGGGGTGAATTGGGTGAAGTATAAAAACTTTGGAAAACTTTGAAACTCTTTTTGTAACTTCCAGAAATCAGTTTAGAAAGCAATAACTGCACATTTATATATGTAAACACATTCAAAGATATATGCTGGAAATGTAAGAGATAAGGGAAGAAAATGTGCAAACAGATTTATACTGGTTCGGCCCTCCTTGACCTACGTCCAGTCCCCAGGCACCTCCTGAGATTTCAATCCACTATTTCCCTCAAGCTTTAATCGGGTACTTGAGAACCGCTACAATCCCACAAGTTTAGCCGGGCACTTGTGCAGCCTTTTACAAATTTCTTACAGAGATACTCCCCCTTACACACCGTAAGAATACATCGCTTGATCACACACTCTGTACTCGAAGTAATCCTCTCACTAGGATTCACTCCCCATTACAAGTTGTAATCAACACAATGTATAACCCACTCAAGATTCCCCAATCTTGAGTAACTCTCAGAAAGATAATGTGTTTACAATAATTTTCCTCTCAAAGGAATGGATAAGTAATCACTAAAGTACAGATACAGATCATTTCTCTCTCTAAGCTATCTAGATATGAAAAACAGAGTGAGAATGATGAAGAAGCAGAGGTTCAGCATTTTGGCATTGTAATCTTGTGTCTCCACGTTTTTCTGCTTGAGTCCATGTCTTTTATAGGTAGAGAGAGGTCTGTGACCGTTTATGACCGTTGTAGGATGAAATATAGCCGTTTAGAAACTAGCCGTTGGAGCTTTTGCACGACTTTCAATGTTTTTGCACAAATCTGATATCCTTCGTTTTGATCATCTGAAACTCACCAATAAAGTGGTTAAACATGTCTAGGAACATTAGAGATTAATCCTGGGAAGTATTAAGATCAAACAAGAAGGCATTGCAAATTCGTGTAATTCAAAATCAGTTTTGACCGATGCTTTACTGGAGTAAGTTCTTCCTTACTGGAGTAAGTCACTGTTCACTCGTCCAATACTGGAGTAAGCAATCTTTTACTCGAGTAAACAGCTTAAATTCAGAAGTTCATTTGCTCTCTGGAAGTCCTTTACTGGAGTAAAGAATCCTCTACTGGAGTAAACAATTTAGTTTGAAAAACTTGGTTGCTCTCTGGATGGCCTTTACTGGAGTAAAGAATCCTTTACTCGAGTAAGCATATAATTTCAAAAATATGATTGCTCTCTGTAAGTCCTTTACTGGAGTAAAGACTCCTTTACTTGAGTAAGCCTTGTAAAATGCATTTGAGCAACTCCTTGAATTGACTACCAACTTCTGAGAGCTATATCTCTCTGGTCCGAGATCCGTTTTGATCCTTTCACCTCTTGATGGAAAGCTATGTGTGTCTAGTTTCCAATGGCACTGATTTGAGTTCAATTGGCTTTGTCGTTTGAGAGATATACCCAAAATACCGAAGGCTGTTCCTGACTGTGACGCTGTTTTTTGTGTCAACTTGTAAAATTCATCAATAATTAATCTGAACTCCTTTGGGCTTGAATGTTTGTCACCAATACGTGTTGGATGTCTAGTTTCCAATTCTTTTGGTTTCGTATCAATCCGATCTCTGGTTTGTGAGATATCATCGAATTACCAGACGTCGCCCGTGCTGAACGTGAACAGAGTAGAACAGAGTTGCTGATCACGTTGTTTACTCGAGTAAGTTAGTTTCCAACTCGAGTAAAGCTTAGTCCAGAGACACCAGAAACGCTGAAAACACTTCATACTTGTGTATTGAGTCCCATACTCGAATAAAGAGTTCCTTACTCGAGTAAACTCCTCCTGAAGCTGATTTTTGTTAACTTTAACTCCAAATTGAGCCATTTGAACTTCCACATGATCTTGGAGCCTTCTAGCATCAATGTAAGAACTTGAATATCTATATTCTTATTCCATTCATCAAGTTCTTCCTTCTTCCATCTTCCAAATTGATCATCCTTCATAATCCAACTCTTTCTTTCTACTCTTCTCTTAATCATTCCACTTTCTTTCTTCTCTTCTCTTGATCATTCCCAAAATACTTTGATAGCTTCTTGCTTCCTTGTCATTGTCTGCAATTTCTTCTTGTCATTAATCCCTTATCTCCTTCTTGATTATTCTTCTTTATAATTCAACTTGGATTGATCTACATTAAATACAATAGTTAGTCCAAGTAGGAGATAATTATATTACTCAATCTTTTTGCTTATAAGAATGGCATCTATATAAGACATCATCAAAACTAAGTATAACCAACACTTTGGAGGTATTTACAGCCCCCGTGGATTTCATTCTTGATTATGGAGCTAGGTTAGTGGATTCTTCTGGATTTCAAGAGTACAGGAATCTTTCATCTCAGGTTTTAGAGACAGTTTATAGAATTAATGTTGGTGGCTTGAAAATAACTCCTTTCAATGAGTCCCTTTGGCGGACTTGGATTCCTGATGATGATTATTTGGTGTTAGAAAGAGAGAGGAAGAGAAAGAAAAAGTTTGAAATTAGAAGAAATGGGGAAGGAGAATGACGAAAAGCAGTTAGACTGTAGGAGAAGATAACACGTGGAAATTGTGGGGTCCACAAGGAAATAAAAAGTAACGGACATTTTGAGGGTTAACGGAAATGGCATTTTTGCTCTATTTGGGAAAGTTCGTGTGTACTTTTGCTCCTGAAAAAAGCATATGGTGCTGGGCGCTCCCGAGGGTAAAGCATATGTGTATTTTTGCACCTTTACCCCTTTTGTTTCTATTTCTGCTTCATTCACTCCTAACATTGTTAAAATCTTATATTTTAACATGGTCTATGATAATCTAGTGGATTCTGAAGGAACTCTTGTTGAGGAGAGAGTTTCCACCACTGTAAAAGGTGTGAAATTAACACTCTCAGCCTCCATTATCAATTCCACCCTTCAGATTTCCAATCCCCCACCTGTCCCTAAAATTTCCTTTTCCAATCAAGAGATATTTGAGCTACTTTGTCCTCATAAACCATTTCCTCCCAGTCAAGCTCATACTCTTTCTTTCAAGCCAGTAGATATGAATCCTATCAATCACATCCTCTGGTATATCTACTCTAGAAATTTTATCCAGAAGGGTGGGAACTTTACTCACTTCACTCAAAAAGACTACCCAGTTTTTGCAGCCTTTGTAAAGAAAACCCACTTTAATTTGGGCCACTGGATTTTTGATGAGATAATCAAGTTCAAATTTGCCTCATGTAAACCTTCCCACATTCCATATCCCTCTCTGGTTTCAGTAATTTTCTTTTACCATAAAATATAGTATCTGGGTCCTCCAGATTCCATCAAGACTCCAGCAGCCTTTGGGAAAAATCAACTGAACTACATGAAGCTTCACCTGGAAGAAGAAGGCTCAGGACAATCTCATGCTCCCACTAGATCTCACACAAGAGCCACTCACTCAAGGGCACAAGAGGCTCAGTCTGCTCCTGCTCAGTCTTCATTGCCATCTGATTTTGAGCCTCGGGTCAAGGCAATTGTGGATGCTGCAATTGCTTCTTTGTCCATTCAATTGGAGTTTCAGATTGGTAAACTGGTTGCTGAGGTGACAAGAGGCAATCATGAGATGGTGGATGCTCAGGAAGCAATGAAGGAACAAGTCTCTGGGGTACACAGTGAACTCTCTGATCAGATCATGGATCTTGAGGCCAAGATGTCCACACAACTTGTCTCCCATGTCAGCTTGAGTGACAAGGTTGAGAAGATAATGAAGCATCTTGGGATTGGATCTTCTTCTGCATTTGGATCTGCTAGACCTAGTACATCCCATCCTAAACCAGATCCTGATTCCTCCTCATCCCCTTCCTTCACCTTCTCTAGCCCACAGATTCCTACCTCTTCACCTATCCCATCTACACCAATTCTCTCCTCACCAATTCCCACTTCCACACCTGCCACAAAAGTTCTTCTAACTCCTTCTACTGAAGCTCTTTATTCCTCTCACCCTCCCTCTATTGAGATCTTTAATACTACTCTCCATCACCATAGTTCACCTCCTCCCACTCTATTGTTTGACTCTCTCCATGAACCATCTATCACAGTATCTGCTCCTTCCCATTTTGAGGATGACAAAGGGGGAGAGAAACTAGGATAGAATTTGAGTTTTTGAGTAACATTTTGTTTCATTTTGCATTCTTTCAGTAGTTTGTTTCTGGTTTAACTCCTGTAAACTCTTACAGCTCATGAATGAAATTATCTATTTGACTATTGCTTCTACTGTTTATCTCTGATTTACATATGTGTTGTGTTTTATCATATGTGCAAAAGCATTTTCAAATAAACAAAGAATTGTAAAACGCCACTTCTGTCAGATTTTTGAAATATGAAACACTCTGTTTTTTAAAATTTCATTTCAACATGTAAATTCACTCAAATTCTTGGAAGTTTGGTTTACAAGTGTTGTCATCATCAAAAAGGGGGAGAATGTTAGTTCTCTATGTGTTTTGATGATAACTGACAATTGTAAATGCAAAATGAAGTTTTGTCTTGGTAAGTTGAAAAACTTACTGTAAAGACAAAACTCGAGTTTTGGTTTCAAAACTCGAGTTTTGAACTTGACAGAGAGCTGCTCACTTTCAATAAACAAAGCAAAATTCAAGTTTCCTTTGGAAACTCGAGTTTTGGACTTATAGAGAGCACTCAGCTTTTCACCTCAAGACAAAACTCGAGTTTCAGTTTGAAAACTCGAGTTTTGAATCATACAAAGACTTCTTAATGTTTTCAACTAAAGACAAAACTTGAGTCTTGATTTGGAAACTCAAGTTTTGGCCACACAGAGAGTCTCTAACTTTTAAACATATACAAACTCATTTTCGCGCTAAAACTCCATAATCTTACCTTGCTTTAAGTTTTCCAAGTTTTCTCCAAGTTAAGAGAAAACTTGAGTTTTGATTTCAAAACTCGAGTTTTGACTTGACAGAGAGTTTTCAAGTTTTCACTCAGCATTTGAAAACTCGAGTCTTCAGAGAAAACTCAAGTTTCCAACTTGAACAAATTTTCAAAGTTTTCATCTTTAAATGAAAACTCGAGTTTAGATTTGGAAACTCGAGTTTTGAGCCAACCCGAGAGCATTGCAAGTTTTCAAGGTTTTCATAACTATATGAAAACTCGATTTTTGATTTCAAAACTCGAGTTTTGATTAGGCAGAGAGTAATGCATTTTTTCAATGATTTGAAAACTCAAGTTTTGGCCAGGCTTAGATTTCCCAATGTTTTCACATTAAAGTGAAAACTCGAGTTTCACTTTGGAAACTTGAGTTTTGGTCAAACAGAGAGCTTTGAAGTTTTTCAATGTTTTGAAAACTCGAGTCTTAGATGAAAACTCAAGTTTTGATATTTTGAACTAAAACACTTTCACTTCATTAAAAGTCCAAAACTCGAGTTTGGTTTTGGAAACTTGAGTTTTGAGTTTGTTTCAAAATGTGTTCTAAAAGCTCAAATCGCGACTTTTCTCTCTGGAAGGAGGAAACTCGAGTTTGTATATGAAAACTCAAGTTTTGTTTAAGTGCACAGTTCAAAACTCAAGTTTAGTAGAACAAAACTCGAGTTTCAGTTGCTAAGTTTGAAATTCAAATATGTCGAATTTGTGAAATCTTTTTGTTTGATTCCAATACTTTCCAATATTAATCTTCTATGTTCTTAGCTATGATTAACCACTTTGTTAGTGAGTTTCAGATGATTTAGAAGATGTTTATTGAAGGTTAAAAGTAAAAGCAAAAGTGATGTCAGTTCATTAAATGCTAAGTCCAGAAAGTTGCATACTTTTGGGTAATCCATTTGCACACGATTGCAAAGCATTAAAGAATGATTTCTACAACAAGCAACTGCTTCTCCAACAGATTAATCCAGAGGAAGTCAACTCTGAACAATTGGACAGTTGGATTAAGTGAAGATTAGAGAGAGAGAAGAAGACTAAAACCACCTCTTAACCTTTACAGATCATCTCCAACGGTTTGATTGAAGATGCAATGGTCATTTAATGATATCTGACTATAAATAGAGTTGCATTCAAGTCTTCTCAACAACTAGAATAGCTGAAAACAAAAATCATTCAAGTCTTGCATTTATTTCTTCATTTTTCAACTATATTATATCTTTTGATACTTGAGCTTCAGTATTCATTATTATCCACTCTGTGAGAGAGTTTATCTTTGTAAAACATTTATTGTAAAGAATCACAAGTCAAGGGGACTTGGTGATTTAGGAGTTCATTGATTGCAACTTGTAAGAGGGAGTGAGTTCTTGAGAGTGAACTACTTCTTAAGTGTAGAGTGTGTAATCATTGATATAGTGAAAAATCCTAAAGAGTCTGGGGACTGGATGTAAGTCAAGTTGTTAGGACCGAATGTTACACCTCCACCGGCCTCGCCCTTCCGGGTGGCGGGTTAGAGGAATCCTTTTTATTGTATTATCTTTCCTTGAATTATTAATTCATTTAGCATGCATCAGAGTACGTGAGACAGAGCGCAGGATCGGTTTGGACAAACTACTGTACTGATAAAAGTAAAACATCAGAAAATATAAGTCCCCGGAGGGTTAAGGGTACAGTAATCACAGTAATCCAAAAGTAAAACCCTAAGTATATAATACAGTCATCCAAAAAGCACAATACAATATGTGGTAGGGCATCCCCTACTCTTCACTGCAACACCAGGTCCTACCTTTCCTCAGAAGGTCTTTACTTATCTGTACGTTCCTCTGCAGCTGTAGAAGTGCCTGGAGTCCGTGGTTTGGGCCCCAGAGTAACCGTCAGTACTCAAATACTAAATGTGTCAAGAGTATGTATGCTACCATGCAAACAGAAATATATTAACATGCCCAATACATACCACATATGCATCCAGTTTAAAACACAGTAAAGCACATACCACAATTCAAGAACCCGTACAGCTACCTTACCAAGGCAAGCCTCGGACTCACTGGACTCACAATCCATAGAGCTACCCTTTTTAGGCTAGCCCCGGACTGATGACTCAACCCGTACAGCCATCAACCAAAATTGGCCTCGGACTGAATGTCCCTAGCGCTAGAAATCACATAATACTGTATGCATATTTGGCACTAACATATACAAGGAAAAAATACACATGGCAAATACAAACATACAACAAAACACATAAAGATATTTGGGTAAAGCGGTTACTACCTGTTGTGATAATTATTGTCCTTAATATTTAGTAGGCCCGTAGACTTTCCAAGGATCCCTTAAACCTACCAACCATTAAAATACACTCATTCAGTGTCAAAAATGCTTCTACTTTATTATCTTGATTTCCTCAAAACCGTGCCTATCCTATAGGCATCTTCCATTTTAAACTTCATAAAGTCATTAATTTCACCAAACTCCAATTTTTCCAAAGAGAAGTATATATTAACCGAAAGGACAAGGCTAGGAAAAGAAACAAAGTCCCTAGCTCTTAATTGTATCAATAATAGTAGGAGGTCTTTTTCTTCAAGTTTTGACTTCAAAAATTCAGACTTATCTTAGAGCATTCGAAATTCTTCCTTCTTTCAACAACAAATCAGCAAGATCATATATATAACAAAACAGTTTTTCCTTCCTTCATGCGGTGACAAAATAGCAAGAGAACATGACAAAGTATATCACAATATTATTCCTTCTTCATTTAATGACCAAACCACTTGAATTTATAATAAAGTCGTTTTGTTTTCCTCCATTCGGTGACTCATAGCAAAAGGACACAACAAAACATTAATTCTCCTTCATTTAGTGTCACGGCAACAAGGAGGCAGCAAGGAACTATAATACATACCAAACTCCTAAGCTTCAATTATAAATCACCACTAACTTCTAATATGTCTTAATCCAAAACCCAAACTTTCAGAATTTCATGTACTCTCCTAATTACCGAACATGTTGAACAAAAAGCATTAGTAGCTTACCTCGTGCTCAATTCCCTAAATCCACAAATCAGCTCGGTATGCCCAATTCACTAAATCAGTAAGCAGCTCGGTTCTTGTTTTTTTTTTTCCCCGGTGCACCTTGGTGTTTTCACTTGATCACTCACGCTCTTGTATCTTTTTCGGTGTGCCAAGTGTTTGTCCGAGTTAGATAAGGGAATTGTTCACTTGAATTATTCACTCTTGTTTTCTTTCGGTGTGCACAGGCGTGATGTCCAAATTAATGAAGGAAGGCATGTCGGTTGAGCAAAGGGAGTTAACATCCAGACTTCAACTTCTCTAAATTTACATGCTGCCATGTTGTTCCAATTCAACGAGTTTGCTGGCTGAATCATAAGGGAATTGAGGGTTCTAGTTCCTTAATCTAATTGTATCAACCAATCAAAATTTAGCAAGGAAGCTAAGAGTCGGTTAAGCAATACGGTGACCAAGCTGGATGTTTTTTTTTTAAACATTAATAACTCACTAAATTACCAACATGCCATGCCTTAATTAATTCCAATTGTTCATGCACCGAAGATAATTCATAAGGGCTGTTTTACGTTATCTTATGAGCATATACCAATATGATCCCTTTAATTACCCACATGACTTTATTTGCAACATAGCTTAATGCCAAAAATTAAATCCGTAATTCCAAATAAGGATTTCTCTTCCTCAATCAATTTCTCTAAGCCATAAAATAATGCCTCTAAAATTACTAAACCCAAAATCACACCTTAATAAGTATTCCTTAATTAATTTTCTTGTCCATAATCCCTAATAAATTTTCATGTAACCTTCTACACATTCCCCGTGGATCAAATTTAATTCACAGGACATCATAAAAATAAAATCCATTTAAGCAAATAAAATCCACATTGAGGCATATGAAAATGGGGATGTTACACCGAACCAGTATAAATCTCTGTGTTCAATTGCTCTTCCCTTTACTCTGTTCACCTTTGTTTTTATTGTTTCAAAACAGAGTTATTTTCGAAAATTTTGAGAATACCCAATTCACCTCTCTTCGGTATTTAGCTCCACTTTCATTCTTGACTCTACTTAATTTCTTAATGTATTTGAGTGGAGTGTTAATTCACAAGTAAATTTCCCTAATATGACGAAATTCATTCTCCTAGATTTGGAAAAAAAAAGTCTAATTCATTTAATAATTAAATTTTAGTCAAAAACATGAGTTTAATTAAAAATATATATATACAAGTCGAATTCAAACAAGTAGACAGCTATCAAATTCCTTGATCGCGGAATTGGAGGGTTAGGACGAATGAAAGGGGACATGTTACAACACTAATTATTAATAACATGAAACATTTGCATCTTAACGAGTCTTCAATGTTCTATCGCCATAAAATCACGGGTACAAAAAAGGATTTTAAGATCGGATGAAAGAAGTATCGTAAGACAGGATCCATGATTGATCTCGTTCCAGACAGTCTTAAAAGTTTGTAACTTTTAAACCGGATGCAAACCGGCCTTAAAGAAATTATTTTAGACTAGACATTAAAAACATTAGGTCTTAAAAGTCGTACTATATAGACCTGGTATATTTTTTGTTCAATCTTAAAACTCAATTTTTAAAACCGGACAAACAAATAGGCCGGTCTAAACAGATTGACATTTTAAGACTAGACAAAAAACAATCTGGTCTAAAAAAATACCAACTTCTAAGACCAGACGACTAATTATATCGGTCTTAAAAGATCGACTTTTAAGATTGGATAACAAATAGATCCGGTCTTAAAAATTGAACTTTTTAGACCAGATGAATAAATATACTGGTCTTAAAAGACCAACTTTTAAGACTGGTCTAATATGTACACCTGTCTTAAAGTATCGACTTTCAAGACTAGCAAATAAATACATCCGGTCTTAAAATTTGAACTTTTGAGACCGACATATTTATTTTCGGTCTAACTTGATTTTTTTTTCCTGTTCTGTTCTTCCTGATCATATATACACACACATTTACTATAATATCCTGAGTTTTGGACCTTGAGAATTGAGAATAAGCCTAAAGTAGGCAGACGACCAAGCCCAGTTTAGGAAGAGTCCCAAGAATGATGAGAGATAGGAAGCCTCCCAGGGACTAAGTAACTTGGCTATACGGGTTAGAGGACCTAGTATGTATAAGTCGTAGAATTAAAGTGCCAATGGAAAAGGGATATAGAAGACCTATATGGAATAAATTCGGTTGAAAAGATACCACCAAACTATGTCTTAAGGTAGTATGTGGTATCGTTTGTCGGGTCTCGACATTCGTATCCCAACGCCAAGTAAAACTCGAGTAGGATCCTGAGTAGACATCGATAAAGTAACTTTAATAAAGTAAGGTCATGATGACTAATGATGACATACTTTTGTGTTGGACCAGTAAAATCATGACATGTGTCCCTTCATAATTACAGGTACAAAAGTCAAAAAGCTTGTGGAAGAAGCCATGTGAAAGAAGTTATTTTGAGGGCATTTTGGTCATTTGCTATAAGGGACACATGTACATGCAATCAATATGGAATGATGACTTAAGATCTTCTTAAATAAGCTTCAAATTCGTGCAAAACAAGGAGGAGAGAGAAAAGTCAACAAAACATGCAAAATAAGCTGAGTTAAGAGGATATTTTGCAAAGATACTTTGGTCCTTTGTTTTGGGAGATTTCTAAGTACTTTCTTGACATGTTTTAAGACGTTTCGCACTTCCTTTTGCACAAGTATTTTGACCAAGAGCTCAAGGACTGCAGAAGTGAAAGTGACTGTGCAGAAGAGCACAAAAACACGTATACGGTGTTAAATGGTTGGTAAAAATGATATTTAGCTATGTCTTAAGGTATGGGTTGATTAGCTAAGTAAAAATGTGCTAAAATAAATTGTACATGACATTTCCTGGACCAGTAAGGGATTCCTACATTTTTTGGTAATGGAAGAGGAAGAGACACTACAAAATCCCCTGATGGGAAAGAAAAGTCAAACGTAATAATAATCAGAGGACACGTGTTATCATGGGATTAAAACTGACTTTTTGAAAAAGTAAGTAATGATTACAGGAGTAGAAAAGTCAATCCCTTACCCCATAAGGATCCATTTTCATCCACATGGAGAGACAGAAGGAAAATCAAATGATTTTATCCTTACTTAGGCCCAAACACAATATACGGGTCCTATGGGATGCTAACCGGTAGAAAGGGGACTGATAGGGACCAGTTAGGGGCTTCTTTTGGACTAAATGAGACAAATGTGGGGCCATATTAGAAATTAAAAAGGTGCCACATATGTATGTCCAATCGGGGGAGAATATCTGGAAAAGTTGAAGAAAAGTGCAAAAAGAAGCACCTTTGTAATCAGCGGGGCTCGATAAGGACCGGTAGAGCAAAAATTGAACAGATAAAGTGGAAAAAGGGAATTAAATGCAAGGGATCATATTTGCGGGCCCCAAGAGGCGCCACCTAGCCCCCTTAATTATTTAAATTCGTTTGGGGAAAAAGATAGAGGAAATAAAGGAGTTCCAAGCCAAAATTAGTAATTTATATGAATTCCGGGCCAAAATAGGTAATTTTCACAAAATGAAAAGTAAAAATCTGCCACATGAGGAGGGGATTGCACCACATGTCTCTATTCTGGAGTCCCCTGGAATTCTCTAGAATTTCTTGGAGGATAAGTCAACAAATCTGATCCAATTTATTAACTAGTGGATAAAAGTATACACTAGATAATTAAAGCATCCAGATCATCCTAGCTATTTTATAAGGACATAAAACTATCACTTTTGGCTGCCCATAGGCGTGCCCAGCAGAAAAAGAATAGGTCCAGCCAAGTCTCCCACACTTAGAGAAGAAGCCAAATCACCAAGCTGATCTCCGATTTCAAGTAAACACTGAAAACTCAACTCTTTAAGGTTCAAAGTTGGGATTTTCGTCCATCATGTTAGGGCTTGGTGTTGTGGTTTGATTTTGGTTCTTTTTAAGGTTTCAATGAGTCTGGAACGTGATTTTGTTTGGGCTTAAGTCATGGTTTAAGTTTTCGAACTCAAAATCACCGAAAAATCCTTAAGAACAAGTTTGTCGCAAATTCTGGAATTCTGGGCAGCGAGTCTTCATCATGGTCTTAAAAATAGTAAATGAACTTGGATTAAGCTGAAATTTTACAGTGAAAAGGTAGACATCCATTGCTTCACCATGATATATAATTTTATGTCTTTTGGAGTTTTCTACTAAGAGAAATAAATTGGTGAAGTTTGAGCAAAAAGCAGCAGGATTTTGCAGACCAGAGGTTAAAGTTTTGAATACACGCCAAAATAGGAAATCATTGGACTCTGTAAATATTTTTACTGAAAATTAGACATCTTAATGGTTCAGATGGCACTAATTTCGTACAAAAATGATTTTTTTGGAATTTATTAAAAATCTTTGAACTTGGGCCTAAATAACTTGATTTTCTAGAAAAATAGTGAAGGGCTTGAATTTAAAGAATAATATAAGGGTATTTTTGGAAATGCCAAAAATAAAGTGTTTTGGTGTTACTTAAGGTCAAAGCATACTTTGGGAAGCTATCAGGCACCTTGAAATTGTAAGACGGTACATACCCCATCAGGTAGTAATCACTTTACTCAGACACTTTTATGTGTTTTGTTGTATGTTTTGCTTGCCATGTTTTTTTCTGGTATATGTTGCCAAATATGCATACAGAACATGCTTGTGGTGGTGTCCCTAGTGTTGAGGGTGCCTGCCGGGGTCTGCTTATTGATGACTCAATGGAAACAGGTGGTGCCTGCCGAGGTCTGCCTGCGTGGCGACTCAACAAAAATAGGCTTGTGATCCTGGTAATTACGAGGCTTGCCTTGCTAGGGCGGCCAAATGGTGCGAAGACGTGTTATTGTGGTATATTTGGCATACTTGTTACACCCCTACCGGCCTCGCCCTTTCGGGTGGCGGGTTAGAGGGATTCACTTACTTAGTTACCTTTCCTTCGTTATTTGGTCTATTTAACTTATATCAGAGTGAGCGCAACAGAGCATTTAACTGGTTTAGACTATCTACTGTACTGGTAAAAGTAAAATAAACAGAAAAATAAAAGTCCTTGAAGGGTTAAGGGTACAGTTATCCAAAATGAATACCGAAATAGAACATACCGGCATCTCAAATATATGTACAAACAAGATAGGACATTCCCTATTCTTCAGTCTTTACCGATAGCATTTATCATTCCAAGGAGGGCTCTTCACTTTGGGCATGTCTCCTTGTGACAACAGAAGAGGCTGGGGTCCAATAACGGCCCCCAGAGTAACCGTCAGTACTCAAATACTAAATGTGTAAGGAGTATGTTAGCTACCATGCTAATCAAAATCATAAGAATATGCCAAATACATACCATATATGCATCCAGATCATACCACAACAAAGCACATATCACAATCCAAGAACCCGTACAGCTACCAACCAAGGCAAGCCTCGGACTCACTGGACTCACAACCCGTAGAGCTGCCCTTTCTAGGCTAGCCCCGGACTGATAACTCAACCCGTACAGCCGCCAACCAAGGCCGGCCTCGGACTGAACATCCTCAGCGCTAGGAATCATACAACACTGTATGCATATTTGTCACAACATATACAAGGAAAAGCACACATGGCAAACACAAACATGCAGCAACACACATGAAGATATCTGAGTAAAACGGTTACTACCTGGTGTAATATTTATTGTCCTTAATATTTTAGTTTCCCGTTGACTTCCCAAAGGTGACTTTGACCTATAAATCATTAAAATACATTTGTTCAATATTTACAAAATTGTCATAGCATTTTTCTTGCTAAAACCGAGCCCAACACCAAATTTCTAGAAATCCAGTGATTTTTACCCAACTTGTGGGATTTTTAATAAATTCTAAAAAAATCCTTTTTTACATGAAACCAGCGCCACTTGAACCATTGAAATGTCTATTTTCCATGAAAAATACTCCCAGACCCTGAAAGTACTTTTATTTTATCGTGGTGCTCACTTTTCAAACCTGGGTCAGATTTCACCCTGTTGCACACAGAGCCAACTTCAACAATTTTTATCTCTCAATTGGTACATAAAAAATATGTCGAATTACATATCAAAATGATGCCCCAGATGTCTAATTTTCACCTGTAAAATTTCAGCTCAAACCGAAGTCTGTACTATTTAAAAAACATTTTTGAAGGTTCGCTGCCCAGAATCCAAAACACTGGCAGCAAGCCTCTTCCTTGAGTTTTTGGGGTTTTTGAGTTGGAAAACCTAAACCATAGCTTAACCCCACACAAAATCATGTTTTAAACACTTTGGGACCATCAAAAACTCCAAAATCAGACCCCAAAATCAAGCCCCAAAGGTTCAAGTTGTCGGTTGTTACCTATTTCGGTGCTTCGGCTTGATGGATGAGGTGGTTGAGAGCTTCACCTTGGCTATGGAAGCTTGCTGGTCCCCTTTCTCTTCTTCAGCTGGCGCACGCCTTTTTGGAGAGAGAAATGACAAGCTAAGCTACTTTTAATAATAATCCACAAGTGGCCATTTGGTTCCAATATAACTAATTAAATCTCTAGTTTGGTTGGCATTCAATTATCTTTACTTAAGCTTTATCCCATGTGCCAATTTGAGAATCTTCTAGGCAGATGAAGTGGCGTGTTTTCAGCCCAAATAATCAGATTTTGCCTTCCAATTTGATAAGAATTATGCAATTTGACTCCAATTGTCATTTTGTCTTACCGGCGGAGCCCACACGTAATAATTTGGATTGACTAAGCTTGACTCATCTTCAAATCAGATTTTTGGTCAATTGGAAAGGGTCATATGCGCATAAGAGGGTCCCAAAAACTGATCCCCAAAATTTAATTCCAATTTCCCACTTTATTGGTCAATTTCGGGATCTACCGGCCCCTATCGGGTCCCACTGGGTCCGAAAATGCGTCTTTTTGTATTTTTCTCTGTCTTTTCCAAATATTTTCGTCTGCTTGGGCATACTCATGTGGCACCTTCCCTCTTTCCAATGTGGCCCCACATTTATCTCATTCCGTCCAAAAGTAATCCCCTAACTGGTCCCTATCGGTCCCCTTTTCTATCGGTTTATTGCCTGCGGGTCCCGCGTCTTGTGTCTGGACCGGGGTATGGATAAAATCATCTAATTTTCTTTCCTCTCTCATGTTGGACGAAATTCAATGCCCAAAGGACAAGGAATTGACCATTTTGCCCTTGCCTTATCTTCCTTTAGTCTCGGGGTGACACGTGTCCATGTGCAATGATCACCCTATCTCTTGCTTTTTAGAACATGCCTTTTTCAATGTCTCTTTCTCTCTCTTGTCCCTGTATGGCGCATACACACTTCCAGGGGTCAAGAATCTTTATTTTGACATCTTTCCCGGGTCCCGCTTCATCACACTGGCTTTATAACTCACCGGTATCTTGCCCTAGGCCCGCATCTTTACAAACCTGGGCCCATCAGAGACTACCTATCTCTTGTCATTCAAGGGATTCTTCCCGAACCGGGCTTAGTAGTCTGCCTAACTTAGGCTTATTCTCAATTTTAAGGGTCCAAAATTCGGGATATTACAATACTTATCTGTGTTTACATACATACATGGTTGCATGCATACGCATTACACATTTAGTGCATAAGTATTGATGGTTACTTTGGGGGCCATTATTGGACTCGAGACATTTCTGAAGCTACAAGGGTATGTGCCTGAAGATTGAGACCCTTTTTGGAGAGGTAAAGCATTACAATGCAATTGAAGAATAGGGGATGCCCTATTACTTTTGTGTTAATATATTTGGGATAACTGTATCTATAGTTTTGGTATTTATTTTGGATAACTGTATCCTTAACCATTCGTGAACTTTTATTTTCTGTTTGTTTTACTTTTACTAGCATAGTAGATTGTCCAAACCAGTTAAATGCCCTGTTGCGCTCACTTTGATACAAGTTAAATGGACCTAAATACAAAAGAAAGGTACCTATGTAAAGGAATTCCTCTAACCCGCTACCCGAAAGGGTGAGGCCGGTAGGGGTGTAACATCTTCCACCCAATCCAATATCTAAAAGTCGATACTTAAGCTACAAGCTTTGAACAATCCATTATGAATAAATTGGATTGGGAAAAGAATACAAATATTATTCACCATGAGTTATGCGGCCTCTTAATGATTATATTATGACAATAAAACACCTAAATGAATATATACATTAAGATAACTTACAAATACAATGAGTTACAAATACAACATGTAAAGAAACATACATGCCCAATATAATATTCATCATGCGTTCATCTTATTCCTACCCAACAAAGTAGCATTCTCTTTTATAATATGCCCCTTTTGATTGGATCCTGCTACAAAAATAAAACAAGAACAAAAGCTTCACAGTCAGTGACATTGTTTAAGAACATAGAAGGAATATAATTAAAACCTTAAAGTTTTCAAAGAATTCTGCATATGAATATTACCTTATGAATTGTCTCTTTTATAAAGAGATATCCTCTCATAACCCTTCCTGATGATCATTTCTTATGCTAGGTTCATTATCCACTTCATCTTCTTCATTCATGTCCAAAAGACACCTTAAAAAAGGAGTACTCTTAGGAAGACTATAATTTGAATGATTTCCTCATGAATATCAATGACTCTTTTTCCTTAAAGAACTATAGACCACATTTTATTTTCCTAATTGGTGATATAGAACACTTGTTTCGCCTGGTCCACCATAATAAAAGGTTCATTTCCAAAACTTCTACTTTTGATATCGACTAATGTAAATCCTAGCCAATCGATCTTAACACCATTATTGACATTAACCCACTTGCATTTGAAAATGGGAAATTTAATTTTAACATAGTCCACCTCCCAAATCTCTTCAATAACCCTATAATAAGGCATGACTGCCAATTGAGGCCTCTTGTCTTTTGAACTGAAGAAGTGCATAGATCCAGCCTTTAATATAACACCATTGTTCTGGACGGTGCTCTTATCATCTAAGGACTTCGTGTGAAATGTATAACTATTGATCACATATGAATTTCAACTTATGACATTGTTGGTCGATTTCCTTGATGGCAAGTGAACCAGTCGAATACGTAATAAAGTGTAAGTAGAGTATCGTCTCACAAAGATTGAGATACCGAGAAATGACGCTCAACTGTTGTAATAGTTGTATGAACAGAAAGTAAAATCTGATTGATTTGGGGGATTTTTGTGGTTATACTAAATAACAAGAAAGTAAACAGAGTATTATAGTCGTAAGAAGATACCAATAGGAAATTAGGCTGAACTTAGAATCATTCTTAAGTATATCAATCCCCCAGTTGCTTCATACATTGCTATAGCATTCATATTGCATAGCTTCCGCAATGTTGCAGCATAGAGTCTGTCGAAGCTTTCGCGTCCGATACATGTAATCTTAACTTTACTTCTCCCATATGCCTATGGAAATTTTCTAGTTGGATCAACATTACAAATCAAGGTGTTATGGTTATGAGCGGTAGACCCATTCCTGAAGCCTACAATAGTAGGTCAAACCTTGCACTAGCCTGCCTAGCAATCACTGTTTCTCAGAGGTTTAACCCCAACTCCTTTCCAGTAAGCCGAGGCCACTAATCTATAAGAACCGGCTGTCACCCAAGAGGGGGGTGAATTGGGTGTTAGATTAAAACTCGAGTTACTTTGAAAATCTTTTCGACACTAACTGAAATCAGTTTGAATGACAGAACTAATTTATAAAACAATAATCAATCATTCAAATGTATATGCACATTCAAACTTATATGCTGGAAATGTAAGAGATAAGGGAAGAGAATGTGCAAACTGAGATTTATCCTGGTTCGGCCCAATCCTTGACCTACGTCCAGTCCCCAAGCTTCACTTGGGATTTTCAATCCACTATCTTCTTTCAACTTGATTACACGTTCTGTACTTGGAGTAATCCTCTCACTAGGATTCACTCCCCCTTACAAACTGTAATCAACACACTGCTTGATTACACACTCTGTACTCGAAGTAATCCTCTTACTAGGATTCACTCCCCCTTACAAGTTGTAATCAACACAATGTGTTTCCTGCTCAAGATTACCCAATCTTGAGTAACTCTCAGAAGAATAGAATGATTACAATAAATCTTCTCTCACAGAAGTGAATAAGTGAACACTGAAGAACAATATTGATCATCTCACTCTCTAAGCTGTCTAGACATGAAAAACAGAGTGTAAATGATGTAAAAATCAGAGTATTAGCATATTGAAGATGTAAGCTTGTTTCTCCACGTTTTTCTACTTGAATCTGTCTTCTATTTATAGGTAGAGATCAGTATATGACCATTGAGAAGATTCAATGATTGTTGGATAAAGAAATATAGCCGTTAGAAACTAGTCGTTAGAACTTTTGCACAGCTTTTGATGTTCTGACACAAATCTGATATTTTGAAGATTTGCTTCTAATCCTTCATCTTAATCATTTGAAACTCACCAATAAAGTAGTTAAACATATCTAGGAACATCAGAGATTAATCATAGGAAGTACTAAGATCAAACAAGAAGGCATTGCAAATTCGTCAGATTTGAAATTCTGAATCAGCGATGCAAACCAGAGGTTTGCTTATCTAGGCTCGAGTTTGGACTTTGGTATGTGAGAGGATGATTTAAGTCCAAAGCATCAAACCTAAGGTTTGCATTCTAAACTTGAGGCTTTTAGTATTTTAAAACCTGCAATGCTCTCTGGTTGATTTAAACCTGAGGTTTGCAATCTAAACCTGAGTTTCTCAACTCATTGAAAAGTCACATTGCTCTCTGTCTGAGCTAAACTCGAGTTTGTTCACTTATAGGCTCGAGTTTGGCTTTTTCCAAATGTTCATTTCTTCTCTGGAACTCTCGAGCTCGAGTTTGTGACTGATGAACTCGAGTTTGTAAGTTTTACTATGACTTGGTTGCTTCTGACTTGGCCTGGTTCGAGTTTGCAACTTTGTCAATTTTTGAAGGTCATATCTCCTTGGTCTGAACTCTGTTTTGGTCCTCTCAAAGCTTGATATAAATCTCTATGAGTCTACTTTCATATGCCACTAATTTCAGCTCAATCGGATTTGTCGTTTGTGAGATACACCCAAAATACTGAAGGTGGGTTTGGACTGTGACGTTGATTCTTGTGGAAAATTGTAAAATTCATAACTCCTTGATCTGAACTCCTTTTGGTTTGAATTTTATATCAAAATGATGCATTGGGAGTCTAGTTTCATATGTCACTGGTTTTACCTCAAGCCGATCTTTGGTTTGGGAGATATTGTCGAATTACCAGACCTCGCCCGAGCTGAACGTGAAACAAAGTGGAGCTGAAGTGCTAATGACCACTATGAACTCGAGTTTGCACTTACAGGCTCGAGTTTGCCTAGTCCAGAGACACCAGAAATGCTGAAGACACTTATAGGCTCGAGTTTGTGATTCCTTTCTCGAGTTTGAGGTCCTAAACTCGAGTTTGGGGGTCCTAAACTCGAGTTTATTCATGTCAGAGAAGCAAAATATTGCAGCAAGGTGGTAAACTCGAGTTTAATACTTAGAGACTCGAGTTTGCTCATCCAGAACCTCATTTTGGCTTGTTTTAACTCTGAATTAAGTCATTCCAACTTCCATATGATCTTGGAGGCTTCTAGCTTCAACATAAGAACTTGAATAATTATATCTTCATTCCATTCAGCAAGTTCTTCCTTCTTCCATCTCCCAACTTGATCATTCTTCATCATTTAACTTAGAATGACATCTTGCTTCCTTGACAACCTCTACAAGTTCTTCTTTCTTTAATATTTCTTCTTCTTCTTGAACTTGATATTTTCTTCAATTTCTTCTTTTTATAATCTCTTATCTCCTTCTTGATCTATAATTCAACTTGAACTAATCTACATTAAACATAGTAGTTAGTCAATGTAAGAGATAAATATATCATCAAAACTTTTTGCTCTTATAAAGGCATCTATATTAGACATCATCAAAACTAATCATATCTAACATAATCTAGCCCTTAGCTTTCACTAATTGACAAGAATTTAATTCACTGATAAGCAAACTGAATTTATTGAATTAAGAACTAGCAATTGGGTTCATTCCAAACTTAAGAAATCATTTTCGCTCAACCATAGGAAATTTAGTTCATGACTGACGAGGGAAACACAAAGCAGATAACAACAAAATGACCCATGATCAAAAGATTAAAAAAGAAGAAAATAGAAAGCTTGAGGAAGTTAAGAAGCGTGCCAACAATACTATCACATACATTTTTCTCTCCATGCATGACATCAATACAATGTCTCATATCAAGATTGTGCCAAAGTGACATTGATATTTATTTTTTTCCATATATTTGTTTTTTTTTCCATATATCAGAAGATCGAAGAATACAAATCTCTTTTTCCATATATTTGTTTTTTTCCACTCTTTGTAGTCTTACTGAAGTGACACTGATATTTTTCACTTTTTCATAAATTTGCTCTCTAGTTACTGTCACCAGAGCATCTTCATACTCTTGGCCACCAAAAAAAGTTTTCTGTAATCGACGATATGGGTGGCCCGATCTAAGAAATCTCCTATGTCCAACATAAATTGTCTTTCTTTCATGTTGAAGTTGATGGTAGCATGTGCCTTCTTCACAAATCGGACATGCTTTATGGCCTTTACACTATACCTTGACAAGTTACCATATGCTAGGAAGTCATTTATAGTAAAAAATATTATGGCTCGTGTTTTAAAAACCTCCTTCTTGAAAGAGTCAAAAACATCGACACCTTCTTCCTGCGACTCCTTCAAGTCTTTGATCAAGGGCTCAAGGTAAACATCAATGTCATTTCCAGGTTGTTTTGGTCCCGAAATCAACATAGACAACATGATGTACTTTTATTTCATGCATAACATAGGAGATAAGTTGTAAATAATCAGGAGTACATTGCCATGAACTATGTATGTTGCTAAGGCTACTATAGGGATTCATGCCATCCGTGCTAAGGGCAAGCCTAAGGTTCCTAGGTTCTTCGCTGAAGTTAGGAAATAAGTGATCGATTTTCTTGCATAGGTGTAGGTGACTATGGCAAGGGAATTGTGGTCTCTCCACGAGACTTCACAAGCATCATCGTTTCCTCCTTCATCTTGCTTAGATGGGCTTCAAAATTTGCAATCAATGAAGATTCTTGCTCCCTTGCTTTGGCCTCTGCTTCCTCAGTTGCATTGGCTAGCATACGTTCCATTTCCTCCCAAGTAACCATACTTTGTTTATGGCGTTTGGATTTACAAAATTATTGTTTCAGTCCTACACGTCCTCCAATTCCCTTTACATGCCCCGCGTGATTAGTTTTCCAGTTGCAACGGTCAGAATATCATTCCTCCCATCCAATACAAATGATCTCTCTGCTTCTTTCTTTTTAAGATCTTCCTATAAGATATAGATAACGAGAAGTTTAGTAATGAAACATGTCTAATAGATAAAAAATAACGATAATGGCACTTACAATTCTTTCAGCAACTAGACAAGTATGTTCACTCATGTAAGCCTCGCTTGGCTTTTAGCGAATATACAACCATAACTCTTTGCGGCGTATTGGAGATGACGGATCACATATCGCAGAAGGATTGGATTTAGCTTCATCTTCCAATCTCTTTCATTTGGCCGCCATCAACTGTTTTTCAGCCTTTTCATATCCACCACAAGATATTCTCTACGGGCAATCATTCTTTCTCCCAATTGCTTGTACTTGTTCCCTTCTTTTCTATGAATCAGAATTGAAAACAGCTATTAATTATGAATTCTAGACCATCTCACTAACAGAAATTAGAAAACTTCTGCTTGATATGAACTTCAAACACTAGTCAAATTAACTTTATCAAGTTTCAACACTTTGTTAAGGAAGAAGTAGAACTGTAGAAGAAATTGAGAGAAACAGAGGAAAGGGAGTTGCAGAATTGCTGCCAACTCAGTCAATTCATTCATTTATCATAACTGTTTCATATATATATTAGTCTAACCTCTTATATATAGTTAGAGGCTTGACTCTTAAAGCCAATTAACAGCTTGCACTGAAACCATTACACAGTTAACATACTTACTAACTGAGGGTGGAATATCATCTAGAGGGGGTGAATAGGTGATCTCAAATAATTCTTTCGCGGTATGATGGATAAATAATGAAAGCAGTAAAGAAGTAAAAGGAAATGACAAAGAGGAATTATACTAGTTTGGTCCAACTCCTTGACTTACGTCCAGTACCTAGACACTTCGAGATTTTTCACTAACTCACAAATACAATTACACACTCTGTAACTTAGGATGATCTTTTCTTCCTAGAACTCACTCCCCCTTACAAGTTGTAATCGTACACCCTTACTAAAGATACCACTACCTTGAGATTTGAACGAATGTAAAACAAATGATTAAACTCTCTCACAGAGTAGATGGATAATAAACACTGAAGCTCAATAGTATCTGAAGATATAAACAGAATAGAAATTGATCGCTTTGAATGCCTTGTTTATGTATGTGTTGGTTGCTCTTGATGAATTCAGTCCTTTGAGTATCTATAGTAGTTGAAGATTGAAGACTGTTACAGAATTTGACTTTGTTTGTTTTAATGTTCGAATATGTCCATTGAGAGCATTTAAGCATTCGCACCTTTTTCGGCAGAATGGGCTAACCTTAATTGTGTTTAGCGCATTGTCTTTATTTCACGAAACTCTCGGTGCTTGACAACTCATTAAAATTGAAACATTGGTTAAACATCTGAAAATCATTCAAGAAGATGATTAATGATATCACAAATAATTTTGAATGATGTACAGGAAGATATAAACATTTGAACAAATCATTCGAATGATGTTGCAGATGATTTGTGTTTGCTAATATATCATACTCGAGTACTTATACTTATATACTCGAGTAGTCTTTGCAGATACAACTGACAGATGCTCATTACTCGTCAATACTCGAGTAGCCTATACTCAATACTCCAGTATCTCTGTGGTTCAGATATGCCAAAGGTTTTGATCTTGACCATACTCGAGTATTCAAACTCAATACTCGAGTATCACCTATACTTTGCTGAAATGAATGAACTGAATGAAACATATTAGCAGGTCATACTTGGGAATTCAATTCAACATACTCGAGTATCATGCACATACTCGAGTATCACATGTTCCATACTCGAGTATTAGACAACCTGAGAGCAAGTATCATATAGGAACAAAGCATACTGGAGAAACACCTTACCCATACTCGAGTATCACTTACCTTATACTCGAGAATTGCTCTGATATGTGAAGATCAATGTTGGGGATGAAGTCACATATTCGAGTATTCACAAACCAATACTCGAGTATCATATCAGGAGTAGTCTGCAATGGTTGATCTGGCTAGTCAATACTCAAGTGTCCACAAACCATACTCGAGTAGCATATTAGAACCAATATGCAATACTTCATCTGTCAAACCAATATTCCAGTATTTCTTACCAACACTCAAGTATTGATCCCTGAAACACTTAAGCACATATATTAGACCAACCATACTCGAGTATTCCAATATCGTTCTCGAGTATTCATGAATGCATATGATTAAACATGATTCAAAACCTTAAATGATTTCAAGTCTTGTTATCATAAAAACTTTGAGAACTAACATTCTCCCTCTTTTTGATGATAACAACACTTGGATAAATAATTTTGAATTAAAATTTAGGTTTTGATATCAATATACTTTTGAAATGTTGAAGAATAACATAAGTTTGAATAACTAGGCACAATATGAAACAACCATAATGTAATTGCATTTCATGTATCAAGAAGTTGCTACATATTGTCAATTCCTAAGTCATAGCACATTATACCAAAATGAACTTCAAAATATTTCATAAACAGAGATACATCAAAACAAGTCAGGATGCATAATGTCAATAAATCTAAGTTCTTAGCAAAGGCTCTTCAAGCAATAAACTCTCAACTCGCTTCTTTTTCTTCTCCCCCTTTGTCATCCATCAAAGAGGGGGATGCTGGTGTCTCAGTAGGATAAATAGGAGGAGTAGTGACAGGATCAGAGACTGGTGCAGTAGGAGCAGAAGTAGAAGCCACAAGAGATACAATAGTGAGAGGGGTATAAAGTTTGACTCCGAAGGCATCTATGGTCTTCTCTATATCGAGCACATATTGTTGAAGACCTGTTAATCAACACTTGAAATTCCTTTCTCATTTCCTCGTTGTGTGAAAGGAATTTGGACTCAACAAAATTAGCCATTGCTTTCATCTCATTTGCCATGGCCGTGATCAATTGAGCATTGAGCTTCTGAAAATGTCCCATGAATGGGTTAAAGTGTTATGAACAGAAGCATTAACCAAGTGCTGAAAGGAAGCTTGAGTGAAAGATGGAGGAGGAGCATGATGAGTGCCAAATTGAGAAGATTGTCCCTCTTCTGGTTGCTTGGAGGTAGAAGGCATCGGTTCCTTAGTTTTTTGCTCCTTTTGCTTGCTAGTGGCCTCGATAAAGGAAATTTTCATATAAAGGAGGTGGGATTTACCAAATGGCTTTGGGAAGACGGCCTTGTCTTCAGCTAAGAGGTACCAAATGTTGTTGTATCCAAATATTTGAGATACCAGGTTAGGAAATGGGATGGTGTTCTTCCTAGAAGCACAAGAGGTGGATAAAAAGTGTGACATTTCTAAGATAATCAACTTACCCAAATTCCTTGGTTCCTTAGCTATGATGGAAGCAAATAATTGATAATCCTTAAGCACAAAATGAGTATAGCTCTGTCCCTTGTTCACTATATTGCAACTATAGAGATACTAGAGTACTCTATATGTATCAGACATTTGGCCAGGTTTAAACTTAAGGAGATCACCATCATATTCTTCATTAGGAAATAGAATCTTGAAGCACTCAGAATCAGATAACTTGGGAGGGTCCTCAGGCACAGTAGTGAAACCAAAAAGAGTGTTTAGATTCTTAGCAGAAATCTTTACTTCCTTCCCTCTAACCTTAGTAACCAACACTTCCTCATCATGCTCATGAACCTTTTCTTCCACATGCATATTGTGATAAAACACCTTTACAACCTTGGAGAATAAGGAGTTTGCATGCTTAACAAAGGCATGTATTGCTTAAGCCATGGTGATAGGTCTAGATTGCATTCTTTCTTGAAGTCTTCTAAATCTAAGCAGGCAGTTGGACAGAATAGCCTACTATCATAGCTTACTGCAAAGGATTTATCATTGGAAAAATCATAGGATCTTGGCACATACTAGGAGGATAGTGAAGTGCATTGATCTGTCTTATGAGTTTTAAAATGATGAGGACATAGGAGGCGGCATGACCAAGGCAACAAACTTAGAGGACATACAAGGTCTTGGAGGCCCAATGATAAGAGCAAAAGCTAAAAAGGCTAAAGAGGCCCTGAATCTCTTAGTGACCACCTTACTTGAGGCAAGCCCAAGTCTAAAGGAAGAAGAGACCGAAATGATACACTTAATTTAGATTGAAGACCTTGAAGAATAAGCCTCAATGGATATGCATGAAGGCTTATTGGGCTCGCTTAGTTTTACTTGGCCCAAATTCTGCACTTAGTTTTATCTTTCTTACATTTAGTTGAACTTTTGTAATAAAGATTATTGGGCTCGCTTATTGGGCTTTCTTATTTTCCTTTGTGTGTTAAACTTAATATGAATGTTGTCCACCATATAAGGGAACACCATAGCTTTTGTGACAGCAGATTTGAATTTGGAAGTTAACCTTTTTGGTGAGAGACAAGTTTCTCTAGGGTTCTTTGGAGAATCTCTGAACTTATCAAGGGCAATGATCCTTGTGGCGTTCTTGGGCTTATCAATTCTTTGGAATTGTGGCGCCTACCTATAATCCATCAGTTTTCGTTCTCAAATTTCTCGGTTTCGTATCTCCAGTTTCCCTTAACCTTTTTCGGTGTTTCTAGAGTCAAAATCATAGTTCAGAACGTCATCTTTCAGGTCGTTTTGGAATCGCTCAAATACGAGGCCTGTAGCGCGAGATACATTCTGTTCTTTAGGAAGCGTCAAAGGCTGAAAATTCTGGTGCAAAAATTCCATTCCTAGTTGATCTGATCGTCCTTTTCTTTCGGGAATCATATCATAAAGCAAATGGCCCAATTGTCCCAACGAGATTGTGCTTCTGTCCACTTGAAGCTTTTTGTTTCTTCAAATTTTGGGGCTTTTGAACTTGATCTTCTAGACTCTTAAAGCGTTGTTCGTGAAACACTTCATCAGAATCATTAAACGATTCCATACTCGGTCTAGCAATTTTTCTAAACTTAGAATGCAGTTCATTATATTCAGAAAGTAGCTCATCATATGTAGGCTCAGAGTCACTTACCTCATTATCATTTTTAGCTTGTTCTTCAGTCACTGAACAGACGTTTGCTACTTCTTCTTCATCACTTTCTTCATCTGAAGAATCTCCCCATATGGCAGATATGTAAGATTTCTTCTTGAAATGATTGAATCTTTTCTTTTTCTCCTTTTCTTTATCCTTCAGTTGAGGACATTCAGATTTGATATGTCCCGACTTCTCACATTCATAGCAAATGATTTGTTCTTTATCCTTGGACTCTTGTCTGTTGCTAGAAGTTCCTTTTTGGAATCTGTTTCTGAAACCTTCATCCCTTTTGTAGAACTTTTTGAATCTTCTAACGAACATAGCCATCTCATCGTCATCCTCATCTTCCTCATTGGGTTCCTTTTCTTTCACAGCTTTAGAGCAACACCTTTGTTTTTATTGTTGTTGATTTCATCCAAGCCCTTCTTGAATTTGAGTTTGCCTTCATATTCAGATAAGCTTCTGAACAGAGAAGCCACTGATTGCATTGATTCTCCTTGGGCTTCTTCGATTACTATGACCTTAGCTTCCCAATCTTTAGTCAAGACATTGAGGATTTTCCTAACTTGAGAATTTTGCTCGTATATTTTACCTAGAGCTGATAGTTGATTTATCAAGTGAGTAAAATGAAGTTCAAATTCTCCTATGGATTCTCCAGTCTTTATGCGTAGGAGATCATATTCGGTTGTCAGTGTGTTGATATGGTTCTCCTTTATACCAGAAGTTCCTTCGTATGCAATCTCCAATGCTTTCCACATATTTTTTACACTTGTGAGATTGCAAATGCGGAAATACTCTTGTTGACTAAGAGCACTTTATAGCATTAGGATAGCTTTGCTATTGAGAGTAATGAGTCTTCTGTCATTTTCATCATACTCTTCTTTACGCTTGATTGTGTTAACTCCATCTTTAGTGACAGATGGTTTATAATCACCTTTCTCGAACACATTCCATAGGCCAAATTCAGTCGCCATAACGAAGACTCTAAATTTGGCTTCCAAAAGGAATAATGTTCTCCATTGAAACCAAGAAGACGATTGATAGAGGCTCCATCAGGCAATATTCCTTCCATGATCTTTCTTGGGATGTTAAGCCCAACTGAGAAACCTGGCTCTGATACCAAATAAGGGTGGAATATCACCTAAAGGGGGGGTGAATAGGTGATCTCAAATAATTCTTTTGTGGTGTGATGGATAAATAATGAAAGCAGTAAAGAAGTAAAGAGAAATGACATAGAGGAATTATATTGGTTTGGTCCAACTCCTTGACCTACGTCCAGTACCCAGACACTCCGGGATTTTTCGCTAACTCACAATACAACTACACACTATGTAACTCAGGATGATCCTTTCTCCCTAGGACTCACTCCCCCTTACAAGTTGTAATTGTACACCTATACTTAAGATACCACTACCTTGAGATTTGAACGAATGTAAAACAAATGATTAAACTCTCTCACAGAGTAGATGAATAATAAACACTTAAGCTCAATAGTATCCGAAGATATAAACAGAATAGAAATTGATCGCTTTGAATGCTTTGTCTACGTATGCGTTGGTTTCTCTTGATGAATTCAATCCTTTGAGTATTTATAGTAGTTGAAGATTGAAGACTGTTGCAGGATTTGAATTTGTCTATTTTAATGTTTGAATATGTCCATTGAGAGCATTTAAGCATCCACGCCTTTTTTGGCGTAATGGGCTAGCCTTAATTGTGTTCAGCGCGTTGTCTCTGTTTCACGAAACTCTCGGTGCTTGACAGCTCATTAAAATTCAAACATTGGTTAAACATCTGAAAATCACTTAAGAAGATGATTAATGATATCACAAATAATATTGAATGATGTACAGAAAGATATAAACAATTAAATAAAGGGATAAGAGTATTAAATGCGATTGAAGTTTTCGCTATGGAGCATTGGTAGGACAGAAATTTTTTTTTGTCTTTTATTTTCCCTGGAAGTATTAAAATTGTAGCAAAAATGCCCCTATTGTGACGGAATGGCCACGTCGACTGTTAAATTGACAAATTGCATCTGATGATGGCTATGCAAAGGTGGAAATTATACACATAGGTTGGCACATTAGCTCCTCCTCTCCCTTGTCGAATCGCACACATGTTAAAAGCTAGTTAGGTCATTAGATGAAGTCGGGAAAATAAATCTGTGGTCTGAGTTAAGGTGAAAATTCTGAAGGATCTGTGAAACCATGGGTGAGTCGACAACAAGTTCCATGAATGAAAGCCAGTGGAGGGTGGCATGGTTAAGATGAGGAGGTCGAGAGCTGAAATATGAGGGACTGGCGAGGATCTATCATTGTGGAATTGTGGCTCCTTTGTGCACGTCATGGACCAAACAAAACCCAGGCTGAAGATTCTTTAGTTGTTGAAACTATCAACAAGTATGTTATTGTTTTTTTAGTTGATGGATGTTTGTTAAATTTCACCATAATGCTGATGGCTGATGATGATGATGTAGGGCATTAGGTGTGGCTTCTTCCAAAGGTATGATGGTGAAATGGGTGAGAGGCCATCTCAGGTGATTAACGAGCTTCTTGGCCATGTGGATAGATTGTACGATGCCAATGTGATGCAGAGGAGAGGAATTGATAATAAAGTAGATGTAAATGTAGAAGGAAAAAATTCTGACATCTATTTCGTTATGGAGAAGCTTAATGAGAGATTGAAGAAGGTTGAAGGCACAGTGGGACTAGTAATTTGTGGCTTGGTTTTCACTTGGGTGTTGATTGTTGTTTACATTTTGTGTTAAATTGTGTTTAATGTAAGTCAGGTACTTGTAATCCTAAATGGAACGTAAGTTGCATCCCAATGTATGAAGTTAATTGTCCTCTTTTATGGCAACTCATATACTGGGCTTCTGTAATTTACATCATAATACATAATGTGTTTGTAAAGTGTTGGTTCTCAGAGTTCATTTTGATGATAACAATACATAATTATTTAAAGCTTTTTGTTAAAAGGGATTTGTGTTTTTGAATCAATAAACGTTAAGTTAATTACTTAAGTAAGGTGTTCTTGGTTACTCAAGTAATTCTCTTGTATCAATTGAAACCTTTCGAAAATCTGTTAAAAACTATCCGTTATTACTTTCAGACGTTACTCAAGTAATGGGTAATTGCTCTGCAAGTAATTTTGTCTCAGTCGTTCTTTTTCTAAAGATCCTTGATATTACTTTCGGACATTACTCAAGTAATGGGTAATTGCTTCGCAAGTAATTTAGCTAAATCAATATTGCTTTCGGACGTTACTCAAGTAAAGTTTGTAACTCCGCAAGTAATTTAGCTAAATCAATATTACTTTCAGACATTACTTGAGTAAGACATAGTAGCTCAGCGAGTTATCTCGAGTTGGTCACTCTCTCGGAAGATATTCAACATTACTTGCGTCATTACTCAAGTAAGCTCTTTCTTCTCTGCAAGTAAGTTCATTACTTTCTAGCATTACTTGAGTAAGGCGTATATGCTCAGCAAGTAAACTAGAAGCGTTTATTCTTCTCATAGCCTCTTGATATTACTTTCACAATTACTCAAGTAATACTTATAGGCTCCACAAGTAATGTCGTTTTTACTCGCTTTTAAGGAACCATTTTGATATTACTTTCGAAGCTTACTCAAGCAATACTTTCAAGCTCGGCAAGTAATTCTAGGAAAATGCTTCGGAGGTTCTGTTTCTTAAAGCACCTTAGATATTGAAAGACCTGGCTATCACCCAAGAGGAGAAGTGAATTGGGTGTCGGATAAAACTTTAGGAACTTTGAAAACCTTTTCGCAACTTCTAAATCGATAGTTAGATATTCAAATAAGCATATACTGAAAATGTCAAAGATAAGGGAAGAGAATATGCAAACTGTGATTTATACTAGTTCGGCCCAATCCTTGACCTACGTCCAGTCCCCAAGCTCCACTTGAGATTTTCAATCCACTGTCTCCTTGTTTAACCGGGCACAAGAGAAAAGCCTTTACAACCTCTCAAGTTTAGTCGGGCACTTGTGTAGCCTTTACAATCTCTTACCGAGATACTTCCCCTTACACACTGTAAGGATACAATTACACACTCTGTAAACGAAGGATAGTCCTCTCACTCTCAGACTCCACTCCCCCTTACAAGTTATAATTGATACACCCTCTCTTAAGGTTCCTCAACCTTAAGATTTAACTGATAATGAAATAAATGTTTATGAACTCCTCACGAGTAGATAAAGTATTAAACACTGAAGTACATAATCGATCATCTCACTCTCTACTATAAGCTATATAAACATTGAGAAACAAAGTGTATGAGTTATTGAACTGTCGACGGTGAAGAGTAAAATCATTTCATTGGGTTTGTCGAGTCATTCATCAATCGTTGTCACTTCTTCCGGTTTGAAGACTTCACAATTTATAGGTATTTGTGTTTCGACCGTTGCGAGCATTCGACTGTTGGAGATTAGTTGGAAGTATCCGTTGAAGCTTTTGTTGCTTTTTGCCCGTTGAGCTCAAATCCAACTTTAATGATAAAATGTTTATCGTTGACTTCGTTAATGCTCCCTCTTGAGTGTTGTAATAATAGCCGTTGTAAAGATTCAAACTATCCATTAGACACAGAGGCTTTCATTTGTTTTCTGACGTAGCATTTAATGCTTTTGACACACAAATTTGCTTTATGTAATTTTTCGGTTAATCCATGACAAAGGCATCTGAAACTCATGAACAAACTGGTTAAAAGCATTTGGTAATAGTAATGAGTAATAATCAGAAGAAATGAGATTACATTTGATGATTCAAGTTTTCGAAGACGGTGATTTGAAAAACAGAGATTACCTTGCTCGAGTAAGATTAAGAGTGTGCTCGAGCAATATTATAGAATATGTGTTTGAAAGAATATTAAAGTTTCACAATGCTCGAGTATCATTCAAAAGCATGCTTGGGCAATCATCTGTAGAGTATTTGAAAAATTATGTTTATCGTTCATGCTCGAGCAAGGTCCAGAAGTATGCTCGGGCAAGTAACTCAAGCTTTTGAAATAGAAGAAGTTTTATCACTGTTGTTCGAGCAAGGTTTTATTCCTACTTGAGCATGATGCTCGAGCATGACATTTTTCATGCTCGGGCACAAGTCATACAGAGGCGATAGATAAAATAAAGCAACGTTGCTCGAGTATATATTTACCTCTGCTCGAGCATGTTGCTCGAGCAAGCAATCTTTCATGCTCAGGCAAGCCTCTTCTTCTTTGTCATTTTCAGCTAAATACGCTGATGCTCGGGCACTCTTTTTCCTCTGCTCGAGCATGGTGCTTGAGCAAGCCTTCATCTCTGCTCGAGCAAGATTCTTCAAATGTGCAATTTCCTTGCTCAGCTCGTTCATGCTCGGGCATGGCCAATTGTATGCTTGAGCATGGCTCCTAAACTTGTACTTCTTCGCTTTGAGCTCGATGATGCTTGGGCATCACAAATTCTCTGCTCAAGCAAACTTCCTAATTTTCTCTCTGCTTCTTCTTGACTCGAGGCAATAATTCAATTCAACATGAATTGTTCTATGCCTTTCAGAATGCAAGCATATTATCAACACAAGGGTCAATTTCCAGTGAATGTAGCTTCTTCGATATGACTTCAATTTTGGCAAACCACACATGCTCATAAATATCTTCAAGTCTTCTTTCCAATACAAGAAGAATCAGCTCCAAACTCATTGTACTTTGTCCGTTATAATAAGATAATTGGAGGTTGTTCTTGATCAGCATTTTTTGTAACATCCTGAACTGACTATCAACTTCAAAACATCATGTCTCCCTCAATTGATCTTTTTTTTTCATTTCCTTGATGTTTTTGGAAAGGTATGTGAGTCTAGTTTCAAATGGCATTGATTTCAACTCATTAGGAGTTTTGGTTTGTGAGATATGCTCAAAATACCGAATCTCGTTCTGGATTGTGACATTGATTTTTGTTGCAACTTCAAAAACTCATATCTCCTTGATTTGAACTCCTTTGGGCTTGAAATTTATATCAGAATGACACATTGGGAGTCTAGTTTTAAACAAAATTGGTTTCACTTCAACCTGATCTTTGGTTTGAGAGATATCATCAAATTACCTGACGTCGCAAGAAACAGAGCTGAACAGAGTAGCTGAGGAACGTTGTTGCTCGAGCAAGCCAGGTTTCTTGCTCGAGCAAGGTCGTTTTTTCATGCTCAAGCAAGGTTGTTTTTCATTCTCGAGCAAGGACTTTTTCATGCTCGAACAAGACACTATTTATGCGAGAAAAAAGGCTGAAATTGCATTAATGCCCCATAACAAACTAGTATTCATCCGGAAGCTTGAACTTACTTATTTTAACTCCGAATTAAGCCGTTCCAACTTCTATTTGATCACAGATGCTTGAATATTGATATTCTCATAATATTTAACATGTTCTTCTTTCTTTTATATCTTCTCTTGATCATTCCCAAAATATTTTGATAACTTCTTGCTTCCTTGGACATTCTTTGTAATTTCTTCTTTTTGTAACCTCTTATCTCCTTCTTGATTAATCTCTATAATTCAACTTAGAGTAATCTACATTAAATATATAGTAGTTAGTCAATGTAGGGGATAAATATATTATACAAAATTTTTGCTCTTTAGAATGACATCTATATAAGACATCATCAAAACTAATCATATTCAACAGATATTACTCAAGTAACATTCATTGTTACTCAAGTAATTCTTTCTAGGTAACTCAATGAGTTGCTCGAGTAGCTTTCGGAAATAACGCACAAAAATAATACACAGAGAGATGAATGAATATTTTTCAGATTACCCCGAAAAAGACGCATTTCATATAAATGAAGAGAATGTACAGAGAAACAATGGAGTCCACATTAGGCGCTTAGACCTAAAATGCTCACTACATGCTTATACCTCAATTAGAGGTATAAGCATTTTTTTTAAAATTTTTTTATTATATTTATTTAGATTTAAATTATCTGCTGCTTTCTACAATGATTTTTTTACCCAGTATCTCAAATTAATTAGCTTCCAATCCTATATTTAGAAATATTTGTTTGTAACTCAAGTATCATGAAAACTAATTAATTTGAGATATTGGGTGGAAAAAAAAAAGAAAAAGAAAGTACCACATAATTTAAATCTAAATAATTAAAAACAATATATAAAAAAAACATAAAAAAATATACTCATGTCTCTAATTGAGGTATAAGTATGTAATGAGGACATAAGATCTAAGCACCTAATGTAGACTCGAAACAATGGATTTCATTTAAAAAGATCTGATCTGGTCTTTTGTAAGAATGACGCAAATTTTGAGGGGAAAAAAAATCAGTAAACAAATGAATACATGAGATTCTGACGCCATTTAATGAAAATACGTATCTCAGGGGAAAAAAAAAAAGGAAAGAAATTGTCATAAAATGGAATAATTCCTTTTTTAAAAAAAGAAAAAAGAAAAAAGACCTTCCAAAATCAATGTGCTCGACATTACTGGGTAAATTTCTTGTCCACCTGGGTAATTTCGAATACATAGAAAATCCAACTCAGTTGCTGATTTATTTGAAGAGGGGTAAGCCCGCGACATTACTTCGAGGATCTATGAATATTTTTATTAATTTCTAGAAGTTAAAATTTATCCATAAGTTATTATATCCATAGAGGAATAATGAAATAGATCAGATATAGTTTTCTCTACGCTAATAAAACCATCAATACGAATTCGTTGGAGAAATCTAAACTAAATTTCATAAAGAATAAGTTTACTAAATAAAGGTCCAAGATTATATATTTTTCTCATTAAATAGACATTTTCTCATTAAAATGGACGTTAACCGAAGGCAGGAAGAAGATGAGGATAAACAAAATTTATATAAATAAATATTTTGAGATGGATATAATTAATAAGAAAGAATCAGTCAAAGTTCCCACCTGGTCATTTGCCTCAAATTTCGCATCTCATCCAAATTAATTTGGATTCTGTTTTTTAAGTCATTTATTTTAACTCCCTTATATCCACTCACACTCCCCAACCATCACACTAGCACTACACATCATCTCGTCATTACTTGCAGGTCATGCTTCTAATGTTACTCAAGTAACTTGTTCCTATAGTACTTATCAGTTGAGTTAAATACCGATATTACTCAAGTAAATACAAATTACTCAAGTAGAACTTATTTTTATTACAAACTCTAAGACTTTTGACACTATTACTTGTGAGTAACTTGAGATATTGCCCAAGTAACTTTACGCCTTTGTTAACCTCTGTTTCCAACCAGATAACAAAGCATCCTGCGATCTACAAATTTAGATACTCTGATACTTAAGTTAGTGATCATAACTCAATTAAATCTTAAAAACAACTTGTGACAAGAATTACTCACAACATCGAGCGCAAACCATATTTCCTAGAAACACAAGACGCAATTACTCAGGTAATATTTAGCAGGTTACTCGGGTAATTGTTTTTAAATTAGAGTCATAACCATGGAAAAGCGGAATTACTCGGGTAACTTAACAAGTTACTTGAGTAACTTCGAAAAGAATCAAGATGCGTAGTAGAAACACGTGCAATTTGATGAAAAAAGGATATTACTTGAGTAGCCAAAACTTTTACTCTGGTAATTTCGAATATAGAGAAGTTTCCATGCTTGCTATGGTATTTTAAAAAGTGGCAAGCCCAAAATTACTTCCTCCCAATCGGACTGCTCACCAGCTTACCAAGTACATGCCCCCCACTACGTTTTGATTTCATCGCTCTATTTGACCATCACTCACTGATTTCCTGTTCTGGTCTTCGCAATTCCTCTTTCTAGTTTAGGTCTTCTCACTTCCTCTTACCCTCGATTTCTCCTTCTAAAATTTCCTTTATTGGTATGCCTATATCGTTGGCCATAACACGTGTTAGATGATATCTAATGTGTCAACCTATGTGTATGATTTCTACCCTTGCATGGCCATCATCAGATGCAATGTGTCAATTTAACGATATAGGTTGCGATTCCGTCACGATAGGGGCATTTTTGCTACGATTTTAATACTTCCAGGGCAAATAAGAGACAATAAAAACTTCCGTCTTACCAATGCTCCATAGTGAAAACTTCCATGGCATTTAAAACCCTTAACCCTTAAACAAATCATTCGAATGATGTTGCAGATGACTTGTGTTTGTTGATATATCATACTCGGGTACTCATATGTTGGAAATTATGCCCTAGGGGCAAGTCATTGTTCTCTATTAAGTTATCATTTCATTTGCATGTTTATAGTTATATCCCTGGATATATCTTATAAATTATCTTAAATGTCCCTGGTCGGTCATTTACGTGGGAGCAAAGATGAGTTAAGACCAGTATGACTTTGATGAGGTATGGAGATATGAATCAAAGTCATGGGCACTTGTAAGAGTACAAGGTGCTGGACCGACCCACTATAAGAAAGCTGCATGGATTAAGTCATAAGCTTATCTCATGTATAACTGTGTCACGACGCCCTATGGCCTGAGATAATCATGGATTCCTACATGATAAGTCACTGGTCTTTGATCTAGTCAAAAGTCACCTTTGACCAGCTAATGATAAAAGCTTGGATCGGGATCAGTGGTTTTCATACAGAGGAATGTGAATGATCAAGATGGAATTTGCCCCTCATATTTGTAGAGAGATAATACTGGGCCCCTCGATGAGTGAGTCTAAGAAATGTATGGCCATAGTATGATGGAAAGGAGTTTCCATTTCATTTATTAGACTACTTGAGAATCGAGAAAGTAATGGTCAAGAACAGGAAGTTGACATTATCCATGACTTATCATTGACCAAATTATCACGTGACAAAAGAGACGTGACATGGTTGTACGATAGGTTGTTTCGTGTCATTAATCCCCATGTGAATTGGGTAGTTGCAATGTCTTACTAGAGGCCGCTTGCAACTTGTGGGCTGGTACAGTATTGGCCCACTGCCAATCTCATGTGGGCCTACAGGGTCGCATACAAGAATAACCCAACACGAGCAAATGTGTCCAGATTCATTGAATCTTAGATTAATCTAAGATTTAATGAATACTGAATTTAATCTGAGGTGAATATATATATATATATTAAATTTGAAAATAATATAATAATATTATTTAATGGATATTATAATATTATAATAATATTATTATACAATATTTTTTTTTGTATTTAATTTATTTGATAAATTAAATATCTAAAACAAATAGAGATATTGTATCTCATTTAATTTTTGAATAAAGATTTCATATATCTGTTGAATTTAAATTGAGATATAGTATCTGAGATTTAATTAAATAGATAGATATCATTTCTCGAATTTAATTTATAGTGTTAAATTAAATTTGAAGGCTTTTAATTTGGATTAAATAAGTACATTAGATTAGATCTATCAGATAGATTTAATCAATATATTTATTAATCCAAATTCAAATTTCAGATCTGGCTTTTAATTTGGATTAAATAAATACATTAGATTAGATCTATCAGATAGATTTAATTAATATATTTATAATCCGGATTTAAAATTCGAATTTCAAAAATTAATGACGATTAATTTTTGCATATAATACGCCGATTGGGTTTAGAAAAACCTGCGGGACTTTTTCGAGTGTATTAGAATGCCGCGAGAAACCCTAGAGAGAAATAGGGAGAGACGCACAATTCGAGGCGCTAGCACGCTGCTGCATCTATGTTCGGTGTTTATTCGTGTGGATACCGGTAAAGGAAGGTGATTCACGGAGTCGACTTCTACTGATCGAGAAGGTAGCCCACCAGTTCAAAAGGAACGAGATGCACACAAGTTCCCCATAGGTATGATTCGAATTCCTTAACCTTGATTTAAACGCGGTTGAGTGATCCTAAGGATGGGATTCGTAAAATTTTTAAATCTGCTGCGTGTATGGATCCCAACATCATACTGATATACTTGAGTAGTCTTTGTAGATACACCTGAGAGATGCTCATTACTCGTCAATACTCGAGTAGCCTATACTCAATACTCCAATATCTTTATGTTTCAGATATGCCAGAGGTTTTGATCTTAACCATACTCGAGTATTCAAACTCAATACTCTAGTAGCACTTGTACTTTGCTGAAATGAATAAACTGCATGAAACATAGTAGCAGGTCATACTTGGGAATTCAATTCAACATACTCGAATATCATGCATATACTCGAGTATCACATGTTCCATAATCGAGTATTAGACAACTTGAGAGCAAGTATCATATAGGAACTAAGCATACTCGACAAACACCTTACCCATACTCGAGTATCACTTACCTCATACTCGAGAATTGCTCTGATATGTGAAGATCAATGTTGGGGATGAAGTCACATACTCGAGTATTCACAAACCAATACTCGAGTATCATATCAGGAGCAGTCTGCAATGGTTGATTTGGCTAGTCAATACTCAAGTATCCACAAACCATACTCAAGTAGCATATCAGAACCAATATGCAATACTTCATCTGTCAAACTAATACTTGAGTATATCTTACTAATACTTAGGTATTGATCCCTGAAACACTTAAGCACATATTAGACCAACCATACTCAAGTATTCCAATATCATTCTCGAGTATTCATGAATGCATATGATTAAACATGATTCAAAACCTTAAATGATTTATCAAAACCTTGAGAACTAACACTAACTAGCAGTAATGTCTAAGCACTACCTACTATAACAAAAAACCTTCATAACTGACTAACAGCCTCATAGGAGATATTATGCCATTATTATTTCCCTAATTACCTACTTAGTAATATTTTTACATTTTCATGGTTTACATATCAGACTTTCATGGAACAATAGCAAACTTTTATTGTATTACTCCATCTACAATCATATTCACATAAAAACTAAGACATGCTCCTCTGATGTAGGGTAAAGGATGGAAATGTATACTTTTATTCACACACGAAACCATCTAACTAACAGGATTAGATGAACACAATAACATTTACGTATCCACACACATTAATAAGCAAACAAAAAAGGAAAAAAAAAACTAAATATAAACTCACCAAAGCTATTGGAGTAGTCCACATATAAACAAATTGTTGCCAAGTTTCTTCATCAAGGAATGTATACTTTTCGCAAGGATTAGGGTGAGGCTCACCAACTAGAACCTTGGCAAAAGTATAGTTGTTAGCTAGCTGGGTCTTAAACTTCCTCCAGCTCTTAGCACAATACGACAATGTCTTGTCTTTCAACTTTTGACTGTCAAGAATAGTATATGTAAGCCAGATAGTGTCCCAAATACGAACCTTTGCTTTGGCCTTGTCGACATTTTTCTACTCATCTGTCAAGATGCTAGGCTTTCTACGTGCTAATGTGCCAACAAAACTAATATATGTGTTTTATTAGGGTCGAAAGGAGCAAAATTTTCAGCAAACTGAATCTCGAGCTGTTCCTCGACAATCCGACTTAGAGCAAGCTCTTTCATTCGTGTGCCTCTTCTACCACGGCATGCAGGGCGATTATGAGGCTCATTGTAAGATGAACAGAGTTCATTCTGACTTATATCAATCACACCAGTAATTGACATTCCATGACCAGGACTCAAATCGTTTTAGTCGTTCATTTTCTAGAAAGGAAGAGAGGTTGTGAGAGGTGGTGTGAGAGAGGAATGTCTGAACAAATGAGAGAGTAACAGAGGCTGGTGGTGGTGGATAAGGAAGAGAGGTAATGCAACAAGAAGAGAGGTTTCACAATAGGAAAAGAGGTTTAGACTTCAAAGAGAACAACTACAAGTTTCACGAGAAGAAGAATATATTTGGCGCTTAATTTTAAGACTGGATATATTAAAAAGCCAATCTTAAACGTTAACCTTTAAGACCGATCTTTATTAAACTCCAGTCTTAAAAGTAATTAATTTTTTGTTTAATTTTTTTCAATCTTTTGTATTGGCCACAATTTATGTTTGGTCTTACAAGTGTAACTTCTAAGACCGACTTTTAAATATATCCAGTCTTAAAATTTTTAGCTTTTATATTTAAATTTTTCCTTATATTTTGGACCAGATAAAATTTAAGTCTAGTCATATTAGATTTCTCTAAAAAGTAATTGCAAAGGAAAAGTCCTTCCGTCACAAAATGGCGTGAAATTTCACGCCGTTTTGCGATGGAAGGAATTTTCCATCACAAGTTTTTGACAGATAAGGGAAATTTGTCGCAAACTGTCGGTGCAGTTTGCGACGGACAACGTGATCTGTTCCAAACCTTCTGTGCAATTTGTGACCGATCGCCTTATGCGTCGCAAGACAATGAACCGAATACTGTTGTTTTGCAACGGATAGATCTATCTGTCACAAATTGGTAGTGGTTTACGATGGATTTCCCTTATCCGTCGCAGACGGCTTCTCTTTGCAACAAAGTTATTAATCCTGTCACAAAATTAGCCGTTTTGCGAAGGAATTTAGAATTTGCAATGGAACTTTTCCTATCGCTATTTTCCTATTTTCTAGTAGTGGTGTAAATTTTGTGTTTCTAATCTATTCTATTGGTGTTTAATTTGTTTCTCTATTTTTTTTATTCAACTTCTTATAGCTATTATTTTTGCATTTGGTATTCTTCTAAGTCTATTATGAATTACTTCTTTGTTTATAATTCTTCCATCCTCAAGATAATATTCATAATATATTATATGAATCCTTTGTCTATTATTTAATATAAACTCATTCATACTCTAGATAATACTTCTTAATGTCTTTTATATATATCTTTTACATAAATTCTTTGTCTTACCAATTCATAAGTTTCTTCTATTTCTTTCTTTGTTTGATTTTCTATTATTGGATTATATGGATCTTGTGTTTCTAAATATCTTTTATAGGCTTCTTTTACTCTTTTCATATTCTGTTTTATCACTTTTCTTATTAAATTAATCATTAATCTAAATAGAGTTTTATCTGCAGATGGTACTACTGTTTTATAATTTCCTCTAATATATGTATGTGTAGGGTTTTGATTCATGTCCGAGACAATATTTCTGGTTTCATTTTTAATTGTTCTCTTATTTCTTCATATCTATTTTTTCTTGCAAAATTTTCACTACAATAGTCTAAATGGTATATAAAATTTTCAGTTGTTAATCCTAATTTATAAGTATTAATTTTGATTTTTAACATGTTTACTACATATCTCATTGAAGTATTTGTATGTGTTATTTCTGTTGATTCATTTATTTTCATAGTCGGATTAGTTCTTCTATAAAAGCATATCAATCTATTTCTATTTCCATCCCAATTTAAAACAACATCTTCATAAATCATGATAACTTTGGTAGTATAATTGTTTGATGATTTAAGTTTATCATTATTCTTTTATCTTGTATTCTATATGGCTTAACTAATTTTAAAAAATCTTTTCCTAATATTATCTTATATTGATTTTATGTATTTTCTTTTACTAATGAATTTCAATTGATTAGATCTCTATTATTAAATCTTAATATATATTAGTTTTTCTTTGATTTCCATCTAACATAAAATTATCTTCTGTAAATCCTATTTCTATTTCACTTTGTCTTGTATGTTCTTCTATTTTTGCTATTACTCTCTTCCATGAAATATCATATTTTACTTTCAATTTTATATAGTTTTCACTTTGAGGTCTAATTTCTCATAAGTTTGTACTAATTAGTCTTTTTGCTAATAAATTTCTTTGATTGAAATTATCCATTATTTCTTGTGATGAATCTATTGTTCTAAGACCTAATGTTCTATTTATTCCTCTACCAGATGAGGGTCTATTATATTTTAAGCTTCTCCTTGGGTTATATTCTAAACTTTTTCTTGGGTTTACATTAATATTTAAAGTTAGATTTTCTGATGTATTCATCCTTAAAGCTGTTTGTCCTATTATATCATTCGTTATCATTCTTCTTGGAATTCAGCCATAATAACTTCTAGATTTATCTAATTCTAGTTGTAACATCTCTGGTATTGTAATTTGTGCTGGATCAATTTTTATTTCTTTTATTATAGGCATAAAATATTTATCTATAGTTATTTTTCCTTTATTTTCATTATATATTTTATGTTCATTAGAGAATACTAGTCCTACCATTGTTGTTATTGTAAATGGAGGAAATCATCAAGAGATGGGTGAAGATTTTAAAAAATCTTTTTTGAACACCCAAAAGCAAACAGCAAAATAGGGTAAAACAAAGGAGGAGTAGAGAAGAATGACACGCAAGATTTATACTGGTTTGGCCACAACTCGACCTACGTCTAGTCTCCAGATACTCAAAATCAATTATGCACTCTGCACTCGAAAGTTATCCTCTCACTAAGATACACTCCCCTTACAAGTTGTAAACTGATAAATCCAATCTCCAAGTCCCACGACTTGAGATTCTTACAATAAATGATTTCAATAAATAATCTCTCTCAAAGAGTAGATAGAATAAGCACTGACGTACAATGTATCAAAGGATACTTTACAAGAGGTAGAAAACTTTAAGAGTAGTTGAAACTTGAATGCATTTCGTTTTCTTGTGTTCTGGTTGTTGTAGAGATTTGAATGCTTCAGCTTATATATGAAAGAATCATTAAATGACCGTTGGTTTGATTAATGTAACCGTTGGAGACATTAATCTAGTTGTTTGGTGCAACTTGGTCCAATCTCTCACTAGCTTTGAGTTAATCCAGGTGGTCAAATGATTTTGGTTGACTTCCCTTGAGATAAATCCGTTGAAGAAGAATGTTTTCATAAAAGGAAGGACGATATTTAATCCTTTGCAAAGTTCAGGGAATGATTTGCCAAAAGGGTACAAGGTTTTCTAGACTTGCAATAAATGTGTTGATGTCACCTTTTGCTTTATCCTAAATCTTCATTCTAATATACTTTAAATCATCTGAAACTCACTAACAAATTGATTAAACATAGTTAAGAATAGTAATGAGTGATGATAAGAAGTTTTAAGATCAAACATGAAGATTTAGCAAGTTCGATCAATTTGATTTTCAAACTGAGTGACACAAACTCGAGTTTGTTTAAGCAAATTGGAGTTTGCAACTTTTGCTCAAGAACCAAACTTGAGTTTAGAAACCCAAACTCAAGTTTAGTTCTTCCTTAAAGAGATCATTGTGATTGAGCTTTGAAGAACATTTTGAAATAGAAGCAATCTCGAGTTTTCTTAAAATGTAAAATCTTTGAAAAACTCTCGGTTAAGTGCAAACTTGAGTTTGCTATCCCAAACTTAGGTTTACTTATGACTTGAAAACCCTTAAAGCTCTCAACCAAACACAAACTTGAGTTGACAAACCAAACTCTAGTTTTGTTAAGTTCACAAAACATTGAAAGACAATTCGCTAAGAGCAAACTGGAGTTTACATCTCAAAACTTGAGTTTGCTTAAGGATAAAAAAAATTTGGAAGCTCGCTATCTAACGCAAACTCAAGTTTACAAATATAAACTCAAGTTTGCTTTATTTTGAAAAACTTTGAGTGCTCTCTGATTTGTTATAAACTCAAATTTGCTAATACAAATTCAAGTTTGCTTAAGTTTAGAAAATTTGAGCATCTCTCTGTCAAGTCTAAACTCGAGGTTGACAACCTAAACTCAAGTTTGCCTTTAACAGTAAGTTTTTCAACTTAACTAAGACAAACTTCAAATCAAGTTTACAATTGTTAGTTATAACACCCCATTTTTCAAAAGTGGAATAAGATAATATTATTAGAGTAGAGCATCAGATCAATTTTAAAGAGTGAGTAATTGATAAGTACGTGACTAAATGTTAACTACGGTGTATCTAGTCGAGTATGATAATAGTGGTACATTTATCTCAATACTTCAAAATAATATGCAACCCCAAAATAAAAGCTCCGACTAAGTCTTCACACGTGCTGCTTACCCTTGTCGTCGGCCCTCGGCCCTCGGCCTTCTAGACCCTGAAGCTATGGTAAGTGCTGAGGCCCAATACCCATTGGACCTCAGGAAATAGTTAACCTCATGCTCAAGTATAACAATATATGTATGACAGACATTCATAACATTACAACTTTAACCAATACATAGCACACAACAGATGTAAGGTCACAACAGTACTTAAGCACACAGTAGATGTAATGTCAATACTGTTAGTTATTATTAGTTTTGATGATGTCTTATATAGATGTCATTATTAAAAGTAAAAAGATTGAGTAATATAGTTATCTCCTACATTGACTAACTGTTGTATTTGATGTAGATTAATCCTAGTTGAAGTATGGAGATTGATCAAGAAATGAGATTAAAGAAATAAGAACTTGCACTATATGTTCTTATATGTGATACTGGAAGTCTCAATGATCAAAACAAAAGTTGGAATGAAGTACAGTGCAAATACAGAAAGACGACCCACTGGAACAAGTTCAGCATAGGCTTAGCTTTCTGAAGAAGGTAGAAGCTGTAAAAAATAGAGAGCCCAAGTTAAATGATGAAGAATGATCAAGTTGGGAAATGGAAGAAGGAAGAACTTGCAAAATGGAATGAAGATATAATTATTCAAGTTCTTATGTTGAAGCTAGAAGCTTGCAAGATCATATGGAAGTTGGAATGATTCAATTCAGAGTTAAAACAAGCAAAAATGAGGTTCTGGATGAGCGAACTCGAGTCTCCAAGTATTAAACTCGAGTTTACCACTTTACTACAGTATTTTGCCTCTTTGACATGAACAAACTCGAGTTCAGGACCCCAAACTCTAGTTTAGGACTTCAAACTCGAGAAAGGAATCACAAACTCGAGCCAATAATTGTCTTCAAGATTTCTGGTGTCTCTGGACTAGGCAAACTCGAGTTTACAGCGGTACTCAGCATTTCAGTTCAACTCTGTTTCAGGCGACCTATATTAATTCAATGATATCTCCCAAACTAGGAATCGAATTGATGTGAAACCAATTTTGTATGAAACTAGACTCCCAATGCGTCATTTTGATATAAAATTCAAGCCTAAAGGAGTTCAGATCAAGGAGTTATGAGTTGTGGAAGTTGACAGAAGAATCCACGCCACATAGAAAACCAAGCTTCAATGTTTTGAGTGTAACTCACAATCTACAAATCCAATTGAGCTGAAATCGGTGGAATATGAAAATAGACTCAAAGGGATTTCCATCAAGCTTTGAATGGACCAAAACGGAGTTCAGACCAGGGAGATATGACCTTAGAAAGTTGACAAAGTTAAAAACTCGAGTCAGGCCAAGTCAGAAGCAACCAAGTCACAGTACAACTTGCAAACTTGAGTTTATTAGTCACAAGCTCAAGCTCGAGAGCTCCAGAGAAGAAATGAACATTTGGAGAAAGCCAAACTCGAGCCTATAAGTGAACAAACTCAAGTTTAGGTCAGACAAGCAAACAGGTCCAGAAGAACATCCAAACTCGAGCCTATAAGTAACAAACTCGAGTTTGCGGGTTACAGAGAGCAAACATTGGTTTTAAAGAGAACCAAACTCGAGTCTATTAGTTGGAAACTCGAGTTTAGACAAGATAGAGAGCATCTGGGCTATTCAAGATAAAACCAAACTCAAGTTTGTGGGTTTTCTACGTTCTCAATTCAAATTTGCCTTTGATCAAAACCATCTTCTAAGCTGAAAGGATATCAAACTCGAGCCTATAAGTTTCAAACTCGAGTTTGGCTCAAGCAGAGAGAAATCCAACCTTCGACAACAAAAGGAAACTCGAGTCTATCAAATGCGAACTTGAGTTTACACCTCTGCTTCAGAAAATCACCATTTCAAAAATCCTGATTCTTCTGATAAACATCCAGATGATTACCCAAATGACTTATACTACTTTCGAACATCATTTGTATCATTTGTGTACAAGTTTCAGGCGATTAAACAAAGGATTAGATGCAAATCTTCAAAATGTCAGATTTGTGTCAGAAACACTGAATGTGTTGCAGAAACCCTAACAGCTACTTTTAAGGGATTTCCAACGGTCATATTCTTATCTGGAAGAGTGTCTCAACGGTCATAAACTTCAAGTACCTATAAAAGAAGACAGATTCAAGACAGCAGAGACACAAGCTTACATCTTCAACATGTTAATACTCTGTTCTTCACATCACTTACTCTCTGTTTTTCATGTCTAGATAGCTTAGATAGTGAGATGATTTGTATTGTTCTTCAGTGTTCATTTATTGACTTCTGAGAGAGAATATTTATTGTAATTATTCTATCCTTCTATTTGAGAGTTACTCAAGATTGGTGATCTTGAGTGGGAAATACATTGTGTTGATTACAACTTGTAAGGGGGAGTGAATCCTAGTGAGAGGATTACTTCGAGTACAGAGTGTGTAATCAAGCGGTGTGTTGATTACAGTTTGTAAAGAAGAGTGAATCCTAGTGAGAGTATTACTTCAAGTACAGAACGTGTAATCAAGTTGAAAGTAGATAGTGGATTGAAAATCTCAAGCGGTGCTTGGGGACTGGATGTAGGTCAAGGATTGGGCCAAACCAGTATAAATTCATTTTGCACATTCTCTTCCCTTATCTCTTATATTTCCAGCATATATATTTGAATGTGCATATATATATGAATGACTGATTATCACTTTATAAATTATTTCTGTCATTCAAACTGTTTTCAGTAAGTTGCGAAAAGGTTTTCAAAGTAACTAAAATTCTATTAAACACCCAATTCACCCCCCCTCTTGGGCTATAGCCAGGTCTTTCAAACACAACAACAGTACATAGCACACAACACATGTAAAGTCATCCACGTTTGCACTAACCAGTGCCACGACAGCTCCTCGTGTCCTTAGCACTAGGAAAACTCAACGATAATATCAAGACTATAAGCCGTATAAAGCTAAATGTATAAACGGTGACCTAAGACCGAGTCTTAACCACAATGCATGACCCAAGACCAAGTCTTGTCCATGTGTCTATGAAATCATCTATCACATATAAGCATACAAGAAGCATAAGAGTTAGAATTACATTACGTGTCCGTACCTTAGTCCATAGAGCTTAGCGATACGTTCATCTGTTGGTACATTTCATCGGATAGCCTATAATAGTATCACCGCATTATTCCTTTATAAATAGAATTCTAAGAGGTACTTTAGCCACTATTGACCCTTTTCACCCCTGATGGATTTGTTATTCTAATTATATCCCTTTATTTCTAAAAAACACTGCTTTAGCATTTCTAGGCAGAATTTTTGCTAACTTTGAAAAATCATTATTAATTCCAAAAAAATTGAAATGAGGTTCTGTAAAATTCCTTAGAAACCTTAGCATGTCTATTTTTGAGGAAAAATAATGGTGTTCTCTGGAAACATGGGATTCATTCCTATTTTGATGTTTTCCAACTTTTGCCCAGATTTTTCCCAGAAAACATGACCCAACTTCAAGAATTTTTATCTCCTTTTACAGACCTCTAATTGATACATATTTTATATAAATGGAAGGCTATACATGTCTACTATAACCATGAATTATTCATAATTTTTGAAGATAAATTTACACATAAAATAATGCCTTCTATTTGACTGATTCCAATAGCCTAACAAATTCAAAAATTCCCTTTCTTACTTTATCTTGTTCCATTAATCCCAAAAATTATTTCCCATCATGTTTTTACCTCGTCAGGCATCTTTCAATGCAATGAGGCCTAAAAACATTTATGGTAATTTACTTTACCTATTTTCTAGATTAAAACTAACATTCTACTAAAAACTACCAAGAACTAAAGACTAAAGATTAAGAACTAGGACACTTACCCTTGAAGAACTTCGCTACTTCTTCCTCTATCTTGCTTCCCTCTAGCTTCTCTCCACTCTTGTTTAGAATGGTTTTTGGTGTGAAGAATGAAGAGAGGCAAGGCCTCTATTTATACGAAAAGTCCAAGGATCACAACCATTGGATCATTTCCCTTTATCAATGACTTGGGTTGGTTTGTGTTTTTATGAAGGCACAAATTATGGGTAAAAGATTCTTATTGGTTGATTTTAATTACATAGGATTTAGCTTATTTATTTTAATTTAACATGTGCTCTAAAAAAAATCATATTATAATCTCTCTCTCTCTCTAAAACCACCCCTCTCTCATACCTTCTTTGATCCATTTTTTTCAACATCTTATCCTCTTCATTCATTAATTGCCCCATGTGCTTGTTTAATTAAATATTTTGAATATTATCTCAAATATTATATTATCCTCTTACTTTGATCCCTAACTGTTGGATTTGATTTTGTGTTTGTTTAAATTAAATCCTTACCCTTAATCCATGGCTTAATTCTCCCATTGGTCTATTTATTTTAAGGATTGAGCTCATTTCTTTGATTTCGTATTGGCTTATCCATTTACAAGAGGATTAAGCTTATTTATAGGATTAGTTAACCCTTAATTTACATTTGCTATTGGTTTGTTAGCTAATCATGAAAATTAGTGCCTAGTTCTTCATTAATTAGCCCTTTGATTAATTATGAAAATTTACACAATTATTTAATTAGCGAAAACTTAATTGCTCATTAATCTTTATTAATTTCCCTTAATTTGTTTAAGTATTTTCATCAAGGTTATTAAACCTGGACCGGCTAGTGAACCGGTCGGGGCATTGGGTAAAGGGTTAGTGAGTCAAACCGGACCTAAACTAGGGCCGAACTGGTAATATATTAATATAAAATTATAATAAGATAATAAAATAAATAAAACTTTAAGTGTTTATTTTATATTGAGAAAAGTGATGCATTTTTCTGCAAACCTAACTAACCTGATAAAGTAGTAGCATGCAAGGAACAACTTTCTTTCTCCCTTCACAATGCTCTTGAAACTTTTTTTTTTTAGTCAACCGATGCTATTGATAATTGATACTAGATCCCTATATCATAATGTCCTATGCTCTTAGGCTCTAATCTTCTTTTGTGTCTTCTCTCTTCTGTGAGTCCTCTCCATTTTCATTTTACTTAGCCCTTCAATTCTGATCTCTCCTCTCTCTCACTCCCATTCTCTACTTTCTCATGGGTTCATTTGTCCAGCTTCAAAAAAACCAACTCCGGCCTTCCACCTAGCCAACGCACGACCCCCACTTGCTTGGCGTGGTCCTTGCTCAACATTTTCTAGTTTGTGCTCGGCATCTCTAGATCTAGGGAGGCAGGATCTGTTCGCGTGCTATTGACCTCATTCCCTCGCTCCTTGGTTTGTCATTGTTGTTCTCCTCTTTTGGCTTTGTTTTCACTGGATCTATTGTTTTTTTTGGGTCAAATTTGGATCTGTTGTTATCACTGCTTCTTATTGGCTTTGTTTCTCTCCATCTCTCACTCTCTTTCTCTCCCTGTAAACATCTTCAGTTTTCAAAAAAAAAAAGACTTTGACCCCAGTTTCTATGGCAGACCGAATCGGTTTTCTGGTCGGTTCAGCAGTTTCCGGTCTGGACTGATTGGTCCGATCCAGTTTTAATAACCATGATTTTCATAACATTATCTTGCTCTTTTTGATTATTTAAGAACCATGGTTTAATATGATAATTATTTTGTATTTTATGATCCTTAAATGTGGTTTTTAATTAAATCTTTGGTTTATTTAATTCCAAGGAAAAATTGTCTAAAATCTAATTAACAAATTAAAATTTTGAGGCATATATTCACCTTTATTTTATTATGTGTTATTTATCAAAATGTAGCATTTATCTTGGTTGTAATCTTATATTATGTAAATTATGATATACAAAGATTGATTTATCCATATTTTCTTTTGTTCTACTAATAGCAAAATTTATATTTAAAGTAAATTTTAATTTTTGGTATATTAAATTTCCTATTGTCATTCCTAAAATACTATCTTTAACCTTACTTATAATTCTTCCATTTGATATTAATAGTTCTAAAGCTGAAACTATTCTACTTTGAAAATAAGCTTTTATCATAATTTACACTCTTGTAATATATATTTCTGATATTTCATCTTTAAAAGGTATTTTTGATATTTCTTGTTCTATTAATCCTTTACTTATTAATGAAATTCTTAATACTCCTTCTGCTAATAAATTTCTTTGATTGAAATTCTTAATACTCCTTCTGTTAAGGACAATTCATAGCTATATATATATATATATGTCCTAAATCTCTACAATTATAACATCTATGTTTATATGGTTTTTTATTTTTAATATCTTTCCTTCTCTTGAAATATTTATTTGGTTTAAATTTTCTTTTATTTTTGGGATTATATTTTCTAAAAACATTTTTCTTAGGATATTTCTTAAATTTATATATTTTTCTCTTCTATTTCCTTTTTGATAACCATTTATTTTGATTACATCCCCATTTATGTGGTTTTTCTAATTCTGAACAATTTACCATTAATATTTAATTTATAATATTTAATATTTCTCCATGCTTCTTTACATCTATTTGATAAATATTTTCTTGAATTTTCTTCTCTTCTTCCCATTGTATCTATTACCCATACAAAATTTAGATCGTTTATTCTTTCCATTGCTTATGTATATTCTTTGACTAAATTTTCTAAAATTAATGAAAGTAATTTTCTATAAAATATATCTGAATAAAACTTTTGTTTTTCTGGTTCTATTATTTTTGCTTCATATACATGTGCGTGTTTGCCTCGTTCAAAATAATAGATAATGCAGCATACACACACACACATACATATATCTATAGACACACACACAAATACTCACACACACTGTGGTGCCAAGAACCAAACGAATCTTGGAAGATTAATGAAAATGTCATAGATGCTTTGAGGAATGGATGTAAGTCAGAAAGTTAAGGCCAAACAAATATAATCCGTTGTGTACACTTCGGTGATTTTTTTCTAACCCTTTTGCTTTATTCAGTGGTGAACCTACACTAGTGCCAATGTGGGCAAGTGCACACACAAAATATATATAATTTAAAAGAAATTAGTGACAATGTGTGTAGGCAGTGTAGATGGTTAACACTTCCTCCTCTTAATCAATTGATCACGGGTTCAAGCCTGCCAAACCCTTTTTTTTCATCCTATTTCCATCGTCTACCCTATCTCATCTCGTCTCTATTTCTTTTCCCCCATTTCCCTGGTTCTCGTTCTCTGCCCTCTCTCATCTTCAATCCTTTGTTTACCATCTCATTTCCGTCATCTGCCCCATCTCGTCTCATCTCCATTCCTTTTCCCTCATTTCCCTGGTTCTCGTTCTCTGCCCTTTCTCATCTTCAATCCTTTTTTTCCATTCCATTTATGTCGTTTGCCCTATCTCGTCTCGTCTCCATTTCTTTTCCCCCATTTCCCTGGTTCTCATTCTCTGCCCTCTCTCATCTTCAATTCTCCGAATCGTGCTTCTTTCGGTTTCTCTAACCATTGCTGCCATTGGTCTCCTCTCCATTTGGTCGTACAGTAGGCATAACTTTGAATCTAGAGCATCGTATGAGATGGGTCGTGTGGTCAATGAATTTCCTCAGGACTCTGATGCCTTCACTCAGGTAATGTTTATCTTCAGCTTCTTAATTATCTTGTGATCAAGGTTTTCCCGATCGATTGAACCCATGTGTCGAGCATTTTTTTTGGGGGGAATTCATAGTTGTGTTGTCTGCGGTCAATCTTCTATTTATGTACTAAATTTGTTTTCCGAGTATTTGTTATTTCTTGGTTCTTCCCTCTTGAAGATCTTCATGTCTTTCTGTTTGAATCACTCAATTGAGCTTACTGATATTTGATTACTGCTAAATTTTTGAAACACTTTAAATTGAATCACTTATTGCGGACCTCTAAATCTAAGTCATTTATTTAAGCACTTGAGTTGGGGCTTTTGAATCCGAAGGAATCACATATTGTTATTGTTCTATTATGGGAATAGGGCTGATTGGACTTGACTAGGTGTCAAGCCTAAAGCCTACGTACCCAATGAAGGGATCAAAGTCCACGTAGTTCGCAACACTTGGTGGCGTTAGCCAGAGGGGGTGGTGTGTGTGCTTTGTGTGGCAGAAAGTAAAGTGGGCATAAGTTAGAACGTGTGCACCCGATTAATTGACCTCTATATTTATAGAGGCGTCTGTGGTGGATATCTCAGCTACATAAGATATATAGGGCGAGTATCGTGGGGATTATATCATGTTGATATAATCCGGATTCTCCTATAATGTCGGTAGATAGGATCTATTGTGATATCAGATTCTCCTGTATAATTAGTACATTGTAATCTTTTGATATGTCCTCAGTTGGCCATATCTCGAATGTGCGCCTTGGGCCGGTATGTAATAGTTGCCCCCCAGCTTGGTTGGTCAGGCTTCGGAGTTGCCGAGATGTGTTGCGCCCCTAGTCGCCTTTCTTCGATGAGCTGTGGTGTCAATTCGAATTATTTCCGAGGTCCGAGGTTTGTTCTCAGAATTCTTGGTGGCGCCCCTATTGCCTTAGATGACCGGGGTCTTGCGCATGCGTTGGAATTCGAGATAAAGCTTTAAGGACCGAGATGATACCTCATAGTTGGCACGTCCGAGGTGACTCCATGGTTGGGGTTCCCAGTTATTCAGGCCGGTTGCTGATGACTTCGGCCAAAAAAATTATGCGTTTGCCATCATTACTCTTTGACACCTGGAAAGATATTACTGGTGAGAGCCTGGAACCGTCACACCTATCTACATCCCGATTTTCATGCGCATTTAATGCCCCTACTTCGTGTAGTACGCGACTTCTCTTGTCTAGGTGCAAAGACCTTTTTGCCCCCAACGTTTGAATGCTTTTGTTTTATTGAAAACTACATTTCTTGCATTTGATTTCTCATTTCCCTCCACTGTGATTGTGGTGCTTCGTTTTCTCTCTGGTTTCCCAGTGTCATTTCTTTCTGCCACTGTCAAACTTTTGCTGCTTTCCCCATCCGCAGTTCGTGCTTCCTTCATCTTTTTCCTTCCAGGTACTCCACTTGTTCCTCTTTTCTTCTTTACCGTGTAACTTTGAATTTTTACCGTTTATATACTCGTCCTTCCTTCCTCCTGGTTTGCTGGGTAGGCTTATAGTTCAATTTATGGGTTTGCTTCTGATACAAGAACTCCTTTTCTAGCACTCCCATCAACCTTGAGATATCCTGAGTTTATCCTCGTAATTGTTTCACCCTTTAGTGCCTAAGTTTTTAGTTCCTTTACAATGGATAGAGGTAATAACTTCCCCCACTCAAACCCAATGTTAACACCTGCGGAAGGGGAAGTTTTTCGTGCCCGCTTCCCATGAGCTTCATATTGGATTTTCGGCACTGAACTGTTAGAAGAGGAGAGGTCGGCTGCCGCCCTTCAGGGAGGACCCAGTCGACAAAGACAAGCCGGATCTCGAACTGCAGCTGCTAGAATTCCGATCTCAACACCCGTTCGTTCTGCGGCACGTGCTGTCCCTCACACATTACCAGTCCGAGCCGAGACTAGTGCCGGGATTGGTACCAGGTCCTCTGCCTTATTAGCTAAACCTCTCAACTTTTATGAGGCTCCTTTACTTGTGGGCTCGGATTCCCATCCACAAGGGTACCTCGGGCCTTGCCGGGATTATCTTGCTGAGAGTTCCTTCCACATTGCACATGGCGGAGATTCCAAAGCTTCATTTATACTTGGTTCTTGCCGGCATCGGCATCCTCCGGGCCCTTCTTCTAGCCCCCTTTTTCGTCTGAGTTTTCCGTCTTTCTCGCCTGCTAATATGCTTGTGCCAGGTATTCTCACACTTGCTAATCTTAGTATTTTTACTTTACTTATAGGTAAATGGCCCCAAAATCTTTGCCATCAAGTCAACGGTTCGAGGCTGAGGAGTCGGCCTCTTCTAGTCCTCCTGAGGCTTTATGCCAGAAGTATTCTGGGTGACACACAAGGTACTGAAAACTTGTTCTTTAATGCTGGATGCCGACATTGCCTGACTAAAGGTGCTGGACTTAGAAGGGTGCGTCATTTGTCCTCCGGAGGCCGACGAGCCTATTTGATCTGAGCGGGAAATAGATCGCTCCAACTTCTTTTTCTTTTACCGGGACTGCTTAACTTGGGTCGGTGTTCGTTTCCCGTTCACCGAATTCTAGATTTCGGCCCTAGTGCACCTAAGCCTTGCACCTTCACAGCTTCACCCCAATGGATGGGCTTATCTAGTGGCGTTTGAACGTCTGTGCAACTCATTCCCCGTTCCCATTCCTTGTACAGCCAATCTTTTTTTTATTATTTCTACCCCTTCACTCCTGGCTCACCAAAAAAGAGTGAGAAGTTGAAAGGATTGACGTCACTTCGCAGCAATCCGAATAGGAAGCTTATGCTCGCCTTTTCAGACTCCTTCAAACGATTCAAAAATGCCTTCTTCAAGGTCGCCGCTAAGCCTGGTGAACAGCCCTGGTTTTTGAAAGGGGTTGAGGCCGCGGACATGGAGTGGAGATTTCCTCTTTACTGGAAGGAAGGGCATCACAAAATATCCCCCGGGTCTTATCAAGTAGCGGTTGACGACCTTCTACCGGAGACTATCCCTTCTATCCCCCGGTTGTAGGCCTTCGTAAAGGAGTGCGGCGTCCAAAGCGCAGCCTTCTTCATAACCGGGGTCGGTTCGAGGCCGATACCCTCAAATTGTAGGGGTTTTGTTCTCTGTTTATATATATGTGTTATCCTACTTCGCTTTATACTTTCTCCTGATATAGTAATTCGGCTTCTAACTCTTTTCATTTATCTTTGCAGCTCAAGACATGAAGGCACTCCCCAGCTACTTGTCCCAGGTAAACCTGACTGTGTCTTCACCGAGTAGGCCGAATCGGAAACGGGCTACTGCCGATGTGGATGCGAATAAGAATAAGGCCGTTGCTACCTCGTCAAGGGCCAAGAAAGCAAAGGCCTCTAACAGCCAAGGCTCTACTCCCTCTGTCCCCGCCGAGTCTTCCCAAGGAGTAGTCACTCTTGCCTTAAAGGGGAAAGAGGCTACGGTGTCCGAACCTGTGGCCGCTCCTTCTGCTCCATTGACCTCAGTGCTTCCTTCGGCCTCAGTGCTTCTACCTCCTCCACCTCCTCCTCACCAGACGACCGGCATTTCTTCAATTCTTCCTCGAGGTTTCGTCTGGGAGAAGGAGGTGACCTCGGAACTTGACGTCGCCTTTTTAGCTCCCCGTCAGTTTATGGATGGCCAACCACTATCGCCAGTGAACGAGGCCATGGTGCATGATGCTCAGAGATTCTTATGCAAATCCATTGGGCTGCATCAGGCATTGCTTCTCCTGAAAGGCAAACATGCTTTGGCTGAAGAAGAAATTCGACAGCTTAAGGCGTCTCAGGCAGAAGTGGCGGCAAAGAAAAAAGCTTTGGATGAGGCTGTTACGAGTCCAAGGCTAGGGTGAAGACCTTAGAGATGGAGCGGGATGCTGCCAAGGCCGCTGCTGGGAAAACGTCCCAAGAACAGCAGCTCTCCAAAGAAGCGCTGGAGAAAACGTCCTCGGAATGTGCTCGGCTGTAGCGGGCTTTTGGTGAGAGCCTGGATGCTGTGAAGTCTCTACAAAAATAGCACGCCACCTTGACCTTTGAGCTTCACTCGGCCAAAGAGGCTCTTTCTTTGGAGTAGCAGGCGCACTTGGACATGACTGAGTCATTGAAGGATCCTTCATTAATACCAAAACAACTCCAAAGAGCTAACAAGTAGTTTCAATGAAATCTTAAAAACATAAGTTAGTGAAATGGAAATACTGAAATTAAGAAATAACTAAACTGCAGACGAGGTGCGTCTGTGGTTGTCAGGCAGAATCGAAATCTAGCTGTAATAGATCTTTAACTTGTTAGCATTCCACGTTCTCTTTACCGGCTTCCTGGCCAGGGTTTCGAGTATATAAGCTCCATCATCCAATCTCTCTTTGACCCGGTAGGGGCCTTCCCAATTCGCGGCCAACTTGCCATCCCAAGCATTCTTATTGCCGATGTCGACCCATCGGAGTACAAGGTTACCCCGGTTAAAAGACCGTGGTTGAACCTTTCGATTATACTTTGCCGCAAGAAGCTGCTTGGCGGCTAATTCCCGACAGTGTGCCATGACTCGGATTTCGTCTATCAGGTCCAAGTCCGTCCTCAAAGCGTCGTCATTTGACGCTTGTCCTTCCTGCCGGGCTCTGAGTTTTCTCCATAACGGCTGTCTTATCTCGATCGGGATCATTGCTTCGCATCCATAGGTTAACCAAAACGGAGTCTCCTGGGTTGAAGTATGCACACTCGTTTTGTAGCCCCATAAAACGTTGTGAAGTTGCTCGACCCAGTTGGTCTCTGCATCTAGCATTCGTTTCTTCAGGCCGTCTAGAATAATCTTGTTGGCTGACTCGGCCTGGCCATTAGATTGCGGATGTTCGACCGAGGAGAAGTGTTGCTTAATGTCTAAGTTAGACATGAAGGCTGGAATCTATAGTCCATGAACTGGGTCCCATTGTTTGTGACGATTTCGGCTGGTATCCCAAAGTGAGCGATGATGTTGTGACGAAAAGACCTCATTATGTGGGTCGAGGTGATCGTCGTCAATGGCTCCGCTTCAATCCACTCAGTAAAATAATCTATTGTGACGATGAGCCATCTGAGTTGTCCGGGTGCTGGCTTGAATGGTCCGAGGATGTCCATACCCCACTTGTAGAAGGATCAGGGAGCTGAAATGCCCTTCAACTCGATTGGCGGAGGTCAGATAATCTTGGCATGTTTCTGGCAACTATCGCATCTCTTGGCGGCTTCCATGGCGTCTTACTTCATGGTCGGCTAATAGTATCCAGCCCGAAAGGCCTTCCTGGCAAGAGCCTTGCCCCCCATGTGATGGCCGTTGCTGCCTTCATGTATCTTCGCCAACACATACTTGGCCTCGGTTTCGCCCAGACACCGCATCATTGGGCAATGCAATCCCTTTCAGTACAGCTGATCATCGACCATGGTGTAGATAGTGGCCTCTTGGACCAGCTTCTTTGCTTCAATGGAATCCGTTGGGATGATGCCTCTTTCAAGATAATCTTCTATTGGTTTGCCCCAATCTACTCCTGCCGAGATAGTCATCACACAGCTCGGCTTGGCAAGGTTTCAACGGTTCTGTGGCTGCTCGGACCTTTTGTACTTGCCAATTTGGAGAGGATGTCCGCTCTGGTGTTCTCTTCTCTTGGAATGTGGGTAACAATCACCTCATCGAAATCAGCCATGACTTCCTTTGCCTTGTTGAGGTACTTAGCCAATAGTGGGCCTTTTGCCTGGTAGCTACCGTCAATTTGTGCAGCGACGAACTGTGAGTCAATGAAGACCTTGACCCGTCGTGCCCCGTTATCCTTAGCTTGTAAGGGTCTGGCTAGGAGGGCTTCGTACTCAGCTTGGTTGTTAGAAGTCGAAAATTTTAACTACAAGGAATGTTCCGTTGTGACCCCCTCTGGACTTTCGACGATGACTCTTGCTCCGCTTCCTTTTGCATTAGAGGAACTGTCGACATATACCTTCCATGTTTCGTTTTGGCCGACATCGTTTGTAATTGTCAGGGTCAATTCCCTGATGAAGTTTGCTAACGCCTGTGACTTGATTGCGTTTCAGGCTTTAAATGTGATATCAAACTCAAACAATTCAATTGCCCAGTTAGTCATCCTACCCGCAAGGTTTGGATTGTGTAATACCTGGCGGATTGGTTGACTGGTTCGGACGATGATCCAATGTCCCTGAAAGTATGGCTGAAGCCTTCTTGCCGTCGTCAATAAGGCGAAAGCCACCTTCTCGAGCTTTTGGTATCGGAGTTCCGAGCTTTGTAATGCCTTACTCACAAAATAGATAAGTGTTTGCCCGGCCTCGGTTTCCCTTACCAAAGTAGTGCTCACGGCCTGGTCTCCTACCGATAAGTATAAGAATAAGGTCTCCCCTGGCTCTGGCTTTGTCAAAACTAGGGGGTTGCTAGGCATCGCTTAATCTCCTCAAATGCAGCTTCACAGTCCAGGTTCCAACCTCCATGTTTTTCCTTTTTCAACAATCTGAAGAAAGGCAGTGCTTTTTCCGCGGATCTGGGTAAGAATCTTGTTAAGGCGGCCAACCGGCCCGTTAATTGTTGAACCTCTTTCTTTGACCTTGGAGCCTGCATATCTAGCACGGCCTTGCACTTGTCCGGGTTGGCCTCAATTCCACGATTGGTCAGCATAAAGCCTAGGAACTTTCCAGTTGGGACTCTAAAGGCGCATTTGGCCAGGTTCAACCTGATCTGATGTCTTCTTAACTTCTCAATTGTTTGTTCCAAATCCTGGATATGATCCTCTAGATGTTTCGACTTCATGATCATATCGTCTATGTACACCTCCACGTTTCGCCCGATCTGGTCTTGAAAGACCCGGTTTATCATGCACTGTTAAGTGGCTCCGGCGTTCTTCAACCTGAATGGCATAACATTGTAACAATAGTTAGCCTTATCGGTCACAAAGACGGTCTTCTCCTAGTCGTCCGGGTTCATGGCTATTTGATTGTAGCCGGAGTAGGCATCCATAAAGGATAAAAACTAATACCCAGCCGAATTATCGACCAATTAATCAATATTTGGCATTGGGTAGGAGTCTTTTGGGCATGCCTTATTCAAATTGGTGTAGTCCATGCACACCCTCCATTTGAAATTCGGTTTTAGCACCATAACCACGTTGGAAAGCCACGTGGTGTATTGTACTTCCCTGATGAACCCGGCTGCCAGGAGCTCTGCTACATGACTCTCAAGAGCCTTCTATCTGTCAGCTGCGATATTCCTCTTTTTTTGCGCCACCGGCTTTGACCCCGGCCAGATGGCTAGTCTGTGGCAACAAAAATGTGGGTCGATTCTTGGTATCTCGATAGACGTCCATGCGAAAACATCCTGATTTTATCTCAAGAATTTAATCAGTTGAGTTTTCAAATCGATACTTATGCCTCCGCCAATCTTAGTTGTCTTGGATGGATCCGTTCCCAAGACCAATTCCTCTAGCTCTCCTTCCAACTCTGGGCGTGGGTTTTCTGGTTCTCTGAGGTCGAGCTCTACCATATTGACTGGTTGCCGGGGCTGTCTGTCATTCTCGGCATCACCAGAAATTTCACCCCTTCCGAGCTGAGGCAGAGATGAGGGTCCTCCTTCCCTGACTCGAAGGGTCTCAAAATAACATTCCCGAGATTCCTTCTGGTCCCCGGACACTTCTACCGCTTGATTCTTGTTGGTAACCATCTTGAGCTTCTGATGCTTCGTAGATACTAGCATGTCCCAACTATGTATGGTCGTTCTTCCCAATATAACATTGTAAGGGGAACAAAAGTCGACCACTATGAACCTTACCCGTTCTGATTTAAACGCCTCCTTGGTCCCTAATGTTAATCAGAGGTCTATGTTGCCTTTGGGCAAAGAACGTTCTCCGTTGAACCCTATAAGGGTTGTCTTGCACGGCTTCAGATCTTCTATGTCGAGGTGCATCCTTTTATAAGCATCCTAGCTTATAATGTCGGCCGAGCTCCCAACATCTACGAAAATCCTTTTGACCCGGCAGTTTACCAGAGTTCCCGTGATAACCAGCCCGTCCTAGTGGCCCGGTACTACGTCATTTAGTTCTTCGCTAGTGAATACTAATGGAGGTGGTTTTGGTTTCATTGGACCGTCTTTGAATTTTGGGAGGTCTCTCACCGTCAGAACTTCTCGTAAATACTTCTTACGCTGACTTATTATATCTTCACCACCTTTAAATCCTCCACTGACGACGTTGTGTAACATCCTGAATTTTGAATCTAATATCTTGAACATAAACCTATTTTGGAAAGACTAGTAGGCTCTATTTTCAGAAAGTGATGAATTTGAAATCAGTATTTTGCGGGACCCACGGCCAAAAATAATTCTGCAAACTTTCTCGTGAAGTTTGAAAAAAAATGGCCGCGGGACCCACTCAATAATAATTTATTATTTAAATAATATTATATTATAATAATAAAATAATATATATTAAAATATTATTAAATTTTTTTTAATAAAGGTTCACGGGGCGGCTGAAGAAGTCACGGGAAAGTTTCTTTTTATAATTTTAGGAAAATTACGTAAAACGACCCAGAGACGAAAATTACACTTAAAGACCCATTTTCCAACTATAAATAGACCTTCCATTTCATTTCATTCTTCACAACTTCTAAGAGCCATAGAGAGAGGTAGAGAGAGAAAGAGAGTAGAGATATTTGCTTAAGAGTTATAATAGCTGGTTGGTGATTCGGGTATTAGCAAGTAACAGGTAACTCTGAATATTCTTCCTTATACTTGTGAATTATGTATGATTATAAATTTGTTTGTTTACTATTTTGGCAAGAATATTTAGAAAATATTTATGGTTTTAAGATCTGGTGTGGGAATTTTGACTTGCAAATCTGTAGAGGTACTATTTATACGTACGTTACTATTCACGTATACCGTATTTACTATTCATGTTACTATTCACGTATACCGTATTTACTATTCATGTTACTATTCACGTATACCGTATTTACTACTCATTTTACTATTCATGTATATACCGTATTTTACTATTCACAGATACGCATAGTATTTTACTATTCACAGATACGCATATCAACGTATATAATGGTGTAATAATGCATTATTTTTGAGTAAATACATCATGGCGGTTGTAATGTGATGGGTGGAGTAAGGAGGGAATTGAATGATAAGAATTGTTTATGCCACCACTCGGTGCACAGTGGATGGTACTTTTCAGGGCCCCATCTTCCATGTTTTCCTCTGGCCGGGATTTCATTGGAGATGTGGGACATGTGACACCTCCTTAGTTGTTATTTTAAAGGAGGGGAGCCATAGTCCAGATTTAAGCTCTATACCTTTGGCCGGGTGTATCTTAAGTTTTGGTGAGCTTGAAACCATCCAGTCAAATGAATGAGTTTCTATTGGACTATATGTTAGCCTATGGTTCCAGTCAGCGGTATACGGTTGGAAGGGGATATAAGGGAGGCTGCATACTGCATAATGCATTTCTGAACAGTTCAAGAATTTGATATAATGATGAATAATCTGTAAAGACATGAGAAGAGAACTTTTGAGATATATATGTTTTATTACCTTCTATATTGATGACTATTAGTATAAATTATTTTGTATGAGAAATTATGGAATCTACATATATATTTGAAATCAGCCCATATCTTTTTGTCATATATTATTTGCTCGTGTACGGTAGAAATATTCAGTAGTTACTGAGACGTGGAATCTCATCCCATATTAACATTTTTCAGGTGATTATTCTAGTAGAGAGCAAGGGAAGGCACCTATGGAGTGAGCTCTGGAAGCTCTTTTGTACTCCTATAGTTTATGTTATGTTATTTTATTTGCCATGAACCTAAGACTTCCGTTTTGTATTAAACTCTGAAATATTTTCTGGAATTTACCCTGATTATGTATTACGGGTTTTATTCGAAATGGTAACATTGTAAAAGGATTTGGATATTGTTGAACTCTTTTGAAGGTATTTTCAATATTTTGACCGAGTTTTTGGGTATTAAAATTGTGGTGTTACATTTTTGGTATCAGAGCCAAAGGTTCCATGGCAATTTTGTTTATTTTCTAAAGTGATTTCTTAAAAAAAAAAATTTTTAAAAGTTTGTGGCAAATTAAATATCATAACATGAGCACTTCCCTTTGTTAGATTTAGAATTTATTTAGCTATTTTTATTTGTTTAGTGTCCTTATAGTATTAATCATAGGAGGAGATAATGGCAAGAACTCGAAGAACTAATTCAACCCCTGCTCCATCCCAAAGAGGTCTCCCTCCGCATCAAGATGGTCCCTATCCTCAGGATAACAATGCCCTTTTGGCAGAGTTACGAGACGTCATCTTGGAGATGAGGGAGAAAGTGAATAGACACGAGGATGAACTAGCAAAAGGAAGAGGCCAAGGTGGTAAGGAAGGAAAGGAGAAGGCTCTGGAAGTCACACCTTCTGACCATCAATCTAGGGGAGGAAGTTATTCTCGTACTGAAGATGGAGGTAGTAGCGGTTCTCATTCTCAGTATCATCCCTTACCTATTACTGAGGTTTGGGAAAAATTTCGGAAGTTTACTCCACCAATGTTCGAGGGGAAGCTAGATCCAATTGCAGCACTGGAGTGGCTGAAGCGTGTAGAAAAGATTTTCAGAGTTATCGAGATTAGCTCACAACAAAAGGTGATGGTTGCTGAACAATTGTTGCAGAAAGCAGCTGAAGAATGGTGGGAAAGCACCAAAACAAAAAGAAATGCTGAGATGACGTGGGAAGAGTTTAAGGAAAAGTTCGAAAATTATTACTTTTCCCCTTCAATCAGAATAGAGAAAGAAACTGAATTCCTCACATTCAGGCAAGGGGAATTACATGAAGACGAATTTATTACTCGCTTTTTAGAGTTGTCTAAATTCTGCGGATATTCACAGAACAACTCTAAATGGTTGAGTGCTCGATTGGTTGAAAAAGCTAGACCAGACCTAAAAACAGCTCTATCACCGTTCCTTGATGAAACAAGGGATTTTGAAGAAATATGTGACAAACTGCGCACGATAGCAAGGAACAAACGAGAAGAGGAAGCTGAGAAGATGAAGGGTTTTCAGGCCAGATTTACACACCTCATGAGACCAACGGGAGGAGTTACTAAGAAGCAGAGTCACAACTTCAGTAATGTGAATACGCGGTTTAGCCAACCATCCAGAAATCACTTTGGTGGACCATCGAGGAGTTATTTTACTGGACCCCAAAGAAGTCATTTCAGCAGACCACCGAGGAGTCAATTCAAAGGACCTCAAAGGAGTCACTTCAGTGGAGGTCAGAGTTCATATAGGGGATCCACAGCTCCTGCTGCAAGCACCGCCAACAATCAGATGTGTGCCAAGTGTGGAAGAATACACCAAGGACCATGTGTGACGTGTTTCAACTGTGGAAAGCCAGGACACATTTCCAGATTTTGCGAGGAGGAGCCTCGAGGAGCCAAGGATGCTAGAACTGCAGTGCCAGGGAAAGTGTTTGCACTATCACATCAGGAGGCAAGTGCTTCACCAAATCTGATTAAAGGTATCCTCAAACTCCAAGGTCTTGAAGTAGAAGCCTTATTTGATTCTGGTGCCACACACTCTTTTATATCATACGACTGTGTGCCTCGATTGAATTTAAGAGTGAGTGAATTGCCTTATTATATGATTATTTCTACACCGGCGGGAGCTTCAGTAAAAACTTCTAGGGCTTGCTTAAATTGTACGATTGAGATTGATAAAAGGATCTCAAATATAGACCTTGTTTGTTTACCCACGAAGGGTATCGATGTAATAATAGGAATGGATTGGTTGTCAGCTAATGACATCATCCTTGACTGCAAGAGGAAGACTATCTCTCTTGCGGATGACTCTATGAGTCATAGTAGACCACAATTGTTGTCTATAGTACAAGATGAAAAGCCTGTTCATCATGGTTGTCTTGCGTACATGGTGTTTTTCTCCATTCAAGCAGAAGTGGAGGAAGGGATAGAGAACATTGAAGTGGTGAAAGAATTTCCGGAAGTATTTCCGAAAGAAATGACAGGTTTACCCCCAGAGAGAGAAGTAGAATTTTCTATTGATCTCGTACCTGGAACGGAACCTATCTCTAAAGCTCCTTACCGAATGTCTCCATCGGAACTAGCAGAATTGAAGAAGCAGATCGAAGAATTGTTAGAAAAGGGTTTTATCAGACCCAGTGTATCTCCTTGGGGATCGCCCGTACTCTTTGTGAAGAAGAAAGATGGGAGCCTGAGACTATGCATTGACTATCGCCAGTTGAATAAAGTGACTATAAAGAATAAATATCCTTTACCCAGGATCGACGATCTACTTGATCAGTTGAAGGGAGCATCCATATTCTCCAAGATCGACCTCAGATCAGGTTATCACCAACTGAGAGTCAAAGCTGAAGATGTCTCAAAAACTGCATTCAGAACTAGATATGGCCATTATGAATTTCTTGTTATGCCATTTGGGCTAACAAATGCTCCAGCAGTATTCATGGATTACATGAATAGAATTTTCCGACCATATCTAGATAAATTTGTAGTGGTTTTCATTGACGACATCCTTATCTACTCTAAGGATGAAGAAGAGCATAAAGAGCACCTTAGAATCGTGCTACAAGTGTTGAAGGAGCACAAGCTCTATGCGAAACTGTCTAAGTGCGAATTTTGGTTGAAGGAAGTAAAATTCCTAGGCCATGTCGTATCGGCTGAAGGTGTTGCAGTGGACCATACTAAAGTTGAAGCAGTTCTCCAATGGGAACGACCAAAGACCGTGACTGAGATCAGGAGTTTTCTAGGTCTAGCTGGCTATTATAGGAGATTTATCAAGGGCTTTTCGCAAATAGCTATGCCTTTGACTAAGTTAACAAGGAAGGGACAACCATATGTATGGGACGAAAAGTGTGAAGCAGCTTTTCAAAATTTGAAGACTAAGTTGACTACGGCACCAGTACTTATAATTCCAGATCCTGCTCAGACCTTTACTTTGTACACAGATGCTTCCAAGAAAGGTCTTGGGTGTGTATTAATGCAAAATGGTAGGGTAGTAGCTTATGCTTCTCGACAGTTAAGGCCACATGAAGGGAATTATCCTACTCACGACTTAGAACTGGCAGCAGTAGTGTTTGCTCTGAAGATTTGGAGGCACCACCTCTACGGTTCAAAGTTCGAGGTTTATAGTGACCACAAAAGTCTAAAGTACCTGTTCGACCAAAAAGAGCTCAACATGCGACAGAGGAGATGGATGGAGTTTATCAAGGACTACGACTTCGAATTGAAGTATCATCCAGGAAAGGCGAACGTTGTAGCAGATGCCTTAAGCAGAAAGACAATCCATGTAGCCCGGATGATGATCAGAGAATATAAATTGCTCGAGGAGATACCGAGTACATCTATTGATGTAATGTCAGGTTTGGTCGCTACCATGGAAGCATTAACTATTGAAAGCACAATTTGGAAAGAGATTAAATTCGCTCAACTCGAAGATGAATATCTATTAAACGTGAGGGAAGATATTGAAGAAGGAAAAGAATCGAAATTTGGGATCGATAGAGATGGGATATTAAGGTATAAAGGAAAAGTGTGCATACCTAATGATGGAGAAATAAAAAAGCTCATACTAGAGGAGGCACATCGGAGTAAATACACTATCCATCCCGGAGCAACCAAGATGTATCATGATCTCAAGCGGAATTGGTGGTGGCGGGGCATGAAGAAAGATGTGACTGACTTTGTCACTTGTTGTTTGACTTGTCAGAAAGTCAAGTTCGAACATCGGAAACCTCCTGGATTATTAAAGAATTTGGATATCCCAGAGTGGAAATGGGACAGCATCTCTATGGATTTCATCATGGGGCTTCCTCTAACGACATCCGGACATAATGCCATTTGGGTAATTGTCGATAGGTTAACTAAGTCAGCTCATTTTCTAGCAATTGCAGCAGAATACTCATTGGAGAGACTAGCAAAGATCTACATGAAGGAGATTGTCAGATTGCATGGGATACCGAATAGCATCGTATCTGATCGTGATCCACGATTCACTTCACGATTTTGGAAAGCATTGCAGAATGCTATGGGAACTCGGATGAGTTATAGTACCGCTTATCATCCTCAAACTGACGGGCAGACTGAGAGGACTATTCAAACTCTGGAAGACATGTTGCGGGCTTGTGCAATCGAACTAAAAGGAAGTTGGGACGATCATCTTCATCTTGCGGAGTTTGCATATAACAATAGTTATCACTCCAGCATTGAGATGGCACCTTATGAGGCTTTGTATGGAAGAAAATGTAGATCTCCTATTTGCTGGACGGAATTGAATGAGCGAATTTTAATAGGTCCAGAACTTGTGGACGAGACGACTCAAAAGATTAAGGTGATTCAACAGAAACTTCTCACTGCTCAGAGTCGACAGAAGAGTTATGCTGACAAGAGAAGACGACCGTTGGAGTTCATGGTGGGCGAACATGTATTCTTAAGAGTCACACCAATGACTGGCATTGGTAGAGCAATACGAGCAAAGAAGCTTTCACCTCGTTTTATGGGTCCTTATGAGATTTTGGAGAAAGTTGGACCGGTAGCTTACAGAATTGCATTACCTCCACAGCTTGCGAACCTTCATGATGTCTTTCATGTATCGCAACTGAAGAAATACCAACCGGATCCTTCCCACATTATAGAAGTAGAAGAAGTAGAACTCAAGGATAACATGACGTATAAAGCTGAGCCGGAGCGGATTGTTGATGCAAGGGACAAGAAATTAAGAAACAAGACCATTAGACTTGTAAAGGTCGAGTGGAAAGGAATGACTCCCGGAGATGCTACTTGGGAAACGGAGGAGAGCATGCGACAAACCTATCCTCACTTATTTAAATAGGTTAGAATTCTTATTATAGCGAAATTTTGAGGACAAAATTTTCTTTTAGGAGGGGAGAAATGTAACATCCTGAATTTTGAATCTAATATCTTGAACATAAACCTATTTTGGAAAGACTAGTAGGCTCTATTTTCAGAAAGTGATGAATTTGAAATCAGTATTTTGCGGGACCCACGGCCAAAAATAATTCTGCAAACTTTCTCGTGAAGTTTGAAAAAAAATGGCCGCGGGACCCACTCAATAATAATTTATTATTTAAATAATATTATATTATAATAATAAAATAATATATATTAAAATATTATTAAATTTTTTTTAATAAAGGTTCACGGGGCGGCTGAAGAAGTCACGGGAAAGTTTCTTTTTATAATTTTAGGAAAATTACGTAAAACGACCCAGAGACGAAAATTACACTTAAAGACCCATTTTCCAACTATAAATAGACCTTCCATTTCATTTCATTCTTCACAACTTCTAAGAGCCATAGAGAGAGGTAGAGAGAGAAAGAGAGTAGAGATATTTGCTTAAGAGTTATAATAGCTGGTTGGTGATTCGGGTATTAGCAAGTAACAGGTAACTCTGAATATTCTTCCTTATACTTGTGAATTATGTATGATTATAAATTTGTTTGTTTACTATTTTGGCAAGAATATTTAGAAAATATTTATGGTTTTAAGATCTGGTGTGGGAATTTTGACTTGCAAATCTGTAGAGGTACTATTTATACGTACGTTACTATTCACGTATACCGTATTTACTATTCATGTTACTATTCACGTATACCGTATTTACTATTCATGTTACTATTCACGTATACCGTATTTACTACTCATTTTACTATTCATGTATATACCGTATTTTACTATTCACAGATACGCATAGTATTTTACTATTCACAGATACGCATATCAACGTATATAATGGTGTAATAATGCATTATTTTTGAGTAAATACATCATGGCGGTTGTAATGTGATGGGTGGAGTAAGGAGGGAATTGAATGATAAGAATTGTTTATGCCACCACTCGGTGCACAGTGGATGGTACTTTTCAGGGCCCCATCTTCCATGTTTTCCTCTGGCCGGGATTTCATTGGAGATGTGGGACATGTGACACCTCCTTAGTTGTTATTTTAAAGGAGGGGAGCCATAGTCCAGATTTAAGCTCTATACCTTTGGCCGGGTGTATCTTAAGTTTTGGTGAGCTTGAAACCATCCAGTCAAATGAATGAGTTTCTATTGGACTATATGTTAGCCTATGGTTCCAGTCAGCGGTATACGGTTGGAAGGGGATATAAGGGAGGCTGCATACTGCATAATGCATTTCTGAACAGTTCAAGAATTTGATATAATGATGAATAATCTGTAAAGACATGAGAAGAGAACTTTTGAGATATATATGTTTTATTACCTTCTATATTGATGACTATTAGTATAAATTATTTTGTATGAGAAATTATGGAATCTACATATATATTTGAAATCAGCCCATATCTTTTTGTCATATATTATTTGCTCGTGTACGGTAGAAATATTCAGTAGTTACTGAGACGTGGAATCTCATCCCATATTAACATTTTTCAGGTGATTATTCTAGTAGAGAGCAAGGGAAGGCACCTATGGAGTGAGCTCTGGAAGCTCTTTTGTACTCCTATAGTTTATGTTATGTTATTTTATTTGCCATGAACCTAAGACTTCCGTTTTGTATTAAACTCTGAAATATTTTCTGGAATTTACCCTGATTATGTATTACGGGTTTTATTCGAAATGGTAACATTGTAAAAGGATTTGGATATTGTTGAACTCTTTTGAAGGTATTTTCAATATTTTGACCGAGTTTTTGGGTATTAAAATTGTGGTGTTACACGTTGCACTGGAATTCAGCTTCTAGGAACTCATTCTCAAAATTATACTTTCATCTTTTCTCTTCTTTCTTAGGGTCTATGGCCGAGCTCCTACTTCGACTGTCGTGATTCCATTTGCCATTTCTTCTTCCTTGGGTTTTGATCACGTATTGGTGTAGCTTTCCCTCTCTTACAAACTTCTCTATGGCATCTCGGAGTTCATAGCATTCATCCGTAGTGTGCCCCAGACCGTCTTGAAATGCACAAAATTTGGATCGATCTGTTGTGGGTCAGTTTCTGATAGATCTCGGCTTCTCGACCTTCTTCATCTTTGTCTGAGCCACCTCCTTCCACAACTGCGATCGAGAGACATTTAGAGGCGTGTAGCTGTTGTATTTTGCCTTACTGTCGGGCCTCTCCCCAAGAGATCGGTTATCTCGATTGCGCTTACGGGGCTCCATCTTCCATTTGTCCGTTCGGTCCTTTACGTCAGGTGACGTATTCCTCCCTTTCTCAGGTTCGTTAGCGTTGGCTATCTCCATCTGTTGGACATCCAGATACTGCTTTGCCTGGGTGTAGAAGTCAGATAGTGTGTAGACTCGGTTCTTACACAAGTTTTTAGCTAGGCGTAACGATGGATCTAAGCCGTCGACTAGACAATGTACATGGACCTCTTCGGAAAGCGAGCATACTTGCATTGCCACGTCTCTAAACCGGTCCAAGTACTTTTGCAGTGTCTCACCCTTTTTCTGTTTTACTTTGCTCAACGTGAACTGAGACTTTGGCTGTTTTTTGCTGCTGGCAATTGTCCGAGGTCTTCGAAATTCCGTATGGAATTATTTGGTAGGGAATTCAGCCATTTATGTGTCGGTCCTGTCAAGGTGGCCGAGAAGAGCCGTAAAATGACCGGGCCTTCTATAGACTGAACCCACATGAGCTTCTCGAATATCTCGAGGTGGTTGCAAGATCCTGAGTCCTATCATATTTTGGAAGGTCGGCCAGATCGAAATTCTTCGGGTAAGGAGCCGTTGTCGTTGCTCTCAAAAACAGGGTTCCGCTAGATCCCGTCAAGTACTTCATTCTATACTTCCTAGGTGAAACATGTAACCTGGAAAGACCCTTCTCACATGATAACATTTAACCATAAGGTTTTCTCAGAACCGGATTAGTAGGTAATTATAGGAAAACCTTCCTTCTCAAATACACACACCTCGGGTCCAGGGCACAAAACTTCGCCCACAAACCCATAACAGAAAAATCCACAACTCAGGGCACAATTATCGAACAGGATATTTATAGCCCATGAGTCATACAATAAGAACCCACAAGAAAGGGTCTACACAAAACAGTGGTCATATAGATATAATGGTGGATCCACAATGATATGATAGTGAATAGATAAGGCCTTCGGAAAATAAACAGTCATCCAAAAATAATTGATGTAGTATTTTCAAAATATGAGAGCCCTAAAATGACAATATATAGATCAATACAACACTAATACCAAAAGGAGGCCTACGAGTTCCACGACGTCTATGCCTCTGGTTGCTTCCCCTGTCCTCTACTAAGATTAGAGGTCTCACCTGAAAAATTTGATAATGACGGGGTGAGACATAAAGTCCCCATAACCGAAATTAATTTATCAAATATGCAAGAAAGGATTGCAAGTCAGAGAAGCAGGTTTGTAATAATAGAGTAATATTAATAATTTCAATAATTAAATATCCACAAATAAAACAATTGATACATAATAACAATAACAATTAACCATCCCCACTCATCCATCCTGCTCCTCCTTATTTCCTCGTGGACGTGGATCAGCGTATCGGTGCTAGTATACCCGGCCAAGGTTAGCTAGTCACTTCAAGAATACTGTCCCCTCCCATGTCACCACCCATATATCGTAACAGGGAGGTGTCCGCCCAAAACACTCAACTCAAATTCCGGGCCACGAATGAGAGAGCCGATGGGCACAATTTGACCCTCAATCTCTTCCACACAACCCAACATATCTCAACAGAAGGAATAATATAACACTAAAATTTTCAACAATATTTTATTAAGTTACCATTCCATACACAACATCTCACAACAACATCATAACCATCAAAACAATAACAATTTCAATAATAATAATAATCACTTAAATAAACAGATTGGAAAATACACTGCTTCACTGAACTAATTTCATATTCAACAGACAAATAATTTTTTTTTCAAAACACACACAAGTAGTATACGTAAAAATTAAGCTTAGAAAAATACCTTACAGTCCAAAACTAACATACAAAATAAATTAACCCCGGTTACCTCAATTCCAAGCTTAACCTCAGTTTGAGAAACACAACCCGCACAATCACCGCTCTCAAGAAGGCTCTACATTATCACAATTATAACTTATAATTTCCACTAAACAAATGCAAATTCTAATTGTAATAATATTATGATATTTACTTATATAAATATAAAACCAGCTTCTAACTTTTCTGAGAATTTAGAAAATTCATAACTGAACCTATACAACTCCAAATGGAGTGATTCCAATTTCTACTTAAATCTTGATTAGTATATTTTCATTAATGAAAGTCACAAAGTCAATTTATGGTCGAGAAAATTTCCAACTTCTGAAAAACACAAGCCATATACAAAGTTTTCCAGAAAACTTTCCAAAATTGTGACTTAACTTCCAAAAATTATAACTAAAGTTGTAGACCTCCGTTTCATGTGTTCCTTGGGTTGTTGGAAAGGTCCAGATGTATAATATTTACTATAAAAATTTCAAGATTAAACTCAAATGTTTTCCATTTCAAAATCAAGCTCCAAAAATCTTTGTTCACCAAAAGTTGCAGAAAAACGTTTCAGATTTTGGCTGAACTTTGGAAAATCATATCTCCCTCGATTCTTATCGGAATCCGACGAATTACCTATCAAATTAAAACTCTATGTGTGTACTATCTAACTGGAAAATTTCATGTAAAAACTCAAATCTTTACTGGGTCCGAAATGCTTCGCCATTTTGCTGCTTCAGAACCCTACCGAAAATTTGCAGGTTTTTAGCTTAACTTTGAAAAATCATATCTTGGGCTACAGACCTCCGTTTAAGGTGATTCAAAGCTTGATGTAAAGATGGTTTTGTGACCTATATGTCCACAAAATTTCAGGTTTAAATGAGTTCATTTGCCCTATTTTTTCCTTGCTCGAAAATCGCTGTTTCAGAACAAGCCAGATTTCCAGAGCTTCTTGTTTCATGCGTATGAATTATTTTTAAACATGCACATACTTCATTTTAAGCCTTTCCTTCCATTCTCTACCAGTTTGTGAGGCCACCCAACCATTTCATACATGCATCACATAACCCACAACCATCTTTAAATATATATATATTCTAAAACAAAGACACACCTTTGACAGTAAAAACTTATGACAGCTAAAGTTCTTTTCCCCCATAGCGTTCTCGTGTGTGTGTGACTATGCTTCAGTTTTGGGTTTTAAAATATACACATACTCAGCAAGTTTTCATTGTCTCACCCAAGTATCGATATATATATATATGTTCATGTTTATGTAACAGAAGGCAAACTTTCCCTCTCCTATATATATATATATATATCGCAACTGCCAACACATGGAACACAGCCAAGCACGATTTTTTTTTACAGTAACTTGGGTCCAGATTCTGGTTTAGAGATTTTTCTACGTACGGTCAAAAACGAAGATCCAACTTAAGTTGGGGAAAATACATAAACTAGAAGGAAAGAAACGTAGTGACTGACCTTGGGTTGGTTTTAGTTTGATCTTTGCTGACCCTCACCGTCGCTATTCCCCCCAGTTTCTAAGCTTATCACCGACACCTTCACCTCTGATCTGTGGACTCAGAACAGAGCAACCACCGCGGGAACCTTCTCTTTTAGCTTTCAAACTCTCTCTCGGACCCTTGCTCTCTCTCTCACCCTCTCTGGTCCTCGTTGATGAACAAATGAATGGGAACGAAGAGAGCTTGGACTAAATAGAGGAAAGAGGGTTCGTTGTTGCGTGTACCGTCGTATAGCCGAAAGCATGCTGCACTGGTGAGGGAGTCGCAGCGCTGATAAGATCTTTACGTGAAACAGCGCTGTGTTCCCTTCTTTTCCCATTGTGCTTTGAGCTCTGGTACTTGATCCTGAAAACGCTGATCTCGCGTTCTGCTATGGTGCTTTCGTGTGGCAGTGGGGTTAACGTGTTTTATCTTGCTGAGATGCATTTCTTTTGCTAACCAGGTTCCAGCACTTTGGCGGTTCTTGACCGAAAGAGAAATGGGATAGTTAGGTTATTAGGATGGGGTTGGGTTTGAATTTTCTGTTTGGGCCGAGCATGGGTATACGGTTGAGGTTTGAAGGATGGATTGTAGTTTTGTGAACCAAAGCTAATTACTTTATCTTTCTCTTTTGCACCAACTGGACCGAGAAAAGGGGTTTATTATTTCTTAATTTTAAATGTTTTTTTTTTCCACATGTTGTAAGGAGGTAAATTCCTAATTGCATTTAGTCTTTCCTAAAACTTTCAAAGAAAATAAGCCTTATAATTTAAGTAATTAATCTTAAATCCTAAAATTAAAAATTAGGATGTTACAACTCTCCCCACCTAAATAAAATTTTGTCCCCAAAATTCACAACAAGTCATAAAGAAAACAATTCTCGTCACAGGATTTCAACAAAATTGCATCAAGTCAAAATATTATTACTAAGAAGCAAGAGTACACTGACGCATTTCAACCAAAAATCACCAATACCACAAGAGTATCTCATCACAGAAATTCAATCACAATACAACACACCATAAGAATATCTTATTTCCACCACACAAGCATACCTAGGCAAACAAATGAGGAAAATCACGCTGCATTCGCTCTTCAATTCCCCATGTAGCATCACCTGGAGACATACCCTTCCACAAAATTTTTAGAAGACGGATGGTTTTATTCCGCAACTGCTTATCCTTCTCATCAAGGATCCTTTCTGGCTCGGGTATGTAGGTCAAATTTTCTCTTAATTCGACCTCTTCGGGCTCAATTACATGGGAAGGATCTGGACGATATTTCTTAAGTTGTGACACGTGAAACACGTTGTGCAGACTTGACAGGTGTAGCGGCAAGGCAATTCGATAAGCAACTGGTCCAATTCGCTCCAGAATCTCGTATGGCCCAATAAATCGAGGAGTCAATTTCTTGGCTTTGATGGATCTGCCAATACCAATTACCAATGAAACTTTAAGGAATACATGATCCCCTACTTCAAACTCCAAAGGTCTCCGTCGCTTATCCGCATAGCTCTTTTGTCTGCTCTGAGCGGTCAACAACCTCTGCCGAATCATCTCAACTTTCTTTGTAGTTTTGTCTACCAGGTCCGGTCCAATCACAGTTCGCTCACTTAATTCAGTCCAACAAAGAGGCGATCTACACTTTCTACCGTACAATGCCTCGAAAGGAGCCATTTGAATGCTCGAATGATAACTATTATTATAAGCAAATTCGGCCAAGGGCAAGTGACGATCCCAACTACCGGGTAACTCAATAGCACATGCCCTCAACATGTCTTCAAGGGTTTGAATTGTCCTCTCTGTCTGGCTATCAGTTTGCGGATGATAAGCAGTACTGTACTTCAACCTAGTCCCCATAGTCTTCTGTAACGCCTTCCAAAAGTTCGATGTGAACCTTGGATCACGATCTGACATAATATTTGTGGGTACACCATGCAACCTGACGATCTCATCCATATGCAACTGAGCTAGCCTCTCTAAGCTATATCCGATATGGATCGAAAGAAAATGAGCTGATTTCGTCAATCTGTCTACAATGACCCATATAGCGTTGTGGTGTGCTGCGGTTCCCGGCAATCCGACAATAAAATCCATGGAAATGCTGTCCCATTTCCATTGCGGAACCTCTAAAGGTTGTGATAATCTTGGAGGCTTTTGATGCTCAATCTTCACCTTTTGACAAGTCAAACACTTCAATACAAAGTTTGTCACATCACGCTTCATTTTTGGCCACCAATACCCTTGTTTCAGATCTCGATACATCTTGGTGATTCCCGGATGAATGGTATACTTGCTCCGATGTGCTTCTTCAAGAATTGTCTTCTTGATTTCCTCGTTGTTCGGAACACAAATCCTCTTCTTGTACCTTAACATTCCTGTATCACTAGTATCATAATCAGATACTTCACCATTCTCCAACTCTTCTCTAATCCTTAGCAACCGATCATCTTCCATCTGGGCCATTTTCAAATCATTATAAAAGTCAAAATTTCCCAGCACCGCACTTATAATCACCTCAGATCTTGGTTCAAGATAAACTTTTGATAACCTTTCTAGAAGATTATACTCAGACACACACATGTGAAACATATGTATTGACTTTCGGCTCAAGGCATCTACAACTACATTCGCCTTCCCTGGATGATACTTCAACTCAAAATCATAATCCTTCAAAAACTCCATCCATCTTCTCTGTCGGTTATTCAACTCTTTCTGATCCATAAGATACTTTAAGCTCTTATGGTCACTAAAAATCGCGAATTGAGATCCATACAGGTAATGCCTCCAAATCTTCAAAGCAAAAACAACCGCTGCAAGCTCCAAGTCATGCGTCGGATAGTTCTTTTTGTGAGGTCTCAACTGTGGGGATGCGTAAGCCACAACTTTACCATCTTGCATGAGTACACATCCTAAGCCCTTCAATGATGCATCCGTGTACACCGTATATGGTTTGTGTCGGTCGGGTATGATGAGAACAGGTGCAGTAGTTAACCGATTCTTTAGCTCTTGAAAGCTGCCTCACACTTCTCATCCCAAACAAACGGTTGCTCTTTCTTAGTCAATCTAGTAAGTGGTGCGGCAATCTGAGAAAATCCCTCTATAAAACGACGGTAGTAACCAACCAATCCAACAAAACTACGTATCTCTGTCACAGACTTAGGTGGTTCCCACTTCAACACGGCGTCCACCTTGCTGGGATCTACTGCTACTCCATCAGTTGAGACCACATGACCCAAAAACTTCACCTCTCTCAGCCAAAATTCACATTTGCTTAGCTTCGCGTACAACTGATGCTCTCTCAAGATCTGCAATACTATTCGAAGGTGCTCTCGATGTTCGTCTTCACTCTTCGAATAGATAAGGATATCATCAATGAACACCACCACAAATTGATCCAGATAAGGTCTGAAAATCCGATTCATATAATCCATAAACACTACTGGCGCATTAGTTAAACCAAAAGGCATGACAAGAAACTCATAGTGGCCGTATCTGGTACGAAAAGCAGTCTTCGAAATGTCTTTCGCCTTCACCCTCAATTGATGATATCCCGATCTCAGATCGATTTTTGAAAATACGGATGAACCTACTAGCTGATCTAGTAAGTCATCTATTCTCGGAAACAGGTACTTATTCTTGATAGTGACTTTATTCAATTGTCGGTAGTCAATGCAAAGCCTCAAGCTGCCATCCTTCTTTTTCATGAACAAAATTGGTGAACCCCATGGAGATACACTTGGCCGGATGCAGCCCTTCTCCAATAAATCTTCAATCTGCTTCTTTAATTCAGCCAACTCTAAAGGTGACATTCGGTAAGGAGCCTTAGAGATCGGCTCTGTCCCTGGCGCTAATTCAATGGCGAACTCGACTTCTCGCTCTGGAGGTAATCCGGTCAACTCTTTGGGGAACACATCAGGAAACTCTTTAACCACTTCAATCTGCTCAATGTCTCCTTCTGATTCCACCTGAGTTAGGAAGAACACCGCAAAAGCTTCACAACCTTTCCTTACACTTCTCTCAACCTGGGTCGCTTACAACATTACCGGATCTTGGGGAATTTCCTTAATTACTGTGCAAGTTACCATCCGGTCTATCATCCTTCTTTGTTTCTATGATTTCTAGTGTGAGTTTTAGAGAAATAAGCCATCAGAAATAAAGCAGCCAATCTCTATCATATGAAACCAAAAACAGGGGCATGGTGCTTCTATGTTAGCGTTTCAATATTGATAGCCTTGGAAGAGTATATATATATATATACACACACACTTTTATATAAGTTGCTGTGTGTATAGGAACCAAGGAGAAGAAGATCACTATTAATATATATTAATATGCGTTGCAATCTTTGGGAAAATATGGGAACATTGTTGTAGAACGTGTGGGTTTATTTATATATCTATTTTGTACATGGGAAAATAAGAAAATTTTGCTGTCAAAACATGGCTGTCATATATGGTTTGGAAATTAATAAGACTTAAATGATGGATATAGGACCTATGTATTTGTATGTGTATGCCATTGTAGCATGGTAGAAAGAATTTATATTGCAGGATACTTATAGGGAAGTACTGTGTGATGTACTAAAATATCATTATATTTCATGACTTTGAAAATAATTGCAGTCTCTTGAATGAATATTACAGAACATTGAATATATCATGCATAAAAGTTTCTTCAACAAACTTCCAAGATTATGCAGGAATAATCAAAACACTCTTTCAAAAGCATTTCATAGCGTTGAATATATATTGCAAATTCTTGAAGAACATCTAGAACCCACGGAAGATATGTTGCAGAAGTTTTTCTTCAATAGGTCTCTAGAGGATTTTCAAAATCTCGATTATAATTTTATTATACAAAATGAGTACTTTTCTGTGCTTACTTATAATACCTTATCACATAATTTATTACATGCACAATTACACCACTGAATATCCCTCCTCGGCCTATCAACAAATCTTGGAATCAATAATAATTCTTAATCCTCAAACATGACTATTTTATGGCTTACTATTTGATGGTCATTTGTATGGTATTTGACTATCTATGTTTGATCAGGCTTTGAAGTGAATAATACTAAAACCGAGAAACCAAAATTCTATATTTGGTCTTTCAAAAAAAAAAACAAATGTTTTCAACCGAATTTGAGACCAGGGTAGTGGTCGCTATTGAAATTATGTTTCATAAAAGGGTTTGGTGGAACCCAGGTTTAAAATTGAGGTTTGAATTATGTGGTGTAAGGCAGTATGAAACTGGAAGAGGTCAAAAATTGATGTAGAAATACTCAATTTGTTGGATCTTGCTAGATATGCTTAAGAATGTTTGACATCGCTAGCCAGTTATAAAGCTCTTTTAAATTGAAAATTTGTTGGATGTGATGAGAGTTTGACACTCGCACCAATGGTGAATATTCCCAATCTGAGTAGTTCCACCTTGAAGGGGCATGTATTTTACTGTGTTGGACCGGCACTAACCGTGATTACGAACTGGTCAGCTAGGAAAGCGGTGCACAGTGGTGGTCGTGACTATGTGTAACATCCTAATTTTTTTATTTTAGGATTTAAGATTAATTACTTAAATTATAGGGCTTATTGTCCTTGAAAATTTTTGGAAAGACTAAATTCAAGTAGGATTTATTAATTAAGAAATAATTTAAACCACAAATCTGTATTTGGAACTAAGAATGAATTTCAAAAATTTACTCACCTTTTCCCATGTGCAAGTCATGTGCCCCTATAAGTGGAATTATTGGACATGAACATTTTGGATTTAAACATTTGGATCCATTATTTTCACCCTGACCCAACGTACAGAAGCAATGAACCCATTTCAATTGTTTATCTCCACCTCTCGGGCCCAAGCAACAGAAACAGCCCAAAAACTTAAAAGCTGATAGAACCATGATACTCTCACACTCAGCAAACCTCTCAGCAGCAGACCGTAGGCCACGAGATGCACAACCAAACCAAACTGAACCCTTTCCATACGTTGAAACGAAGGAGCCCATCCGGTTAGGATTCAGCTGGAACGTAGAAACCAAAGGACCAGAAGTTGACTCACCCTCTTATTTACTGTAACACGAAAATGCCGAAGGAAAAAGAAACAAACACAACGCCGAACACGTTATCCACACCTGCAATTTTCGAGCAGCACACCTTGGGCATTCTTTTTGACTGTTAGTCTGTGCGTCTCGGTCCAACCCTCAGCCCATTATATATCTGCTTCTTCTCACCCGGTTTTCGTTCACCTTTCTCCAGTTAAGAAGAGACTGAAAGTGAGAGTAAAAGAGTGAGGGAACGAGGAAGTGAAAGGGAAGGTAGAGCAAGAGAGAGTTAGAGTGGGTGTGCCCTGTCCCTACCAGCAAGAACAGAGAAGGCGTTGAGGTGAGTGTGAGGCCGAGAGAGAGTAAGTGAAGGAGAGAGAGAGTCCATCGCTGCTGTTCTGTTTTGCAAACCAGAAAACAGAGGTAAGTCTTGTGTTCTTTTCCTTCTTATTTCCTTGATAAACCAAATCACACTGTTAAAAGAGGGAGAGTTGCTGTCATGTGTGTTGAAACTGTTGGAAAAGAATCATAAAAACTAACGAGGTAGAGTTGCTGCCATGTGTGTTTAAACTGTTAGAAAAGAATCATAGAAACTAAACTTTCCTGGTTCTAAGTTTTGCTTGCTGATAAGTGCAAAAGAGAAACATAGGTATATATATATAGGCTATGTCACTGCATGTAAGGAAAAGGAGAAGAAGACTTTGGTGTCTGAACATATATGCATGAAATCATAAACTAACGTGAATCTGGAAAGTTAGTTGCAGCTGGAACAGTAAACTTTGATTCAAGCAAAACTAGGGCAAATGAACTCATTTAAATCTGAAATTTTTTTGACATATAGCCCACATAACAATCTTTACATCAAGCTTTGAATCACCTTAAACGGAGGTCTATAGCCCAAGATATGATTTTTCAAAGTTAAGCTAAAACGTGCAAATTTTTTGTAGGGTTCGGGAGCAGCAAAATGGCGTTGCATTTCGGATCCAGTAAAGATTTAAGTTTTTACCTGAAATTTTCCAGTTAAATAGTAGACACATAATGGTTTAATTTGATAGGTAATTCGTCGAATTCCGATAAGAATCAAGGGAGATATGATTTTCTAAAGTTTAGCCAAAATCTGAAACGTTTTTCTGCATCTTTTGGTGAACAGCGATTTTTGAGCTGGATTTTGAAATGGCAAACATTTGAGTTTAATCTTGAAATTTTTACAGTAAATAGTATACATCTGGACCTTTCCAACAAGCCAAGGAACACCTAAAACGGAGGTCTACAATTTTAGTTATTGGAAGTTAAGTCAGAATTTTGGAAAGTTTTCTGGAAAACTTTGTATATGGCTTGTATTTTTCAGAAGTTGGAAATTTTCTTGACCATAAATTGACTTTGTGACTTTCATTAATGAAAATAGGCTAATCAAGGTTTAAGTAGAAATTGGAATCACTCCATTTGGAGTTGTATAGGTTCATTTATGAATTTTCTAAATTCTCAGAAAAATTAGAAACTGGTTTTATATTTATATAAGTAAATATCATAATATGATTACTATTAGAATTTGCATTTGTTTAGTGGAAATTATAAGTTATAATTGTGATAATGTAGAGCCTTCTTGTGAGCGGTGATTGTGCGGGTTGTGCACCTCACGCTAAGGTTAAGCTTGGAATTGAGGTAACCGGGGTTAATTTATTTTGTATGTTAGTTTTAGACTATAAGGTATTTTTCTAAGCTTAATTTTTATGTACACTACTTGTGTGTGTTTTGAAAAAAAAAATTATTTGTCTGTTGAATATGAAATTAGTTCAGTGAAGCAATGTATTTTCCAATTTGTTTATTTAAATGATTATTATTATTATTGAAATTGTTATTGTTTTGATGGTTATGATGTTGTTGTGAGATGTTGTGTATGGAATGGTAACTTAATAAATATTGTTGAAAATTTTAGTGTTATATTATTCCTTCTGTTGAGATATGTTGGGTTGTGTGGAAGAGATTGAGGGTCAAATTGTGCCCATCGGCTCTCTCATTCCTGCCCCGGAATTTGAGTTGAGTGTTTTGGGTGGACACCTCCTTGTTACGGTATATGGGTGGTGACATGGGAGGGGACAGTATTCTTGAAGTGACTAGCTAACTTTGGCCGGGTATACTAGCACCGATACACTGATCCACGTCCACGAGGAAATAAGGAGGAGCAGGATGGATGAGTGGGGATGGTTAATTGTTATGGTTATTATGTATCAATTGTTTTATTTGTGGATATTTAATTATTGAAATTATTAATATTACTCTATTATTACAAACCTGCTTCTCTGACTTGCAATCCTTTCTTACATATTTGATAAATTAATTTCGATTACGGGGACTTTATGTCTCACCCCGTCATTATCAAATTTTTCAGGTGAGACCTCTAATCTTAGTAGAGGACAGGGGAAGCAACCAGAGGCATAGACGTCGTGGAACTCGTAGGCCTCCTTTTGGTATTAGTGTTGTATTGATCTATATATTGCCATCTTAGGGCCCTCATATTTTGGAAATACTACATCAATTATTTTTGGATGACTGTTTATTTTCCGAAGGCCTTATCTATTCACTATCATATCATTGTGGATCCACCATTATATCTATATGACCAATGTTTTGTGTAGACCCTTTCTTGTGGGTTCTTATTGTTTGACTCATGGGCTATAAATCTCCTGTTCGATAATTGTGCCCTGAGTTATGGATTTTTCTGTTATGGGTTTGTGGGCGAAGTTTTGTGCCCTGGACCCGAGGTATGTGTATCTGAAAAGGAAGGTTTTCCTATAATTACCTACTAATCTGGTTCTGAGGAAACCTTATGGTTAAATGTTATCTTGTGAGAAGGGTCTTTTCACTATGGACTAGCTTGGCTGGGAAAGTGGTGGAGAGCCTTTATTAGATATGTTAGTGTGGACACTGGGTCCCTTACGGGGGGATGGGAATTCTTCCACATCAGCCGGCATGCGCGTTGTCACTTTGATGGTTTGTATGAAAGGATTGGGACATGTCCTGATAAGGCAGGGCGAAGTGGTGGCGTGCGCCTCTTAGTTGTTGAATTTTGTGACATGAATTATTCCATTGTGTGTTAAACCGGCAGAAAATGTGTTTTTTTTTTTTTTGGAATTTAGGCCGGTAAAGAATGTATTTTCTCGAAATTGGGCTGGCAGCGATTATGGTTTATTGAAAATGTGAAAATATTGTTTCGTGCAATTATAAAAATGTACTGCGACCACAAATTTTTTTTTTAATATTTGAAAATTAGAAGTTGAATATGTGATAACATAGAGGAATAAAAAGCAATGGCGTCATTGTCATTTCCTAGTGTATTGAAATGAAAAGCGGTGCAATTGGCAATTGTGTTCAAACAGGGACAAAAACTATTAGAATGGTCTAGAGATTTGAACCGGGTACGTTAGCTAAGAAATGTGAGCATGCTAAGCAAGAGAAAGGTGGTATGAAAGCCTAAGTTAAGGAAGTTCAGACGCGGAGTAGACGAACAGAGGTTCAAGGCAATAAGACCCGGTATATAAGTTTACATGGGGCGATATCCCTATGCTGTAAGACCTATGTGTTTAGCGCTGTGTGAAATGCTGATTGGCATAGTGACTTTAGATAAACATGTCTAGAGTACATCTTGAGGTTGACAAAACATTCGATATGTACCAGGTGATGGATAAGATACCCAAGCTTGAGTGTAGTTTCTCAAGTAGTAAGGCTGGAAATCTAGCGTTGTGGTAATCAAATGTGTCGGAAGGCTAGTTTGTGATAAGCCGAAAGGCAGAATGAGTCAGACAGTGAAGTCTGCATAACCAAGCGCTATGAGAGTGGAACGCAAGTCATGTGTTTGAATATCATACATAAGTACTAGATGAATGAGACAGTTGTATGAATGCTAGAGTGAGTATTAGGTAAACATGCATAAAAAAGGAATAGACTGGATGTCTAAAACAACTTCCCGAAGTTTTAGATTCAAATTTCGAGGACGAAATTTAAATTAACGGGGGGAGAAATGTAACATCCCAAATTTTAAGATGTGAAATTGGAATATTTTATGGAAATTAAATTATCGAATTTTGGCTTAAAATAATTATGAGAATAATTATCGGAGATTCAGGCTTATTGTTTTTTTTTTCTTAATTTATTTTTTTAAAATAATAATTCAAAATATATATATTTTTTAAAAAAACTATGCCTAAAATCTTAGAAATAATATATGAGAATTAAATGGTGGAATTTAGCCAAATGATTAATTACTTGTTTGGAAAATTAGAGATTTAATTCCTTATAATAGGTAATAATAAAATTATGGAAATCTTGGCAAAGGAAATTTAATTGAGAAATAAAATACTTAAATGGAATTGAGGAATTAAAGTTTTAATAATTATTCAATAATTGTAATTATATAAGTAATGGATTCAATTTATAAATAAGAGTTTTGAAGAGAATCAAATGAGTCAATTTTTAGTGGTCTCGCAATATGTACATATATTCTCAAATAAGTCCAACTCTCTTATTCAACATTGGGTCAAAAGCAACAAACAAGACTCTTATATATGTAGATATATAACAACAAAATGATCCCACTAATCCATCTCATTTATCCATTACCTAACAACAAAATCCAAAAGCCCATATCAATTGCCCAACACATTTATACCCACGTGCTCCTATATACTTATGCAAAACCATTTAAAAAACAATGAAACCAACTCAATAACCTTCCAGTGGACCCACGTCATTTATTCCAATTGCATCTTTCGGTCCAACTACACCATATGACCCAAAGCCAATTGATTATCCCCATTTAATCTATCATCTCAGCTACAACACGTAGGACCACCGAGGACAGCAGTGCAGTGGCACAGCTGGTGGTATTGAGATGCCTTATATCTCTCCTCAGGTCCCGTGTTCGAATCCCCCCTCCCCTCGCCTTGTATCAAAAAAAAAAAAAAAAGCTACAACACGTAGGAAAGAAACCAGATCACGTCAAGAAAATAGAGCCAGGAAAATATCAGCGAAGATCACGGGTTGCAAGGAGATTATAAGCAAAAGATAATCAGCCCATGCTTCTCCCCACTGTTCACGCAAGTGCAGACCATGCCCATGTATCTCGAGCCTTTCAACGTTAACACCAATACCCATTGTTCATTTTTACCTCGGACCGTTGGCTCTGCTTCTTGGACCAGACACTTGGGTGATTATATATTCATTGCTTCTTGGTTTCCCTCATTCACGTTACCTTAAACAAGAAGGAGAAAGGAAAGACAAAAAGTTAGAGCCTGAGTCCGAGAGAGGGAGAGAGAGAGACGTATCGAAAACAGGGGGGTGTAGGTTCAACCGAGAACACAAGGAGCAAGCCAAAAACTGAAGGTAGCCGGGGTTAATTTATTTTGTATGTTAGTTTTGGACTGTAAGGTATTTTTCTAAGTTTAATTTTTATGTATACTACTTGTGTGTATTTTGAAAAAAAAAATTATTTGTCTGTTGAATATGAAATTAGTTCAGTGAAGTAGTATATTTTACAATCTATTTATTTAAGTGATTATTATTATTATTGAAATTGTTATTGTTTTGATGGTTATGATGTTGTTGTGAGATGTTGTGTATGGAATGGTAACTTAATAAAATATTGTTGAAAATTTTAGTGTTATATTATTCCTTCTGTTGAGATATGTTGGGTTGTGTGGAAGAGATTGAGGGTCAAATTGTGCCCATCGGCTTTTTCATTCCTGGCCCGGAATTTGAGTTGAGTGGTTTGGGCGGACACCTCCCTGTAACGGTATATGAGTGGTGACATGGGAGGGGACAGTATTCTTGAAGTGACTAGCTAACCTTGGCCGGGTATACTAGCATCGATAGGCTGATCCACGTCCACGAGGAAATAAGGAGGAGCAGGATGGATGAGTGGGGATGATTAATTGTTATGGTTATTATGTATCAATTGTTTTATTTGTGGATATTTAATTATTGAAATTATTAATATTACTCTATTATTACAAATCTGCTTCTCTGATTTGCAGTCCAAAACTAACATACAAAATAAATTAACCCCGGTTACATATCACGCAGCAGTTTTTACACGTACACCAGTAGGAGTAGACACAAACAAATCATATGACATATCACTCATAGTAAGATTTAATCTTTCCACACAGTCATAGGAGATGAAAGAATGTGTAGCACCAGAATCATATATAACACATGAAGAGTGACCTTGAAGAATAGCATTACCTTGGATCAAATTAGGAGTAGTTCTCACTTCCTCTGATGTCAAAGCGAACACTCTCCCAGGTGCCGATGGTCATGATGTCTGGCCCTCCTTCATTCCTTTGTGACAATATTTTGCAATATGGCCCTTCTCCCCACAATTAAAACAGGTATAAGACTCGCCTGGGTGTGCTATGCCACAACGAGCACAAGGACGGTGCTGAGTCACGCTAGGTGCTGACGCTACCGACCCACGTTGAGAGCCTTGACTGACTCCAGTATTGCTCCTACGGCTCTGACTCATTATAGGACGACTCCTCTGCTGGGAGCTCCCCTGATGGATGCTCCTCCAGCCCCCAAATCCACTAAAACTTGAAGGGTGACTCTTTTTGGTAATACCCCCTGATATTCCCAAACGACCACTAAATTGGCCGTGAGAATTCCTTCTCGCAGATCTCTTAGCAACTTTATACCTTCTACAGACATCACGAATTTTTGCTATCAACTTCTCGAGAGTCGTGACATCATAGGTACCCATTCTCGCCTTGACCTCATCATTGCATCTTTCGAACATTTGCCTGGCCAGCCAATTATTATGCTGCTCTTTGGTTCTATTTAATTGCGATACATATTTAGCTAGCCCCATGAATTGAGCATCTCCCCTTGTTTAAGTGTGAAGAACTCAGCTTCTTTTTGATATCTCATCTCAATAGGGAAGTAGTAATCATAAAACATTCTCTTAAATTCACTCCAATCTAGTTGATGCCCATCAGCAGGCTTCACCGTATTCCACCAATCCAGTGCACCCCCTTTTAACAGAGTCTTTTCAGCTATAACCTTTTGAAATTTATCACAGCCAATAGACTCAAATAGCATCTCCAACCGATCAATCCAACTCTCAGCCTCTGTTGGCAATCCTCCTGAGAAGGTCTCAGGATGGAAACGATCTAAATGCTTCCATACTGTAAGCATGTTAGGAACAACCCTTCGTTCTGCTGACTCCTCCGATTCATAGCTTGATCAATTTGGAATCGTCTCATTAGAATGAATAGTGTTTTCTTCCTCTGATTCTTTGTGAGCTTCTTGGGTTTGATTCTTGCTTCCACCACTAGATCCTTCATTGGCTCTGCCCTCCTCGAGTCTTTTCAATCGTTCCTCTGTCATACGGGTCTATTTATACACATATCGCAACATTTCAGCGTCGGTTAACTGATCCTAAGGCTGGACCTGAGGCCCATTAGACTTCTCCTGGTCGTTGTCACCGATTTTTGTACGCCTGGTATTCCCCATCTCTCCTGACCTAAGGGTAAAACCCACCAAAGATGGAGAATAATAAGAACAAAGAACAAAACAAAACACAACAGGGAAGCATGTGTGTAAAGATTATATATTGCCATACTCTAAATGCAATGCAGAACAGGGCCAGGAAATCATAAACACAGGGCTCTGGATACCAAATTGGAAAGACCCTTCTCACAAGATAACATTTAACCATAAGGTTTTCTCAGAACCAGATTAGTAGGTAATTATAGGAAAACCTTCCTTCTCAAATACACACACCTCGGGTCCAGGGCACAAAACTTCGCCCACAAATCCATAACAGAAAAATCCATGACTCAGGGCACAATTATCGAACAGGAGATTTATAGCCCATGAGTCATACACTAAGAACCCACAAGAAAGAGTCTACACAAAACAGTGGTCATATAGATATAATGGTGGATCCACAATGATATGATAGTGAATAGATAAGGCCTTCGGAAAATAAACAGTCATCCAAAAATAATTGATGTAGTATTTTCAAAATATGAGAGCCCTAAAATGACAATATATAGATCAATACAACACTAATACCAAAAGGAGGCCTACGAGTTCCACGACGTCTATGCCTCTGGTTGCTTCCCCTGTCCTCTACTAAGATTAGAGGTCTCACCTGAAAAATTTGATAATGACGGGGTGAGACATAAAGTCCCCATAACCGAAATTAATTTATCAAATATGCAAGAAAGGATTGCAAGTCAGAGAAGCAGGTTTGTAATAATAGAGTAATATTAATAATTTCAATAATTAAATATCCACAAATAAAACAATTGATACATAATAACAATAACAATTAACCATCTCCACTCATCCATCCTGCTCCTCCTTATTTCCTCGTGGACGTGGATCAGCGTATCGGTGCTAGTATACCCGGCCAAGGTTAGCTAGTCACTTCAAGAATACTGTCCCCTCCCATGTCACCACCCATATACCGTAACAGGGAGGTGTCTGCCCAAAACACTCAACTCAAATTTCGGGCCACGAATGAGAGAGCCGATGGGCACAATTTGACCCTCAATCTCTTCCACACAACCCAACATATCTCAACAGAAGGAATAATATAACACTAAAATTTTCAACAATATTTTATTAAGTTACCATTCCATACACAACATCTCACAACAACATCATAACCATCAAAACAATAACAATTTCAATAATAATAATAATCACTTAAATAAACAGATTGGAAAATACACTGCTTCACTGAACTAATTTCATATTCAACAGACAAATAATTTTTTTTTTCAAAACACACACAAGTAGTATACGTAAAAATTAAGCTTAGAAAAATACCTTACAGTCCAAAACTAACATACAAAATAAATTAACCCTGGTTACCTCAATTCCAAGCTTAACTTCAGTTTGAGAAACACAACCCGCACAATCACCGCTCTCAAAAAGGCTCTACATTATCACAATTATAACTTATAATTTCCACTAAACAAATGCAAATTCTAATTGTAATTGTAATAATATTATGATATTTACTTATATAAATATAAAACTAGCTTCTAACTTTTCTGAGAATTTAGAAAATTCATAACTGAACCTATACAACTCCAAATGGAGTGATTCCAATTTCTACTTAAACCTTGATTAGTCTATTTTCATTAATGAAAGTCACAAAGTCAATTTATGGTCGAGAAAATTTCCAACTTCTGAGAAACACAAGCCATATACAAAGTTTTCCAGAAAACTTTCCAAAATTGTGACTTAACTTCCAAAAATTATAACTAAAGTTGTAGACCTCCGTTTTATGTGTTCCTTGGCTTGTTGGAAAGGTCCAGATGTATAGTATTTACTGTAAAAATTTCAAGATTAAACTCAAATGTTTTCCATTTCAAAATCAAGCTCCAAAAATCTCTGTTCACCAAAAGTTGCAGAAAAACGTTTTAGATTTTGGCTGAACTTTGGAAAATCATATCTCCCTCGATTCTTATCGGAATCCGACGAATTACCTATCAAATTAAACCTATATGTGTGTACTATTTAAATGGAAAATTTCATGTAAAAACTCAAATCTTTACTGGGTCCGAAATGCTTCGCCATTTTGCTGCTTCAGAACCCTACCGAAAATTTGCAGGTTTTTAGCTTAACTTTGAAAAATCATATCTTGGGCTGCAGACCTCCGTTTAAGGTGATTCAAAGCTTGATGTAAAGATGGTTTTGTGACCTATATGTCCACAAAATTTCAGGTTTAAATGAGTTCATTTGCCCTAGTTTTTCCTTGCTCGAAAACCGCTGTTTCAGAACAAGCCAGATATCCAGAGCTTCTTGTTTCATGCGTATGAATTATTTTTAAACATGCACATACTTCATTTTAAGCCTTTCCTTCCATTCTCTACCGGTTTACGAGGCCACCCAACCATTTCATACATGCATCACATAACCCACAACCATCTTTAAATATATATATATTCTAAAACAAAGAAACACCTTTGACAGTAAACTTATGACAGCTAAAGTTCTTTTCCCCCATAGCGTTCTCGTGTGTGTGTGAATATGCTTCAGTTTTGGGTTTTAAAATATACACATACTCAGCAAGTTTTCATTGTCCACCCAAGTATCGATATATATATATATATGTTCATGTTTATGTAACAGAAGGCAAACTTTCCCTCTCCTATATATATATATATCGCAACTGCCAACACATGGAACACAGCCAAGCACGATTTTTTTTTACAGTAACTTGGGTCCAGATTCTGGTTTAGAGATTTTTCTACGTACGGTCAAAAACGAAGCTCCAACTTAAGTTGGGGAAAATACATAAACTAGAAGGAAAGAAACGTAGTGACTGACCTTGGGTTGGTTTTAGTTTGATCTTTGCTGACCCTCACCGTCGCTATTCCCCCCAGTTTCTAAGCTTATCACCGACACCTTCACCTCTGATCTGTGGACTCAGAACAGAGCAACCACCGCGGGAACCTTCTCTTTTAGCTTTCAAACTCTCTCTCGGACCCTTGCTCTCTCTCTCACCCTCTCTGGTCCTCGTTGATGAACGAATGAATGGGAACGAAGAGAGCATTGGACTAAATAGAGGAAAGAGGGTTCGTTGTTGCGTGTACCGTCGTATAGCCGAAAGCATGCTGCGCTGGTGAGGGAGTCACAGCGCTGATAAGATCTTTACGTGAAACAGCGCTGTGTTCCCTTCTTTTCCCATTGTGCTTTGAGCTCTGGTACCTGATCCTGAAAACGCTGATCTCGCGTTCTGCTATGGTGCTTTCATGTGGCAGTGGGGTTAACGTGTTTTATCTTGCTGAGATGCATTTCTTTTGCTAACCAGGTTCCAGCACTTTGGCGGTTCTTGACCGAAAGAGAAATGGGATAGTTAGGTTATTAGGATGGGGTTGGGTTTGAATTTTCTGTTTGGGCCGAGCATGGGTATACAGTTGAGGTTTGAAGGATGAATTGTAGTTTTGTGAACCAAAGCTAATTACTTTCTCTTTCTCTTTTGCACCAACTGGACCGAGAAAAGGGGTTTATTATTTCTTAATTTTAAATGTTTTTTTTTTCCACATGTTGTAAGGAGGTAAATTCCTAATTGCATTTAGTCTTTCCTAAAACTTTCAAAGAAAATAAGCCCTATAATTTAAGTAATTAATCTTAAATCCTAAAATTAAAAAATTAGGATGTTACATAACCGGGGTGCTTTCTTCACCTCCCGTCTTCACCTCTCGGTGCTTGTCTGAATATCAATCCTCATCGAAATCTCGGTCTTCGTAATCGTCTCGGTCTTTTTCTTCGCCTCGGTCCTCTTCGTCCATGATCCGAGATAACTGCATTTTCTTCAGTGCTGAGACTGATTGGCGTTGTTGCCCCGTACTCATCCCTCCCTTCATCTTGCCGAGGGCTTGACGTCTTGATTTTAACTCAGGGCTACTAGATGGACTACTGCTATCCGAGATTACTTTTTCCTTTCCTTTACTAGAGTCTTTCCGGTTTCCACTTTGAAACAAGTTCTCGAGCTTTTTGTACCGCTCATCCATCATTTGTTCGATAACTCTGAAATCTTCTTGGCGTTGGAGGTAATCCCGTTTTTCCTTGTTCTCGAATCTCTAGAGCATCGATTCCTGTGTTCTTCGCAAGGTGCGGACGTCAACGTCTGGTGCTGAGGCGTCTGGAACCAGAGTCTCCTTTTTTGCTGTTTCCTCCAATGGTTGATCGGTGACAGGAGGGGAGGAAGCCGTGTCGGAAACGTGGTCCTCCGGAGTATTTTCACGTAGCGGTTGACTTTGAGGGTGATGTTGACTTGGTCCAACCTGGGGTTGGCTTGGCTGGGGATTTCTTTCAGCCTGTGGCTAGTTAGGCTGATGATTTTGACTGTGGCTTCTGGTGTTAGCCATCGGTGGTCACGGGAATCAAAATTTAACGTCCCCACGGTTGGTGCCAATGTTCTGTTCTGGGAACAGGACTGATTGGACTTGACTAGGTGTCAAGCCTAGAGCCTACGTACCCAATGAAGGGATCAAAGTCCACGTAGTTCGCAACACTTGGTGGCGTTAGCCTGAGGGGTGGTGTGTGTGCTCTGTGTGGTAGAAAGTAAAGTGGGCATAAGTTAGAACATGTGCATGTGATTAATTGACCTCTGTATTTATAGAGGCGTCCATGGCGGATATCTCAGCTACGCAAGATATCTGGGGCGAGTATCGTGGAAATTATATCATGTTGATATAATCCGAATTCTCCTATAATGTCGGTAGATAGGATCTGCTGTGATATCAGATTCTCTTGTATAATCAGTACATTATAATCTCTTGATATGTCATCAGTTGGGCCATATCCCAAATGTGGGCCTTGGGCCGGTCGGTAACAATTATACTTCTCAACTATTTATTTTTGTTTCTATCTTGATATCATCTCCACTTCAATTAACCTTGTTTTAGTTATTACCTTATCACTATGATCTTACTTGCTGAACATCTATGTGGATATTCAGGTAGAGTATTATTTCAGTGATGAAAATCTGCCAACTGACAAGTTCTTGAAGCTCATCCGATTCAAATTATGTCAAGATTAGAAACCTTGATGTATTTTTCAAGTAATCTAACTAGTTGAAATAGGAAGAATTACAATGCACTAATCACCAAGTAAACCCAATCTCAAATCAAACTTATCTATTTAGAGTTCATAATCAATATAATTATAATCAACTTATAGTAGTGTTCATTAGTTTTTAGTTATCATTAGGATTTTATTATTTTGAATAGTGAAATCAATTTTAACATGTAAAACTGGAAAACAAACTTTATATCAAGTCCTAAATGTTTTTCACGGGAGCTTTGGTAAATTTGATGTGGCTAGTTTGATGCTTCAGCCTAATATGAGGCTTGACCGGTTCTGTTATATGAATGTCAAGACTTTTGTTGGCAGGAATACCTTTCATATTTATTATCTTGATGTGGCCTTAGCCTGATAGGATGTAGTTTTTTAGCACTGTCTTACTAAATGTATGTCTATCTTCTGTTCTACTTACATTATATTCTTTCAGTTGTTATTAAATGGTTAGGTGATGTGAATACAAGGGAAGGATATTTCTTTGCTTTCCTTTTGACCTTAATGATTATGGAAACATCGATTACTTTCTCAACTTTTTTTAATTGTTTAGTTAATTTGATACTCAATTTAATGCATGAATGATCACTTTTATTTGTTTGTAGCTCTTTGCTGTATTTTTTATCTTATCATGCAATTCTTACATTGATATGTAAACCCTGCCTATCTTTGGTTTTGCTCCTAAGTTGAACAATCTACCTTCTTAGCCACATTGGCATTAGTGTATGAAAAAAGATACAATACAATATTTTCAAGGAATGAAGAATCGAAGAATGCTTTTGTAATCGTTTTGATGTAAAGGTTAGTTGACTCTTGATTATTATTTTTCTATGTTAAGTTAAAGTTTTTTTTTCTTTTATTGTTTATATTCTTTTGTTTTTTAATGTGTTTAAAACTTTTCTTTAAAAATAATAAAATTTGAATTTCTCTATATGACTCATCTGTCATGTATGATTAAAATAAGATGAGTTGTTGCATTTTAATTAGTCAGAATACAAATAAGGTGGTGCTTATAGATTGTGTATATATTTCTCATATAGGGGTTGACGGCGGAAGACATATTTTTAGAAAGATTGTTTAAAATGAATTGTTTTAAACTCTAAAATTGTTCTCAAATTAATATAACGAAACATATTTTATTTTAATTTTATTTTCAAAATTAATTTATCAAAATGAAAACTAATAACAAAATCAAAGAAGCTCAGGGTCTTTGGAATTGATCTATCTTACGAGTTGAAAATTTATTTGACTCATCATGGAATATAGCCCATTAATCCTATTCTCATAAGTGTATCGGAATGATTTGTGTTTTCTACTTTTCTTTGGTGTCTTACTCAGTAGAGGCTGAAAGAATCACGCCACCCCAGGTGGCGGAGAGTATATATATATATATATATATATATGTATATGTATATATAAAAGTCAATGATTATAAAAAAATTGTTGAAAAATATTTAACTTATATTTTTGGAATATAATGTGAAACTACTCGTTAGAAGATGCTTAGAGGCTGAAAGAATCACGCCACCCCGGGTGGCGGATGGGTATATATATTAAAAGTCAATGATTAAAAAATTGCTGAAAATTATTTAACTTAGATTTTTGGAATATAATGTGAACCTGCACGTTAGAAGATGCTGGCAAACACGCAGAAGTTACGAGTAGTTATTCACACGTCATCTTGATGATATACACTCACACAAACTTCTTGTTTAGAAAATGTTATATATAAATATATATAGAGGGATATGATATTGTCACTACCATTTTTTTTTCACTACCAATGTTACTACCACTTTTTCACCGTTAAATCAGAATCTCAATAGAAGAGAGTTTGAGATTATGATATAACGATGAAAAAGTGGTGGTAACATTGTAGTGATAAAAAATGGTAGTGACAATATTCTATCCCATATATATATATATATGTATGTATATATATATATATGTATATATATATATATATATATATATAGATGAATGTAACATAAACATGGACAATTACAATCATTACTGCTGCAAGACGATGGTGAAGCTTGAAACGGAAATAATCTCCAAAGAAATTATCAAACCTTCTTCTCCAACCCCTCACCATCTTCGATATTACCAACTCTTTTTTCTCGACCAAATCTCTACCTTATCCTATAATCCTTTCATCCTATACTATGCTCATAATATATCAATGAACCCTAAATAGGATAGCTTCGACATCACCCTTATTTGTAGGGATTCGTACACGCAGCGGATTAAAATTTCTTACGAATCCTTCCTGAGGATCACTCAACGACGTTTAAATCAAGGTTTGGGAACCGAATCATACCTTATATTGAACACGTCCGCGTTACGTTCTCTTTGATCAGGTGAGCTACCTTCTCGATCAACACGTCCGCGTCTCGTTCTCTTTGATCAGGTGGTCGTCCCCCTCTCAACCTGGTCCGCTTGCCCTCACTCCGCCGCTGCTCCGTCGTCGTCCCCCTCTCCACCGTAGGTCCTCCGATCTCCGTCAAACGGTACTCTCTTCTCTTCCAAATCTCCTAATCTAGGGTTCCTTCATTATTGATTCTGTTCGTTCCTTCAAACCAACCGCAGGGGATTCTATCTCAACTAGTGGCGGAGCTACATTGGGGCAAGGGTCGCATAGGCACAACTTCGTCTTCTTCTCATCTTCCTCTCCGCCTCTCTCGGTGAGTCGCCAGCTTCTTCGTCCTCAAAAAACTCAGACCCCAACCTCACTCTGGCGCTTTGCTCTGCCATCTGTTGCTACTGAGCACAAGGGAAGTTTTGTGAGTCCATCTTCTCGCTTTCCCTCCTTTTGTTTCTTCTACTTCAATCCTTAGCATCTTAGAAATTGCTTTTGTTTTCTATGATTTTCTTCTTCTTCTATAGTTGATTTTCTTCTTCAAAATAGACATTTGCAAGTCATATGTTTCCAATTGAGTTTCCTACTGTATGATCAAATTCTTATTCGACTGATGCATCCATTGGCTATTAGGTGTCTTCATCCACTCCCTATTGGGAGTCTAGATCTTCTACAAGAGGTGATATTTCTGCTGCAGCCATTATTCAACCGATGCATCCATTGATTATTAATGATATTGATAGTATGATTTGGTTGAACTGATTTTGAAGAGAATGTATATGAAGTGATGTAATTAGTAAATTGTGTTTAAGATATTGTGGAAACATGTTAATGTTAGTGGGCTTAAGATGTTAATGTATATTCATGGATCATGCCAGAATCTGATTAAACATGCATGTTAATTTCTGCCAATTTCACAATCACAGTGTAAATGAGGATTTAATGATTTTTATCTTATCCTTTCTATCATTTTTTAAAAAGTACAAAGAAAAATTAATAATCAAATGTTAGACCTATTAATTTGAGTTGGCAAATTCAATATGTTTTGATATACAAACTATTGATGTACATGGTTATTGTAATTTTGTTGGTGAAGGCAAGGGAGATAACTTGATATATTGATGTGTGTGTGTGTGTGTGTGTGTTTTTTTTTTTGCACAGTTTGTTTGTAAAAAAAAAATGGAAGTGAAATCAACTTGCGTAATTGATAACATTGTCTTCACTGTTTGATTGCTTTTTTGTGTTATTTTGTATGTAACCTTTTAGCAATTGTAGTATTGGATGACATGTTCCAAAATACTAGCCCTTTTTTTTTTGTAGACTCCAAGCAATAGCCTCTGGCCAATAGCTAAAGACTGATCCTCCTAAGTAACAGAGATCACTGAAGTAGGTTTACCTTTCATAACAAAGTATTTTCCATTTATACTGCTTGATTTGAATCCAAGACATCATGTTTAAAGGACTCAGTCATTTACCAGCTATGCTAGACGTTTGTTAGAAAAAATGCTAATCCTTTTTAAGGCAGTCTATAACTAATAAGAACTGATTAATTATTTATCAGCATGGAATGAAATAGAAAGTGGTATACACCATAACATCAACCAACTCTGTCAATTAAGCCCTTGTATTTTATAAAATCTGAACCAAAGGATGATTCCTGTTTCTCATTCTCTCCCTATATGCTTTTGTTGTGTTTGTTAAAATATGATAACTAGTCTACTACCTTTCCATATCCAATCACGTTCACCAGAAGTCTAGCAGTTTAAAGTAATTGGCACCATGACGGAAGCCCCAATTTTGTACTGATAAACCATAACCACATCTCTAGAATGACTAAATTCTTCAAATTCATTATAGGCCTCCATTCATCTGAAAGGAAAAGGGACCCTCAAACCAACCAAAGTCTGTGAGATTGTCAAAGAGGAATTCAAAAGTTAAAACCATACAATCTCTCAATCTTTCCGATAACATTTGTCTGGTCTTTCTATTCACGTAACATCGTTATGGTTTATGTTCTGTCAACTGGAACTTTCTTATGATCAAGTAGCCAAAGAAGCATTTCTTCCAAAGAATCCTACTAACTTGGCAATTAGCATGATACATGGATTAAAATCTAGATTAAGTTTATGGTTTATTATAGATGAAATTGTTTCCATTCCTTCATATGTTGTTTTATTGCTGCCGTTGGTTCTGTATTTTTGCTGTTGGTTTTTATGCTGTATTGTTGTTGTTTTCCTCTATTGGTCTGTATTTCTGTTGTTTGGGTTGGTTCAGCACCTATGTAATTGTTTTCTCTTCCTAATAGTAATATATGCGGCAATTTTAATTTCTGGACCTGCAGGTATGTTATGCAGATGTCTTATGCACGTTCCTGTACAAGATTGTGTTGGATTTTAATGTCGGTTTGATTCATGCTTGCTTCATTTTCATTTTTCCATTTTTTGGACAAAGTTTTACCTATAAAGCCTTGTCAAGGCTTTAGCACATCACTTTCAATCAAAGTTGCTGCTGCTGGATGTTGTTGAATTCTCTTTTAAGGTGATTATTTTCATATTGCAATATCTTGTGTTTGTTGAATAAGCTAATATCCATATGTGACCTATATCTCTTTTACAGATATAGAGGAAATATGGATATGTAATGAAGGAACCAGTAAGTCTTCCTGCATTTAATTCAGATGCATGCATTGCGTACCCCTTTCCTATTGATTGCTTTAATTAGCAAATCTTTCTGTAGTTTAATGCTTCTTTAGTTAGTAACGACAATTAATTCCATATTTAATTATTGCATTCTTGCCATTCTTAATCCACCTAAAATAGTTGATAACTTGTTTTAGGATTGATGTCTACATAAATTAAATGTTCTCTTTGCTTATTACTTTGAATCTTCATTCTCAACTCCCTTAAAGCAGAAAAGCATCTTGTACGTCTTTTTCTTTCTTTTTTCTTTTTTTAATCTAAGGAAAGGATAAGAGGAAAGCATCTTGTGCTAATACTGAATATATCATATCAGTTGATGTTGAGGACTTTTCCCAAGGAAGCAATGCTTATGTTGGAAAGTTAAGGTAAAACATTCTTGCTGCATGAATGATTGAACAAAAAACTTTTACAAATAAAATGGGAGAAAGGTCTCTTTTTGTCCAGGTTAATGATAAGTGAGATCTAGCTCCCTTCATCATCAACCACAAATTGACGACTTTTTGTTTATAAAGTTATTTGACTGAAGTGCTTTCACCCTTGCATTTTGTTTATAGATAGGAAACTTTTACTTGTAACAGCAGAAAAACGTCATTGCTGGTATATTATCTAATTGAATATCTTAGACTCTCTAATCGTGGTCTAGATTATAAAGTTGTGAATTTGTGGCCAAAACTTTGTTCCTTGTATTGATACTTGATTGCTGAAATATTTTTGCAGTTTCGGAAGGTTGCAGATGATACCTTCACCATGGATTATAGGCAGCCCTTATCAGCCTTCCAGGCTTTTGCTATTTGCCTAACAAGCTTTGGCACTAAACTGGTGTGTGAGTGATATATATATATATATATATATATATATATATATATATATATATATATATATATATAATATCGGTCATTTTGCTTATTTATTTTGTGTATGTTGTTGAAATGAGTAGTTTTTTTGTCTGCCCCCATAATTTTCAGCCTAAAATTTTATTGGAAGAACTTCTTGTACATGTGGTTCTTATATCAGTAAAGATATATGTTCCATGATTAACAACTTTATGGGCCAACCCTCACAGTTTTTTCATATCACCAACACAATCACCGTTCACAAGCCAAGTTCTTTCTGATAACTAATGTTACCTACGTAGCTTCAGAAGTTCATGTTTTAAAACTATGTTGATTCTGAATCCTTATACTGACTCAAACTCAGATTTTATATAGTCAGAGGTTCAAGCTTATATATCCATTAATCAGGACTTGTATTTAGGAGTAGAGGAAGTAAATAGAATAAATTTGAAGTGGAGGCCTACCAATGAATGATTGGTTGAAATGATTTGAAGTTAGCTAAGTTTTTTGTTACTACTTTGTTACCTCTATGTTCAACTCATCATGAACTATGTATCTTGGGATATTTTGTTATATAAAAGGTGCAATTATGCTGGTGTTGTATGCAATTATGCTGGTGGTGCACGTATTCTGTTTATGTAAGGATGTTTTTTGCAAGAAATGACAGGATAGTGAATATACGAAGTAATTATATATATTTAAAAAAAATAGACTCCTTAAGTCTCACTTTAGGAGTCTAGTTCCATTAATTAGACTCCTTAAGTCTTACTTTAGGAGTCTAATTCCAGTATTTAGACTCCTTAAGTCTCACTTTAGGAGTCTAATTCCAGTAATTAGACTCCTAAAGTGATATCAAAGAGCGTAGTTGTCATGACTTAAGAAGCTAAGTTATGGAATTGGACTCCTTAGGTCATGACTTAAGGAGTCTAATTTTAAAATAGGACTCCGTGAGTTTTCCCTACTGCACCCCCAGATACACGTCCCCCCTCCCCCCCCCCAAAAAGGACGCCAAAAGTATAAAAAATAGGACTCCGTATCCCTATTTTGTAGTAGTGGGGAGGGGGCAGGGTTCGAACCCTGGACATGGGAGAGGGAGGCCAGTTAATACTGGCTCCCATGCCACTGCGTTACTAAGGCGTTGGCTTTGGGTAACAAATTTTAAACCACTTCCTATCGGAAAACCAACAGTTTCTACATCAATGTAAGCTGCTAGTAAACAAAAGAAAAACTAAGGGGTAATAGTATTGTACAGGCAGTACGTTGATTGAGCTCCCTATTTATAAAACGTTAAAACAATGAATATAAAAAGTGGGAAAAAAAATAAAAAGTTTGGTAGAGTATGCGAATGAAAAAGCATGTTACAATGTTCCATTGGGTGACTATTTTGGTATAGTTCATGAAAACAGACATGTCCAATAAGAATTACCTATTACATAATGAAAGCATAGCTATCACATAAATGAAAAGTTGCCTTTAGACATTATGTAACATCCTCCATTTTTAAAGAATATTTATTTATTTAATAATTGTATTAAATCATTCATCAATATGTTTTATACATATAGTTGAGCTTTGGGTCTTACCAAGCCCAAACTCTTTAACCAAGACTTACTCAAGATTGATCAAAAATAACCAACATATACTAGAGTATGTCAAGTGAGCCCTAATGTGGAATATACAATAATCCAACATATACCAAAAGAAAGAAGCACTATTGTTAGCAAAAGTAGCTTAAGCTTTTGAAACCTTCCCTAATAGACCAATGCAAGTACTATCACCTGAAAAATTTTGTAACTATCAATCCAACTCATTATAAATGCTAATATGTGCTTGTGAGATCCAAGTGGAGCATTTTATATAACAAAGAACTAGACATGTAACTAAAAAATTTCTAAATCAAGAATTGGGTAATGGAATTTTATATCATAAATCACCTATATAGCGTGCCAACTAAAAGATTGATGCCCCGGCCATCCTTATTACCCCATACCACCCTTATAACTGTTGACAAAACCTATAGGCTGTAACATATAATAGGTTTAGTCTCTTTGACAAAACTGCACCAAGTTTTCCAATGATGAGGCATAGTATTGGTCAAATTCCTTTATGGCAAGTAAACCAATCGAACAAGTAATAAAGAATAAGTAGAGTATCATCCCACAGAGACTATTAACACCAAGAATGATGTCAGTTTCAAATGACAAGTGTGTCGTGGAAAATTATATTTGGGTTGGTTGTTTTGGCTATTTCTAATGATTTGAATAAACAAGTAATAGGAAGTTGAAGGAATATATCAGTTTAAAAGTAGGTTGAGCTTGAATTTCATTCTAAGTTGTGTCATTCCCCTAATTTGCATTCAACGCATTGCTATAGCAATTTACCGTTCTATAGGCGTGCTCAGTTGGATTAACCAAAAGGAGGCTAATTTTCTGAAGTGCATTTAATGCTCTGAACACTTTTTGCTTTTTGCCTTTGACTTTCATTAATCTTCTTCTAAGTCAACTGAAACTCACTTAGCAAAGTGGTTAAACATAGCTAGGAACATTTATGAATGATTAATGGAAGCTTTAAGATCAAAAGAAAGTGTTTCACAAATTCGCCAGATTTGAAAATCAGTTTCAGCGCCCAATACTCGAGTATGTTCTTCAATACTCGAGTTTGTCACTGTGTACTTGAGCTAATACTTGAGTATCCAGGGTGATACTCGAGTATGCTCCTTCCAGAGGCAAACCATCGTGACTTGAACTTTGAAAACCAATGTCAAAACTCGAGTATGTAAGTCTATACTCGAGTTTTGAACCTTTTGTGAGAGAATCAGTTTAAGTTCAAAAGCTCAATACTTGAGTATTCAAATCATTGACAAATGAATAACCTCTCTGTATGCTCAATACTCGAGTGTGCTAAACCAATACTCGAGTATTGATTCAATTTCAAAATTTGTGAAGTTTTTCCATGTCAATACTTGAGTATTCAAATGAATACTTGAGTATTCATAAACAGGTGTTCAGTTGAAAAACTTTGTAAGAGCCCAATACTCGAGTATGTAAAACCTATACTCGAGTTTCCAACAGTTATAAAGGTTTGAAGACTCTCTGTAAGATCAATACTCGAGTATTCAAATACCATACTCGAGTGTTCACTCAAGGTGAAAAATTGTTTGCTTTCTGTAAGTCCAATACTCGAGTATTGCTTCCAATACTTGAGTATTGACTTAGCTTGAAAAACTTGAGTACTCTCTGGAAGTCCAATACTCGAGTATGCAAGTCCCATACTCGAGTATGTACTTAAGATCAAAAATTGATTGCTTTCTATAACTCCAATACTCGAGTATTGCTTCCAATACTTGAGTATTGCTTTGTAAAATGAACTTGAGCAATCCACTGTCAAGTCAATACTCGAGTATTGATTCCAATACTCGAGTTTCCAATTGACAGATGATTTTTAGCAAATGTGGAAACTTCAAAACATGTTTACAATTGTTGATTATCATCAAAACACATAGAGAACTAACAGTCGTTTAGAGGGAAGTGGGGTGAATGAATAAAAATGGATAGGCGGGAAAGCTATTCATGTTTGATAATTAAGCGATCTAAACATGTTAAGTAACTAAATTAACAATTAAATCAATGAGGAAAAATAAAATGTAGATCAGAAATACCTCCAACCATTGATTTGATCTCACAAGAAAAGCCTATGGCCCTTCTAAGTCCTCACTCTCACTCTTTAGATGGTGTGAACTTTAGTCGTACAATGATACGTAGTGAGAGCAGACTTAGGGGACCATATTTAAATAGATACGCACGGACTAATCTCACTCTACCCATCACAGAGGTGGCAGTCGATCGTGCACAAAATAATGGGCGGTTGAGAAGTTAGTGGGATAGTGGGCCCAAATGTGAACCACCTAAGATCCTATAAATGTGAACCACTTAATTGAATTTTTTCAGAAATAAATATATACGAATATTAATTTAAAATTCTAACATTCTCCCACTTGGCCCGCACACTTCATCATATACCACCTGAAAAAAACAAAATGCATGGATCATAGCGATAGGTCCTCTTAAAGCGAATAATATCTTCCATGTATCACAATGCATCATGTTTTCCAAGCCCATGTAACTTAATGAATAAACCCCATGTTTATTTTAGGTCCAAACTTAAGGATATTTCTCAAATTAATCCAACAAATGAATGTGTACACAAATTGAAATGAGAAAAACATCACAAATAGGGTTCCACAAAATAACATCGTTCTTACAACGAAAGGAAAGTCATTCTAAAATGAAAATCAAAGAAAGGCACTAATTCCCAGTCTTTCTACATGATCCATAAACTTCATCGGAGGCATGCCTTTAGTTAAAGGATCAGCAATCATCAATTCAGTGCTAATGTGTTCGATGACCATTGCTTCATTCTTAACACGTTCTCTTATGGCTAGATACTTAATGTCGATATGCTTGCTTCGACTACCACTTTTGTTGTTCTTGGCCATAAAGACAGCATCTGAATTGTCAAAATATATCTTTAATGGCCTAGAAATTGATGTTGGGATCCGTACACGCAGCGGATTAAAATTCCTTACGAATCCCTTCCGAAGGATCACTCAACGACGTTTAAATCAAGGTTAGGGAAACCGAATCATACCTTATATTGAACTCGTCCGTGTTCCGTTCTCTTTGATTAGGTGGGCTACCTTCTCGATCAACACGTCCGCGTCTCGTTCTCTTGATCAGGTGGGCGATCAACACGTCCACGTCTCGTTCTTTTGATCGGCAGAAGTCGACTCTTAGAATCGGCCTCCTCTACTGGTATCCACACGCACAATCCCCGAACACGGTTGTGGCAACGTGCTAGCGCTTCTTGTGCGTCTCTCTGAATTTGCTCTAGGTTTTCTCGCGGCTTTCTAATACGCTCCACCAAAAGTCCGTCAGTTTTTTTTCTAAACCCGATAAGCGTATTATATAATCAAAATTAATCCTTATTAATTTTGGAAACTCGAATTCCGAATCTGGACAATATATCAATCAAATCTATCTCATAAATGTAATCAAATATATTAAAAGCCAGATTTGAAATCCGAATCTTGAATTTAGATCAAATCTAAATTTAAAGCCTTTTGATTTAATTTATCATTATAAATTAAATGCGAGATATGATATCTATCCATTTAATTAAATCTGAGATAGCATTTCTCAATTTTATATTAAACAAATACATGATATCTTTATTCGAAATTAAATGAGATACAATATCTCTATTTGTTTCAGATATTTAATTTATCAAATAAATTAAATACTAAACAAATATCATATATAATATTATAATCTCTATTTATAATATATATATATTAATTTCGAATTATATATATATATATATAAATCCTAGATCAAATTTAGTATTCATTTAATCTCAGATTAATCTGAGATTCAATGAATCTGGACACTTTTACCCGTGTTGGATTATTCTTATGTGCGACCCTGCAGGCCCATATGAGATTGGTAGTGGGCCAACACTGTATCAGCCCACAAGTCGCAAGCGGCCTCTAGCAAGACATTGCGACTACCCAATTCACATGGGGATCGATGACACGATACTACCTATCGTACAACCATGTCACGTCCCTTTGTCACGCGATAATTCGGTCAAGGATGAGGCATGGATAATGTCAACTTCCTGTTCTTGACCATTACTTTCTCAATTCTCGAGCAGTCTAATAAGTGAAATGGAAACTCTTTTCCATCACAGTATGGCCATACATTTCTGAGACTCACTCATCGAGGGGCCCAGTATTATCTCTCTACAAATGTGAGGGACAAATTCCATCTTGACCATTCACATTCCTCCACATGAAAACCACTGATCCCGATCCCAGCCTTTATCATCACCGGTCAAAGGTGACTTTTGACTAGGTCAAAGGTCAATGACTCATCATGTAGGAATCCATGATGATCTCAGGTCATAGGGCGCTGTGACGCGGTTATACATGAGATAAGCTTATGACTTAATCCATGCAGCTTTCTCATAGTGGGTCGATCCAGCACCTTGTACTCTTACAAGTGCCCATGACTTTGATTTGTATCTCCATACCTCATCAAAGTCATACTGGTCTTAACTCATCTTCGCTCCCGCGTAGATGACCGACCAGGGACATTTAGGATAATCTATAAGATATATCCAGGGATATAGTTATCACCATAAACATGCGTATGAAATGATAACTTAATGGAGAACAATGACTTGCCCCTAGGGCATAATTTCCAACAGACTCCCACTTGCACTAGGCGCAATCATTAATTACTCTAATTCCCATTGCCCTAACATGATGCTCATGTTTTGCTTGTGCAAGCGGTTTAGAAAGAGGATCAAGTGCATTGTCTTCTCCTGATACTTTGCATACTTTTATATCACCTCTATCTCTGATTTCTCCGAGAAGTTGCCTGAGTACATGCTTGGTCAATTAATGTGACCTAGGCTCCTTGGTCCGTGCAATAGCGTTGCTATTGTCACAGAACAAGTCTATTGGATTTGAGATGGTTGAAACCACCCCAAGTTCATAAATGAAATTTCTAATCCAAATGGCCTCCTCAGCTGCATCCGATGTGGCTATATACTCAGCTTCCGTTGCAGAATCAGCTACAGTGCTCTGCTTAGAGCTCTTCCAGCTCACTGCACCACCATTCAACAGGAATACATATCTTGATTGCGATCGTGAATCATCTTGGTCAGTTTGGAAACTCTCATATGAGTAACCTGTCACACAGAGCTCATCCTCCAAGCCATTATGTACCAAGAATAAGTCCTTAGTCCTTCTTAAGTATTTAAGGATATTCTTGATAGTAGTCCAGTGACCGTCACCGGGATCTTAGACGTATCTACTGGTCATACTCAAGGAAAATGACACATCCGGTCGAGTATATAACATGACATACATGATAGACCCAATGGCTAAGGCATATGGAATCTTACTCATGCGGTCTCTATGATCTAGTGTACTAGGACACAGATCTTTACTGAGATGAATGCCATGAGACATGGGCACGTTACCCTTTTTAGAATCCTGCATACTGAACCTATACAGTATCTTGTCTATGTATGTGCTCTGACTTAGGCCTAACAGCCTTTTGGATCTATCTCTATAGATCCTAATCCCAAGGATGTAAGTGGCTTCGCCTAAATCTTTCATTGAGAAAGACTTTCCTAACCAAGACTTGACATTCCGCAAGGTAGGAATGTCATTCTCAATGAGTAGGATGTCATCAACATAAAGCACTAGAAACACAACTGTGCTCCCACTAACCTTCTTGTAAACATAGGGTTCATCCATGTTCTGGATGAAGCCAAACTCTTTGACTACTTCATCAAAACAATGATTCCAGCTCCGAGATGCCTGCTTCAATCCATAAATGGATCTTTGAAGCTTACAAACTTTACCAGAGTCATCTGGACGCACAAAACCCTCAGGTTGTGTCATGTACAAATCCTCAAGCAGCTTTCCGTTAAGGAAGGCTGTTTTGACGTCCATCTGCCATATCTCATAGTCATAATATGATGCAATGGCAAGAAGGATTCTGATTGATTTGGCCATTGCAACTAGCGAAAAGGTTTCGTCATAGTCGATACCATGAGTTTGAGTGAATCCTTTTGCAACCAATCGTGCCTTGAAGATATTTACTTTGCCATCCATGTCAGTTTTCTCTTTGAAAACCCACTTGCACCCAATGGTTTTTACACCTTCAGGTGGATCGACTAAGGTCCATACCTTATTGTCGTACATGGAATGCATTTCAGACTTCATAGCATCAAGCCATCTTTCGGAGTTTGGTCCCACTACGGCGTCTCGATAGGTTGTTGGCTCATTCTGCTCAATGAGCAAAACATCACGACTTCCAGTTATCAGAAATTCATATCTCTGAGGCTGTAGCCGTGATCTACCGGACCTTCGGGTGCCTTGTGTTACTTGTGTAGACTCAACAACTTATTGTGAGTCTTCTCTGGTTTCCATCTGTGGTTCTACATTGTCCTGTGACTTTCGAACTTCTTCAAGGTTCACCTTACTCCCATTGGTTCTTTTAGATATAAACTCTTTTTCCAGAAAGATACCATTCCGAATGACAAACACTTTGTGATCGGTGGGATTGTAGACGTAGTATCCTTTAGTTTCCTTAGGATATCCCACAAAAGGCATTTTGAGGATCTGGATGATAATTTATCAAAGGCTTGATGTTTAACATAAACCTCAATCCCCAAATCTTAAGAAATGACAAGCTGAGTTTCTTCCCAGTCCATATCTCATATGGTGTCTTTTCAACTGCCTTTGATGGAACACGCTTTAGTATGAACGCAGTTGTTTCTAGGGCATGACCCCAAAAGGAAGGTGGAAGATCTGTTTGACTCATCATAGATCGAACCATATCTAATAGAGTTCAATTCCTTTGTTCAGAAACATCATTCCATTGAGGTGTTCCTGGAGGAGTAAGTTGTGAGATAATCCCACAACTCCTAAGATGGTCAATGAACTCTTGGCTCAAATGTTCACTGCCTCGATCAGATCGAAGTGCTTTAATTGTTTTGCCAAGTTGGTTTTGCGCTTCATTTTGAAACATTTTGAACATTTCAAAAGTTTCAAACTTTATGTTTCATCAGACAGATATACACATATCTCCTGAAATTGTCTATAAATGTAATGAAGTGCAAATGACCTCCTCTAGTAGATGTATTCATTGGTCAACACATATTAGTATGTATGAGGCCCAATAAATCGGTGGCTCTTTCACTGTGTCTAGTAAAAGGTGCCTTTGTCATCTTTCCCAATAAACAAGACTCACATGTATCAAATGATTCAAAAACAAATGACTTCAGAAATCCATCTGTAATGGAGTTTCGAAATGTGTTTCTCATTTATATGGCCTAGACGACAATGCCATAGGAAGGTAGGACTCAAATCTTTTGACTTGATCATTTATGTCACAGATGTCCATTCAATTTTCTACTATCCTTGAGATCCTAAACATTTATACAAATGCGTGAACCACATGTAGTATCTAATACCCATGTTTGAGGAAGTAGAAAAGCGAATGTCTATGACATAGATACCTGAAGCGATAGCCCGCTATCCTTCTTGTTCTTTTTAGATCTTCGAGGCAGAGTGTGCGATTCTTCTTCCAATGACCAATTTCATTGCAGAAGAAGCAGACCCTTCCTTCGGAGGTTTTGCCTTCTTGGCTTTTCGTTTCATACCCCTTCCTCTTTGAATGGACAAAACAGTACTGGGCATCCTCTCAAGGCTCTGCTCAGCAGTTTTGAGTATCCCATGCAGTTCAATAATTGATTCCTTCATATTGTTCATGTTGTAATCCATGACAAAGTCATCATAACCTTTTGGGAGTGAAATCAAGATCACATCTGTAGCTAACTCCTGGGATATAGGGAATCCAAGCCTTTCAAGGTGATCAATGTAGCCTTTCATTTTCAACAAAATGAAGACTAACTGATTCACTTTTAGCCATCTTGCAAGAGAATAAGGCCTTTGTGGTTTCATACCTCTCTTGACTTGCCTGCTGCTGGAACATTTCCATAGGATGATAAATCATCTCAGACACCTCCATGTGTTCTAGATCTCCATCGAGGTCTGGAACCACAGTGGCAAGCTTCATGCATCCTTTATCCATAGAGTCATCCTGATGCTTCTATAAGCATCAGTCTAACCTCTTGGATCATCAGCTGTAGGCTCGTCAGGAATGGGTTGATCGATGAGATACTCCTGTCTTTCATGTTTAGGATCAATGGTTAAGTTCCCAAGCATGTCAAGAAAGTTTATCTCATCGAGTTCGTCTTTCTCAAGGACTGATCGCATTGATGGTGTTGAGGTGTTACTATTCTACATGATTCTACAATTTAAAAGATATGCAAAGTTTAATCAGTAACCTCCCATTGAATTAATAACCCTCATTATAATTAGTGGGCTAAGATCCATATTTAGCTTAATCTTAAGTCCGCTTTGGCAGAACGCTTAAAATCAAGTTATTTAGGTAGGCAACTTCTTTGTCAATTCGATCATATGTAACTCTTAGATCTTTATGGGATTCGATCATCATATGACCTAGCATGTTTAATCTCATCTAATGCCTTGAGATCCAAAACCGTTTTGATAATCTCAATTAAGTCAAGACAATAATGAATGTATAGTATCACCATTACTCTCTTGTCTCCCCAAGATTACTCAGATGCATCCACTTTGGTGGAACATACAAATGGGTGATTGAGGTTTTAACAAGTATTCATTTATTGATGGCATTGTGACTTAAGATTTTATTTAGAGGGTATTATTGGATATAATCAAATTAATCATATTCATTTAATTCTAAATTAATTATGAGTGATCTAATCAAATCATAATTAAAACTCTAAATTAATCATAACATATGTTAATTCATACAATTATGAAATAAATCATTATGATTAAATTATTGAGACTTGCGGCTGTCGCTTCATTTTAATACGACTAAATCTATATCTTATAGGATTTCTAAGACCTTAATTGGCCGTATTAAAATATTCAAAATTAATCTCAATTAATCTTGAACTCAAGTTTTAGATTTAAAATAATATTAATTAAATCTATCCAACAGATCTAATCAGATCTATTTATTTTAACCTAAAATAAAAGCCTGCCGATTTAATTTATCTTTATTAATTCTACCTAAATGAATGCAATCATTATTGTATATCTCATATAGAATCTAAATTAATCATGCAGTAGTCGAGCGTATTAGAAAGTCGCGAGAAACCCTAGAGCGAAAAAGAGAGAGACGCACAGTTCGAGGCGCTAGCACGTTGCCGTGTCTGTGTTCGGAGATTGTTCGTGTGAATACCGGTAGAGGAAGCCGATTCTAAGAGTCGTCTTCTGCTGATCGAGAAGGTAGCCCACCTGTTCAAAGAAAACGAGACGCGGACGAGTTCAATAGAAGGTATGATTCAGGTTCCCTAACCTTGATTAAAACGTCGTTGAGTGATCCTCCGGACGGGATTCGTAGAAATATTTTAAATCTGCTGCATGTATGGATCCCAATAGTGGTATCAGAGCCAACTCAACATGCGTTTAAATTGGGTTTCTGTACATGCTATTATATGTGATATATATGCAAGAATCTAAATCTTTGTATGCAAGAATTTGAATTTTTGTATGCATGAAACTAAATCTTTGTATCAAGAAATCGAATCTTGAATGCTTTAATTTGAAAATTCGCGTTAGGGTTTCAAACGGGTCTCTAGAATGGTGTCGCGGTTGCTTCACACAGTTCTGAATTGTTCAGAGCGCACGATATTCAGAATCATCCGTCGCGTTCGTGCGCATCGAAGACGTTCTGAATTGTTCAGAATTTTCAATCATGCTCGGACAATGCCCCTGGGGTTTGAAATTAAGTTTTCTGAAACTCTCTTTCTAAAAGAATATGATGCTTTCAAAAGCTTTGGGGGCGCTCCTGCTAACCGGCTAGCGGGACCGCCGTAGGGCGCTGATTCGTTGTAGCGCGAGAAATGAAATTGTTTGTAGTGTGAGAATTTAAATGATGAGAATATATTATATAATTATATAATATAATATAAATTGGAGAATTTATTATATTATATGTATTATATAATATAATATAAAATTAGAAAATTTTATCATGAGTAATATTTTATTTCATAAATGTATGAATTAAAATATGTTTATAATTTACCTTTGAAAGTGTTGTTTGGGTATGGTGAACAAGATGGCTCTAGGGTTGTAAATTTTAAATATGGCCTGTGAGTCATGCCTCTCTCTAAATAATCTTGATGTACATTCTCTTCTCATCTCACTCCCCTCGTACGTGAAACGAGGTTTATAACTATGTACTTTCTTTTATTATTTAGAGAAGTCCTCTCATTGGCTTGAGGGGCTACAGGTTAGATGAGCCATGTTGTTCACGAGTTTTAATTATGTTTTGATATGATCACTGCATGATTAATTTAGATTCTATATGAGATATACAATAATGATTGCATTTATATAGGTAGAATTAATAAAGATAAATTAAATCGGCAGGCTTTTATTTTAGATTAAAATAAATAGATCAAATTAGATCTGTTGGACAGATTTAATTAATATTATTTTAATCTAAAATTTGAGTTCAAGATTAATTGAGATTAATTTTTGAATATTTTAATACGGCTAATTAGGGTTTTAGAAATCCTATAAGATATAGATCTAGTCGTATTAAAAATTAAGCGACAGCCGCAAGTCTCAATAATTTAATCATAATGATTTATTTCATAATTGTATGAATTAACATATGTTATGATTAATTTATAGTTTTAATTATGATTTGATTTGATCACTCATAATTAATTTAGAGTTTTAATTATGATTTGATTAGAACACTCATAATTAATTTAGAATTAAATTAATAGGATTAATTTGATTATATCTAATAATACCCTCTAAATAAAATCTTAAGTCACAATGCCATCAATAATTGAATACTTGTCAAAACCTCGATCACCCATTTGTATGATCCACCAAAGTGGATGCATCTAAGTAATCTTGGGGAGACAAGAGAGAGTAATGGTGATATTCTATATTCATTATTGTCTTGACTTAATTGAGATCACCAAAACGGTTTTAGATCTCAAGGCATTGGATGGGATTAAACATGTTAGGTCATATGATGATCAAATCCCATAAAGATCTAAGAGTTACATGTGATGTAATTGGCAAAGTTGTTGCCTACCTAAATAACTTGCTTTTAAGCGTTCTGCCAAAGCGGACTTAAGATTAAGCCAAATATGGATCTTAGCCCACTAATTATAATGAGGGTTATTAATTCAGTGGGAGGTTACTGATTAAACTTTGCATATCTTTTAAACTGTAGAATCATGTCGAATAGTAACACCCCAACACCATCAATGCGATCGGTCCTTGGGAAGGACAAACTCGATGAGACAAACTTTCTTGACATGTTTGAGGACTTAAGTTTTGAACCTAAACACAAAAGAAAGGAGTATCTTATCAATCAACCCATCCCTTACGAGTCTGCAACTATGATCCAAGAGCTCAAACTGATACTTACATGAAGCATCAGGATGACTCTATGGATACAAGATGCCTGAAGCCTACCACTGTGGTTCCAGACCTGGATGGAGATCTAGAACACATGGAGGTGTCTAAGATGATTTATCATCATATGGAAATGTTCCAGGAACAGGCGACGCAAGAGAGGTATGAGACCACAAAGGCCTTATTCTCTTGCAAGATGGTTGAAGGTGAATCAGTTAGTCCTCATTTGTTGAAAAACAAAGGCTACAATGATCACCTTGAAAGGCTTGGATTCCCCATATCCCAGGAGTTAGCTACAGATGTGATCTTGATCTCACTCCCAGGAAGTTATGATAACTTTGTCATGGATTACAACATGAACAATATGGAGGAATCAATTTCTGAACTGCATGGGATGCTCAAAACTGCTGAGCAGAGCCTTGAGAAGAGGCCCAGTTCTGTTTTGTCTGTTTAGAGAGGAAAGGGTATGAAACGGAAAGCCAAGAAGGCAAAACCTCCGAAGGATGGGGTCTACTTCTTCTACAATGAAATCAGTCAATAGAAGAAGAATTGCACACTCTATCTCAAAGATCTGAAAAGAACAAGAAGGATAGCGAGCCTATCGCTTCAGGTATCTATGTCATAGACATTCTCCTTTCTACTTCCTCAAACATGGGTATTAGATACTGCATGTGGTTCACGCATTTGTATAAATGTACAGGATCTCAAGGATAGTAGAAAATTGAATGGACATCTGTGACATAAAGGATCAAGTCAAAAGATTTGAGTTCGACCTACCTATGGCATTGTCGTCTAGGCCATATAAATGAGAAACACATTTTGAAACTCTATCAACATGGATTTCTGAATTCATTTGATTTTAAATCATTTGATACATGTGAATCTTGTTTGTTGGAAAAGATGACAAAGGCACCTTTTACTGGACACAGTGAGAGGGCCACCGATTTATTGGGCCTCAAACATACGGATGTGTGTGGACCAATGAAGCTGCCAAAGGAGGTCATTTGTACTTCATTACATTAATAGACAATCTTAGTAGATATGGCTATATCTATCTAATGAAACATAAGTCTAAATCTTTTGAAATGTTCAAAATGAAGCGCAAAACCAACTTGGCAAAACAATCAAGGCACTTCGATCTGATCGAGGTGGTGAGTATTTGAGCTAAGTGTTTGTTGACCATCTTAGAAGTTGTGGGATCATCTCACAGCTTACTCCTCCAGGAACACCTCAATGGAATGGTGTTTCTGAATGAAGGAATCGAACTCTATTAGATATAGCTCAATCTATGATGAGTCAAACAGATCTTCAATCTTCCTTTTGGTGCCATGCCCTAGAAACAGCTGCGTTCACACTAAACTGTATTCCATCAAAGGCGGTTGAAAAGACACCATATGAGATATGGACTAGGAAGAAACCCAGCTTGTCATTTCTTAAGATTTGGGAATGTGAGGTTTATGTTAAGCAACAAGCCTCTAATAAATTATCATCTAGATCCTCAAAATGCCTTTTGTGGGGGTATCCTAAGGAAACTAAAGGATACTATGTCTACAATCCCATCGATCACAAAGTGTTTGTTATTCAGAATGGTGCTTTTTAGAAAAAGAGTTTATCTTTAAAAGAAACAGTGGGAGTAAAGTGAACCTCGAAGAAGTTCAAGAGTCACAGGACAATGTAGAACCACAAATGGAAACTGGAGAAGACTCACAACAAGTTGTTGAGCCTACTCAAGTAACACAAGGCCCACGAAGGTCTGATAGATCACGGCAACAGCCTCAGAGATATGGATTTCTGATTACTGGAAGTTGTGATGTTTTGCTCATTGAGCAGAATGAGCCAACGACCTATCGAGACACCATAGTGGGACTAAACTTCAAAAAATGGCTTGATGCCATGAAGTTTGAAATGCAATCTATGTACGACAATAAGGTATGGACCTTAGTCGATCCACCTGAGGGTGTAAAAACCGTTGGGTGCAAGTGAGTTTTCAAAGAGAAAACTAACATGGATGGCAAAGTAAATGTCTTCAAGGCACGACTGGCTGCAAAAGGATTCACTCAAACTTATGGTGTGGACTATGATGAAACCTTTTCCCCAGTTGCAATGGCCAAATCAATCAGAATCCTTCTTGCCATTGCATCATATTATGACTATGAGATATGGCAGATGGACGTCAAAACAGCCTTCCTCAACGGAAAGCTGCTTGAGGATGTGTACATGACACAACCTGAGGGTTTTGTGCGTCCAGAGGACTCTGGTAAAGTTTGCAAGCTTCAAAGATCCATTTATGGATTGAATCAAGCATCTCGGAGTTGGAATCATCGTTTTGATGAAGTAGTCAAAGAGTTTGGATTCATTCAAAACATGGATGAACTTTGTGTTTACAAGAAGGTTAGTGGGAGCACAGTTGTATTTCTAGTGCTTTATGTTGATGACATCCTACTCATTGGGAATGATATTCCTACCTTGCATAGGTTCAATATGCATGATTCTAAAAGGGGTAACATGCCCATGTCTCATGGCATCCATCTCAGTAAGGATCTGTGTCCTAGTACATAAGATCAAAGAGACCGCATGAGTAAGATTCCATATGCCTCCGCCATTGGATCTATCATGTATGCCATGATATGTACTCAACCAGATGTGTCATTTGCCTTGAGTATTACTAGCAGATATCAACAAGATCTAGGTGAGGGTCACTGGACTGCTGTCAAGAATATCCTTAAGTACTTAAGAAGGACTAAGGACTTATTCTTGGTATATGGTGACTTGGAGGATGAGCTCTGTGTCACTGGTTACATAGATGCGAGTTTCCAAACTGACCAAGATGATTCAAGATCGCAATCAGGATATGTATTCCTGTTGAATGGTGGTGCGGTAAGCTGGAAGAGCTCTAAGTAGAGCACTGTAGCTGATTCTGCAACGGAAGCTGAGTATATAACAGCATCGGATGCAGCTAAGGAAGCCGTTTGGATCAGAAAGTTCATCACTGAACTGGGAGTGGTTCCTACCATCTCAGATCCAACAGTCTTGTTCTGTGACAATAACGACGTTATTGCACAGACGAAGGAGCCTAAGTCACATCAAAGGACCAAGCACATACTCAGCCATTTTCATCTCATCAGAGAAATCAGAGATAGAGGTGATATAAAAGTATGTAAAGTACCAGGAGAAGGCAATGTAGTTGATCCTCTTACTAAGCCGCTTGCACAAGCAAAACATGATCGTCAGGTTAGGGCAATGGGAATTAGAGTAATTAATGATTGCGCCTAGTGCAAGTGGGAGTCTGTTGGAAATTATGCCCTAGGGGCAAGTCATTGTTCTCCATTAAGTTATCACTTCATTTGCATGTTTATGGTGATAACTGTATCCCTGGATATATCTTATAGATTATCCTAAATGTCCCTAGTCGGTCATCTACACGGGAACGAAGATGAGATAAGAATCATAAGACCAGTATGACTTTGATGAGGTATGGAGATACGAGTCAAAGTCATGGGCACTTGTAAGAGTACGAGGTGCTGGACCGACCCACTATGAGAAAGCTGCATGGATTAAGTCATAAGCTTATCTCATGTATAACCGCGTCACAACGCACTATGACCTGAGATAATCATGGATTCCTACATGATGAGTCACTGGTCTTTGACCTAGTCAAAAGTCACCTTTGACCGGGTGATGATAAAGGCTGGGATCGGGATCAGTAGTTTTCATACGGAGGAATGTGAATGGTCAAGATGGAATTTGTTCCTCACATTTGTAGAGAGATAATACTGGGCCCCCGATGAGTGAGTCTAAGAAATGTATGGCCATACTGTGATGGAAAGGAGTTTCCATTTCACTTATTAGACTACTCGAGAATCGAGAAAGTAGTGGTCAAGAACAGGAAGTTCACATTATCCATGCCTCATCTTTGACCAAATTATCGCGTGACAAAAGGGACGTGACATGGTTGTACGATAGGTTGTATCGTGTCATCGATCCCCATATGAATTGGGTAGTCGCAATGTCTTGCTAGATGCCACTTGTGACTTGTGGGCTGGTACAGTATTGGCCCACTGCCAATCTCATATGGGCCTGCAGGGTCGCACACAAGAATAACCCAACACGAGCAAAAGTGTCCAGGTTCATTGAATCTCAGATTAATCTGAGATTTAATGAATACTGGATTTAATCTGGGGTAAATATATATGTGTGTATATATATTTAAATTCGAAAATAATATAATAATATTATTTAATGGAGATTATAATATTATTATATAATATTTGTTTTATATTTAATTTATTTGGTAAATTAAATATCTAAAACAAATAGAGATATTGTATCTCATTTAATTTTCGAATAAAGATGTCATTATCTATTTAATTTAAATTGAGATATTGTATCTCAAATTTAATTAAATAGATAGATATCATTTCTCAGATTTAATTTATAGAGATAAATTAAATCAGAAGGCTTTTAAATTTGGATTAAATAAATAGATTGGATTAAATCTATCAGATAGATTTAATTAATATATTTATTTATCCAGATTCAAAATTCAAATTTTCAGATCTGGCTTTTAATTCAGATTAAATAAATATTATTATATTAGATCTATCAGATAGATTTAATTAATATTTTTTAATCAAGATCTAAAATTTGAATTTCAAAAATTAATGAGGATTAATTTTATATAATACACTGAATGAGTTTAGAAAAACCTACGGGACTTTTAGTTGAGCATATTAGAAAGCCGCGAGAAACCCTAGAGCAAAAAAGAGAGAGACACACAGTTCGAGGCGCTAGCACGCTGCCGCGTCCGTGTTGGGAGATTGTTCGTGTGGATACCGGTAGAGGAAGCCGATTCTAAGAGTCGTCTTCTGTTGATCGAGAAGGTAGCCCACCTGTACAAAGAGAACGAGACGCGGACGAGTTCAATATAAGGTATGATTCGGGTTCCCTAACCTTGATTAAAACGTCGTTGAGTGATCCTCCGGACGGGATTCGTAGAAATTTTAAATCCACTGCGTGTATGGATCCCAACACATTCATCCCTACAAGATGAAGATTTCGATTATGATATTGATAAGGGGTAGGACCTCTATCAGTGAGAGAGAGAGAGAGAGAGGTGGCAGCGAAGAATGCAAAAATCTTAGGCGAAATCATTTTGCTGCCATTAACGTTGTTATTTAACTGTTTATATGTGTGTGTGTGTGTGTGTGTGTGTGTGTGCCATTGCTAATACAAAATGAGTCGTAACTTAAGTAGGGACAAAGTTGTAACCACAAGCTTCTTATATGTGTGTACGTGTGTGACCCATGTAATTCTGCCTGTTGCAACCTAAGCAGGAACAGAGTCGTAATCTAACAGGGTAACATGCTCTTTGGTCCTAGTTTGAATATTTTGAGATCCATAGGCTAAATAAGGGAAGCATCCTCCACTGTGTGCGTCAGAAATGGGAAAAAACCATTAAGAGTGAGAGAACAAGAATACCTTACCAATTCTCGAGAATTGGTAAGGTATTCTCGAGTGTGTATTGTGCACTACGTGGTTGGTTTTATGTGGTATAAAAAAAAATATTTTATCTATAAGGGTAAAATGGTATTTTGCCTCATTTTCCTACCTTATTTCTTCTAACCATACAAAAATTTTCTTATCAACCCATTTTCTTTTCCAGTGTCAACTAAACTCATCAAGGCAAAATATTTTCATTTTATTTCATTCTTTTCATTTGATCCAAACGGAGCCAAAGAGATGTGATATCCGAAAGGCATAAAGAAATAAGGGCTAAACATAGAGAGGCATTTTGAATTTCAAAATTCAAAAGGAATGGAGGGAAACAAAAGCAACAATATTAATTAGTACACAAAGCCACATACTCAACTGGCATTGTCAGTTTGTCACATGAGCTATCACTATTCAATATATTGAACAGTAAGAGCATAAAGGAGCCATATGGATAAACAAATGGCTTAGTTTATTTCGAAACTTCTTTTAGATTTTCATTGATAGCAGAGACTATATGAGTACATAAAATTTGATAATTATATAATTAGAGAAAGATTTGACTATAATTAAGGGCACTTGGGTCCCCCTTCCTTGGTCTTCCAATTGTTATAGCAAGGGCACTCTTCCTTGTGACCATATGTTCTTGAGGGCACACACAGACACTTTTGGCAACACTTATTGCAGAATGTTAAACATGCCTTCTTGTACTGAGTATTTGAACAACGATAATCACATGCCCCAGCACATTCTGAGTAATTAATTAAGCATCATTAATTAGTAGTATTATTAAATTAACTAAAATATCAAATGGAACTCTTAAACTTTTTACAAGATTACCGATTAGCTAGCTACTAATTACCTTCTAGACGAAGTGATCCTTCTCCACCAGCCTGAGTACATTTTAGGAAGGGGGGGGGGGAAAAAAGAAGAAGAGCCAAGTTTAGATCATTAATTCACAGTTATATGTATAAAGATGTCTATAACTCTATATATAAAAATTGCATTCTAAGCTTAAATGATGAATCAATAAATGATTGATTAAATTATTATCTTATATATATCATAGAACCCACACATTTTTTTTTAAAACATATAACTGATTCAATTAATTTTCTTAATTTTTTAAAATTAACTTTCTTAATTTCTATAAATTAGTTATCTAGTTCCTACATTTTGAAGAAGTTGGAGTAATGACTAATATATTGGTGAGGGAGCGCATTTGTGAAATATAATTATTGGTTTGAATACAATTGGATTTATCATGGTTTAACAAAAATGCAGCCATAGATAAATTACCTAATATTAATTAAAAATTAGGTTAAAAACCATTTTTGCCTCAGAAGTATACCCCGAGGACCAATTTTGTCTTGGAAGTTTCTCTTGGATTAATGTTGCCTCGGAAGTTTTTTTCTTTTTTGAGTAATGTTGCCCCTCCGTCAACAGTCAACTAACGATCAACGGTCAACTAATCGTTGACCGTTAGGGTTGTTAACGGAGGGGCAAAATTGCTCCCAAAGAAAAACTTCCGAGGCAAAATTGCTCCTGGGGATTTAAAAAAATGTTAAAACTGTTATTTATGATATCATATATTTTTAATTCTTATTTATATAATATTTAGGGGTGGAAATAAACCAGCCAGCTCAGGCTTCACCCTTAATTCGACGTGTTTAAAGCAGACCTATTTTTAGTCTGTTTGGAGTAGACTTGTTTTGCAGTGAGGTCTATGGCCTGTTAGCCTAATTATAAAATTTTTAAAAATATAGGCCGCCTTAACAGGGCACATGCCAGGCTTAGGCTGAAAAAATGGCCTTTAACAGGCCACAAGTTAAGCTCAGGCCACTTTGTTCTTAAACAGGCTTGGCTGTTAAGGGTGAAATTTGGGTTGATCTAACTTATTTCCACCCTTAGATATTATATAAATAAAAAATAAAAATATATGATATCATAAATAACATTTTTAACATTTTTTTTGGCTTAAGTAGCAATTTTGCCCCAAAAGTTTTTTTTTTAGTAATTTGGAAGTGTTTTTTGGGAGCAATGTTGCCCTTCCGTCAACGGTCAATGGGTTGACCGTTGACGGAGGGGCAACATTGCTCCAATAAAAACTTCAGGGGCAACATTGCTCCATGAAAAACTTCCAGGGCAAAATTGGTCCTGGGGGTATACTTTCAGGACAAAAATGGTACTTAACCCATTAAAAATCCATAGAAATAAAACCATAAAATTTTTATTGGATTTGGATTCAGTCAAAGATGAATAGAAGAATTTGATAAAAAAAGATTAATAGAAGAAAAGAGAAGCAGCCGTAACTCAACGCCAGCCATATGTATTAATAAAACAATATTTTGTGCAATCTAAAACCAACAATATTTTGTGTAATCTAAAACCTCTATTTGTCCAGGCTGATACATTAAGGTTATGTTTGGTTGTTTTATTTTGGAGGGAAAGAAAAAAGAAGGGAGGGTTTTGGTAGTCCCTTCCCTTATTTACAAGTTTTAAAAATAGAAGGGGAGGAAATCAGAGGTTTTTACAAATCCCCCAAAACCGTTCTTCTTTTAAAAAATAGAGTTCCCTCAATATGGGGGGTTTTAAGAGGGAAAATAGGTTAATTACTTCTTTACCCTCATTCACCATCACCACCACCACCTCATCACCATGCCACCGCCACAACCCCTGCCCCCACCATCGCTTCCACCGCCGTCGCCACCACCACCACTGCCGTGCCACTACCACCACCACCACAACCGCCCTACCACCACCACCGCCACACCACTACCATCATCGCCTCGCCACCATCGTAGCCACATAAATAATTTTTTCAATATAAAATTTACATAAATAATTTTTTTAGAAAATTTAAATTTATTTGTAAAGTACAATAATTATATTAATTATTAAAGAAAGGGACAAAATGGTAAAAGTAACTCATTAATCCTCTTCCTCCCTTACTATTTTTTTAACTCCCAAATAAGGGGAGAAAATATCCTCCATTTCCCTTCCATCCCTTCCCCTCCATTCTCCTTGCATTCCTTTCCTTCCACTCCCCTCCAAACTCTCAAACAAAGCCTAAGTCTTTCTTAAGCGGTTCAAACCTTATATAAAGGGTACAACAAAAGGTTGAGTTTCCCTCATTGTCCTCTTTCTCATCTTCTTCTCATAATCTCATATTCAACGTTAGATCTAAAAAAAAAATAAATGGTACAAATTCAATATTTTATAAAATTATTACTATAAACATGAACAAATAAATATAAAATCTTAAAATTCTATTTATACAATTCATAGCTTCAATACATAATAAGTATATAATTTATAATAATAATAATAATAATAATAATAATAATAATAATAATAATAATAATAATAATAATAATAAAACATTCAATATAAACCATCTATTTTATGACCTAAAGTGAAGATGAGATTATGAAAGAAATGAGAAAAAGGAAAAAGAGAATATCTTCTTCAGTAACAAATGTGTGAGTTGTGGACGACCAAAAAAAAAATTATATAAAACCTCTATTTGTGAATAGATGGACAAATCCATGTTATGAGCACAAGTTTAATTGAAAATTTATTCAAAAAGACTAGCCTATATGGTAGGAGAGGTACCAAGAACTTATGAACCCCATTTTACTTGTAAGGCTCTTTAATGTGAGAGGCTGAGAGCCATAACACCTTGTTTCTTCTTAAATATATATACAACTTTTTTTAAAAAAAAAAAACCAAAATAATAATTCCAAAAATAAATGAAATACTCAAGAAAAAACAAATGAAAGGAGAATAAGGCACTCACTTGAGCAACTTGAATGACAAAAGCCGCACAGAAGAATGATAGAAGAAATGCAGAACGAAGAATCATAGCATTCGCCATATGCTTCAACAAGATTATGGAGACTTCAATATTTGATTTGTGTTGAGAGTAATCAATTTTTATAGGGGCGAAATGCATTGAGGAATAGTTAATGAATTTATTAGTATTAATGACATTAGATTTACATAATATAAATTTCCTTTCAACGAAGAATAAAAAAGGAAATACACGATCGGCTGAGTGTCATCCTATCAGGATTGGAATGGGTGGAATAGTCGGTCTTACCTAAGGTTTCCTACTTGTATTTAAAAAAAAAAAAGAAAAGGATGAAAAAGGAAATTGTTAAAATCATTATTTCATTAAGAGCATTAATTACAAGATTCAACTAATCAAGGCAGCCAAATAATGTCATGCTACCATTATACCAATCCCTATTATAAGGCATATCTAGAAGGTTCTTTAACATTTTTTATAAGGCATTTGATACCCTTTTTTAACCATATATACCCCATATTTAATTTTTTTGGCTTACTATACCCATATTTAATAAGGGTATTGAACAAAACTCGAGTGTGTCACTCGAGTTAAGATAAACACAACTGGATTGTTGGTTGCTTTTACAGTATGTCATCGTTTTCACAAAATTTGAAATCACTCCTATTAACTAGTAAGCTTTTATTATTACTTATAATTATTCTTAATGTTTTTAATCATGTTTCTTAGTGAGTTTCAAATAATCAAACGTAAGATTAAACGAAAATCTTCATAAAACAAAATTTGAGTCAGAAGCATTAAATGCAATTGTAGAAGCAGAGCATGGACATAGAAACTGAGTCAGAGCAGGTCAAATGATCATACGCTCAGACAACCTTTCCAGCAAAAGCAAAAATGACTCTACCTTAGTCAAAAACACATACCAAAGGCATGTCATGTGAATATTTGTAGCAACGATACACGAAAGCGACATATCCTCAAAATCTTCCAACGACTTTGGCTTGTGTCTAACTGAAAGCTTTTGACTCTAAGTGTAATACCTCAGATTTTTATTAATAAAAATAACCCATTTATTATTATTTTTTATATAGTCTTGGTGATCCAAATATTCCTAGTCTTAATTGCCTTAGGGATTTTCTGCTTATACTCTAAGAAAAACCAAGTCACATTAATTCAAATCAGGATTGATTGAATTAATGTGATATACCCTATCACATTAAATTTGCGCTATGATTGATTGATGACCATGATTGTTTTTAGGTAATAAGTCCACTACCGCCAACCAAGTCACATTAATTCATATCATGATCGATTGAATTAATGTGATATACCCTATCACATTGAATTCACACCATGATTGATTGATTTTTAATTTTAATATACCCTATTAATGATATTAAATTCACATTATGGCTTGATTGATTTTTTTTTTATTTAATATACCCTATTAATGATATTAAATTCACATCATGGTTGAGTTTTTTTAAAAAAATTTAATACACCCTATTAATGAGTTAACAAGAGTAAAAGAGCCCAAAGCTAAACCCTAATTTTAAGTTATAGTAGAGGTCCAGCCTAACCCTGAATATTCATCTTCTCTCTTCTACTACTCTCTTCTACTACTTCTTCCATTCTTACCCTGAGTCAATTATTTTTCTAAGAGGTTATCAAAAATGAAGACCAGGTAATCCTAATCCCCAGAACAACCTTGCATCTCATGCTTCTTCTTCTTCTCTACATCCTATTTTGCTAATCCTAAACTTATTCTTTTTCTCTACATCTTATTTTTCTAATCCTAAACTTATTCTTTCTCTCTACATCCTATTTTACAAATCCTAATCCCATGAGTCTTAGGTTCATTTCATATGAATCTCGATAAGTAATTATGATCCTAAGTATATCACATGTGATTGTTATATGTAAAATATATTTTATATAATCCTACTTAACCCTTTTCAAAACCATTCAACCTTTGAATATCACTTTGAACTTAGATGCATGGGGGATTGAATTATATGTATACACCCTTTTATTCTTGAATTTTGGTGAAGAAGCTTTTTGCAAAATCATTTATGATTGCATATACCTACCTGTACATGGTAACTTTGAGGGTTTTGATTTTTTTTTTAAAAAAAAAATTGAAACATATATATATAGATTGATGAATTACCATTGAATATACATACCTCATGTGGTTGCTTTGGTTGCTTCGGCTTTTGTGATTGAAACTTATAAATGCTTTCATATATATATATATATACACATATATTCACAGAATTTTTGTGACGTATTCTCTTTGTCACAAGCATATGTGTTTTTTTTAAAAAAATTATCACAAACCCAAGTTATTAACTTAGATAAGTATAAATTAAGATTCTTCTTTTTGAATATCATGGAACTATGTGTGTGTATATATATATATTTATTTATTTATTGAGAAACCCATTTATTATGTGAGTGTAATTAAAATACTTTAAATCGTGGGAGGATAGCTTTGGGATGGTACCTCCTAAAGTGATGAACACAACTCTTAGGCTTTATTCCTCGATATATTATTTGATGTGAACTTGATTATATCCGTTCTTCCAAAAGTGGTGTCTGGCAGGTTTCCGGGACACCAGTAGCAGCTTTGGGAAGATGTGTGAACATTAGGACGAATTGTTTTATTGTGATATGGCCAATTTGATGATTTGTGACTGGCAGGTTTCTGGGTCACAAGGTAGACTGGCAGGTTTCCGGGTCTACCATGGTTCTCTTCACACTAAACTAAATGGACTGGCAGGTTTCCGGGTCCAAATGAAATTAATAAAAAATAATGAATGATATTTGATTCTATGAGAATATATAAATATGATGAGTATTGAATTGATATTTTAGATTATATATATGTATATGGTATTTTTATTTCTTATCATCATGTGGATATTATTATTATTATTATTATTATTATTATTATTTACATGTTTATTAAGATTACTAGCTTTTGCTAATGTTTGTGTTTTGGGCTGTGATGATCCTTCGGGGGAGCAGATTTTCAGTGAAACAGGTTTCAAAGTTGGGCTGCTGGGGCTAGCAGTGAGTGTAAGTTCCGGCTGAACCTAAGAGGGGGGTGAATTGGGTGAAGTATTAAAACTTTGGAAAACTTTGAAACTCTTTTTGCAACACACTGAAATCAGTTTACAAGGTAATAACCATACATTTAAATATGTATATGCATTCAAATATATATGTGCTGGAAATGTAAGAGATAAGGGAAGAGAATGTGCAAACAGATTTATACTGGTTCGGCCCTCCTTGACCTACGTCCAGTCCCCAGGCACCTCCTGAGATTTCAATCCACTATTTCCCTCAAGCTTTAATCGGGTACTTGAGAACCGCTACAATCCCACAAGTTTAGCTGGGCACTTGTGCAGCCTTTTACAAATCTCTTACAGAGATACTCCCCCTCACACATGTAAGGATACACTGCTTGATTATACACTCTGTACTCGAAGTAATCCTCTCACTAGGACTCACTCCCCCTTACAAGTTGTAATCAATACAATGTATATCCCGCTCAAGATTCCCCAATCTTGAGTAACTCTCAGAAAGATAATGTGTTTACAATAATTTTCCTCTCAAAGGAATGGATAAGTAATCACTGAAGTACAGATACAAATCTTTTCACACTCTAAGCTATTTTGACATGGAAAACAGAGTGAGAAGGATAAAGAAGCAAAGTATCAGCATTTTGGCATTGTAATCTTGTGTCTCTACCTTTTTCTGCTTGAATCCTTGGTCTTTTATAGGTAGAGAATGATATATGACCGTTGAGAAGATTCTGTGACCGTTGGATAGAGAAACTAGCCGTTAGAAACTAGCCGTTGGAGCTTTTGCACGGCTTTCGATGTTCTTGCACAAATCTGATTTCCTTCGTTTTGATCATCTAAAACTCACCAATAAAGTGGTTAAACATGTCTAGGAACATTAGAGATTAATCCTGGGAAGTATTAAGATCAAACAAGAAGGCATTGCAAATTCGTCAGATTTGAAATTCTGAAGTTCACGTTCAATACTTGAGTCTTTACTCGAGTTAACAAAACTCTACTTGAGTCAACTTCAGTTATAAAAAAAAACTCTGGAGCTCTCAGTATGACCTTTTACTCGAGTTAGCATATCTCTACTCGAGTTGGAAAGCTCTTTGAAAAACCATGTTTGCTCTCTGTAAGTCCTTTACTCGAGTTAGCATATCTTAACTTGAGTCAGCATCACTTAAAAACTTTGATTTCTCTCTGGAAGACTTTTTACTCGAGTCAGCATCACTTAAAAACAACTTTGATTCCTCTCTGGAAGTCCTTTTACTCGAGTCAGCATATCTTAATTCAAGTCAGCAATGTAAAATGCATTTGAGCAACTTCCTGAACTGACTGTCAACTTCTGAGGGCCATATCTCTCTGGTTCGAGCTTCGATTTGGTCCGTTCAACTCTTTCTGGAAAGCTCTGTGTGTCTAGTTTCCAATGGCACTGATTTGAGCTCAATTGGATTTGTAGTTTGTGAGATATACCAAAAATACCGAAGGCTGTTCCTGACTGTAACGTTGATCTTTGGGTCAACTTGTAAAATTCATCAATAATTCATCTGAGCTCCTTTGGGCATGAATTTTTTGTCAGAAATACGCGTTGGATGTCTAGTTTCCAATGCTTTTGTTTTCGTCTCAATCCGATCTCTGGTTTGTGAGATATCATCAAATTACCAGACGTCGCCCGTGCTGAACGTGAACAGAGTAGAACAGAGTTGCTGATCATCGTTGCTTACTCGAGTCAACACTTCTTTACTCAAGTCAAGCTTCATCCAGAGACACCAGAGATGCTGAAAACACTGTATACTCAAGTATAAGGTCCCTTACTCGAGTCAAGAGTTCCTAACTCGAGTCAAGACTTGGTAACTCGAGTATTCTTCATCCAAAAGCTGATTTTTACTGTCTTCAACCCCAAATTGAGCTATTTGAACTTCCATATGATCTTGGAGTCTTCTAGCATCAATATAAGAACTTGAAAACTTACATTCTCATTTCATTCATCAAGTTCTTCCTTCTTTCTTCTCTTTTCTTGATCATTCTTGATAATGCAACTCTTTCTTCAGCCTTGAATGCTTCTTCTTTATTTGGTCTCTTTTCTTCTACCTGGTTATCACCAAAACCCATTGATAACATCTTGATTTCTTGATAACCTCTGCAGATACCGTTGGAAATTATGCCCTAGGGGCAATTCATTGTACTTTGGATATTTAAGTTATTTAAAGTATTCTCTTTTGTTATCATTTTCGTTTGCATGTTCGTATTGATAACTGCATCCCTGGGTAATCTTATAGATTATCCTAAATGTCCCTGGTCGGTCATCTACACGGGAGTGAAGATGAAATAAGACCAGTATGACTTTGATGAGGTATGGAGATACGAGTCAAAGTCATGGGCACTTGTAAGAGTACAAGGTGCTCGACCGACCCACTATGAGAAAGCTGCATGGATTAAGTCATAAGCTTATCTCATGTATAACCGCGTCATGACGCTCTATGACATGAGATCATGATGGATTCCTACATGATGAGTCACTGATCTTTGACCTGGTCAAAAGTCACCTTTGACCGGGTGATGATAAAGGCTAGGATCAGGATCAGTGGTTTTCATGCGGAGGAATGTGAGTGGTCAAGATGGGATTTGTCCCTCACATATGTAGAGAGATAATGCTAGGCCCATCGATGAGTGAGTCTAAGAAATGTATGGCCATACTGTGATGGAAAGGAGTTTCCATTTCACTTATTAGACTACTCGAGAATCGAGAAAGCAATGGTCAAGAAAAGGAAGTTGACATTATTCATGCCTCATCCTTGACCAAATTATCGCGTGACAAAAGGGACGTGACATGGTTGTACGATAGGTAGTATCGTGTCATCGATCCCCATGTGAATTGGGTAGTTGCAATGTCTTGCTAGAGGCCGCTTGCCACTTGTGGACTGATATAGTGTTGGCCTACTGCCAATCTCATATGGGCCTGCAGGGTCGCACACAAGAATAATCCAACACGGGTGAAAGTGTCTAGGTTCATTGAATCTCATATTAATCTGAGATTAAATGAATACTAAATTTGATCTAGGATTTATATATATATATATATAATTCGAAATTAATATATATATTATAAATTGAGATTATGATATTATATATGATATTTGTTTAGTATTTAATTTATTTGATAAATTAAATATCTGAAACAAATAGAGATATTGTATCTCATTTAATTTCGAATAAAGATATCGTATATCTGTTTAATATTAAATTGAGATATGGTATCTCAGATTTAATTAAATAGATAGATATCATATCTCGGATTTAATTTATGATGATAAATTAAATCAAAAGGCTTTAAATTTGGATTTGATTTAAATTCAAAATTCGAATTTCCAAATCTGGCTTTTAATATATTCAATTACATTTATGAGATAGATGTGATTGATATGTTGACCAGATTCAAAAATCCGGATTTCCAAAATTAATAAAGGATTAATTTTGGTTATATAATACGCCTATCGGGTTTAGAAAAACCTACGGGATTTTCAGTCGAGCGTATTCAGAAAAGCCGCGAGAAACCCTAGAGCAACTTGAGAGAGAGACGCACAAGAAGCGCTAGCACGCTGCCACAACCGTGTTTGGGGATTGTTCGTGTGGATACCAGTAGAGGAAGCCGATCCAAGAGTCGACTTCTGCTGATCGAAAGAACCAGACGCGGACGTGTTGATCGCCCACCTGATCAAAGGAACGAGACGCGAACGTGTTGTTCGAGAAGGTAGTCCACCTGATCAAAGGAACGGAACGCGGACTAGTTCAACACAAGGTATGATTCGGTTTCCTTAACTCTGATTTAAACGTCCTTGAGTGATCCTTCGGAAGGATTCGTAAGAAATTTTTAATCCGCTGCGTGTACGAATCCCAACAGTGGTATCAGAGCCAACTCAGCATACGTTTAAATTGGGTTTCTCTACATGCCGATATATGTGATATGTATGTAATAAACCGAATTTTGAATCAAGAAATTAAATCTTGAATGCTCTATTTTGATAATTCGCGTTAGGGTTTCACGGCCGTTATTCTTGTGGTTCTGAATCGTAGAGGTCAGATGATCTTGATGAGATCAGAACACGGTAACACTGGGGTCAATCATGATCGGAGACGTCATATGTTTCTGGTCGCATAGATCACGTTCTGAAAGGTTCGAACGTCGATTACACGTCGGAGACCTATGACAACTCGGACGTTCATGACGGTAGATGGAAGAATTCGATTCGGACATCGCTTTTGGGGGTTAAAATTTGATTTTATGAAAGAAATTTTCTTTTAAAAATATGTTGTTTTCAAAAGTTCCAAGGGGCGCTTGCCCCTGCAGCCCCCGCAAGGGCGCTGCCCCTTGACCCCGCCCGCTAACCGGCTAGCAGGACTGCCGTAGGGACCGACTGATTGTCGTAGCGCGAGTAATCAAATCAAAGTGATATAAATTAGAGAATTTTATCATGAGTAATATTTTATTTCATAAATGTATGAATTAAAATATGGTTTTAATTTACCTTTCAAAGTGTTGTTTAGGTATGGTGAACAAGATGGCTCTAGGATTGGAAGTTTTGTATATGGCCTGCGTGCCATGCCTCTCTCTAAATATTCTTGATGTACATTCTCTTCTCATCTCACTCCCCTCGTATGTGAAACGAGGTTTCTAATTATGTACTTTCTTTAATATTATTTAGAGAAGTCCTCTCATTGGCTTGAGGGGACTACAGGTTAGATGAGCCATGTTGTTCACGAGTTTTAATTATGTTTTGATATGATCATTGCATGATTAGTTTAGACCTTATATGATATACAATAAATGATTGCATTCATATAGGAAGGAATAATAGGAGATTTAGTTCACAAATGAAATAATACCCTCAAAATAAAATCTTAAGTCACAATGCCGTCAATTAATGAATACTTGCCAAAATCTCGATCACCCATTTGTATGTTCCACCAAAGTGGATGCATTTGAGTAATCTTGATGAGGCAAGAGATTAATGGTGATACTCCACATTCATTGTTGTCTTGACTTAATTGAGATCATCAAAACGGTTTTGGATCTCAAGGCATTGGATGGGATTAAACATGCCAGATCATATGATGATAGAATCCCATAAAGATCTAAGAGTTACATGTGATGTAATTGGCAAAGCAGTTGCCTACCTAAATAACTTATTTTAAGCGTCCTGCCAAAGCGGACTTAAATTTAAGCCAAATATGGATCTTAGCCCACTAATTATAATGAGGGTTGTTAATTTAGTGGGAGAATATTAACTGACTTTGCATATCTTTTAATTGTAGAATCATGTCGACCACTAACACCGCAACAACATCAATGCGATCACTCCTTGAGAAGGAAAAACTGAATGGGACAAACTTTCTTGACTGGTTTAGAAACTTGAGAATTGTTCTCAAGCAGGAAGGAAAGCAATATGTCCTTGATCGACCCATTCCTGAGGAGCCTGCAACCAATGCTCCAAGAGCTGAGAAAGATGCTTACACGAAGCATACTCGTGACTCTGTGGATGTAGGATGTTTGATGCTTGGCACCATGGTTCCAGAGTTCCAAAGAGATCTGGAACATGTGGAGGCTTTTGAGATGATTGCTCATCTCAAGGAAATGTTCCAGCAACAAGCAAGGCAAGAAAGGTATGAAACCATGAAGGCCTTAAATTCCTACAAGATGGCTGAAGGTGCGTCAGTTAGCCCTCATGTTTTGAAGATGAAAGGCTACATTGATCACCTTGAGAGGCTCGGATTTCCCATGCTTTCGGAGTTAGCCACAGATATGATCTTAAACTCACTCCCGGATAGTTATGACCAGTTTGTCATGAACTATAACATGAACAACATGGAGAAATCAATTTCTGAACTGCATGGGATGCTCAAAACAGCTGAGCAGAGCATTAAGAAAAAGCCTAGCACTGTTTTGATCGTTCAGAAAGGAAAGGGTATGAAAAAGAAAGCCAAGGGCAAGAAATGGGGTAAAGGCTCAGCTGGTAAGACCAAAGAGTCGAACATGTAACGCCTCAATTTTAATACCCAAAAACTCGGTCAAAATATTGAAAATACCTTCAAAAGAGTTCAACAATATCCAAATCCTTTTACAATGTTACTATTTCGAATAAAACCCGTAATACATAATCAGAATAAATTCCAGAAAATATTTCAGAGTTTAATACAAAACGGAAGTCTTAGGTTCATGGCAAATATAATAACATAACATAATCTATTGGAGATCAAAAGAGCTTCCAGAGCTCACTCCATAGGTGCCTTCCCTTGCTCTCTACTAGAATAATCACCTGAAAAATGTTAATATGGGATGAGATTCCACGTCTCAGTAACTACTGAATATTTCTACCTTACACGAGCAAATTACATATCACAAAAATAAAAGGTAATATAATGTGAATTTAATATACTCAGATATTTTTAGATATACCGTTGTTCACATCAAATGCCTTTACAAAATACTCATCATTCTTTATTGAATAATTCAGAAATGCACTATGCAGTATGCAGCCTCCCTTATATCCCCTTCCAACCGTATACCGCTGACTGGAACCATAGGCTAACATATAGTCCAATAGAAACTCATTCATTTGACTGGATGGTTTCAAGCTCACCAAAACTTAAGATACACCCGGCCAAAGGTATAGAGCTTAAATCTGGACTATGGCTCCCCTCCTTTAAAATAACAACTAAGGAGGTGTCACATGTCCCACATCTCCAATGAAATCCCGGCCAGAGGAAAACATGGAAGATGGGGCCCTGAAACAAGTACCATCCACTGTGCACCGAGTGGTGGCATAAATCATTCTTATCATTCAAATCCCTCCTTACTCCACCCATCACATTACAACCGCCATGATGAATGTATTTACTCAAAAATAATGCATTATTATACCATTATATACATTGATATGCGTATTTATGAATAGTAAAATACTATGCGTATCTGTGAATAGTAAAATACTATGCGTATATGTGAATAGTAAAATACGGTATATATACATGAATAGTAAAAATGAAGAGTACATACGGTATGTATACGTGAATAGTAAATACGGTATGTATACGTGAATAGTATTATGAATAGTAAATACGGTATACGTGAATAGTAAATGTGAATAGTAAAAATGAATAGTAAATACGGTATAAGTGAATAGTAAGATGAATAGTAAATACGGTATACTTGAATAGTAAAATGAATAGTAAATACGGTATATGTGAATAGTAAATACGGTATACGTGAATAGTAACGTACGTATAAATAGTACCTCTGCAGATTTGCAAATCAAAGTTCCCACACCAGATCTTAAAACCATAAATATTTTCTAAATATTCTTGCCAAAATAGTAAACAAACAAATTTATAATCATACATAATTCACAAGTATAAGGAAGAATATTCAGAGTTACCTGTTACTTGCTAATACCCGAATCACCAACCAGCTATTATAACTCTCAAGCAAATATCTCTCTACTCTCTCTCTCTCTCTACCTCTCTCTAAGGCTCTTAGAAGTTGTGAAGAATGAAATGAAATGGAAGGTCTATTTATAGTTGGAAAATGGGTCTTTAAGTGTAATTTTCGTCTCTGGGTCGTTTTTCGTAATTTTCCCAAAATTATAAAAAGAAACTTTCCCGTGACATTCCAGCCGCCCCCGTGAACGTTCTTTTTTAAAAATTTTAATAATATAATATAATATATATTATTTTATTATTATAATATAATATTATTTAAATAATAAATTATTATTGAGTGGGTCCCGCGGCCATTTTTTCAAAGTTCACGAGAGTTGTGTCGGGAGGAAGAATTATTTTGGTTGTGGGTCCCGCAAAATACTGATTTCAAATTTATCACTTTCTGAAAATAGAGCCTACTAGTCTTCCCAAGATAGGTTTATGTTCAAGATATTAGATTCAAAATTCAGGATGTTACATTTCTCCCCTCCTAAAAGAAAATTTTGTCCTCAAAATTTTGCTATAATAAGAATTCTAACCTATTTAAATATATGAGGATAGGTTTGTCGCATGCTCTCCTCCGTTTCCCAAGTAGCATCTCCGGGAGTCATTCCTTTCCACTCGACCTTTACAAGTCTAATGGTCTTGTTTCTTAATTTCTTGTCCCTTGCATCAACAATCCGCTCCGGCTCAGCTTTATACGTCATGTTATCCTTGAGTTCTACCTCTTCTACTTCTATAATGTGGGAAGGATCCGGTTGGTATTTCTTCAGTTGCGATACATGAAAGACATTGTGAAGATTCGCAAGCTGTGGAGGTAATGCAATTCTGTAAGCTACCGGTCCAACTTTCTCCAAAATCTCATAAGGACCCATAAAACGAGGTGAAAGCTTCTTTGCTCGTATTGCTCTACCAATGCCAGTCATTGGTGTGACTCTTAAGAATACATGTTCGCCCACCATGAACTCCAACGGTCGTCTTCTCTTGTCAGCATAACTCTTCTGTCGACTCTGAGCAGTGAGAAGTTTCTGTTGAATCACCTTAATCTTTTGAGTCGTCTCGTCCACAAGTTCTGGACCTATTAAAATTCGCTCATTCAATTCTGTCCAGCAAATAGGAGATCTACATTTTCTTCCATACAAAGCCTCATAAGGTGCCATCTCAATGCTGGAGTGATAACTATTGTTATATGCAAACTCCGCAAGATGAAGATGATCGTCCCAACTTCCTTTTAGTTCGATTGCACAAGCCCGCAACATGTCTTCCAGAGTTTGAATAGTCCTCTCAGTCTGCCCGTCAGTTTGAGGATGATAAGCGGTACTATAACTCATCCGAGTTCCCATAGCATTCTGCAATGCTTTCCAAAATCGTGAAGTGAATCGTGGATCACGATCAGATACGATGCTATTCGGTATCCCATGCAATCTGACAATCTCCTTCATGTAGATCTTTGCTAGTTTCTCCAATGAGTATTCTGCTGCAATTGCTAGAAAATGAGCTGACTTAGTTAACCTATCGACAATTACCCAAATGGCATTATGTCCGGATGTCGTTAGAGGAAGCCCCATGATGAAATCCATAGAGATGCTGTCCCATTTCCACTCTGGGATATCCAAATTCTTTAATAATCCAGGAGGTTTCCGATGTTCGATCTTGACTTTCTGACAAGTCAAACAACAAGTGACAAAGTCAGTCACGTCTTTCTTCATGCCCCGCCACCACCAATTCCGCTTGAGATCATGATACATCTTGGTTGCTCCGGGATGGATAGTGTATTTACTCCGATGTGCCTCTTCTAATATGAGCTTTTTTATTTCTCCATCATTAGGTATGCACACTTTTCCTTTATACCTTAATATCCCATCTCTATCGATCCCAAATTTCGATTCTTTTCCTTCTTCAATATCTTCCCTCACGTTTAATAGATACTCATCTTCGAGCTGAGCGAATTTAATCTCTTTCCAAATTGTGCTTTCAATAGTTAATGCTTTCATGGTAGCGACCAAACCTGACATTACATCAATAGATGTACTTGGTATCTCCTCGAGCAATTTATGTTCTCTGATCATCATCTGGGCTACATGGATTGTCTTTCTACTTAAGGCATCTGCTACAACGTTCGCCTTTCCTGGATGATACTTCAATTCGAAGTCGTAGTCCTTGATAAACTCCATCCATCTCCTCTGTCGCATGTTGAGCTCCTTTTGGTCGAACAGGTACTTTAGACTTTTGTGGTCACTATAAACCTCGAACTTTGAACCGTAGAGGTGGTGCCTCCAAATCTTCAGAGCAAACACTACTGCTGCCAGTTCTAAGTCGTGAGTAGGATAATTCCCTTCATGTGGCCTTAACTGTCGAGAAGCATAAGCTACTACCCTACCATTTTGCATTAATACACACCCAAGACCTTTCTTGGAAGCATCTGTGTACAAAGTAAAGGTCTGAGCAGGATCTGGAATTATAAGTACTGGTGCCGTAGTCAACTTAGTCTTCAAATTTTGGAAAGCTGCTTCACACTTTTCGTCCCATACAAATGGTTGACCCTTCCTAGTTAACTTTGTCAAGGGCATAGCTATTTGCGAAAAGCCCTTGATAAATCTCCTATAATAGCCAGCTAGACCTAGAAAACTCCTGATCTCAGTCACGGACTTTGGTCGTTCCCATTGGAGAACTGCTTCAACTTTAGTATGGTCCACTGCAACACCTTCAGCCGATACGACATGGCCTAGGAATTTTACTTCCTTCAACCAAAATTCGCACTTAGACAGTTTCGCATAGAGCTTGTGCTCCTTCAACACTTGTAGCACGATTCTAAGGTGCTCTTTATGCTCTTCTTCATCCTTAGAGTAGATAAGGATGTCGTCAATGAAAACCACTACAAATTTATCTAGATATGGTCGGAAAATTCTATTCATGTAATCCATGAATACTGCTGGAGCATTTGTTAGCCCAAATGGCATAACAAGAAATTCATAATGGCCATATCTAGTTCTGAATGCAGTTTTTGAGACATCTTCAGCTTTGACTCTCAGTTGGTGATAACCTGATCTGAGGTCGATCTTGGAGAATATGGATGCTCCCTTCAACTGATCAAGTAGATCGTCGATCCTGGGTAAAGGATATTTATTCTTTATAGTCACTTTATTCAACTGGCGATAGTCAATGCTTAGTCTCAGGCTCCCATCTTTCTTCTTCACAAAGAGTACGGGCGATCCCCAAGGAGATACACTGGGTCTGATAAAACCCTTTTCTAACAATTCCTCGATCTGCCTCTTCAATTCTGCTAGTTCCGATGGAGACATTCGGTAAGGAGCTTTAGATATAGGTTCCGTTCCAGGTACGAGATCAATAGAAAATTCTACTTCTCTCTCTGGGGGTAAACCTGTCATTTCTTTCGGAAATACTTCCGGAAATTCTTTCACCACTTCAATGTTCTCTATCCCTTCCTCCACTTCTGCTTGAATGGAGAAAAACACCATGTACGCAAGACAACCATGATGAACAGGCTTTTCATCTTGTACTATAGACAACAATTGTGGTCTACTATGACTCATAGAGTCATCCGCAAGAGAGATAGTCTTCCTCTTGCAGTCAAGAATGATGTCATTAGCTGACAACCAATCCATTCCTATTATTACATCGATACCCTTCGTGGGTAAACAAACAAGGTCTATATTTGAGATCCTATTATCAATCTCAATCGTACAATTTAAGCAAGCCCTAGAAGTTTTTACTGAAGCTCCCGCCGGTGTAGAAATAATCATATAATAAGGCAATTCACTCACTCTTAAATTCAATCGAGGCACACAGTCGTATGATATAAAAGAGTGTGTGGCACCAGAATCAAATAAGGCTTCTACTTCAAGACCTTGGAGTTTGAGGATACCTTTAATCAGATTTGGTGAAGCACTTGCCTCCTGATGTGATAGTGCAAACACTTTCCCTGGCACTGCAGTTCTAGCATCCTTGGCCCCTCGAGGCTCCTCCTCACAAAATCTGGAAATGTGTCCTGGCTTTCCACAGTTGAAACACGTCACACATGGTCCTTGGTGTATTCTTCCACACTTGGCACACATCTGATTGTTGGCGGTGCTTGCAGCAGGAGCTGTGGATCCCCTATATGAACTCTGACCTCCACTGAAGTGACTCCTTTGAGGTCCTTTGAATTGACTCCTCGGTGGTCTGCTGAAATGACTTCTTTGGGGTCCAGTAAAATAACTCCTCGATGGTCCACCAAAGTGATTTCTGGATGGTTGGCTAAACCGCGTATTCACATTACTGAAGTTGTGACTCTGCTTCTTAGTAACTCCTCCCGTTGGTCTCATGAGGTGTGTAGATCTGGCCTGAAAACCCTTCATCTTCTCAGCTTCCTCTTCTCGTTTGTTCCTTGCTATCGTGCGCAGTTTGTCACATATTTCTTCAAAATCCCTTGTTTCATCAAGGAACGGTGATAGAGCTGTTTTTAGGTCTGGTCTAGCTTTTTCAACCAATCGAGCACTCAACCATTTAGAGTTGTTCTGTGAATATCCGCAGAATTTAGACAACTCTAAAAAGCGAGTAATAAATTCGTCTTCATGTAATTCCCCTTGCCTGAATGTGAGGAATTCAGTTTCTTTCTCTATTCTGATTGAGGGGGAAAAGTAATAATTTTCGAACTTTTCCTTAAACTCTTCCCACGTCATCTCAGCATTTCCTTTTGTTTTGGTGCTTTCCCACCATTCTTCAGCTGCTTTCTGCAACAATTGTTCAGCAACCATCACCTTTTGTTGTGAGCTAATCTCGATAACTCTGAAAATCTTTTCTACACGCTTCAGCCACTCCAGTGCTGCAATCGGATCTAGCTTCCCCTCGAACATCGGTGGAGTAAACTTCCGAAATTTTTCCCAAACCTCAGTAATAGGTAAGGGATGATACTGAGAATGAGAACCGCTACTACCTCCATCTTCAGTACGAGAATAACTTCCTCCCCTAGATTGATGGTCAGAAGGTGTGACTTCCAGAGCCTTCTCCTTTCCTTCCTTACCACCTTGGCCTCTTCCTTTTGCTAGTTCATCCTCGTGTCTATTCACTTTCTCCCTCATCTCCAAGATGACGTCTCGTAATTCTGCCAAAAGGGCATTGTTATCCTGAGGATGGGAACCATCTTGATGCGGAGGGAGACCTCTTTGGGATGAGGCAGGGGTTGAATTAGTTCTTCGAGTTCTTGCCATTATCTCCTCCTATGATTAATACTATAAGGACACTAAACAAATAAAATAGCTAAATAAATTCTAAATCTAACAAAGGGAAGTGCTCATGTTATGATATTTAATTTGCCACGAACTTTTTAAAAATTTTTTTTTAAAGAAATCACTTTAGAAAATAAACAAAATTGCCATGGAACCTTTAGCTCTGATACCAAAAATGTAACGCCTCAATTTTAATACCCAAAAACTCGGTCAAAATATTGAAAATACCTTCAAAAGAGTTCAACAATATCCAAATCCTTTTACAATGTTACTATTTCGAATAAAACCCGTAATACATAATCAGAATAAATTCCAGAAAATATTTCAGAGTTTAATACAAAACGGAAGTCTTAGGTTCATGGCAAATATAATAACATAACATAATCTATTGGAGATCAAAAGAGCTTCCAGAGCTCACTCCATAGGTGCCTTCCCTTGCTCTCTACTAGAATAATCACCTAAAAAATGTTAATATGGGATGAGATTCCACGTCTCAGTAACTACTGAATATTTCTACCTTACACGAGCAAATTACATATGACAAAAATAAAAGGTAATATAATGTGAATTTAATATACTCAGATATTTTTAGATATACCGTTGTTCACATCAAATGCCTTTACAAAATACTCATCATTCTTTATTGAATAATTCAGAAATGCACTATGCAGTATGCAGCCTCCCTTATATCCCCTTCCAACCGTATACCGCTGACTGGAACCATAGGCTAACATATAGTCCAATAGAAACTCATTCATTTGACTGGATGGTTTCAAGCTCACCAAAACTTAAGATACACCCGGCCAAAGGTATAGAGCTTAAATCTGGACTATGGCTCCCCTCCTTTAAAATAACAACTAAGGAGGTGTCACATGTCCCACATCTCCAATGAAATCCCGGCCAGAGGAAAACATGGAAGATGGGGCCCTGAAACAAGTACCATCCACTGTGCACCGAGTGGTGGCATAAATCATTCTTATCATTCAAATCCCTCCTTACTCCACCCATCACATTACAACCGCCATGATGAATGTATTTACTCAAAAATAATGCATTATTATACCATTATATACATTGATATGCGTATTTATGAATAGTAAAATACTATGCGTATCTGTGAATAGTAAAATACTATGCGTATATGTGAATAGTAAAATACGGTATATATACATGAATAGTAAAAATGAAGAGTACATACGGTATGTATACGTGAATAGTAAATACGGTATGTATACGTGAATAGTATTATGAATAGTAAATACGGTATACGTGAATAGTAAATGTGAATAGTAAAAATGAATAGTAAATACGGTATAAGTGAATAGTAAGATGAATAGTAAATACGGTATACGTGAATAGTAAAATGAATAGTAAATACGGTATATGTGAATAGTAAATACGGTATACGTGAATAGTAACGTACGTATAAATAGTACCTCTGCAGATTTGCAAATCAAAGTTCCCACACCAGATCTTAAAACCATAAATATTTTCTAAATATTCTTGCCAAAATAGTAAACAAACAAATTTATAATCATACATAATTCACAAGTATAAGGAAGAATATTCAGAGTTACCTGTTACTTGCTAATACCCGAATCACCAACCAGCTATTATAACTCTCAAGCAAATATCTCTCTACTCTCTCTCTCTCTCTACCTCTCTCTAAGGCTCTTAGAAGTTGTGAAGAATGAAATGAAATGGAAGGTCTATTTATAGTTGGAAAATGGGTCTTTAAGTGTAATTTTCGTCTCTGGGTCGTTTTTCGTAATTTTCCCAAAATTATAAAAAGAAACTTTCCCGTGACATTCCAGCCGCCCCCGTGAACGTTCTTTTTTAAAAATTTTAATAATATAATATAATATATATTATTTTATTATTATAATATAATATTATTTAAATAATAAATTATTATTGAGTGGGTCCCGCGGCCATTTTTTCAAAGTTCACGAGAGTTGTGTCGGGAGGAAGAATTATTTTGGTTGTGGGTCCCGCAAAATACTGATTTCAAATTTATCACTTTCTGAAAATAGAGCCTACTAGTCTTCCCAAGATAGGTTTATGTTCAAGATATTAGATTCAAAATTCAGGATGTTACAGAACAAACCTGAATCTAAGCCTGCAGCTAAGAAGGCAAAGCCTCCGAAGGATGGGGTCTGCTATTTCTGCAATGAACCGGGTCATTGGAAGAGGAACTGCAAACTCAATCTAGAAGGTCTGAAAAAGAACAAGAAGGATAGCGAGGCTATCGCTTCAGGTATCTATGTTATAGATATTCATTTTTCTACTTCCTCTACATGGGTATTAGATATTGCATCTGGATCTCACATTTGTACCAATGTGCAGGGTCTCAAGGAAAGTAGAAGATTGAAGAAGGGCGAAGTTCACCTACGAGTTGGAAACCGAGCAAGAGTTGCTGCTTTAGTCGTAGGCACTTATGAATTAGTTCTACCCAATGGGCTTTTGTTAATTTTGAACAATTGCTTTTATGTTCCTGCTTTGAGTAGTAACATTATTTCACTTTCTTATTTGGATAAGGAAGGTTTCACTTCCATTACTGGGAACCGTAAATATTCAATTTATCTTAATGATGTTTTTTATGCTCATGGAGATTTGCATGCTAGTCATTATGCATTAAATTTAGAACATCCTAATAATGGACAAATCTATGACATAACTACTAAAAGGTTCAAGTCAAATGACTTGAATCCAACCTACCTATGGCATTGTCGTCTAGGCCATATAAATGAGAAACGCATTTCGAAACTCCATCAAGATGGATTTCTGAATTCATTTGATTTTGAATCATTTGATACATGTGAGTCTTGTTTATTGGGCAAGATGACAAAGGCTCCTTTTACTGGACATAGTGAAAGGGCCACTGATTTATTGGGCCTCATTCATACTGATGTATGTGGACCAATGAATATCTCTGCCAGAGGAGGTCATTTGTACTTCATTACATTCATAGACGATTTTAGTAGATATGGCTATATCTATCTAATGAAGCATAAGACTGAATCTTTTGAAATGTTCAAAATATTCCAGAATGAAGTACAAAACCTGTTAGTTCTCAATGTGTTTTGATGATTAACAACAAGTGTAAAATATGTTTTGAAGTTTCCAAGATGTTTAAAAATCATCTGATAGTTGCTTACCGCAGTATGGGTCTGCATACTGCAGTAAAGGGCCTTCCAGAAAGGAAATAATCTTTCAAGTTAAATCAATACTGCAGTATAGGTTTCTTTACCGCAGTATTGGACCTACAGAAGGTCATCAGATTTTTGAAGTTAAGTCAATACTGCAGTATAGGATGACATACCGCAGTATTGGACTTCCAGAGAACAATCCAATTTTTCTAGTTAAGTCAATACTGCAGTATGGAATGCTATACCGCAGTATTGGACTTACAGAAGGTCATCAAATTGATGATGTTAAGTCAATACTGCAGTATGTTAGTTACATACCGTAGTATTGGACTTCCAGAGAGCAACCGTATTTCTAAAACAAGCCAATACCGCAGTATAGCTTTGTATACTGCAGTATAGGGGCATCCAGAGAACAACTAAATTTCTAAGTCAAGCCAATACCGCAGTATAGGTATGTATACTGCAGTATAGGGCCAACCCGAGAGCAATCAAATTTCCTCATCCTAGTCAATAGCGCAGTATGGAGCTGCATATTACAGTAAAGGGTCATACAGAAGGCTCTCAAAATTCATAACCATTGCATACTGCAGTATAGGTTTGAATACTGCAGTATTGGGCAATCACGGGGACTCTCAACTTTGACAAAAACTCGCATACTGCAGTATGTTAGTTGCATACCGCAGTATAGAGCATATCTTTCAAAATCATTTCACGAGGTTTTTGTCTCTGGAAGTTGCTTACTGCAGTAAGACTTTGGATATTGCAGTATGGACACTTATGCGCAGTTCCATACTCCAGTATAGAGGAACATACTGCAGTATACAACGGTCAAAATTGGTTTTTGAACTACGCGAATTTGCAAATCATCATTGTTTGATCTTATTGCTTCCATAATTCATTCAATCATATTCCTAGCTATGTTTAACAAGTTTGTTGAGTGAATTTCAGCAATCACAGATGAAGATCAATGAAGGTCAAAGCCATAAAGCAAAAAGTGTACAGTGCATTAAATGCACTTCTGCAAATCAACCTATTCTCAGCTAATCCATCTGAGCACGCCTCTTAAACGTTAAAGTATACTTACTACAACAAGTAAAGTTATCTCCAACTGGCAAATCCTCAGAGAGCCACATCAGACTTCATCAAAGTCTTGGATTAGCAGAAGTTTAGAGAGAGAAGATGACCAGAACCCAAGCAAATCACTTCCAACGGTTGGAATCATCCTACAACGGTCATTTAATGTTCTCTGCCTATAAATAGAGAGCATTAACTTCTTCTCAAACTGATACACCAACTGAGAGCGAAAATTTATTAAGTGTCATTTATTGTGTTCAGCTTTCATCTGTAATAGTATCAATTTGATACTTTGTACTTCAGTTCTTATTCTATCTACTCTTTGAGAGAGTTTTCACTTGTGAAATCATTTATTGATTGTGATAACTACAAGTCAGGGGACTTGGTAGTTGGGGTGTATTGATTACAACTTGTAAGGGGGAGTGTGTTCTAGTGAGAGAACAACTCTTAGTACAGAGTGTGTAATCAATATTGTTGAGTTAGTGGATTGAAAATCCCAAGTGAGGCTTGGGGACTGGATGTAGGTCAGGAAAGGACCGAACCAGTATAAATTGCATTGTGTTTATCTTCTTCTCCTTATCCTCTCTGTTGTGCCCTATTCTGAGTGACCAAAAACAGAACAAGTTTCGAAAAATTTTAAATATACCCAATTCACCCCCCCTCTTGGGTATAAAGCTCCTGCTTTCAAAACCAACTTGGCAAAACAATTAAGGCACTTCGATCTGATCGAGGTGGTGAATATTTGAGCCAAGAGTTCATTGACCATCTTAGGAGTTGTGGGATTATCTCACAACTTACTCCTCCAGGAACACCTCAATGGAATGGTGTTTTTGAACGGAGGAATCGAACTCTACTGGATATGGTTCGATCTATGATGAGTCAAACAGACCTTCCACCTTCCTTTTGGGGCCATGCCCTGGAAACAGCTGCGTTCACACTAAATCGTGTTCCGTCAAAGGCAGTTGAGAAGACACCATATGAGATATGGACAGGGAAGAAACCCAGTTTGTCATTTCTTAAGATTTGGGGATGTGAGGTTTATGTTAAACAACAAGCCTATGATAAATTATCATCTAGATTCTCAAAATGCCTTTTTGTGGGGTATCCTAAGGAAACTAAAGGATACTACGTCTACAATCCCACCGATCACAAGGTGTTTGTCATTCGGAATGGTGTCTTTCTGGAAAAGGAGTTTATCTCTAAAAGAACCAGTGGGAGTAAGGTGAACCTCAAAGAAGTTCGAGAGTCACAGGATCATGTGGAACCACAGATGGAAACTAGAGAAGACTCACAACAAGTTGTTGAGCCTACTCAAGTAACACAAGGCCCACGAAGGTCCGATAGATCACGGCTACAGCCTCAGAGATATGGATTTCTGATTACTGGAAGTCGTGATGTTTTGCTTATTGAGCAGAATGAGCCAACAACCTATCGAGACGCTTTAGTGGGACCTAACTCTGAAAAATGGCTTGATGCCATGAAGTCTGAAATGCAATCCATGTACGACAATAAGGTATGGACCTTAGTTGATCCACCTGAGGGTGTAAAAACCATTGGGTGCAAGTGGGTTTTCAAAGAGAAAACCGACATGGATGGCAAAGTAAGTGTCTTCAAGGCACGACTGGTTGCAAAAGGATTCACTCAAACTCATGGTGTGGTCTATGATGAGACCTTTTCCCTAGTTGCAATGGCCAAGTCAATCAGAATCCTTCTTGCCATTGCATCATATTATGACTATGAGATATGGCAGATGGACGTCAAAACGGCCTTCCTTAACGGAAAGCTGCTTGAGGATGTGTACATGACACAACCTGAGGGTTTTGTGCATCCAGAGGACACTGGTAAAGTATGTAAGCTTCAAAGATCCATTTATGGATTGAAGCAGGCATCTCGGAGCTGGAATCATTGTTTCGATGAAGTAGTTAAAGAGTTTGGCTTCATTCAGAACATGGATGAACCTTGTGTTTACAAGAAGGTTAGTGGGAGCACAGTTGTATTTCTAGTGCTTTATGTTGATGACATCCTACTCATTGGGAATGACATTCCTACCTTGCAGAAGGTCAAGTCTTGGTTAGGAAAGTCTTTCTCAATGAAAGATTTAGGCGAAGCCACTTATATCCTTGGGATAGGATCTATAGAGATAGATCCAAGAGGCTGTTGGGCCTAAGTCAGAGCACATACATAGACAAGATACTGAATAGGTTCAGTATGCAGGATTCCAAAAGGGGTAACGTGCCCATGTCTCATGGCATTCATCTCAGTAAGTATCTGTGTCCTAGTACACAAGATCAAAGAGACCGCATGAGTAAGATTCCATATGCCTCTGCCATTGGATCTATCATGTATGCCATGTTATGTACTCGACCGGATGTGTCATTTGCCTTGAGTATGACCAGCAGATATCAACAAGATCCCGGTGAGGGTCATTGGACTGCTATCAAGAATATCCTTAAGTACTTAAGAAGGACTAAGGACTTATTCTTGGTATATGGTGGCTTGGAGGACGAGCTCTGTGTGACTGGTTACACAGATGCGAGTTTCCAAACTGACCAGGATGATTCAAGATCGCAATCAGGATATGTGTTCCTATTGAATGGTGGTGCGGTGAGTTGGAAGAGCTCTAAGTAGAGCACTGTAGCTGATTCTGCAACGGAAGCTGAGTATATAGCAGCATCGGATGCAGCTAAGGAAGCCGTTTGGATCAGAAAGTTCATCACTGAACTGGGGGTGGTTCCTACCATCTCAGATCCAATAGACTTGTTCTGTGACAATAACGGCGTCATTGCACAGACAAAGGAGCCTAGGTCACATCAAAGGACCAAGCACATACTCAGGCGTTTTCATCTCATCAGAGAAATCAATGAACGAGGTGATATAAACATATGCAAAGTACCAGGAGAAGACAATGTAGCAGATCCTCTCACTAAGCTGCTTACACAAGTGGCACATGAGCGTCATGCCAGGGCAATGGGAATTAGAGTAATCAATGATTGCACCTAGTGCAAGTGGGAGTCTGTTGGAAATTATGCCCTAGGGGCAATTCATTGTACTTTGGATATTTAAGTTATTTAAAGTATTCTCTTTTGTTATCATTTTCGTTTGCATGTTCGTATTGATAACTGCATCCCTGGGTAATCTTATAGATTATCCTAAATATCCCTGGTCGATCATCTACACGGGAGTGAAGATAAAATAAGACCAGTATGACTTTGATGAGGTATGGAGATACGAGTCAAAGTCATGGGTACTTGTAAGAGTACAAGGTGCTCGACCGACCCACTATGAGAAAGCTGCATGGATTAAGTCATAAGCTTATCTCATGTATAACCACGTCACGACGCTCTATGACCTGAGATCATGATGGATTCCTACATGATGAGTCACTGATCTTTGACCTGGTCAAAAGTCACCTTTGACCGGGTGATGATAAAGGCTAGGATCAGGATCAGTGGTTTTCATGCGGAGGAATGTGAGTGGTCAAGATGGGATTTGTCCCTCACATATGTAGAGAGATAATGCTGGGCCCTTCGATGGGTGAGTCTAAGAAATGTATGGCCATACTGTGATGGAAAGGAGTTTCCATTTCACTTATTAGACTACTCGAGAATCGAGAAAGCAATGGTCAAAAAAAGGAAGTTGACATTATCCATGCCTCATCCTTGACCAAATTATCGCGTGACAAAAGGGACGTGACATGGTTGTACGATAGGTAGTATCGTGTCATCGATCCCCATGTGAATTGGGTAGTTGCAATGTCTTGCTAGAGGCCGCTTGTGACTTGTGGGTTGATATAGTGTTGGCCCACTACCAATCTCATATGGGCCTACAGGGTCGCACACAAGAATAATCCAACACGGGTGAAAGTGTCCAGGTTCATTGAATCTCAGATTAATCTGAGATTAAATGAATACTAAATTTGATCTAGGATTTAGATATATATATATAATTCGAAATTAATATATATATTATAAATTGAGATTATAATATTATATATGATATTTGTTTAGTATTTAATTTATTTGATAAATTAAATATCTGAAACAAATAGAGATATTGTATCTCATTTAATTTCGAATAAAGATATCGTATATCTGTTTAATATTAAATTGAGATATGGTATCTCAGATTTAATTAAATAGATAGATATCATATCTCGGATTTAATTTATGATGATAAATTAAATCAAAAGGCTTTAAATTTGGATTTGATTTAAATTCAAAATTCGAATTTCCAAATATGGCTTTTAATATATTCAATTACATTTATGAGATAAATGTGATTGATATGTTGACCAGATTCAAAAATCCGGATTTCCAAAATTAATAAAGGATTAATTTTGGTTATATAATACGCCTATCGGGTTTAAAAAAACCTACGGGATTTTCAGTCTAGCGTATTCAGAAAAGCCGCGAGAAACCCTAGAGCAACTTGAGAGAGAGACGCACAAGAAGCGCTAGCACGCTGCCGCAACCGTGTTTGGGGATTGTTCGTGTGGATACCAGTAGAGGAAGCCGATCCAAGAGTCGACTTCTGCTGATCGAAAGAACCAGACGCGGACGTGTTGATCGCCCACCTAATCAAAGGAACGAGACGCGGACGTGTTGTTCGAGAAGGTAGCCCACCTGATCAAAGGAACGGAACGCGGACTAGTTCAACACAAGGTATGATTCGGTTTCCTTAACTCTAATTTAAACGTCATTGAGTGATCCTTCGGAAGGATTCGTAAGAAATTTTTAATCCGCTGCGTGTACGAATCCCAACAGATACTTCTTTCCTTCAACTCTTATCTCCTTCTTGATTAATCTCTATAATTCAACTTGGATTAATCTACATTAAATACAATAGTTAGTCCAAGTAGGAGATAATTATATTCAATCTTTTTGCTTATAAGAATGGCATCTATATAAGACATCATCAAAACTATGTTAGTTCTCAATGTGTTTTGATGATTAACAACAAGTGTAAAACATGTTTTGAAGTTTCCAAGAACCTTTGAAAATCATCTGTTAGTTGCTTACCGCAGTATGGGTTTGCATACTGCAGTATAGAGTCTTCCAGAAAGGCAATATTCTTTCGGGGTTAATCAATACTGCAGTATAGGTTTCTTTACCGCAGTATTGGACCTACAGAAGGTCATCAGATTTTTGATGTTAAGTCAATACTGCAGTATAGGATGACATACCACAGTATTGGACTTCCAGAGAACAATCCATCTTTTGAAGTAAAGTCAATACTGCAATATAGGTTTCTTTACCGTAGTATTGGACTTACAGAAGGTCATCAAATTGATGATGTAAAGTCAATACTGCAGTATGTTAGTCACATACCGCGGTATTGGACTTCCAGAGAGCAACCGTGTTTTTCAAATCATGCCAATACCGCAGTATAGCTTTGTATACTGCAGTATAGGGGCATCTAGAGAGCAACTAAATCTCTAAGCCAAGCCCATACCGCAGTATAGGTATGTATACTGCAGTATAGGGGCATCCAGAGAGCAACTAAATCTCTTGGTCAAGCCAATACCGCAGTATAGGTATGTATACTGCAATATAAGGCCAACCCGAGAGCAATCAAGTTTTCTCACTCAAGTAAATACCGCAGTATGGAGTTGCATACTGCAGTATAGGCTCTCACAGAAGGCTCTCAAATTTCATAACCATTGCATACTGCAGTATAGGTTTTCATACTGCAGTATTGGGCAATCACGGGGTCTCTTCTCTTTGACAAAAACTCGCATACTGCAGTATGTTATTTGCATACCGCAGTATAGAGCATTTCTTTCAAAATCATTTCGCTAGGTTTTTTGTCTCTGGAAGTTGCTTACTGCAGTAAGCCTTTGGATACTGCAGTATGCACAGTGGCATACTCCAGTATAGAGGAACATACCGCAGTATACAATGGTCAAAACTGATTTTTGAATTACATGAATTTGCAAATCATTATTGTTTGATCTTATTGCTTCCATAATTCATTCAATCATATTCCTAGCTATGTTTAACAAGTTTGTTGAGTGAATTTCAGCAATCACAGATGAAGATCAATGAAGGTCAAAGCCATAAAGCAAAAAGTGTACAGTGCATTAAATGCACTTCTGCAAATCAACCTATTCTCAGATAATCCATCTGAGCACGCCTTCTAAACGTTAAAGTATACTTACTACAACAAGTAAAGTTATCTCCAACGGGCAAATCCTCAGAGAGCCACATCAGACTTCATCAAAGTCTTGGATTAGCAGAAGTTTAGAGAGAGAAGATGACCAGAACCCAAGCTAATCACTTCCAACGGTTGGAATCATCCTACAACGGTCATTTAATGTTCTCTACCTATAAATAGAGAGCATTAATCTCTTCACAAGCTGATACACCAACTAAGAGCGAAAAATTTATTAAGTGTCATTTATTGTGTTCAGCTTTTATCTGTAATAGTATCAATTTGATACTTTGTACTTCAGTGTTTATTCTATCTACTCTTTGAGAGAGTTATCATCTTGTAAATCATCTACTGATTGTGATAACTACAAGTCAGGGGACTTGGTAGTTAGGGTGTATTGATTACAACTTGTAAGGGGGAGTGTGTTCTAGTGAGAGAACAACTCTTAGTACAGAGTGTGTAATCAATATTTGATTATAGTGGATTGAAAATCCCAGGTGAGGCTTGGGGACTGGATGTAGGTTAGAGAAAGGACCGAACCAGTATAAATCGTGTGGTGTATTGCTTCTCTCCCTCTCTTCTCTGTTTTACCCTGTGTTCATTAGTCAAAAACAGAGTAGACTCTTTAATTTTATATAAATACCCAATTCAACCCCCCTCTTGGGTATTTAGCTCCAATCTTCAAACTAATCATAACTAACATTCTCCCCCTTTTTGATGATGGCAAATACCTTAAGAAAAATATGTATGAATATAAAAATACATTAGATGCAACATATTTTTCTTGCCATTCTCTCCCCCTTATTTGTCATTAGCAAAAAGTTGAATTGTAAGTTATCAGAAAATGACCAATTTTGCATTTCAACACAAGTTAATCAGAGGCTGGCAGCAGATAAACACAAGTTGTATTCAATGAGCAAACTTCATAAATGTAGAATTGATATCAGAGAGGATAAGCACTCTGATAATCACTGATATCAGAACCAATTACTACAAAATCAGCAAAATGCAATGAAATGCAATGAGACACAACACTTAGAACCTATGCACCCTATGCATGTTTAAAAACAAATGAAACCAGATTAAAAGAGTCAAAGAAACTGATTTTCTCTCCCCGATTGAAAGTGCTTTCATTCTAAATATGAAACAAAGTAGAATGTTTTTATGAAAACAAATTTGAGAGAATTTGGAGAGGTTTTCAAGACATCTTTTACATTTAAAGCATATAGATACCAAACATGTGCAAAATTTCTACTGAATATAAAAAGATAGGGATTAGAAATGCTCATGTTGGTTTTGCAAATTGATGAACAATCTGTAAAGTCCATTTGATAGCTTTCTTTGTGATGTGCTCTGAATAGCCTTTGAGATGTGGAATGAGACTAAAATGCTGATTTCTTGAATTGCATCTCATTTGAATGAATAATGTCAGCAATTAGCTTCCATCCTTTGTCAATTTCTTCATATAGCTAATCTTGTAGAGCATTAAGAAAGGTCCTAGCACATAACAAAATCTCCTACTACAAATTGAAAACACTCTTTCCAAAAGATTTGTTAGTGCAAGCCAAATATCAAAGTATCCCTTCCTATGTGATATTTTTTAAATAAAGATAATGAAAGAAAAATATGATATTAACTCATCATCAACACTAACAGAAACATAGTGAATGCAGATGAGTATGTTTGAAAGAATTTTCTTTAAATAAAGGAGATGAGCTTTTTAAGATAAAACACATGTGAATGTGAAGCTCCCCCTTAATGAATGCATGACTGAAAATATGAAGTTTCCTTTCATGATGCCAAATAATGGTGTGACACCAAATGTTATAAGGTTTGGAAAAGTCTTTGCCCACAACATGATATCTCAGAATTGAAAAAACTTTTAAGTTTATTGAAATTGGTACAAAGTAATCACTTTTGCTTTTCATGATAACAGAAATGTTTAGAACATAAGGATCATTTTAAAATATGATTTGCTTAGGCTAAACTTCATGAAATAGGATCAAACGAATAAAACCAAATTAGTCTAGCATGATTATGATATTCAATACGTATACAATACAATACCTCACTTGAGTAATATCGTAATTACTCAAGTTCTAATCCTCTAAAGTCCATAGATGCACTACTGGATAGCTATTATCAGTTGTTCTGAATGCATCTTAGAGGTTGAAATCCCAAATGAGTTTTGTGTAGGACTTCACAGTAGTTTTTGTTCATAGTTTTTCATCAAGCTAGCATGCTCCTTATCATCTTGTGTTAGTTCTCAGAGTGTTTTGATGATCACTGACAATTGTAAACAATAGTGGAAAGATTTGACAAGTCAAGGATGTTTAAAACTCATGATTTTTCTATCTGTCAAAATAGAACTCGAGCCTATGAGTGATGAACTCGAGCCTGTATTTAACAGAAAGCATGAACTTGCAAAACCAAAGTTCAAACTTGAGACTAAACCTGAAGTTTATAATTAAACCTTTGAAAGTTCGCATGAACTCGAGCCTATAACTGTTGAACTCGAGCCTATGTTTAACAGAAAGCATAAACTTGTCAAACCAAAGATCAAACTTGAGACTGAACCTGAAGTTCAAAATTAAATCCTTGAAAGTTTGAGTGAACTCGAGCCTACCATTTAATGAACTCGAGTTCGCCATTGACAAAGTTTTTTTTTAACTTTTGAAAACCTATTACAAACTCTAAACCTCTACTCAAACCTCAAGTTTGAAAAAGTTCAAAGAAGATATTAAAGAACTCGAGCCTGTCATGATGAACTCGAGTTCATCCTTGGCAGGACAAGTTTGTTTAAACTTGAAAACAGAACATTGTCTATAAACTGGAGCCTAAACTCTTCAGACTCGAGCCTAGTTTTGACCGAGAGCCTTCAGAATATTTTAGAGAGAACTAAACTCGAGCCCAAGCTTCTCAAACTCCAGTTCAAAAGTTCCAGAGAGTAATTAGCCATTTTCAAAAGTTTCAAACTCGAGCCCACTTGTCTTAAACCTCCAGTTTGTTTTATGTTAACCCTTTTTGAAGTTCTCTAAGTAAAGAGAACTCGAGTTCATCATTAATGAACTCGAGTTCGTGTTCTTACAAACCTCAGGTTTACACACAAACCTCCAGTTTGATTTTGACAGAACCGAATTCTCAAAATGAATAAAGGCCGAACTCGAGCCTAACATTATGAACTCGAGTTCAGACCTCCAGAACAGAAAAACGCATTTAAACTCTGATATGTCAAATTTGATTCTTTCTTCATGTTTCAAGTTACCCATTGAATCTAATCATTATATCTATCTCTTATATATGTAAGTGAACTGTTCTAACAAGTTTATTTATGAGATAACAGAAAGAATTTGAAATAGACAGAGATTCAATTGGAGCAACACTTTATGCAACTTGGATTATTTTATCTTATCCTTCAAGACAAGATTAAATGCATGACAGGTTGGCATTACAGACAGTACAATCACCTCTGAAGAAAGCCAAACGTGATTATTCTAAAAACAGAATGTCATGGGCCACCAATATTCAAATGCAAAAGCTACAAACACCCAAATCTGGAAAGTAGCAACAGAATATTACCCATCAGCTTCTGCAGTACCTTTACACATGGAAGAACACTCACAACAGTCACATTTTCGAATGGGAACAAGCTTCAGTGGATTATTAACGTTCAAATGGTTCAAACAATTATAAATGACTGAGGAACTGAAGCCAAACAGACACATCTGATGAACAACTACTCTACTCGAAAATAATCATCCTGAGTTGTTCTTTTCATTAGGCTGTATCTTTGATACATTGTACTTCAGTATTTATCTTATCTACTCTTTGAGAGAGTCTTTCTTGTAATCATTCATTGATTGAGATAACCACAAGTCAGGGGACTTGGTGGTTGGGAGTATTGATTGCATCTTGTAAGGGGGAGTGAGTTCTAGTGAGAGAACTACTCTGAGTACAGAGATTGTAATCAAGTCTTGTGAAGTTAGTGGATTGAAAATCCCAAGTGAGGCTTGGGGACTGGATGTAGGTCAGAGAAAAGGCCGAACCAGTATAAATTGATCCGTGCAAAGCTTCTCTACTCCTCTCTTCATTTATCCTCTGCTTTAACTTGCCCAAAACAGAGCCAAGTCTCTAAAATTTTATAGATACCCAATTCACCCCCCCCCCCTCTTGGGTATCAAGGTCCATTCTTTCATTTGGTATCAGAGCTTGGTCTTCTCAAGAGAGTCTAACAGCTCGAGAAGGATCATTATGGAAGGAATTCTTCCCGATGGAGCCTCTATCAACAGACCACCTGGTTTCAATGGAGAGCACTACTCATTCTGGAAAGCCAAGTTCAAAGTCTTTGTCATGGCTACTGAATATGGACTATGGAGAGTATTTGAAAGAGGAGATTACACTCCTACAACTATGGAAGATGGTGTGAGAATTCCAAAGCTTGAAGAGGAATATGATGACAATGATCGAAGGAACATCACACTCAACAGTAAGGCAGTTCTACTTCTCCAAAGTGCATTAAGTCAACAAGAATACTTCCGGATTTGCACACTTCCATCTGCAAAGCATATGTGGGATGCACTAGAAATTGCTCATGAAGGGACAGCAGGTGTAAAGCAAAATCGTGTAAACACCCTCATGACAGAATATGATCTCCTTAGAATGAAGTCCGGCGAATCCATTGGTGAATTTCAACTTCGCTTCACTCATCTCATAAATCAACTTGCTGCACTTGGTAAAGACTATGATCAGTCAGTCCAAGTAAGAAAAATTCTCAATGTTCTCAACAAGGAATGGGAGGCCAAAGTCACAGCAATAGAAGAAGCTAGAGGAGAATCAATGACTTCTGTGGCTGCTCTATTTGGTAGCCTCTCAGAATATGAAGCAAAAATCAAGTTCAAAAAAGGACTTGACGAGGTACATGGGAAAAGCAAGGGATTGGCTCTTAAAACAGCCAAGGAAGCAAGAGATTCTGATAATGAAGAAGATGAGGAAGATGAAGATGAAGAAATCGGTATGTTGGTCAGGCGCTTCAAGAAATACTTCAAGAGAGACCAAGGATTCAAAAGGTTTCAGAAAGGAAGCTCAAGTCATGAAACAAAGAAACCAATCATCTGTTATGAGTGCCAAAAGCCTGGACACATCAAGTCTGAATGTCCTTTGCTGAACAACACCAACAAAGAGAAGGACAAAAAGAGCTTCAGCAAGTATAAAAAGAAAGCATACATTTCAAGCATATGGGGTGATAGCTCTTCAGATGAGGATGAAGAGGTTGAAGATGAAAAGGCAAACATATGCCTAGTAGCTCAAGAACAACAAGATGATGATGAGGTATATGACTCAAAACCTTCCTATGATGAACTTGTTGATGAATATTATCTTGTGCAAAAGGAATTTGAGAAACTCGCAGAAAAATACTTAGCTTTGAAAAAGAAAAATATCACTCTTGTACTACAAATTGAAAAACTATCTTCTTCTAAAATTTTGATTTGTCAGGAATGCCCTGAATTAAAACAGAAGAATGTAAATCTTACAAAAGCACTTGAAACATTTACTAAGGGCAGTGAAATGCTTAATGTAATTTTGAAACAACAAAGATTTGTAAATGATAGGTCAGGTATTGGTTACAAACCAAATTCTGATAAGAAGAAAGGTAAAAAGAAGAGTGGTCAAAAATCTTACATGAACTACTTTACAAAAACAGTTCACTCCTCAAATCCCTTTGCACATTGTGATTATTGCAATAGGAAGGGCCATTCAACTTCATCTTGTTTTCATAAGAGGGAAGGAAAAATTAAACCTATAGGAAACTATAAATGGGTACCAAAAGGAACTTATGTTCTCAAGGTGCAAGCTAACCCAAAAGGACCCAAGAAAAGTTGGGTACCTAAAACTTGATCCCATTGTGATTTGCAGGTTTGTCTTAGAGCATCAAGACCCAACAAATGGTATATTGATAGTGGATGCTCAAGACACATGACTGGTGATAAAACCAAATTCCTTACAATTAAACCAAAAGATGGTGGTAGAGTCACCTTTGGAGGAGACCAATCAGGAAAGATTGCTGGCATTGGTGAGATTGGAAGTAGTGATGGTCCACTCATCAAGGATGTCTATCTAGTAGAAGGATTGTGTCACAATCTCCTAAGTGTGAGCCAAAGCACTGATAAGGGTAACTTAGTTATCTTTGATTCTGATGAATGCTTTATTGTCAAAAAGGATTTGATTCCCATAGAAAATTTGAAAACTAAAGCCTTGTTTAGAGCACCTAGAGATGGCAATTGTTATACACTTAACCTCTCTAGTAATACCTCCGTGTCAGAAAAATGTTTTGTAAGTAACTTGGATGAAAGTTGGTTATGGCACAAAAGATTAGCTCATGTGAACATGTCTCAACTTGACAAGTTGCTGAAAAAGGATTTGGTTATTGGTATTCCAAAATTGAATTTCAAAAATGATAAGATATGTGATGCTTGCCAAAAAGGAAAACAAACCAAATCATCCTTTAAAACGAAGAATGAGATTTCTACTACCAGACCCCTTCAATTACTTCATATGGACTTAGTTGGACCAGCTAGAGTTAGAAGTCTTGGTGGAAATTTATACACTTTGGTCATAGTTGATGATTATTCTAGATTCACATGGACAATTTTCTTATCATCTAAAGATGAAACATTTGATCAATTTGTTGTATTTGCCAAGAAGGTCCAGAACGAGAAAGGTTTTTCAATTTCAGGTATACGAACCGACCATGGTGGAGAATTTGAGAACAACGCCTTTGCTGAGTTCTGTGACAACACGGGGATTGATCACAACTTTTCAGCACCAAGGACACCACAACAGAATGGTGTTGTGGAGAGAAAGAACAGAATACTCACTGAGATGGCAAGAGCAATGTTGAGTGAAAACAACACATCACAAGTATTTTGGGCTGATGCCATGAGCACTGCATGCTATATCTCCAATAGAGCTTACTTAAGGAAGAAGTTGAACAAGACTCCTTATGAGCTCTACAAAGGGAGAAAGCCAAATCTCAGCCACCTTCACATTTTTGGTTGCAAGTGCTATGTGCACCATAATGGTAAAGAGAATCTTGGTAAATTTGATTCTAAGGCTGACTTAGCGATATTTATTGGTTATTCTAATAGAAGCAAAGCATATAGAGTTTTTAACGCTAGAACTAAAGTTGTAGAAGAATCAATACATGTTGTGTTTTGTGAAAATGATTCTAACAGATCTTTGGATGATGAAGAAGAAAACATTTGCAAAAATCAATTCTTTTCAAAAACTACCCCTTCCTCTGAAAATTATGAAAATGTTTTTGAAGCTGATCCTGAAAACAGTTTAGAAAATCCTGATCAGACTCAGCCTAGAGCTTGGAAATATATAAGGAATCATCCTATAGACCAAGTTATAGGTGATATTAATCAAGGAGTAAGAACCAGAAGAAGCACGTTAAATGAAGTAACCTTCTCTGCATTTATTTCACACATTGAACCCTCTAGAATAGAAGAAGCCCTTTCAGACAATGATTGGGTGATAGCTATGCAAGAGGAATTACATCAATTTGACAGAAATCAAGTTTGGGACTTGGTACCTAGGCCTAAAGACCATCCGGTCATTGGCACCAAATGGGTATTCAAAAACAAACGTGATGAATCTGCAATCATAGTCAGAAATAAGGCAAGACTAGTTGCCAAAGGTTACAATCAAGAAGAAGGAATTGATTATGAAGAAACTTATGCTCCAGTGGCAAGATTGGAAGCCATAAGGGTTCTTCTAGCCTTTGCTTGTGTTAAAGGAATAAAACTCTTTCAAATGGATGTTAAAAGTGCCTTTTTAAATGGTTTCATACAAGAAGAAGTTTATGTTGAACAACCTCCTGGTTTTCGAAATGAAAATTATCCAGATCATGTTTTTCGTCTCAAGAAAGCTTTATATGGTCTTAAGCAAGCTCCTAGAGCTTGGTATGAGCGATTAAGCAAATTTCTTCTTGATCAAGATTTCGTTAGAGGGAAAGCTGATACAACTCTTTTTATTAAAACTAATAAGCTAAATGAAATTTTAGTTGTTCAAATTTATGTGGATGATATCATATTTGGAGCTTCTAATGATACTCTGTGTGAAGAATTTGCAAAGAAAATGCAGGGAGAATTTGAAATGTCAATGATGGGAGAACTAAATTATTTTCTTGGATTGCAAATCAAGCAAAGGAAGGATGGAATTTTCATATCCCAAACCAAGTATCTGAATGATCTCTTAAAGAAGTTTGGAATGGATCAATGCAATGGTGCTGATACTCCCATGAGTGCAACTACTTCTTTGGATGCTGATGAAGAAGGCAAGGACTTTAACATAACAAAGTATAGAGGAATGATTGGGTCATTACTCTATCTTACAGCAAGCCGCCCCGACATTCAATTCAGTGTGGGGATGTGTGCAAGATTCCAATCTGCTCCAAAAGAGACACATGCTGAACATGTGAAAAGAATCTTTAGATATCTTGCTGATACTAAGACTCTTGGCTTATGGTTTCCCAAAGGACAACCAGAACACTTAGTAGCATATTCAGATTCAGATCATGCTGGATACAAGACAGATAGGAAGAGCACAAGTGGACAATGTGAATTCTTTGGTGGCTCACTTGTGTCATGGTTCAGCAAGAAACAAACCACTGTTGCTGTATCATCTACTGAAGCTGAGTATGTGGCTGCCTCAAGTTGCTGTGCTCAAGTGTTATGGTTAAAACAACAACTCGCTGATTTGGGAGTGTACTTGAAAGAAATTCCAATACTATGTGACAACACAAGCACAATAAGCTTGGCCAAGAATCCTGTGCAACATACAAGAACCAAACACATTGATGTGAGACATCATTTCATCAGGGATCATGTTCAGAAGAAGGATGTCAAAGTCATGTTTATCCCAACACATCTCCAACTTGCAGACATTTTCACAAAACCTCTTGCAAAAGAACAATTTAATTTCATAAGAAGAGAATTGGGAATGGTAAACCCCAATGAACTGTAAGTATTTCTCACTCATTTTAATGTTAGTTATGGTTTTGATAATGATTGATTACTGACTTAAGCATCGGAGTATCTAGAAGTGTCTTATGCAGGATGCTCTTATCTCAAATTTGCTGAAGTTATGACCGAACTCGAGCCTGACAAGAAAGAACTCGAGCTCGAGAGAGACTGGAAGTAGTGAAAGGCAAAAACAAGAATGAACTCGAGTTCATTAGTGAATGAACCTCAAGTTCATTTTTGGCAGAGAGCAAGGCTGGATCTCAGGCATGACGAACTCGAGCCCATAAGTGACGAACTCGAGTTCGTAAATCACAGAGAGCAACCTTGGAGGAAAGTCATCCTGAACTCGAGCTCGTAAGTGAGAACCTCAGGTTCACGAGGAAGTTCAAGAGTTCTCAGCACACTCTTGAAGTCCAGGTAAGCAAATTTTAATGACGAACTCGAGCTTGAAAGGTGTGAGCTCGAGTTCATCACGAACTCTATATATACTACAGTTACAAACTTTTCACTTCACTCTTCACACACCTCCGGTTTGCCCTAGTCCTCTGCGTCTTTCTCATCATCTTCTTCCTCTGTTTTCTGCGAAAATGGCCTCTCAATCCACAAATCCCAAAGACACAAACCCTAACCCTTCTCAATCTGTTTCTCAAACTCAATCTGAACGCCCTGTCCGCACAAAAAAGCGCTCTTCCCGCCTACAAGATGGAATTGACAAATTCGTTAGAGGAGTTGACGGCGAAAATACTCAAACTCCTCCTTCCAGACCGAAAGGAGTTGTAATTGGAGAAGAGAGAACGAAGAAGAGGCATGATCCCGAGCCTCCTGTCCAAGGAAGAGGTAAAGCCCCTCAGCCAGCTGCTCCTCTGAGGGAAAAACAACCCTTCAAGAGAAAGAAAACCGCGGGTATCCACTCTGTTCCCACTCCCGGTCAAGGTAGTGGTCAAGCTGAACCTCAATCTCAGGAACAAGGGACTCCTCAGGTATCTCAGCCCTTACCTGCAATTTTAGAAATTTACAAGCATAAGAGGTGCCCAGAAGGTTTCAACATAGAACCATGTAGAATGACAGCAGAAGAGGGTGTTTTATTCAAGAAAAAATATGATGAAAAGAAGAAATTCTGTCCTATAGTCTTTGTAGATTTAGCTAAGCTAAAAGAAGAATGTAATTTGGATTTGAGCCCCTGGATGAATCAATTTGAGTCCTTAATTTCAATCAAGGCTGCCTATAGTCCCAAACTTGTGAAAGTCTTTTACTTTCACATGAAATCTGATAATGTGCTAAATTCAGATGGTGATTTAGTAGAAGAAAGAATTGTCACAAAGGTTAGAGGTCAGAAAATCACAATTACTCCTAACTATCTGAACTCTATCCTACAAATCTCAAACCCTCCTAAGCCTGAAACTCACAGATATAAGCAACAGGCTATATTTAGTTTACTCAGACCTGATGAACCTATTCCTAATACCCTTGAGATACTGAATTTCACCCCAGCTGCCATGCCTCTGAGAAACCGAGCCATCTGGTACATTTATTCCAGGAATCTTCTTCAGAAGGGAGGCAACTTTACACACTTTGCCAAGAAAGATTTTAACATCTTCGCCTCCATTCTAGACCAACAACCTCAGAATGTAGGTTACTGGCTCTTTCAAGAAATAGCAAAATTTGCTTTTCACTCACGCCAGTCATCCCAGATTCCCTTTGCCAGCCTGGTTTCAGTAATTCTATTTCATGAGAAGATTTGGCACTTGGCTGAGAATGACTCTCCTCAATTTCCAACTGAATTTGGACAGCACATCATGAACTTGATGCAAACTCACAGGCCTGAGTACTCAGATCAGTCCAGAGCCCCAAAGAGGTCCAAGCCAGCTACATCCAGAGCCACACAGTCCAGAGCTGAAGAAGCTCAGAGTGCTCCTCCACCTCCTTCTGATTTTAATGTCAGAGTTCAAGAAATTGTGGACAAGGCCGTATCTGATCTAATAGAAGGAATTGAACTAGCTGTAGGGAAGCTAGTTGCTGAAGTGAACAAGGGTCACAATAACCTGGTGGATGCTCAAGAAGCCTTCAGAGTTGAACAAGAAGCACTGAAGACTCAAGTCAATGAACAGACCTCTACTATGTCCACCTTATTGGTTACAATGATGAACCTAAGCGATAAGATGGACAAGATCTTAAAGTCTCAGTCTCCGGATGCTTCTACCTCTGTACCTGCCCCAGACTCAGAACCTGCTCACGCTCAGCCTGCACAGACACCTCCTTCTGCTCCTACACCTTCGACCTTCACATCCTATGCTGAGCCACTAGCCATAGTACCCTATGTCCAAATTGAACCTATCTCTTCTTCCCCTCCTTTTGATGATGCCAAAGGGGGAGAAAGTGTGGAGTGAATATTGATTGTTTTGTAACTTTTGTAGTCATTTTGGAATTATGTGAATTTTTTTTTTTTTTTTTTTTGGTCTTAAAGTTTATCTCTGATAATTTGGTTAAGTCTCTGATAATCTGCAAAATTTTTGTTTCACAAAACAAATCCTTGATATTCTGCTTCTAATATATGTTTTCTGTCAATTTGATCACAAGCTGAATTTCAAAATAAATTTCAAACTAAGTTTCCCAATCAATTGTTTACAAGTGTTGTCATCATCAAAAAGGGGGAGAATGTTAGTTCTCAGAGTGTTTTGATGATCACTGACAATTGTAAACAATAGTGGAAAGATTTGACAAGTCAAGGATGTTTAAAACTCATGATTTTTCTATCTGTCAAAATAGAACTCGAGCCTATGAGTGATGAACTCGAGCCTGTATTTAACAGAAAGCATGAACTTGCAAAACCAAAGTTCAAACTTGAGACTAAACCTGAAGTTTATAATTAAACCTTTGAAAGTTCGCATGAACTCGAGCCTATAACTGTTGAACTCGAGCCTATGTTTAACAGAAAGCATAAACTTGTCAAACCAAAGATCAAACTTGAGACTGAACCTGAAGTTCAAAATTAAATCCTTGAAAGTTTGAGTGAACTCGAGCCTACCATTTAATGAACTCGAGTTCGCCATTGACAAAGTTTTTTTTTAACTTTTGAAAACCTATTACAAACTCTAAACCTCTACTCAAACCTCAAGTTTGAAAAAGTTCAAAGAAGATATTAAAGAACTCGAGCCTGTCATGATGAACTCGAGTTCATCCTTGGCAGGACAAGTTTGTTTAAACTTGAAAACAGAACATTGTCTATAAACTGGAGCCTAAACTCTTCAGACTCGAGCCTAGTTTTGACCGAGAGCCTTCAGAATATTTTAGAGAGAACTAAACTCGAGCCCAAGCTTCTCAAACTCCAGTTCAAAAGTTCCAGAGAGTAATTAGCCATTTTCAAAAGTTTCAAACTCGAGCCCACTTGTCTTAAACCTCCAGTTTGTTTTATGTTAACCCTTTTTGAAGTTCTCTAAGTAAAGAGAACTCGAGTTCATCATTAATGAACTCGAGTTCGTGTTCTTACAAACCTCAGGTTTACACACAAACCTCCAGTTTGATTTTGACAGAACCGAATTCTCAAAATGAATAAAGGCCGAACTCGAGCCTAACATTATGAACTCGAGTTCAGACCTCCAGAACAGAAAAACGCATTTAAACTCTGATATGTCAAATTTGATTCTTTCTTCATGTTTCAAGTTACCCATTGAATCTAATCATTATATCTATCTCTTATATATGTAAGTGAACTGTTCTAACAAGTTTATTTATGAGATAACAGAAAGAATTTGAAATAGACAGAGATTCAATTGGAGCAACACTTTATGCAACTTGGATTATTTTATCTTATCCTTCAAGACAAGATTAAATGCATGACAGGTTGGCATTACAGACAGTACAATCACCTCTGAAGAAAGCCAAACGTGATTATTCTAAAAACAGAATGTCATGGGCCACCAATATTCAAATGCAAAAGCTACAAACACCCAAATCTGGAAAGTAGCAACAGAATATTACCCATCAGCTTCTGCAGTACCTTTACACATGGAAGAACACTCACAACAGTCACATTTTCGAATGGGAACAAGCTTCAGTGGATTATTAACGTTCAAATGGTTCAAACAATTATAAATGACTGAGGAACTGAAGCCAAACAGACACATCTGATGAACAACTACTCTACTCGAAAATAATCATCCTGAGTTGTTCTTTTCATTAGGCTGTATCTTTGATACATTGTACTTCAGTATTTATCTTATCTACTCTTTGAGAGAGTCTTTCTTGTAATCATTCATTGATTGAGATAACCACAAGTCAGGGGACTTGGTGGTTGGGAGTATTGATTGCATCTTGTAAGGGGGAGTGAGTTCTAGTGAGAGAACTACTCTGAGTACAGAGATTGTAATCAAGTCTTGTGAAGTTAGTGGATTGAAAATCCCAAGTGAGGCTTGGGGACTGGATGTAGGTCAGAGAAAAGGCCGAACCAGTATAAATTGATCCGTGCAAAGCTTCTCTACTCCTCTCTTCATTTATCCTCTGCTTTAACTTGCCCAAAACAGAGCCAAGTCTCTAAAATTTTATAGATACCCAATTCACCCCCCCCTCTTGGGTATCAAGGTCCATTCTTTCATCTTGGTTTAAACCTCTTGCTAGTGATGGAATGTCACCCAAGTGATGCCGCAGAATTTGCAGACATAGCCATTGAAATGAACTATTCTGTTTGCTTTCTTTGTATCCCTCAACAGAACATTTCGGTTAGCTCCTGCAAAAACATGTGTCTTTTGGTGCTCAATGATTCTTGAGTCCACACAGGATTAGACATCACAACTCTAATGCTCTTATAGAATTAAATCATGTGATTTTTGAGCAAAGAGTAAAACAATCAAGATCAACACATAGTTTTACCCAAATAAGATCATGCCAATGAATCGAATAGGGTAACAACTAAATGATTCCAAAAATGTTATTTCTCAATGACAATTTGTAAACAAACTTTATGTAGAAAAGATGTCATTGATAAAATTCGTGTAAATTTGAGCATAGAAGATCTTATTCATAAGGATAAGCATTTATCAATTCACAGCTCATGAATGAGATCAGATTTTTCAAGAAGGATGATGAAATGTGCAAAGTGTTTCAAAAATGTGATGAGACATTATGAAATCAGTACTTTTCATACATGAAAGATTTTTGAAACATGTTTGAAAACAATGCTCACTATAAATATGATGGAAGCCAATAGATTTAATGAATACATCAACATGCTTCAGATTTGGAGAACATGTTGAACATTGAAGCTAACATGTTGAAGAATTTTCTGAAAAGTCAAAGTCATGAAAGTAAAGCATTATCAAGACATGCTTAGCACAACATATATAAGCTTAATGACTTTGCTATTGACCAAGAGATAATCTTGCCTTAGAGAGTAGAGTCTTGAACATATAAGAACATTCAAGGCAAGAATATGAATATACATAAATAGTTACTCGAGACATGCATGGAGATAAATTTGATGCATTTGAGTAACACAAGGAGTATTAGGAATCATAGACTATGAAACACAGACTCTTTAGTCCAAATGACTAGAGTTTCAAAGAATTATCCTATAAAGTTATTCCATATAATGGTTAATGCACATGATGCATTAATGAACATTCATAATATTTGGAATAGCTTAATCAATAAGGTTTTAAGCATAAGTTTTCACATACTGAATTCATTTCTGGAAATTAGCTTGAGCCTCATATATGATTCACTTATTCGACATGAGGTCTTACCATTTAGAGAATGAAACATAAGACTTCAAGCAAAACATTGAATTCTAAAGATCAATATGTGAAAGATAATGAAAACTCAATTAGAGAGGTCTGAAGCATATTCAACATTCAAAAACACTATAAACTTCCAATTTGAAACATCATTTGAATGTAATCAAAGTATGAATATTTTCAAAATCATGTGTATGCATTTTCACAAAACAGAGTGATTTCAAATTCAAACAATATTTTTGTATTGCGCATATCAAAAAATAAACTCAGATTGTTGATCATCCAACTTGAGTTAAGAAATGATTTGAAGGAGGTTTGATGGGAATTTATGGAGGTTTGAAGAAGGATTGTAACAATTTCAGAGTGAGAGGAAGAGAGAACGACGTGATACTTAGGGCTCTACTTGAGTAAACGATCGAGTAATGAACAGTCACAACGTTTCAGTTATATATAGCCAGACACCTTAACTCGAGTTGAGCTACGCTTACTCGAGTCACCAATACTTGACTATCCTACTCGGGTTAAGAGTCAAGTATACTTACCTGGACTTCAAAAATGTACTGTGAATTTTTGAATTTCTGATGACTTAACTCGAGTAGACTCTCCCTGACTCGAGTTGGCTTTTGGCATGCTTTCAGCATTGGCCTCTGTCTGATCCTTAACTCGAGTTAAGCATTGCTTACTCGAGTCAATCAGCCTCTTTAATCAGGTGTGTGCTCTCTGCCTTTTGGTTAACTCGAGTCACCACTTCCTTACTCGAGTAAGGCTTCTCTGAACATCAGACTTTCGCTTTCTGCAGCTTCTGTACTCGAGTGCCAACCTCTTTACTCGAGTCTACAACCTCTGATACATCAGAGTATCTTGCAAAAACAATGGCTATACACTCCGAAGCTGAAGTTAGTAAAAATTAATCATCAAAAACATAACTAACATTAAGTGGAAGCAGTTCATAACCTATTGGGATTGACCATTCCCAAACTTTCTCATTATACAATCGAATTTCTCTTAGATGAATATGTTACTTCAAAGTAGAATGTGTATCACAGATAATCCTATTATAAATGTGAATATAAATAAGGGAATATGTGATACAAAGAAATTCATTTTTCAATGACAATTTGTAAATACATTCATATAGAGAATATATCATTGATATGAGCTTTTCATAAACTATGCAGATAATTATCAATATCTCAAATATCTTTTCAAATTGTGATAATACTTTATAGAATTGAGATGTTGATGATATGAAAACTCATGGTTAAGGATATGCTCAGAAAATCAATGTATCCACTAAATATAGCTGAAAGGAAATTCCAATTTTGTAATATCATTTGAATGTAGTCAAGACATGCATATTTTCAAAAACATTGGAATGCATTTTCAAAAACACATAATGGATTGTAATTCAATACAAGTTACTGACTTGTGTATTTCAGAAACTTTAAAATCAACTAATTATGCATAAATTCGCTTGTGATCCATTAGCAATCTTGAAAACACTTTGATAATCACAAATGATTGATTGCCTAATGGTGTGCAGTGTTGGACAAGTATACATTACCCAAATATGTATTTCACATAAACTCAATACAGGGTAAGATTAGATATCACCATAATTTCCTTTATCCTTGTTAAAGCTTGTTGGAATTAATTGATGCTGATATCTTGCTTTGACATTCATCAAGCATAGCTTCTTCAGCTTTCTCAAGAATCTGAGTTATCTCACCATGTAGTTGCTTTCTTGAGAAGCCTTCCTTGTTCCTACAATACTAAATGATTCTTTTTCTTCCTTGGTATCCAATTTTACTTGGATCCATTAATTGTTAGTATGTAGAAACAAAATTCACATGCTCTAAGAATGTAATCAACTTATGATAGTTAAGCATGGTGAATTAAACACAACTTTATGCATGAAGGATGTATATTTTTTAATTCATAAAGTGTGCATAAAGAGTTAAGCTATTGAACATCGTAGACTATATATATCAATAAATCTATCGAACATATTTTCAATTTCAAAAATCGTTTTCAATGTTCATTCCTACTATCCGATGTGTAAAACCTCAATAAATATTCTAGATAATAGAGTAGGAGGTTTTACCAACATGTACCCTTTCCTTAGGTACTTGGAAGATTGGCTTTGCATACTCGTTGACTCTTTGGTGTCTGCAAAGTCTTCACATAAGGTACAGTCTTCAAGTATCTTCCCTTTGATACTTGAGATGTTCTCTTCTTTTTGTTCTCCTCAAGGTAGTTGTACGGTATTCTCTGGTAGTTTGTTCTTGAGGGAAAATACACTCTTCTTGCTAGTACCCTTTGCTTCTTTTGATGTTTAAGACTTGTAGATTCAGCAATGGGTGCCATGTGAGTTCTCTTGCTTGATGTAGATTCTATAATCTCCTTCTTTGGTGCATGAGGAACTCTTGACTTCTTTTTCCTCTTAGTACCTTTATGTCCATTCTCTTTGGAATCTATTTGCACACACAAAGCACTAGAAGGACATTTTGGTACCCATTTATACTTGGGTCCTTGATAGTTAGTATTGGACCTTGATTGTCCTTTAGGAACCCATAGAAATTTATTTCTCACTTTAGAATTTCTCCGAATATAGCGTGAGTGAGAAATATGTCCAGATTTTCCACAATAATTGCAAGTAATATGATCATGCTTGTTCTGAACAACTTTGCAAGAATTATGTGGTTCTAGTGAATGCAATTTTGAGTGATTCATGTTTGTGCATTCTTTCTTCCCATATGGTTTTCCAGCATGTTGTATCAAAACATTCTTGCTTTTGAAATTGGAATCAACAATGGGTTGAAAAACAATTTTATGAGAAAGTTCAAAATCATTTTTCTTAACTACACAAGGAGAATTGGAATTGTTTACCACTTGTGCATCTTGAGCTTTAGACAATGGTTGATCACAATCTTCCATGAGCTCTCCTTGGGAATCATCTTTCTCTTGTTCCTTTGTGTTGACTGGATCTTGGGAGTATTCAATGATTTCTCCTTCTTCATTCTCCACTTCCAATTGTTCATCAAGTGAGGATACATCGTTTGTAATTTCAGATGAACTATCAACACTTTCAACTTCAACACAATTGTTAGAAGCATAAATAGAATCAAGAGTGTCCCAAATTTCTTTAGCACTAGAGTAAAACTTGATTTTCTGAAAATCATTTTCAGTTAAAGTACAACGAAGGATTTTCATTGCTCTAATGTTCAAAGAAAACATCTTCATTTCTTTTTCTGTCCAATCCTTTCTTGGTTTGAAATCAAAAACATTTGTAAAAGCATTCCACATATAAAAATCAATTGCTTTGATAAAACTAGTCATTCTAGCTTTCCAAAACCAAAAATCAATATTTCTAAAAAGTGGTGGAATGGTAAAATCAAAACCTTCTGAAAACAAAGAACACCCGAAATCAGCCATTAAAACTCTTGAGACGGTTAAGTCCTTTAAACAAGAGCCTTGCTCTGATACCAAATGTAAGTTCCGGCTGAACCCAAGAGGGGGGTGAATTGGGTGAAGTATAAAAACTTTGGAAAACTTTGAAACTCTTTTTGCAACACACTGAAATCAGTTTACAAGGTAATAACCATACATTTAAATATGTATACGCATTCAAATATATATGTGCTGGAAATGAAAGAGATAAGGGAAGAGAATGTGCAAACAGATTTATACTGGTTCGGCCCTCCTTGACCTACGTCCAGTCCCCAGGCACCTCCTGAGATTTCAATCCACTATTTCCCTCAAGCTTTAATCGGGTACTTGAGAACCGCTACAATCCCACAAGTTTAGCTGGGCACTTGTGCAGCCATTTACAAATCTCTTACAGAGATACTCCCCCTCACACACGTAAGGATACACCGCTTGATTACACACTCTGTACTCGAAGTAATCCTCTCACTAGGATTCACTCCCCCTTACAAGTTGTAATCAATACAATGTATATCCCGCTCAAGATTCCCCAATCTTGAGTAACTCTCAGAAAGATAATGTGTTTACAATAATTTTCCTCTCAAAGAAATGGATAAGTAATCACTGAAGTACAGATACAAATCTTTTCACACTCTAAGCTATTTTGACATGGAAAACAGAGTGAGAAGGATAAAGAAGCAAAGTATCAGCATTTTGGCATTGTAATCTTATGTCTCTACCTTTTTCTGCTTGAATCCTTGGTCTTTTATAGGTAGAGAATGATATATGACCGTTGAGAAGATTCTGTGACCGTTGGATAGAGAAACTAGCCGTTAGAAACTAGCCGTTGGAGCTTTTGCACGGCTTTCGATGTTCTTGCACAAATCTGATTTCCTTCGTTTTGATCATCTGAAACTCACCAATAAAGTGGTTAAACATGTCTAGGAACATTAGAGATTAATCCTGGGAAGTATTAAGATCAAACAAGAAGGCATTGCAAATTCGTCAGATTTGAAATTCTGAAGTTCACGTTCAATACTTGAGTCTTTACTCGAGTTAACAAAACTCTACTCGAGTCAACTTCAGTTATAAAAAAAAAAAAACTCTGGAGCTCTCGGTATGACCTTTTACTCGAGTTAGCATATCTCTACTCGAGTTGGAAAGCTCTTTGAAAAACCATGTTTGCTCTCTGTAAGTCCTTTACTTGAGTTAGCATATCTTAACTTGAGTCAGCATCACTTAAAAACTTTGATTTCTCTCTGGAAGACTTTTTACTCGAGTCAGCATATCTTAACTCGAGTCAGCATCACTTAAAAACAACTTTGATTCCTCTCTGGAAGTCCTTTTACTCGAGTCAGCATATCTTAATTCGAGTCAGCAATGTAAAATGCATTTGAGCAACTTCCTGAACTGACTGTCAACTTCTGAGGGCCATATCTCTCTGGTTCGAGCTCCGATTTGGTCCGTTCAACTCTTTCTGGAAAACTCTGTGTGTCTAGTTTCCAATGGCACCGATTTGAGCTCAATTGGATTTGTAGTTTGTGAGATATACCCAAAATACCGAAGGCTGTTCCTGACTGTGACGTTGATCTTTGGGTCAACTTGTAAAATTCATCAATTATTCATCTGAGCTCCTTTGGGCATGAATTTTTGTCAGCAATACGTGTTGGATGTCTAGTTTCCAATGCTTTTGGTTTCGTCTCAATCAGATCTCTGGTTTGTGAGATATCATCAAATTACCAGACGTCGCCCGTGCTTAACGTGAACAGAGTAGAACAGAGTTGCTGATCATCGTTGCTTACTCGAGTCAACACTTCTTTACTTGAGTCAAGCTTCGTCCAGAGACACCAGAGATGCTGAAAACACTGTATACTCAAGTATAAGATCCCTTACTCGAGTCAAGAGTTCCTAACTCGAGTCAAGACTTGGTAACTCGAGTATTCTTCATCCAAAAGCTGATTTTTACTGTCTTCAACCCCAAATTGAGCTATTTGAACTTCCATATGATCTTGGAGTCTTCTAGCATCAATATAAGAACTTGAAAACTTATATTCTCATTTCATTCATCAAGTTCTTCCTTCTTTCTTCTCTTTTCTTGATCATTCTTGATAATGCAACTCTTTCTTCAGCCTTGAATGCTTCTTATTTATTTGGTCTCTTTTCTTCTACTTGGTTATCACCAAAACCCATTGATAACATCTTGCTTTGTTGATAACCTCTGCAGATACTTCTTTCCTTCAACTCTTATCTCCTTCTTGATTAATCTCTATAATTTAACTTGGATTAATCTACATTAAATACAATAGTTAGTCCAAGTAGGAGATAATTATATTCAATCTTTTTGCTTATAAGAATGACATCTATATATGACATCATCAAAACTAATCATAACTAACAGTGAGAAGTGAGGAAGAACAATGAGCAAATCTAGCTAGTTTCTCTTATTTTATTTTACGCTTTGAATAAGACATTTTTATTTAAGTTTGGATTTAAGTTAATGTAATAAAGTAGCCTTGCACTTGTCTCAAGTGTGGCGGTAACACTTCCCAAATTTGATTATTTTGAATTTCAGTAATTATTTATATAAATTATTGCAATTTTATGTTATTATAATTGTTAGAAATTTGGGGGTGTTACACTAAGAGAATGTTTGAAATTTCTTAACGGTTAGTTTGAAGCTTCACTAACGGTCATTTATGGAGTTCAACTATAAGTATGAAAAGCATTCAATTTGGATCTAACAACCAACTACGATATCATTCATTACTTAGTTATTGCTCATTACTACTTTCTGAGATATCTTTTGATATTCAATTCTTCATCGTTTCATATATCTACTCTATGAGAGAGTAATTATCATTCAATTATTTGTTGCAAAATCTCAAGGTAATGGGACCTTAAGTGTGGTTGTCTGATTACAGTTGTAAGGGGGAGCGAGTCCTGGCGAGAATTACTCTAAGCTTGTGTAGTCGTTGAAAAGATAGTGGAAATCTCATAAACACTTTGAGGGCTCGATGTTGGTCAAGTGGTTAAGGCAAAACAGTATAAACCTTTATGCACACTTCAGTGATATCTTTCTAACATTTCCTTCCTGATTTAATTATTGGTTAAGATCGTTTTAATTTGTATAATTCACCCAAATTATTGGTTAAGATATTTTTAATTTTTATGATTCACCCAATTCATCTCTTATTGGGTGATTCCTTATAACAAACAATTTTGTAGAAGTGGCTACCGTACTATTAAAATGAGAAATGACTTCATGAATATAGAATCATAAAAAATAAAGTTAAAAATAAAAAACAAAAACAAACTCACTTGATTGCGAACATAATCCCTCCCTGATCCATCTCCTTTAGTGACAAGAACTCTCTTATATCTTTGGCAACAATAACATAGGCATACGAGTACATTCTGTTAGATATGATTAGTTTTGATAATGTCAAATATAAATGCTAAATATTAAGAGTAAAAAGTTTGTATAATATATTTATCTCCTACATTGACTAATTGCTATGTTTAATGTAGTTTAGTCCAATTTGTATCGTGGATAATGATCAAGAGAAGATATTAAAGAAAGAAAAACTCGCTAAATATAATGGAAATGTCAACATTCAAGTTCTTAGATGTGATACTGAAAGTCTCTATGATTAAACGGAAGTTGGAATGCCTTAATTTGGAGTTATGAATTACTTCAAGCTTAGTGATCGACATACCACAAGGCTTGAAGAAATTGGATCAAAACTAAGAATGGCAGTTTGAGGCTCAAATTTCAAAAAATAGAGAGTTTGGTACCATGAATTTCCAAAATGCCAATCAAGTACATGAATAGTACATCACTCTTGAGCTACAATGGCATCACTCAAGTGAGATCTGCGAGTGCTACAATCACATCACTCTTGGTATTAGTGGCGAAGCCAGGATTTTTTATTTGTGTTTGCACAATTTGTGAGGGTATTCAAGGGCTGCCCCTAAAACTTTTTTAAAGGAAAGTTTTAAATGTATTAAAAAACAAAAAAATATAAACAAGAAAAGAAAAGAAAACTTCAACTTAACATAAAAAAATAATAATCAAGAGTCAACTAAACTATTATAACAAAACAATTACAAAAGCATTCTTCGATTCTTCATTCCTTGAAAATATTGCATTATATCTTCATCATCAATCTTATCAAACATATCACGTTCAACATAAGTGTGTCAAAAGTTCTCTAAGATCATGCAAGGTGAGTTTGAAACGTCTACAATAGGAGAATTAATTTTTTTTAGGACTTCGAATCAAGCAAAAGAAGAATAAAATATTTATTTCCCAATCCAAATACCTTTGGGAGCTTCTTAAGAAATATGGAATGGAGTTTTATAAGATCATGCAAGGTAAGTTTGAAATGTCTAAGATAGGAAAATCAAATTTCTTCTTAGGACTTCGAATCATACAAAAGAAAAATGAAATATTTATTTCCCAAACCAAATACCTACGAGAGCTTTTTAAGAAATATGAAATGGATCACTGCAACAAAGTTGATACCTCTATGAGCTCAATGACTTTTGTAATACCCTAATTTTTACTTTTAGGATTTATTCATACTTAAGAGTGAAATTATATATGATAAATGTATTTAATTTATAATTTTTAAAAATATATAAAAAAATGGAAATGGTGGGTATTTTGTTGTCATTTTTTTCCCTATTAAAAAAAAGAAAAAGAACAAGAAAGAATAATGCAATAGACCACTGGTGAGTCTTCAACATATATGACATGCGAATTGCAAGGAAAAGAATGAGTCTTCAACATATATGAAATGTGAATTGCAAGGAAAAGAATAATGCACCCGCAGGAATCGAACTAGGGATTATAGCGTGGCAGGGTAAATATTCTACCACTAAACCACTAGGGCTTCTTTATGACAACTTCCTTCAAAATATATATCTATTTTAAAACTTTTGTGTCTACACTTGCAGACACATGCATCAGTGTTGCTCCACCACTACTTGGCATCACTCAAGTGCGAGATGCGAGTGCTATAGTAACAACACTCTTGGCATTGCTTGAGTGAGATCTACAAGTGATGCACAATTCCACTTGAGTGGAACAAAATTCACTTGAGGGAAATCACTATTCCAGCTCCTTTATTCGATTGTATTCTACATTAAGCATGTATGAGGTTCAGTAATGCTGTCATATCTCTCAAAACCCAGATCTGATTGAGGTGAAACTTGTTTCATATGAAACTGGACTTACAATTCGACACAGACACACAAAACAAGCTCAAAGGAGTTCAGATGAAAGATATGTGTTATTTGGAAGTTGCCATTAGAATTTCTGGAGTCAATTCAGAACAGGTTCAATAATTTGGATGTATCTCACAAAATACACATCTAACTGAAGTGAAACTAGTTGCGTATCTCACAAAATAGTTGCATATTGACATCAAGATCATGGTCAACTAAGAACAACTGGAAGAGATATTAATTTCGGAAGTTCAAAGTCGTATAAGGAAGGTGTAAAATGCTGCTCCAGAACAACTGTCATTAATGTGATCAAAACTATCATAATACAATGAATTTAGAGTTGACTCCTTTTTACTTGGAAAGATACTTAAAGAGATTTCTAGGGATTGGTCAGTTTCCAAATTTGAAGTTCTATTAAAAAACTTATGCCTACTAGAAGTTGACCTCTATGCAAGGACACTTGTGTGATAATGGATACACTTGATGATGAAGCTTCACTTACTAAGGTTTTGCAAGTCACTTATCCATTTTCTAAAAGTGAGAACAAGCTCACTCGAGTGAGTAAGTTTTCACTTGAGTGATGACAAGAAACTCGCGAGACTTCTGCAAGTCACTTGTGCACCTTTTGAGCGTTAAACTGAAACCCACTCGAGTGAATCATTTGCCACTCGAGTGAAGGAGAACGATTCATGAGACTTGACCAAGTCACTTGCTGATAAAACAAGAGTGCTATCTTCTTTTTTTGGAAGTCCACTAGAGTAAACCTCAGTGTCACTCAAGTGATATCAGGCAAACTTGCAGAAGCACTCAAGTCACTGGTATAGTTGAATTTATTTTCAAAGACACTCAAGTCAAGCTTTTGCCAACAATCGAGTGACCTACTCTTCAACAGTCTTCTACTAGAGATAAAGTGCATCAGCACTCGAGTAAGATAACGAGTGCACTTGAGTGAAGGATAAACACTAGAGTGACTACTTGACTACTCCCTGCTTCATTTATAAAGCGTTTCTGAGAATTCAAAATTTGTTATTAACATCTGTTTATCTTTGATTACTACTCATTATACTTCTCAATGCTATTAACCTTATTTGCATATGAGTTTTGGATCTTTGAATTCATGGATTATGACAAAAAACACAAAAAGCAATGTGTCAGACATTTATTACACTGAAACAGAGCAGACGAAAGATTGCAAAGTAGACCAAACGTATTTCGTTCAAAGCTTTTATTATATCGAACAAGAAAGTGACCCAACCTTAAGCTATCTAAGAGCAGGGTTTCGTGTGAAGATTTATTGAAGAGAAGCAAAAGTGACTGAACCTCAAATTCTTCCAACAACTTCAATATATCTCTAACGAAAAGCTTGAACAGTCTTAACGGTCATATGATCTTTATTGACTATAAATAGTAAAGCATTCAAGTCAGAGATATTGACGGAAATCAATGAAAATGAAAATGAAAACAAAAGGTCTATGCCTACAATGTGATACTCTAAATCTTACCCAACTAATGCTCTATAATCCTACTCCCACGTACTTTAATGATAATCATCATCTACTTCATATGGAGAGTATTCCTTCATTGTAATCATTCTATCTTTGTAAGAGTTACCCTTGGGAATCTTGAGTGAAAAACAGATTGTATCGTTACAATTTGTCAGTACAAGAATTGTAAAAGCTCACAAGTGTCAAGATCAAACTTGTAGAATTATAGAGGTTCTTAAATACCTAGTTATGAAAGAATTTATTTATTTGCACTTCCATGGTTACTATTACACATTCGAAAAGGATATAATACTTAACGTAGTTTGAGTAAAAGTTTGTAGATATTTTTACTCCTTTAGACATTTTAGTTTTTTTTTTTAGTTGGGAGCATTTTAGTGCTTTCATATCAATAGCATTGGGACCACCGCAAAAAATAACAATGGTTAGTCTAAATTTAACGGTGGTGTCACTTGCTATGATTTTTTGACTTTATAGGTAATTTTGCATCTCCAACAAACATATAGTGATAAGTGCACTTTAGGTAAAAACTCAGATAATTTTTACCCTTTACCCAAATAATAATAATAATAATAGACATCCGCTAGTATTTTTTCTTTTTAGACACAATGGTTTATAATTTACATACGACTAAATTCAGTGATTAATTGTTAAAAAGAGTTGACATAGAAAAGCAAAATTATATATATCTAAAAAATTAGGGTTCCTTTTTTTTTTAAAAAAAAAAACACATTTATTGTAGATTAATAAAACTCCACCAACGAAAGTTAATGAGATGTTCATGAGACTAACATCATAATTTCCATGGCTAAATTCAGCACCATCAAAATATTACATCTTAAAGCTAATCAATATTGTTTAGTTAATTATTTAAATGTGGAAATCGCCTTCTTGATTTCAACTCTACAGAAAATATTGTTTCAAATATAGTACAGATTTGAAAATCCCATCTATTTGCATTATAATCACCATAGCTGCGAAAATTATCCAAATTACATTCATCGTCTCATACAAATGGTAAAAATATATACACCTGATGAATGATGGCACCGGGGGGGGTGGGGGGGGGGGGGGGGGGAGAAAAGAATATATACACTTGAATTTATGCTAACTCTCTTTCATCACATATCTATAACAAATACCATAAATTCTATCGCCACCTCCAAAACAACCCAAGTATCTGAGACACAAATAATTACGACAAGAAGATTCTAGCAATTCTTTGACCTGGAGTATTCTGGGGGCAGAGATGGGCACCTTTCATTCATATGAGAATATGGTTGCATGGTGTTGTAGCCAGGTAACTCCATCCTATACTTCCCTTTAATCTGACAATAAGGGAGCTTCACAGTGTCTCCATCATTGCACCATTTTGGCAAGCGACTTGAATTCTTCTCAAAGAAATTGAGCATGTAGGCATCTTTTATCTGCATTTATCATGCAGCAGACATAAGCTTGCAGAAACAACTATAAAGATGAATTTTCAAAAATATCAAATAGAAAATGTTCGAACCAAAGAAATATAATGAAATTTATGACAGGACAACATTTGTCAGAGATCAAGAGAAATTGTTGTAACCCACTTAATGCAGAAACTACAACAGTACAAACAGATTTCTTTACTTCTTATTGAAGTAAAAACACATCTTGGGAACTGAAATGTGCACTACCATCAATAATATAAGATTTAAAGATGTGATGGTTGCCACTATACATGTGTAACGATCACCAAACAGATGAGAAACACAATAGAATAATATCGTCAAATATAGATTCGAATGAATAATAAAGTGGTGTCACAATGCTTATTATGAACACAAGGAAATCATAGCACTGCTCTAGTACAAGTAGAAACATCACAGAAAAGGGAAATAGAAGGTGATAGAAGAAGGTCCAAAGGAAGGAAATGAAGAAACTCCATAGACATTGTGACTATGGTCAGAAAGAGGAGAAGACACAAGAGAGAGCAAATCCAAATTCATCCACACCTTCTGTAACCGATTTCACCCTTTATTATAATTTCTCAACTGCCAAATATCACTTGTTCTTGTCTTAGGCTTACCATTGGGCCACCCTTCTTGGCCCAAATCCCTTATGACTGTTACATTACTCCCCTCCCGGACAATGACCTTGTGCTCAAGGTCAAAATAGGGACACGTATCAGTTAATGCAGGCAAAGAGTGCCCCCCAGGTGGGTTCAAACCATTCCAAGAGATTAAAATACAATGGATCCCAAAGACTCGGTATGGAAAGCATATGGATTTTGTGGCTTTGACAAGGCCAGTAGGCAAAGTAACCATCAAACTGAAAGCTTGTGGAATTTGATCTTGATGCTTTTCTTCATCAAACTGCACTATGGAGATGGAAAGGAATGACTTGCATACGTAGATTCCAATATTTATATCTGCTACTTCAAGCAAAATGAGCTTTCCATTGAACAGGAATGGTAACCTATCAAGGAGGACAATATCAAATATCACAGAGAAAATAAGCTGTGCCATTATGAAGTCCTTAAGCTGAGGCATGTGCATTCCAATAAAATTCTGATAACCACAGCATCTTTTAACAACCCAGCACATATATGAAAATTGATAAATATTCTTCACTTGATAAATATCATCAGATTCATGTATGAAACTATGAGTGAAATCATATTCTTCACTTGACACAGGATCAAAATATCTATGAAGGTAAATAAACTCTCTGGTAGCTGCTCGATGAAAATTACTGGTAATATGATAACAATGTTGCCTAATTGTAGATTTAACAAAGGTGCAGCAACTACATGGTAGACAGAATTTGAGAGAGATGCACTCATGAGGCATACAAAATTCTTCATAACCCAAGTGTCTATATTGTAAGGAATTTAGAATTGAATGGCAATATAGATCCATGCAATTTCATTTGAAACAAGTGTAATAATTGAGAGATCTCAGCAACAAATTCCCCACACCAACTTCGAGCATTACCAGGGTCAAATATAACCATAAGAGAAGAATAATAGGTGACGAAACCATTATAGTGCAATTTCCCACCACCTATGGTTGCTTTCAACGAATATTTTCCCAACACTGAAGCAAGTCCTCCGTAAAACCTTCACAAACTTGTCAGATGCCCAACAAAACAACACACAATCTTGGACTTCTAAAGATAAGGTTTGCCATGGAAGTTTATCAACGAAAATCAAACACCAATTTGCTGTAACAAGGTTAGTAGTGGCATTTGCAATTGCAGTAATGATACTAAGGACTAAGTAATGGATCAAGAACCAAGCACCCTTAACAATTCCTGGGTCATAAAAATAGGTCAATAATAAAATAGAGCACTTGATCAAACATTTATGATGCATGTCAAGATGTAAGCCTTTATAGGAAGATTGTGCCCTAGTAAAGGTCAAATCACAATTGCCGACATAGGAAATGGAATCAATGATGAAATTCATGGACCAAACTTTAACCTTAACCAAACCAAAGCTGGGTTGCAAGTGTGCCACATTTAAATCATAAAACGTATTAATTAAATGCAAAGTCCAAACTCTGTTGACCACACCTGGGTCAAACACCAAAATAACAGGCGCGAACAGAGACAGAGGACTAGCACATGAATCAGAATTGGTGAGGTGACATAGTAACAAACACCCTGTGGTCAGAGCAAGAAAAGAACAATAAGACGTAGGCCTTGCAGCACAGCTTGTACCATATATAATGGAGTTAATGCAACTATGCAAAGTCAAAATCTGAATCTCCATGATAGTAGTAAAGCCAATGCGTATCTTAACCCGCCAATGATGTCAATCAATACGAGTAAGAAAATTAGAATAGTCACTGATTTTGGACATCACAGGGTGATTGAACTCCAAAATTTGAGAAACATCTGTTTTAGTATTAACCAAAATCTCAAGAGATGTTGAGTCGGAACTCACCTCCATAAACCCATTAAGAGGTAGTGGTGTTGAAATCTGTGGAATGCTTGCTGCACTAGGGACGGATGATACAACGGTTTGTAAACATTTGATAGCCACCATCTTAGCAGGGGTTGGGATTGAATCTGATACAGAGTCATCGTGGAGAAGGGGCAAGCAGCCAAAATTCGACAGTCATAATTTCTCTAGTAGCAAACACTGAACACTCTCAAGTTCCTTGGTCGATTTCCTTCTCCGATGTTGTTGTCTGTGAGTGGTCGACAGAGCTCGTCAATCTAGGAAATGGAGACGAGCCGTTCATAATTCATGCCATAGTTTCAATTTGTTGTGCAAGGGCGCAAAGAGAGGCTTCTAATTGGTCAAAACCGCCTTAAAAACTTCTCGCATCTATGCAGATGATCATTTAATCGCATCTTCAAGCTTATCCAGTTCCACATCGTCAAAATCATCAGACATTTGGGGCAGGACTCTCGATGAAAACACCAATTGTAACGATCACCAAACAGATGGGAAACACAATAGAATAATATCCTCAAATATAGATTCCAATGAGTAATAAAGTGCAGTCACAATGCTTATAAACACAAGGAAATCATAACACTGCTCTAGTACAAGTAGAAACATAACAGAAACAGGAAATAGAAGGTGATAGAAGAAGGTCCAAAGGAAGGAGATGAAGAAACTCCATAGACATTGTGACTATGGCCGGAAAGAGAAGAAGACACGAGAGGGCAAATCCAAATTCATCCACACCTTCTGTAACCGATTTCACCCTTGTTATAATTTCTCCACTGCCAAATATCACTTGTTCTTGTCTGGGGCTTCCCATTGGGCCCCCATCTTGGCCAAAATTCCTTATGACTGTTACAACATGCACCACATCCATTTGTTTATGAAAGATACAGAACCAACATGTGGTTGGTCCAAAGGAATGTTGCGCTGGATTCCCTTAAGAAATCTAGGGTTCGAGCTGCGGTAAAACCACTCATAATCTGCCTTATATAGAGCTATCATTGGGAGGGTCGTCTTTACCACTGCAAAACCCGAAGTGGTTGCACACTTGCCAGCATTTTTAGTAGCAAAAAATAAAAGATACAGAATTACTTTGTGGTGGTTTCACTCGATCTAAAGATTTTTTTGGCTTTGTAGCGTAAGAAGTTTCCCTGCCTAGTGAGATAAGGTTTTATTTTTGTTTTTGTTGTACTGGAAGAAGTTTGAGAATAAGTCACATTGTTTATGACAAAATAAATAGTGTCATTTATTATCAATTTTATATTATACATTTATACTACTTCTAATCCCTAATATAAAACGTAGTTAGGAGTTGGATTTAGCCCTCAATATAAGACCCCAATCCACTTTGTCCTTCATATGTATCATATTATTTCTAAATTTTCTTATTCATTGCACATGTTAAGGGAATTAGCACAAATGAGTAGTTTCAATGCAGATGACTTAAGAGGGTATTTTAGGAATACCAACACAAAATTAAACAAATAACTACTTTAACTAATTTCCTTAATCTACTTATTAGTAAGGTAGATGTTATACTAAGGACATGAAGTACTACATTGATATTGGTGAGATTGTAAGGGCATCTTTGTCTCTGACCCTTTTCAAAACAAAAGGCAAAGTCCTACAAAAAACGCAACCCCTTTCATGTCTGTAGCTAGACATATGTTTGATCTCGCTTGAATCTATCAGCTATATTTTTCACCCTTTCAAATAAAGTCCTCAACAATTCAATCAGCATCATTGAAACTCATCAAATTTCCTAAATCAGCGTTGTGCAGGGATAAAATTGGAATGCTGTCACAATGGTTGCATATCTAAAATGCGAAGCTAACAGATTCAACTTACTCAACCATTCCTAGATATGGTTGGCAAGATATACGTATCACTATAATATGAACCAACCAAACAGTTCTCAAGTAACAACTAACTCACTGTAAATTCTGTGACTTGGACTGAGCTAGCGATTGGTTCAAATAATCCAGCTGCCTTGTACATCTGAAGAACAAAAGCAACACAGGAAGCTGACCTCCCATCACTGTAGAGCCAACCATCTTGTTCTGGAATTGTCAGTAGTTCATCAAAAGATGATCTGCGCTTTTCAACTTCTACTAAAATTTCAGGAAGGGTAAGTTCCTGAAGAAACCAAAAAATAAAAGCTTCATGGTCAACTCATTTAATGGATGACGAAATACCAGATCATCATAAAGCAGTCATAATAACAAATGCAGATGCCAAGTATGTGGCATGCTAAATGTATACATGTCAAGCTCCAGTTTACATTTGAGAAAAGAAACCCAATAACAAATTGAGTACTTATCCATGCAACTGAAATGGATTACAAGCATTTCATCCTCTATAATGGAAAATGCTAATTCAATTCAGTGTCATTAGACAATAAGCTTCATTTCTTATTCATATCGAAACAAGCAAAGATTGCAGCATACCTTAGTTCCAAGTCGTTTGTTCAAGGCTTCATTCCACATATTAGAAGCATATTCAGGTTGGAGATGGTTCCAAACAGTCATAAAAGAAGCAACCTGCAGTATAACTTGGCTAATGGTCAAAATACTCAAACTCTGACTAAGTTCTGTAGATTGTGGATTAAACCAGATCCAATGCTTGGGATAAGGTGTTCCTCCTGCCATAACTATATGAGGCCTTAAATATTTAGATGAATTATTCAACTTGAACAATTCGATTGCACCTCCCAAATAAACAAACAAACAAACAAAACAGGAAGAAACTTTATTAACTCCATGTATTTAGTTCGTATGTATAGATTTCGTAAACTATTTAGTCAATAGAAATAGCTTTGTATGGTAATACAACAATAACAAGTCTTATCCCACAAAGAAGGTCGGCTAGATGGATCGCACAACATCAATCACATCATTGTACTCAATCAATAACCAACTTTGTATAGTAATAATGAGGTTAAACATTCACCAAAAAGATAATGAGGTTAAACATTCACCAAAAAGATAATGAGGTTAAACAGTATTATAACATAGATAAACACACCGAGTGCTTTTAGTGATGAAGTTTTTTATGCAAATATGAACTGAACATTAATGCAAACTTTTGGGGTGAAACTAAAGTAGAATAGCTTATTAAGATGATTACCACATGAGCATCCAGAGGAGGTGGATAGTTCGCACTTAAAGTATCTATCCAGCTGAAAATCATGTTATGGTAACCATAAGGTTGGCCAACCATGGACCTTGCATATTCCCATGCAGCAGTCTCATTAAACTTAGCTCGGATATCAGGGTGTAAAGGAAGCAAAACAATGTGCGGATTAGAGCTATCTTCATTCAGTTCAAAGTTCCACCACTCATCCCATGGCAACACAGCAATAATATCTTCCCCCTGTAACAAAAAGAAAGGAACCAGCATATGTTCATTGACTGCTAACTATTTCTATACAAAATGACTAGTCATTGCTCAAAAAACAAGGAGTAGGTCTTTGTTTTCTGATTCTTTTTTCCCCTTTTTTTGCAGCACAAGGAGTTGGTTTGTCATAAAGGAAAATCTATACATCTAACATGCTTGATATTCGAGATGGGAAAATTGTTAAATTTAAGCACTGTTAATCACAGAATGTATCTTTTTGTTGGAGTAGCATTATTCTGATATGTAATTACAATAACAAAGGAGAGTTGGATAGGAGACTGTTAGAGGTTGTTAGTGCTTTAGGTCTCTAAATAACAGGTTGCGGTAGTTTGTAAATACAACTTGCTAGTAATGAAGATTTGAGTCTCTGTTCCTCTATTCCCCTCTCTCATCCATCCATCTCTCTTTATTCTCTCTGTCTCTCTCTATATTCCCTCTGTTTTCTCTGTTCCTCCCTCCCTCTTCCCTTCTCCTTCCTATCTTTTCTACATCATATTCACAAGGCCCTTTTATAGTTTAACCTCTGAATATTAGTTTGGCAACTTAATTCTGAAGAGCTACTATCCTCAAGCTTAAGATATAGACCAGCTCGTCCAATTCAAATAGACAGATAATCCCAACTCCCAAGCTTGAAATACAAAATACAAAAACTTTTGGCTTTAAAGAAAGGACATGTAGCTGGAGGAGCACAATGACTGCAGAAATATTCTCAAACATGGTAGACAGTGGGAAAAGATAGCCAAAAAAATAAAAAATGGAGTGTTATAAGAAACAAATCATTTAGATTTAATTAAAAAAATGATTAAGGATCAAAACCCAGAACTCTACCTTCCATATCCTGTCTACCCTCTACCAATTTTCCAGGGATCAAATCCTAAAACATCTGAGCGTCACAGTGCTTTCAAGTTTCTACCCAAGCTGGTAGAAAAGCAGTTTAATCAAAACAACAGTTAATTATCAAATTAAATGCATATATTCTGAAGTCAACAGAAACACTGTCATAATTTGTGCAACTTCAATGGTTTTACCTCTTCATTCTCATGTCCTGATTCACCAACCCATAGCTTCCCGTCAGAATCCCTTAAACAAACAGCAGTGTGACCAGCATATGCTCCACTGACCCATTTCTCAAGAGTCTCGAATGCACCCCAGCGACCTCGAATTTTTGAAATGGCAAGGAAATCTCCAGAATGAATGTCATCGGCACTGATATTGGTCACCCATGGTTGAGGACGCACTTCAAAAGAAGCCCCCATGTGCTTCTTTAGAAACCCAATGTTGGAGTTCTCGCCCCAGCCAGTATTTGTAAACAGGGGGAAAATTTCCCACAGAGCTTGAAGGGTTCCCAGCATCCCAGCTTTCATGAGGAAAATTGATACCCCCTTTCGTTTGACCTGATGGCAAAGAGAGTATGGATCCACAAAACCGAAATGCGTGTTTCAAAACAAACCGTACCATAAGAATAGCGATGTTCTACAAATGAAAGCCACTTACATACTCATACTCAGCTTTCCCCTCCCACTCTTTGAAATCCAATGTGTGCTCCCGAGACAGGAAATAATAGTCCCACGTCACACGATATGGAGTGGCAAAGACATAAATGTCCATGCATGTCCAACTATGGGCATTGCTTACCTGGTCGAGCACACAGATAATCAGCAGTGTTAGAATTAATAACTGAAGATCAATCCTAGGCCTTCAACTAACAACTTAAACTAAAGAAATAACAAATTAGAAGGGGATGAGCAATTAGTTGTGGTGAAAAACATGACGGAAGAGGTAGACCAAGAGCCCAAAGGCTCTTTAACAAGAAGCAATGCCCCAAGGTTTTAATTGAATTCAGACCAAAAATCATATCATTAATATTCATGTCCATTTGCCCAAGAAAGATAATTGTGCTCAACAGAAAATAATTTTAACTTAAAAATAGAAGAGGTCATGCAATTTACTTCAATTTAACAGGATTACACAAAAGTCAAGATTACAAGCTCTCTGCTCCCGTACACACATACCTACAAGAAAAATCTTACTATTGCGTACATAAGCCAACATGACTTCAAATTCAGAAGTTGAACATATAGTTTTCAGAACTCAACAAAATCAAGACGTAGAACGACGAGTGACTCAAAGTGAATACTCGAGGGGGCAAACCCATAAGTTGGCATGAGTAAGTAGAGTTTTATAACCGATAAAACTAAACCTAATACGACTGAAATCAACCCCTTTTAAGATCCTTAAATTTCTTCAACAGACGTTCCATACAGTAACACTAATCAGAATTTCGAGAATAAGAAAGTGTATCCTGGATGGCTAAAACTTCAAACCGCATAGATAAACCAAACACAAACAAGATATCAAACTTAAAAGGAAACCTTCAAATGCAAGGTTCCGCCACCAAATTGGCTGCCAGTTTTGTTGTGAAACTCCAACCAAGCGGTGTTGTTGTAGAAACACGCGCCCTTCCATTCCATGGAGTCATTTGGTGACGAAGCAACGCCGACAAAGGTAGGAAGAAGATCGACGGCGCTGTTGAAAGAGTTGAGGATAGGCCAAGAGAACTGTCTGGGCAAAAGAGGAAGCAGGTCGTGAGGCTGAAACGGGGATTTCCAAGCACAGACTTCAACGCCAAAAATAGATAAGAGGATGAAGATCAGGCGCATCGTCTTGCAAAGGGAAGATTGCAGAGAAGAAGAAAGAGGAGCCATGGATGGACGGTACAGAGACAGTTGGGCGTCGAAAGAGAAGCCTCCTCTTTTAAGTTTCCTCTGTTGTGAATTATTATTTTATTATTAAGGGATAATATAACGTCTCCTCGTAGTTTTCTTTCGTTATAGTTTTGGCACATTAGTTTCAAAGTATAGCATAGCTTTTGCCTTTTGGTTCACATAGTTTATTCCCGTTAAAATCGTCAGTCTCTACTGTATTTTAATTAGGACTTCGACGTTATTAAATATGTTTGATGCGTCACTAACACAGTCAAATATTATGATGTGTCTGATGACTAACAAGCTGACGTGTTTGCTGCATCTCTGTTCTGTAAGGCAAGGCTCGAATTCGGTTAATCCTCCTATCTCGATGCGTTTGAGGCCAAAAAGTTTTGTTGTTGTTGTTGTTGTTGGGTTTTATTGTTCTAATGAATTCTTAAATCTTCCTGAAGATTTCTGGTTTGTAGTTTTGCAGGACTTGTTCTGAAGTAGTCTGTTTTGGTGACTGACTTCGCATACAACGATTCTCTTTTCTTTTCATCTTCTTAAGAGGGCAACTAAAAATTTTGAGAGGCTTTTTCCATAGCAATTTTCATTTCAATTTGTGAGAATTCTGTAAGTATCTTGAGGGGTTTTCGTTTTTTCTGGGGCAAATTTAATTTTGCTCAAATCACCAACCCAATGAAGAAAATCACAAAACCTGGGAATATATAGATTTGGAAAAATTAGGGATGTCCAAAAAAACCCGATGGTTCAGGTAGTCCGACCCGACCTGTTCCAGCTGAGAAAAAAAATGGTCTGAGACAATATGTTCAGACCAGACCGGACCATTGTACTCGGGCTGGACCAGACCTCGGGCCAGGGTCTGTGACCATTTTTGTAGCCCGGTCTGGCCCGATATTTTTATATATATTTAAAAAATAATAATAACTTAACCTATTAAGTATTAACATTAAGTCATTAACCTATCTTCCTCGGTTCCTCCGACTCGGTGTCTCACTATCTCTAATTCTTTATCTCAAGCTCAGTCTCTTAACTCCCCCATGTCGAGGTTACTTCAGCTTCAGCGACTCACCGTCTCAGCCTCAGGTCTCCATCTCTGTCACTCAGTTTGTCGGCCAACGCATCCCCATCCTCGTCTTCCGTCTTCCGTCTCCGTGTCTCGTCCCTCGACCTGTAGAGTAAATTTTCTTCGTTTGATTTAAATCTTAGAAACCCTAAGTCATTTTGCCTTGTGCCTTGCTTCGATTTTTTGGATTTAGTGGATTTAAACCATCTGTAAGTTTGGATTTCATACTCATTCCTCATAATCTCAACTTCATTATCGGACTGTGGCATATGATTCTTGATTTCCCCTCTGACTATTTTCTTTGAACCTGAGTTGGTTGTCCCCTGTCTTACTATAAATAGAGATGTTGAAGGTTTGAGGGTCAGATTTGATATGAGAAGGGGTTTGTTGGAAGTCGTCGTCACCTCCGTCGAACGTATAATAAATGGGGCATTATTCACTCCGTTGCCTTTTTTCAATAATTTGGTCCCATCGGTTTTGTATCTAATCTCTTTTGTTTCCAATTTGCATCTGATCCATCCTAATAGCTTGAAGATACTTATCTTACTTTTCAGAACATTGACTCGTTCAATAATCTTCTTCTTGTTTTTTTTTTTTTTAGAGAATAATTTTATAACATTTGAAAACAGTACTGATCTTCCCTCATTTTTATTCTGCAAAATTAACTGTAAGTCATCATCCATAGACTCATCCCTAATAGTCTCTATAAGGAGCGGCCTTTAGGGGATCAAATCAAATTGTGAGAGATTGATCTTGATGTGTGATTAATTGATGGTTGTTCCTAAAGTCCAGGTTCTCATCCTTCAATGAGATGATGACCTTGAATGATATTGGCCCTACTATTACTATTAATTATCTTTCCCTTTTATTTTCCACTTTAATGGTGGAAAATTGCGTAGTCTTATTTGCATTCATGGTTTATTTAACATAGACTATTCCATATATATTTATGTTTATTACAAGCGCGTAGTGGATTATCTTTATTTCGTTAAGGACTTTTATTTGGTGCCTTGGCCTCTTAGTCATAATTGAGTACAATTCTTTATTTAGTTTGGTCCTTAATCATAATTCTCTTTTCATTTTGTTCTAGTCATGGAAGAAGAGCAAACTTCAAATGTTAATCTGTCTAAGTCTCCTAATATTGGTGACAATGAGAGTCGTGGTGGACCATCTTCTACCCCTTCCAATTCCAACAGTGTTGTCCAACCTCCAACCACTGTAGAATGTCCTCCTCCTAATCCTACAACTTCTACTGGAGATGAAACCACAAAAGGTAGTAAGAAGAGAAAAGCACCTGAGAACAAAAAATCAGAAGTGTGGGATCACTACACTAAGTTACCATTGGAGGATACAAATGGAGAGAGCTTAAAGCAAAATGCAAGTACTACACTAAAGATTATGCTTGTGATCCATTTAAACGTGGTACAACTTACTAATGTCATACTAAGATAAGATCCCAATTAAAGAAAATAATGTCAAAATAGTCTCACAACTTACTAATGACAAGTAAATGAGTAATCATTGACAAGTAAGAAAAAACTATTATTATTAATAAGTTATAAGACTTTTTTTATGTTATTTTTTGAAATGAGACTTTGGTGTCATTTTCCCTATATATTTGCTCAAAATGATAAAGAAAAAGCCTCATGTAAACCAGAATAATGATCCTGAAGCCACAGATTCATCTTCAAATGAAGAAGACGAAGATGAGTGTAAAAGCAGAAAGCTGAAGAACACAAAACGAATCGTTCCAGAGCTCCCTCTACCTCTGCTTCCTTAGAAGAAGCCCAGACCTCCAATTTCAATGTTTTAAGATTATAAGTTTATAATGATTTTGCCACATTAGCTTATTAGTTATCAGGCCACATCAGCATATTTAAGGGTGTTCGTAACCCATGCGCATTTTTATATGGTTAAAGTCTTTAAAGGCTAACCGTTTTAATGGAAATAAACTACAAGGGTCAAAACCTATAATTTGAAACTATAGAGACTAAACCAAAATGAAGTTAAATTATAAAGATTAAACATTATATTAACCTTATTACTATTAAATTAAAAGCTTCTTCGCTAATACATATCAACAGATTATTTTTTTAATGTTTTTTAAATTGGATTCTATATTTTTCAGAATCTTTTCATGAACTAATATACACATGTACTTATTAAAATATTTAGAAATTGATAGTACTATAATAATTAATAAATTTTGTGAATTTTATTTTATATCTAGATATTTTACTCCAGATGATGCGTAAGATATAAGATGATTAAAAAGCATGAGAAGAATTAAAGAAACTGCATGTAGTCTTCATATGAATGAGAGGAAAAATTCATAGGAAAAAAAAAAAAGGGGTAAAGGTATAAAAATGTACATGCCCTTTACCTTCAGAAGCTCTACACTAAGTGCTTTTTTCTAGAGATAAAAATGCACATGTGGTTATAAAATAGGTGCAAAAGTCACACAACACTGTTAGAAGATGATAGCATTTGTTTATTTTAATTTGAAAATACCAAATACCCCTAACTGGAAAAAAAAAAACTCTCACATAAAGAGAAGGAACGACTTCATCACCTTTATTCAGAGACTAATCTCTAGAGCAATTTCCGATTCCAATTCTTGCTTCATGCCCTCTTTAAACTCAGCCAAGAATCAGAAACTATATATACAAAACGGCAATAAAACATAGAGATACACTAAATCATTGAAATGAAACAACCAAGCAACAAAGAAACAAGCAAGTGCTAGGAAGACATTGTTGGGATTCGTACACATAGCGGAAGCAATTTTATCGAATAAATCATGAATCCCCTAGGAGGATTTTATCTGAGGCTGCAGGCTTAGATTCAGGCTTGTTCGACCCATTGGTCTTACCAGCTGAACCTTTACCCCTTCTTTTGCCCTTGCCTTTCTTTTTCATACCCTTTCCTTTCTGAACCATCAAAACAGTGCTGGGCCTTTTCTTGATACTCTGCTCAGCTGTTTTGAGCATCCCATGCAGTTCAGAAATTGATTTCTCCATGTTGTTCATATTATAGTTCATGACAAACTGGTCATAATTATCAGGGAGTGAGTTCAAGATCATATCTGTGGCTAACTCCGGACTCATGGGAAATCCCAGCCTCTCAAGGTGATCAATGTAGCCTTTCATCTTCAAAACATGAGGGCTAACTGATGCACCTTCAGCCATCTTGCAGGAATTTAAGGCCTTCATGGTTTCATACCTCTCTTGCCTTACTTGTTGTTGGAACATTTCCTTGAGATGAACAATCATCTCAAAAGCCTCCACATGTTCCAAATCTCTTTGGAGCTCTGGAACCATGGTGGCAAGCATCAAGCATCCTACATCCACAGAGTCATTAATATGCTTCGTGTAAGCATCTTTCTGAGCTCTTGGGGCATTGGCTGGAGGCTCCTCAGGAATGGGTTGATCTAGGATATAAGCCTTTCTTTCCCGCTTGAGAACAATTCTCAAGTTTCTAAACCAGTCAAGAAAGTTTGTCCCATTCAGTTTTTTCTTCTCAAGGATTGATCGCAGTGGTATTGTTGTGGTGTTAGTATCAGACATGATTCTACAATTTAAAAGATATGCAAAGTTAGTTAATAATCTCTCACTGAACTAACAACCCTCATTATAATTAGTGGGCTAAGATCCATATTTGGCTTAAATTTAAGTCCGTTTTGGCAGGACGCTTAAAAATAAGTTATTTAGGTAAGCAATCTCTTTGCCAATTACATCACATGTAACTCTTAGATCTTTATGGGATTCGATCATCATATGACCTAGCATGTTTAATCCTATCCAATGCCTTGAGATCCAGAACCGTTTTGATGATCTCAATTAAGTCAAGACAATAATGAATATAGAGTATCACCATTACTCTCTCTTGCCTCACCAAGATTACTCAGATGCATCCACTTTGGTGGAACATACAAAAGGGTGATCGAGGTTTTGACAAGTATTCATTAATTGACGGCATTTTGACTTAAGATTTTATTTAGAGCGTATTATTGGATTTGTGAACTGAATCTCCTATTATTTCTACCTATATGAATGCAATCATTTATTGTATATCATATAAGGTCTAAATTAATCATGCAGTGATCATATCAAAACATAATTAAAACTTGTGAACAACATGGCTCATCTAACCTGTAGTCCCCTCAAGCCAATGAGAGGACTTCTCTAAATAATAAAAGAAAGTACATAGTTAGAAACCTCGTTTCACATGCGAGGGGAGTGAGATGAGAAGAGAATGTACATCAAGATTATTTAGAGAGAGGCATGGCACGCAGGCCATATACAAAACTTACAACCCTAGAGCCATCTTGTTCACCATACCCAAACAACACTTTGAAAGGTAAATTATAAACATATTTTAGTTCATACATTTATGAAATAAAATATTACTCATGATAAAATTCTCTAACTTATATATTTCATAAAATTAAATTTTAACCCCCAAAAGGGTCGTCCGAACATGATTTCGCGTGAATGAAGAAGGACGTCCTAATGTGTTGATTTGAACGTCCAAACGCGATCATGTCTAACATGACCATCGTCGAATCTAGACAACTCAGAAAAACGACGTTTGAAGGACGAACCCCAACACCGCCACGAATCGCATTCTTTCATCTGTCGTCATGAACGTCCGAGTCATCACGGGTGTCCGACGCGTAATCAACGTTCAAACCTTTCAGAACGTGATCTATGCGACCAGACATGTATGATGTCTCCGAACATGATTGACCCCTGCGTCATCATCGTCTGACCTCATCAAGATCATCCGACCTTTATGATTCAGAACCACAAGAAAAACGGCCGTGAAACCCTAACGCGAATTATCAAATTAAAGCATTCAAGATTTGATTTCTTGCATACAAAGATTTGGATTCTTGCATGTATATCACATATATCAACATGTAAAGAAACCCAATTTAAACGCACGTTGAGTTGGCTCTGATACCATTATTGGGATCCGTACATGCAGCGGATTAAAATTTCTTACGAATCCCGTTCGGAGGATCACTCAACGACGTTTAAATCAATAATGGTAAAGATAATCTGGGTAAGTTTTCACAAAGTGTGAAAATTCGAGGTTTTGGGAGAAACCTCGAGTCTTGTCCAAGGAAAGAGCAACTAAATTTTCACACGTTTCAAAACCTCGAGTTTGGTTTTGAAACCTCAAGGTTTCTGCCTTGGCACAAAATCTCAAAGTTTTTATATTTGAACAAAACTCGAGTTTTGCAAAGAAAACTCAAGGTTTTGGAAGACAGAGAGCAAACGAGTTTTTCGCTAAAATAAAAACTCGAGGTTTCAACAGAAACCTCAAGATTTTGCTTTTGATAGAATTTTTCAAAACTTACATACATGAGTGAAAACTCGAGGTTTGTAATGAAACCTCGAGGTTTTCCCAGGCAGAGAGCATCGAGCTTTTCAAAGTTTTGAAAACCTCCAGTTTTTGCTTAGAAACCTCAAGTTTTGATGTTTTGGACATAAATCTAGATTCACATGCCAAGTCCAAAACTTGCAGTTTGGAGAACAAACCTCGAGGTTTCTGCACTGTGTTTGAAATTTGAATTTCACGTTTTTGGAAATCTATCTTGTTTGATTCTAATACTTTCCAGCATAAATCTTATATATTCCTAGAAGTATTTAACCACTTTCTTGGTGAGTTTGAGACAGATTAACGAAAGTTTATTGAAGAACACAGCAAAAGCAAAAAGTAGTTGAGAACATTAAATGCTGTCCAAAAACTTGCACTTTTCTGGCTTATCCTTCTGCACACGTTTACAAAGCATTAAAGAATGATTTCTACAACAAGCAATCTCTTCTCCAACGGATTAATTTGCAGAGAGTCAACTCTGAACCATTGCCCAGCTGGACTAAGCAGAGATTAAGAGAGAGAAGAGGACCAAAATTGCACCTAACTTCTGCAGATCACTTCCAACGGTTTAGTCCAAGATGCAACGGTCATTTTATGATCTTTGTGTATAAATAGAAGAGCATTCAAGTCTTCACAACAACTACAACCACTGAAAACGAATTGCATTCAAGTCTACATTTATTTTCTTCAGTTTTCACTTGTATAGTATCTTCTGATACAAAGAGCTTCAGTGTTTATCAATATCTGTTCTTAGAGAGAGTTTCTTTCTGTAAATCATTTATTGTAAGGAATCACAAGTCAAGGGGACTTGGTGGTTTGGGAGTTCATTGATTACAACTTGTAAGAGGGGGTGAGTTCTAGAGAGAGAACTACTTCTTGAGTGCAGAGTGTGCAATCTTCGATATAATGGAAATCCCAGAGAGTCTGGGGATTGGATGTAAGTCAAGTTGTTAGGACCAAACCAGTATAAATCTCAATGTCCAGCTTTTCTATCCCTTACTCTGTTTACCCCTGTTTTTATTGTGTCAAAATAGAGTTTAAGTTGAGAAATTTTAAGAATACCCAATTCACCCCAATCTTGGGTATTTAAGCTCCACTTACATTTGGTATCAGAGTGAGGTCTTCTCATAAGAGCTTAACATCTCGAGAAGGATCAACATGGAAGGTATCTTACCTGATGGAGCTTCTATCAACAGACCACCCAGCTTCAATGGTGAACATTATTCTTTTTGGAAAGCAAAGTTTAAGGTTTTCGTGAATGCTACAGAGTATGGGCTATGGAAAGTATTCGAAAGAGGAGACTATATGCCTACAGTCCTTGAAGATGGCGTCAGAGTTATGAAGCTAGAAGAAGATTATGATGATAATGACAGAAGAAATGTCACACTGAATGGCAAAGCTGTTCTTCTACTTCAAAGTGCTTTGAGTCAACAAGAGTATTTTCGTATTTGCACGTTACCATCTGCAAAGCATATGTGGGATGCTCTCGAGATAGCTCATGAGGGAACAGCTGGAGTCAAACAAAATCGGGTCAATACTCTTATGACCGAATACGATCTTATGCGCATGAAGCCTGGTGAATCTATTGGCGAATTTCAGTTGAGATTCACTCATCTGATTAATCAACTTGCTACCTTGGGAAAAGAGTATGATCAATCGGTTCAAGTGAGGAAGATTCTGAACATCCTCAACAAAGAATGGGAAGCAAAGGCCACTGCCATTGAGGAAGCTAGAGGAGATTCAATGGCATCAGTTGCTGCTCTCTTTGGTAGCCTTTCTAAGTATGAGGCTAAGCTCAAGTTCAAGAAGGGACTTGATGAAGTTCATGGCAAGAACAAAGGCATTGCTCTCAAGACTAAAAAAGAAGTTAAAGAGTCAGAGTAGGAAGATGAAGACGATGATGAGGAGATAGGCATGATGGTCCGAAGATTAAAGAAATTCTACAAGAGGGACCAAGGATTCAAAAAGCTTCACAAGGGTAGCTCAAGTTATGAGGCAAAGAAGCCGATTATCTGCTACGAGTGTGAGGAACCTGGTCACATCAAGTCTGAATGCCTTCAGTTGCAGAATAAAGACAAGGAAAAGAAGATGTTCAACAAATTCAAAAAGAAAGTCTATGTCTCTGCTATCTAGGATGATAGTTCGTCTGATGAAGAGGAGGAAAATGAGGAAGAGAAAGAAAATATCTGCTTGGTTGTAGAAGAAGAAGAACAATCTGCCAACAATGATGAGGTATATGATTCAAAACCATCTTATGATGAGTTATTTGCTGAATACATTGTTGTGCAAACAGAATTTGGAAAACTTGCTGCAAAATATCTTGCTTTGAAAAAGAAGAATACAACTCTTGAACTTCAAGTTGAAAAACTTTCTTCCTCTGAAATTCTTGTTTGTAATGATTGCCCTAATCTGAAGAAAAAGAATTTACATTTGACAAAGGCACTTGAGAAATTCACTAAAGGTAGTGAAATGCTCAATGTCATTCTAAAACAACAAAGGTTTGTTAGTTCCCTGTGTGTTTTGATGATTACTAACAATTGTAAACAATATTGATAAGGTTTGACAAAGTTTAGAATAATTTAAACTTATATTTTTCAATCTGTCAAAACCAAACTCGAGCCTGTTAGTGTTGAACTCGAGCCTGGATTTGACAGAGAGCACAAACTTGTCCAGTTGATTTCCAAACTCGAGACTGAACCTGAAGTTTAAAATTAAACTTTTGAAAAGATCACATGAACTCGAGCCTGCTAAGGTCAAACTCGAGTTCATTCTTTCCAGAGAGTTTTTGAACTTTGAAAACATGTTAAACCTTACACTTGTTTTCTTCAAACCTCAAGTTTGAAAGGATCCAAAGAAAGTTTTAAGAGCATGAACTCGAGCCTGTCATGGCAAACTCGAGTTCATCTCTGGCGGGATAAGTTTTCCAAACTTGTAGGTATTTTCAAAGCCTGCACTGTTCCATTGAAAGAAAAGTTTCCAGTTTGAAAAGTTTCAAATACTCAAACTCGAGTCTAGCATTCTTGAACTCAAGCCTAGTTTTGGCCGAGAGCCTCCAAAGCTTTTCAAAACATACGAACTCGAGCCTAATCATTTAGAACTCGAGCCTAAAAGTTCCAGAGAGCAAAGAACTTTTAGGATATGTTTTAAACTCGAGAGTTTGTTTTGCAAACCTCAGGTTTGTTCTTTCAAGCTAAAACGAAGTCTGCTCAAAAGTGTCTCGAACTCGAGTCTGACATTAATGAACTTGAGTTCATTTCAACCCGAGAGCTTTTTAGTTTTTCAATGACTTGAGAACCTCCAGTTTAAAAGACAAACCTCAGGTTTGTTCATTTTGAACTTACATGCTTTTAAACACTGAAGCCTCGAACTCGAGCCTGACATTAATGAACTCGAGTTCATTTCAACCCGAGAGCTTTTTAGTTTTTCAATGACTTGAGAACCTCCAGTTTATAAAACAAACCTCAGGTTTACACTTTTTGAACTTGCATAGTTTTGAACACTAAAGACTCGAACTCGAGCCTGTAAGAACTGAACTCGAGTTTGTGACGCTGGTTCAGAATTTTTGAATTTGGGCATTTCAGAAATCAATGTTATTTGATCCTATCTTCTTCCAATATTATTCTCTGATATTCCCTACTATGTTTAACGTATTTATTAGTGGATTTCAAAGCATTAAAGAATGTTTGGTGAGAGGTTAGAGTATAAAGCAAAAAGCAACTCAGAGCATTTATTGCAAAGCACAAAATTTACTCCTTCTACCCAAATCCTTCTGCACACGCTTACAAAGTATTTAAGGATGTTAGCTGAAACAAGATAACTCCTCTCCAACGGATTAATTCGCAGAAAGTCAGCCCTGATGTCTTGGCCAACTAGATTAGGAGAAAACAAGAGAGAGAAGACCCCAAAACCACTTCAGAACACTTGGGCAACTTCTCCAACGGTCTGATTCAAGCTACAACGGTCATTTAATGTTCTCTAGCTATAAATAGAGTTCATTAACATCTTCACAATACACACAACTACTCTGAGCGAATTTCTACTAAGTTCATTTATTGTGTATTAGCTTTCACTTGTAAAGTATCATACTTGATACAAGTACTTCAGTGTTCATCATATCTACTCTGTAAGAGAGTCAAATACTTGTAAATCATTTATTGATTGAGATAACTACAAGTCAGGGGACTTGGTAGTTGAGGTGTATTGATTACAACTTGTAAGGGGGAGTGTGTTCTAGTGAGAGAACAACTCTTAGTGCAAAGTGTGTAATCAATATTGTTGAGTTAGTGAATTGAAAATCCCAAGTGGGGCTTGGGGACTGGATGTAGCTCAGGAAAGGACCGAACCAGTATAAATTGCATTGTGTTTAGCTTCTTCTCCTTATCCTCTCTGTTGTGCTCTGTTCTGAGTGATCGAAAATAGAACAAGTTACGAAAATTTTAAAGATACCCAATTCACCCCCCTCTTGGGTATAAAGCTCCTGCTTTCAAGGTTTACAAATGACAGATCAGGAATTGGTTACAAACCTGACTTTGATAAGAAGAAAGGTAAAAAGAAGAATGGTGAAAAATCATATATGAATTACTTTACAAAATCAGTCCATTCTTCAAACCCTTTTGCACATTGTAATTATTGTAATAGAAAGGGTCAACCTACTTCCTCATGCTTTCATAAGAAAGAAACAAAAGTCAAACCATCTGGAAATTATCAATGGGTACCAAAGGGAACCTATGTCCCTAAGGTACGATCTAACCCCAAAGGACCAAAAAAGAGATGGGTACCTAAGACTTGATCTTTTGTGATTTGTAGGTGTGTCTAAAAGCATCAAAATCAAACAAGTGGTATATAGACAGTGGATGCTCTAGGCACATGACAGGGGATCAAATGAAATTTACTTCAATTAAACCCAAAGATGGTGGCAAGGTGACATTTAGTGGAGACCAATCTAGAAAAATCACTGGAATAGGCGAAATTGGGAATAAAGAAGGACCACTGATCAAGGATGTCTACCTTGTGGAAGGACTTTGCCACAATCTTCTCAGTGTTAGTCAAAGCACTGATAAAGGTAACCTAGTTATCTTTGATTCTGAGGAATGTTTGATTATTAGTAAAGATCTTCTCCCTTTACAAAACATTAACTCAAAAGCTTTATTCTAGAGATGGTAACTGTTACACTCTTAACCTCTCCAGCAATGCTTCAGTTTCAGAAAAATGTTTTGTAAGCAATTTGAATGAGAGTTGGCTGTGGCACAAGTGATTAGCTCATGTCAACATGTCTCAACTTGACAAGTTGCTCAAAAAGGATTTGGTGATTGGTGTTCCCAAACTCAATTTTAAAAATGACTTGATTTGTGAAGCGTGTCAAAAGGGAAAACAAATCAAATCATCTTTCAAACCGAAAAATGAAATCTCAACCAATAGACCATTATAATTACTACATATGGATCTTGTGGATCCAGCAAAGGTGGGAAGCCTTGGTAGTAATTTATATACATTGGTTATTGTAGATGATCTCTCAAGATTTTGTTGGACCATATTTTTGTCATCAAAGGATGAAACATTTGATCAGTTTGTTGTGTTTGCCAAAAAGGTCCAGAACGAGAAAGGTGTGTCTATTTCAGGTATAAGGACTGATCATGGAGGAGAATTCGAGAATCATGCATTTGCAGAATTCTATGACAACATGGGAATTGATCACAATTTCTCAGCCCCAAGGACTCCTCAACAAAATGATGTTGTAGAGAGGAAGAATCGAGTCCTTACTGGGATGGCAAGAGCAATGTTGAATGAGAACCAGACATCTCAAGTTTTCTGGGTGGATGCAATGAGTACTGCATGCTATATCTCGAATCGAGCCTACCTTGAAAAGAAGATGAACAAGACACCATATGAGCTATACAAAGGAAGGAAACCGAATCTTGCCCATCTGCACATCTTTGGATGTAAGTGTTGGAAATTATGCCCTAGGGGCAATTCATTGTACTTTGGATATTTAAGTTATTTAAAGTATTCTCTTTTGTTATCATTTTCGTTTGCATGTTCGTATTGATAAATGCATCCCTGGATAATCTTATAGATTATCCTAAATGTCCCTGGTCGGTCATCTACACGGGAGTGAAGTTGAAATAAGACCAGTATGACTTTGATGAGGTATGGAGGTTCGAATCAAAGTCATGGGCACTTGTAAGAGTACAAGGTGCTGGACCGACCCACTATGAGAAAGCTGCATGGATTAAGTCATAAGCTTATCTCATGTATAACCGCGTCACGACACCCTATGACCTGAGACCATCATAGATTCCTACATGATGAGTTACTGGTCTTTGACCTAGCCAAAAGTCACCTTTGACCGAGTGATGATAAAGGCTCGGATCGAGATCAGTGGTTTTCATGCGGAGGAATGTGAGTGGTCAAGATGAGATTTGTCCCTCACATATGTAGAGAGATAATGCTGGGCCCCTCGATGAGTGAGTCTGAGAAATGTATGGCCATACTGTGATGGAAAAGAGTTTCCATTTCACTTATTGGACTACTCGAGAATCAAGAAAGCAATGGTCAAGAAAAGGAAGTTGACATTATCCATGCCTCATCCTTGACCAAATTATCATGTGACAAAAGGGACGTGACATGGTTGTACGATAGGTAGTATCGTGTCATCGATCCCCATGTGAATTGGGTAGTCGCAATGTCTTGCTAGAGGTCGCTTGCGACTTGTGGGCTGATACAGTGTTGGCCCACTGCCAATCTCATATGGGCCTGCAGGGTCACAAACAAGAATAATCCAACACGGGTAAAAGTTTCCAGATTCATTGAATCTCAGATTAATCTGAGATTAAATCAATACTAAATTTGATCTAGGATATATATATATATATATATAAATATAATTCGAAATTAATATATATATTATAAATAGAGATTATAATATTATATATGATATTTGTTTAGTATTTAATTTATTTGATAAATTAAATATCTGAAACAAATAGAAATATTGTATCTCATTTAATTTCGAATAAAGATATCATGTATCTGTTTAATATAAAATTGAGAAATGCTATCTCAGATTTAATTAAATGGATAGATATCATATCTCGGATTTAATTTATAATGATAAATTAAATCAAAAGGCTTTAAATTTAGATTTGATCTAAATTCAAGATTCGAATTTCAAATCTGGCTTTTAATATATTTGATTACATTTATGAGATAGATTTGATTGATATATTGTCCAGATTTAGAATTCGAGTTTCCAAAATTAATAAGGATTAATTTTGATTATATAATACGCCTATCAGGTTTAGAAATAAACCTACGGACTTTTGGTTGAGCGTATTAGAAAGCCGCGAGAAACCCTAGAGCAGATTGAGAGAGACGCACAAGAAGCGCTAGCACGTTGCCGCAACCGTGTTCGGGGATTGTTTGTGTGGATACCAGTAGAGGAGGCCGATTCTAAGAGTCGACTTCTGCTGATCAAAAGAACGAGACGCGGACGTGTTGATCGCCCACCTGATCAAGAGAACGAGATGCGGACGTGTTGATCGAGAAGGTAGCCCACCTGATCAAAGAGAAAGGAACACGGACGAGTTCAATATAAGGTATGATTCGGTTTCCCTAACCTTGATTTAAACGTCATTGAGTGATCCTTCAGAAGGGATTCGTAAGGAATTTTAATCTGCTGCATGTACGGATCCCAACAGTAAGTGCTATGTGCACAATAATGGTAAAGATAATCTGGGTATGTTTGATTCTAAAGCTGATATAGGTATATTTCTTGGATATTCCAATAGAAGTAAAGCCTATAGAGTGTTCAATACAAGAACTCGAATTGTTGAAGAGTCTATACATGTTGTGTTCAGTGAAGAAAAATCTGATAAACCTTTAGATGATGAGGAAGAAAATGTTTTCAGAAACCAATTCTTTTCAAAAACTACTCCTTAAACTGTTGAAAATTCTGAAGATGTTTTTGAGACTGATCCTCAAAACTTTATTGAAAACCCAGATCAGTCTCAGCCTAGAGCTTGGAGATTTATAAGAAATCATCCTTTAGACCAAGTTATGGGTGATGTGAATCAAGGAGTAAGAACTAGAAACAACACTTTAAATGAAGTAACCTTTTCTGCATTTATATCTCATATAGAACCCTAAAAAATAGATGAAGCCCTTTCAGACAATGATTGGGTGATAGTTATGCAAGAGGAGTTACATCAATTTGACAGAAATCAAGTTTGGGACTTAGTGCCTAGACCCAAAGACCATCCGGTTATTGGGACAAAATGGGTATTTAAGAACAAACGTGATGAATCTGCAATTATTTTCCAAAATAAGGCAAGATTGGTTGCAAAAGGTTACAATCAAGAAGAAGGAATAGACTATGAAGAAACTTATGCTCCAGTGGCAAGATTGGAGGCTATAAGAGTTGTTCTAGCCTTTGCATGTGTTAAAGGTTTTAAACTCTTTCAAATGGATGTTAAAAGTGCATTTTTGAATGGTTTTATTCAAGAGGAGGTGTATGTTGAACAACCTCCTAGTTTTGAAAATGAGCACTTTCCTGATCATGTTTATCGACTTAAGAAAGCTTTCTATGGACTTAAGCAAGCTCCTAGAGCTTGGTATGAGAGATTAAGTCAATTTCTTCTTGATCAAGGGATTATCAGAGGAAAAGCTGACACAACATTGTTTATAAAAAGAAACAGACTAAATGAAATCCTGATTGTGCAAATCTATGTTGATGACATAATCTTTGGTGCTACTAATGACGTTTTGTGTGAGGAGTTTGCAAAGATTATGCAGGGAGAGTTTGAGATGTCAATGATGGGAGAACTCAACTACTTCCTTGGGTTGCAAATCAAACAAAGAAAAGATGGAATCTTCATTTCCCAAACCAAATATCTCAATGATCTGCTGAAGAAGTTTGGGATGGAATATTGCAATGGAGCTGATACACCAATGAGTACCACTACCTCATTGGATGCTGATGAGAACGACAAGGACGTCAACATCACCAAGTATATAGGAATGATTGGATCATTGCTCTACTTAACTACAAGTCGGCCAGACATCCAATTCAGTGTGGGGATGTGTGCAAGATTCCAATCTGCTCCAAAGGAGTCTCATGCTGAACATGTAAAGAGGATCTTCAGATATCTTGCAGACACAAAGTCACTGGGTTTGTGGTTCCCTAAAGGTCAGCCTGAACACTTGGTGGCATACTCAGATTTGGATCATGCCGGCTATAAAACTAATAGGAAGAGCACAAGTGGCCAATGTGAGTTCTTTGGCAATTCACTTGTGTCTTGGTTCAGCAAGAAACAAACCAGTGTGGCTGTGTCATCAACCGAAGCTGAATATGTGGCTGCATCAAGTTGCTGTGCTCAAATGCTGTGGCTGAAACAACAACTTGCTGACTTGGGAGTCAATCTGAAGGAGATCCCAATTTTGTGTGACAACACAAGCACAATAAGCTTAGCGAAGAATCCAGTTCAACACACAAGAACCAAGCATATTGATGTGAGGCACCACTTCATGAGGGATCATGTTCAAAAACGAGATGTCAAGGTCATGTTCATCCCAACACATCTTCACAAAGCCATTAGCCAATGAGCAATTTAATTTTGTAAGGAGAGAATTGGGAATGGTAATTCCCAATGAGTTTAAGTATTTCGTGCTCAATCTAGTGTTAAATTATAGTTTTGATGATTAAAAGATACTAACTTAAGCATCGGAGTGTCTAGACATATTTTATGCAGGATATTAAGAACCTGAGTTTTGCTGTCAAGGAGCAAAACCTCGAGGTTTTGATAAAAACCACTAGTTTTGGCAATTGATTGTCGGGGCCAAAGAAAATCTGAGATACTGAAGAAGAGTGAAAACTCGAGTTTTCCAAGAAAACCTCGAGTTTTCCAAGAAAACCTCGAGTTTTCATCAAACAGAGAGCTCCCCAACAATTCTGAGATTTCTGAAGACAATGAAACCTCGGGTTTTCCATAGAAACCTCGAGTTTTCATGAAGACAGAGAGCAATTCAGTCTTGAAGAATGAAGCAAACCTCGAGCTTTGTATAAAAACCTCGAGTTTTTGGAAACAAACCTCGAGTCTTTAAAACAAACCTCGAGTATTGGTTTCCAAAGGTTCAAAGGTTCACAGAACACCTTTGAAGTCCAGGTTAGCATAAATGCCTTAAACCTCGAGGTTTAGGTTGAAAACCTCGAGTTTTTGAATAGGTCTATATATATATGGGCACCGTAGTGTTCTTTAAAACTCGACCTAAAACTCAAGTTTTGCCCTAAGTCTCTCTCGTCTCTCTCTGAAATCTTCTTCTCCTATCTTAATCGCCTTCAAAAACTCGAAAATGGCTTCAAAATCAAACATCCAAGCCACTTCCGTCCCTAAATCCACCGAACATTCCTCCAAATCATGGTCTCCTCCTCCTCCTCCTCGTCAACCATCCAGAACACCTCTTCCTCCTGCTACTGAGCGTCCCGTGAGGTTGAAGACGGTAGCTAAACATCTTCGCCGTGGAGCAAACAAGAAAATTAGAGGGATTACTCAAGACATTCCGTCTGAAGACTCGCCTCCTCCCTCAAAGCGCACCAAAGGAGTTCAAATCAACGAACCCACTCCAACTCCTTCTAAGAAGAAGAAAGAACCTGAAGTTCAGGGGAAAGGCAAGGAGAACGTGACTGAAAAATCAGAACCTGCTAAGAAGAAACCTACTGAGAAGACTGAACCAGCCAAGAAGAAGAGACAAGTAAGGATGAAGAGGGCCACTGCTACTCGGTCAAACCCGTCTACTCAGGGTCAGACTTCATCTAGAGCTACTGTCCAGCCAAGCTCCAAAGGTCAAGCTTCTTCTGAAGCCACTGATTCTACACAGAACCAAGAGGATCATGTGCCTGCAGTCATGGAAAATGCTATTTCTGACATCTACAGAAACATGTCTCTTCCTGAAGGTTTCTCTACTGCTCCTTCTACTTTTCCATCTAAAGAAGCAAATGATAAGTTTAGGGAAGCTTATCTTCATAGAGACTTCTGTCCAATGGTTGCTGTTAACCTAACTGATTTTTATGAGGAAAACCACTTAGACATCTCTCCTTGGCTGAAATAGTATGAGAACTTTGTCTCAATTTCAGCTCCCTATACTCCACATTTGGTTCGATTGTTTTACTATAATATGGAATATGCTAGTGAACTAGGGCCAGATGGTGAATTGATAGAAGAGAAAGTGACCACTGTTGTGAGAGGGGTCAGATTCACCTTATCTGCCAAAATCATCAACCAAATTCTGAAAATTGCCAATCCCCCGCAAATCCCTGACTTTTCTTATAGCAATCAAGAAGTCTTTGAGACACTTAGACCAGGAGAGCCTTTCCCACCAGACTAACAACTCAAGTTGTCCTTTACCCCTGGCTCTATGTCTCCTGAGAACAGGGTCCTATGGTATGTCTATTCCAAAAACTTCATTCAAAAGGGTGGAAGTTTCACCCATTTTACCCAACAAGACTACCAACCCTTCACTGCTTTTGTTAAGAAGGTCCCATTTAACATCGGCCATTGGCTTCTACAAGCTATGACCAAATTCAAATTATCTCGTCGCAAGTTGTCTCACATACCTTTTCCCTCTTTAGTATCTGTGATTTTGTACTACCACAAGATATGGTATGTGGGTTCCCCTGACTCACTGGAATATCCCCCATTCTTTGGGAAAAATATGCTGAACTTAATGAAAGTCAAGTTTGGGGAAGAAGGCTCAGGTCAGTCAAGAGCACCTTCTCGGTCATAGCCAAGAAGAGCCAGATCCAACGCTCAAGAGGCTCAGTCTGCACCTCCACCTCCACAATCCTCATTGCCTACTGATTTCTCTGCACAAATCAAAGCAATTGTGGATGCTGTACTTGCCTCAATGACCATAAGAGTTGAGTTTGAATTGGGAAAGCTACGAGCTGAGATGACTAGAGGGACAAGTGGTCTGATTGAAATTCAAGATGCAATGAAGGAACAACTTGAACTCATTGCTGGACAGTCTGCTGAAATGAGGGAGAAGACAGAAGAAATCGATACAAGATTGTCCACACAAGTTGTGTTCAACATGGAGCTCAGTGATAAAATGGATAAGATTATCAATCATTTCAACATTGGCTCCACTCCTCAGTCTGACACTCCAGCTGGTCCGAGCACTACCAGTCCAGCCTCTGGCTCATCCTTACCATCTTTCACCTTCACCAGCCCTCAGATTCCTACCTCATCTCCAGAGCCATCCACTCCTATTTTCCCATCTCCAGTGGTAGCTACCACTCCACCTACTGTTGTTCTTCCATCACCATCTACCCCAGCCACTGAAGTCTTTCACCCTTCTGGCCATATCGAAGTTCTTCATCTTTCTCCTCGTTCCACACCTTTGGTTACTCTCAATTTTGAAGATGACAAAGGGGGAGAGAAACACGAGGATAGATAGAATTCGAGTTTTTGTTGAGTTGCTTCTGTATTTTCATTTTGTGATCTTGTACTTTGAACTTCAAAATATGAAAATGCAGTTTGATATGAATTATATGTGCTTTTAAGCTTCTGTTGTTTCACTCTGATATTTAAAAAATAGCTTGTGTTGTGATTCTCAAAAGTTTTCAAAATCAAAAACTCTCAAATTTTTCAATCTTGATTCAAAATGAAAACCTTCTCAAATTCTAAAAGATATTTGTTTTACAAGTATTGTCATCATGAAAAAGGGGGAGAATGTTAGTTCTCTAAGGGTTTTGATGATTGCCAATAATTGTAAAAAAAAGATTGGAGTTTTGTTGTCAAGTGTGTAAAACTCACTGTGAGAGCAAAACTTGAGGTTTACAGAGAAACCTCGAGTTTTGGCCTTACAAAGAGGAACTCAAGTTTTCAAAGACATGAGAAAACTCGAGGTTTGGCAAGAAACCTCGAGGTTTTGACTGACAAGCAAAAATCAGATTTTATCCAAGTTTCAAAACCTCCAGTTTTACATAAAACCTCCAGTTTTGAAATTGACAAGACTTTTTCAAAGTTTTCACATTGAGTGAAAACTAGAGGTTTTGGACAAAACCTCGAGTTTTGTGGAAGCTGAAAATACTTAGACTTTAACGTTTTATAAAACCTCCAGTTTTGAGAGAAAACCTCCAGTTTTGGAGTTTGACATAAAATTGTCTAAGTTTTCACAAAGTGTGAAAACTTGAGGTTTTGGGAGAAACCTCGAGTCTTGTCCAAGCAGAGAGCAACTAAATTTTCACACGTTTCAAAACCTCGAGTTTGGTTTTGAAACCTCAAGGTTTCTGCCTTGGCACAAAATCTCATAGCTTTTATATTTGAACAAAACTCGAGTTTTGCAAAGAAAACTCGAGGTTTTGGAAGACAGAGAGCAAACGAGTTTTTCACTAAAATAAAAACTCGAGGTTTCAACAGAAACCTCAAGATTTTGCTTTTGATAGAATTTTTCAAAACTTACATACATGAGTGAAAACTCGATGTTTGTAATGAAACCTCGAGGTTTTCCCAGGCAGAGAGCATCGAGCTTTTCAAAGTTTTAAAAACCTCCAGTTTTTGCTTAGAAACCTCAAGTTTTGATGTTTTGGACATAAATCGAGATTCACATACCAAGTCCAAAACTCACGGTTTGGAGAACAAACCTCGAGGTTTCTGCGCTGTGTTTGAAATTTGAATTTCGCGTTTTTGGAAATCTATCTTGTTTGATTCTAATACTTTCCAGCATTAATCTTATATATTCCTAGAAGTATTTAACCACTTTCTTGGTGAGTTTGAGACAGATTAACGAAAGTTTATTGAAGAACACAGCAAAAGCAAAAAGCAGTTGAGAACATTAAATGCTGCCCAAAAACTTGCACTTTTCTGGCTAATCCTTCTGCACATGTTTTCAAAGCATTAAAGAATGATTTCTACAACAAGCAATCTCTTCTCCAACGGATTAATTTGCAGAGAGTCAACTCTGAACCATTGCCCAGCTGGACTAAGCAGAGATTAAGAGAGAGAAGAGGACCAAAGTTGCACCTAACTTCTGCAGATCACTTCCAATGGTTTAGTCCAAGATGCAACGGTCATTTAATGATCTCTGTGTATAAATAGAAGAGCATTCAAGTCTTCACAACAACTACAACCACTGAAAACGAATTGCATTCAAGTCTACATTTATTTTCTTTAGTTTTCACTTGTATAGTATCTTCTGATACAAAGAGCTTCAGTGTTTATCAATATCTGCTCTTAGAGAGAGTTTCTTTCTGTAAATCATTTATTGTAAGGAATCACAAGTCAAGGGGACTTGGTGATTTGGGAGTTCATTGATTACAATTTGTAAGGGGGGGTGAGTTCTAGAGAGAGAACTACTTCTTGAGTGCAGAGTGTGCAATCTTCGATATAGTGGAAATCTCAGAGAGTCTGGGGACTGGATGTAAGTCAAGTTGTTAGGACCAAACCAGTATAAATCTCAATGTCCAGCTTTTCTATCCCTTACTCTGTTTACCCCTGTTTTTATTGTGTCAAAATAGAGTTTAAGTTGAGAAATTTTAAGAATACCCAATTCACCCTGTTGATTATGATTAGTTTTGATGATGTCTAATATAGAAGCAAAAAGTTTATATAATATATCTCCTACATTAACTAACTACTATGTTTAATGTAGATTAGTTCAAGTTGAATTAGAAAGAAGAATAATCAAGATGGGAGATTAAAGAAGGAAGAACTTGTTGAATGGAATGAGAATATAAATATTCAAGTTCTTATATTGATGCTAGAAGGCTCCAAGATCATATGCAACGTAATCAGCAACTTTGTTCTACTCTGTTCACGTTCAGCACGGGCGACGTCTGGTAATTCGATGATATCTCACAAACCAGAGATCGGATTGATACGAAACCAAAAGCATTGGAAACTAGACATCTAACACGTATTGGTGACAAAAAATCATGCCCAAAGGAGTTTAGATGAATTATTGATGAATTTTACAAGTTGACACAAAGATCAGCGTCACAGTCAGGGACAGCCTTCGGTATTTTGAGTATATCTCACAAACGACAAATCCGATTGAGCTGAAATCAGTGGCATATAAAAGTAGACTCACAGAGCTTTCCATAAAGAGTTGAACGGACCAAAACGGAGCTCAGACCAGAGAGATATGGCCCTCAGAAGTTGATAGTCAGTTCAAGTATTGCTCAATTGCATTTTATAAGTCAATACCGCAGTATAGGGTGCTATACCGCAGTATTGGACTTCAATACCGCAGTATAGGGTGCTATACTGCAGTATTGGACTTCCAGAGAACAATCAAATTTTTTCAGTTAAGTCAATACCGCAGTATAGGATGCTATACCGCAGTATTGGACTTCCAGAGAGCTGTCAAACTTTTTCAGTAAAGTCAATACCGCAGTATAGGGTGCTATACCGCAGTATTGGACTTCAATACCGCAGTATAGGGTGACATACCGCAGTATTGGACTTCCAAAGAGCAACCGAGTTTTTTAAAACTTGCCAATACCGCAGTATAGCTTTGTATACTGCAGTATAGGGCCATCCAGAGAGCAACCAAGTTTTTCAAGGCAAGTCAATACCGCAGTATGGGTATGTATACTGCAGTATAGGCTTATACAGAGAGCTCCCAAATTTTATAACTATTGCATACTGCAGTATTGAGCTCTTAAACTTGTTTTCAACTTGACAAATGTTCTTGCATACTCCAGTATGGAGTTCTATACTCCAGTATTGCATACTTCACTAACATACTCCAGTATTGACGCAAGTATTGAACGTCAAACTTGAAAATCAAATCTGACGAATTTGCAATGCCTTCTTGTTTGATCTTAATACTTCCTATGATTAATCTCTAATGTTCCTAGATATGTTTAACCACTTTATTGGTGAGTTTCAGATGATTAAAACAAAGGATATTAGATTTGCATACTCCAGTATAGAGGCTTTTTGAACTTAAATTTTTTCACACAAACAGTGCCATACTGCAGTATACTACTAACATACCGCAGTATAGGTCATGACTTTCGAACACAAGTCACGATGATTTGCCTCTGGAAGCTGCATACCGCAGTATGACTTTGGATACCGCAGTATAGGCACTTATGCACAGTGCCATACTGCAGTATGGATGAACTTACCGCGGTATACAACGGTCAAAATTGGTTTTTGAATTACGCGAATTTGCAAATCATTATTGTTTGATCTTATTGCTTCCATAATTCATTCAATCATATTCCTAGCTATGTTTAACAAGTTTGTTGAGTGAATTTCAGCAATCACAGATGAAGATCAATGAAGGTCAAAGCCATAAAGCAAAAAGTGTACAGTGCATTAAATGCACTTCTGCAAATCAACCTATTCTCAGCTAATCCATCTGAGCACGCCTTCTAAACGTTAAAGTATACTTACTACAACAAGTAAAGTTATCTCCAACGGGCAAATCCTCAGAGAGCCACATCAGATCACATTAACACATGGATTAGTTGGAGTTTAGAGAGAGAAGCAGACCACACTTAATGACAATCAACTACAACGGTCTGATTCATCCTACAACGGTCAAAAACGGTCACACATCATTCTCTACCTATAAAAGACATGGACTCAAGCAGAAAAACGTGGAGACACAAGTTTACAATGCCAAAATGCTGATACTCTGCTTCTTCATCATTCTCACTCTGTTTTTCATATCTAGATTGTAAGTTCCGGCTATCACCCAAGAGGGGGGGTGAATTGGGTGATATATAAAAATTTCCACTCTTTAAAACATTTTTGCAATTCAGTGTTTTCATCTTGAGTAACAAAAGTAAGTTTTCAAATAATTGATAATTGCTCAAATGTAAGTGCTGGGAATGCAAAAGATAAGGAAGAAGAGCTTGCAAACAGATTTATACTGGTTCGGCCCTCTCTGACCTACGTCCAGTCCCCAAGCCTCACTTGGGATTTTCAATCCACTATCTCACTCAAGCTTTAATCGGGTACTTGAGAACCGCTACAATCCCACAAGTTTAGCCGGGCACTTGTGCAGCCTTTTACAAATCTCTTACTGAGATACTCCCCCTTACACACCGTAAGGATACACTGCTTGATCACACACTTCGTACTCGAAGTAATCCTCTCTCTCTAGGATTCACTCCCCCTTACAAGTTGTAATCAACACAATGTATAACCCACTCAAGATTACCCAATCTTGAGTTTCTCTCAGAAGGATAATGTGTTTACAATGAATTTCCTCTCAAAGGAATGGATAAATAAACACTGAAGTACAGACACAATTCATTTCACACTCTTAAGCTATTTAGATATGAAAAACAGAGTGAGAATGCTGTAGAAGAAGAGCATCAGCATTTTGGCATGGTAATCATATGTCTCCATGTTTTTCTGCTTCAATCCATGTCTTTTATAGGTAGAGAAGAGTCTGTGACCGTTTATGACCGTTGAAGAATCAATCAGACCGTTGTAGCTGATTATCTTTAAGTTTGGTCAGCTTCTTTCTCTAATCTCCAACTAATCCAGTTGTATAATTGATCTGAGGTGGCTTTCTGTGGATTTGCCCGTTGGAGAAGACTTTGCTTGTTGTAGTAATCTTCCTTTTAGCCTTTTGCAGACGTGTACAAGTGGATTAACCAAAGGAAGCAACTATCTGGGCTGTGCATTTATTGTTCTGACAGTTTTTTGCTTTTTGCTCTAATCCTTCAATGAACCTTCGTTAATCTGTCTGAAACTCACTAGAAAGATGGTTAAAAATATCTAGAATCAATATAGAATAATCATGGAAAGCATTGAGATCAAACAAGAAGGTATTACAGATTTCCCAAATTTGAAATTGTACCAACGGTCACAAACCTTGAGGCCAACCTCGAGGTTAGCCTGAAGGTTTCAGGCAAGTACTGGTTTTAAAACATGTAACCTCGAGGTTACAATGTGAACCTCAAGGTTGGAAGCTATTTTCAAACCTTCATTTTTCACTGGAGCCCGACAACCTCGAGGTTGGAAATCCATACTCGAGGTTGGCCTTTGAAAATGCAAAGTTCAGTTTTTGAAAACAAGGCTTAGCCTCGAGGTTGGAAACTTAACCTCGAGGTTTTCAATATTTTGAAAACCAGTTTGCTCTCTGTAAGCCATAATACTCGAGGTTGAAACTCCATACTCGAGGTTCAAAGTATTTTCATGAAATCTCAAGTTTAAAACAGAATACCCAACCTCAAACTCAATTTTACATGTCCAAGCTCGATGTAAGAATCCAATGCAAGAAGAATCAGCTCCAAACTCATTGTATTATGTCCATTAAGATCGGATGAATGAAGGCTGTTCTTGATCAGCCCTTTTTGCGTTGTCCTGAACTGATTGTCAACTTCCAAAAACCATATCTCCCTGGTCTGAAATCCGTTTTGGTCCGTTCAAGTCTTTTTGGAAAGATATGTGTGTCTACTTTCCAATGGCACTGATTTGAGCTCAATTGGATTTGTGGTTTGTGAGATACACCCAAAACATTGAAGCTTGGTTCTGACTGTGACGGTGATGTTTGTGTAAATTTGTAAAATTCATATCTCCTTGTTCTGAACTCCTTTGGACTTGAATCTTTGTCAAAAGTACGTGTTAGGAGTCTAGTTTCCAATGCTTTTGGTTTCGTCTCAATCCGATTTCTGGTTTGGAAGATATCATCAAATTACCAAAGGTCGCCAGAAGCTGAACGTGGAACAGAGTGCACCAGAGTTGCTGATAGTGCTGAAACCTTGAGGTTATAACTACAACCTCGAGGTTGGCACTTGCAACCTCGAGTTTGCACTTGCAACCTCGAGGTTGGCTGGTCCAGTGACACCAAAAATGCTGAAGACACTCAAACCTCGAGGTTTATGCTCAAACCTCGAGTTTACTCGTCCTGGACCTCATATTTGCTTGATTTAACTCTGAATTGAGCCATTCCAACTTCCATATGACCTTGGAGACTTCTAGCATCAATATAAGAACTTGAATAATGATCTCTTCATTAAATTCCACAAGTTATTCCTTCTTCCATCTCCCAACTTGATCATTCTTCATCAATTAACTTGGGCTCATCATTATTTGCAGCTTCTGCCTTCTTCAACATTCAGAACATGATGAAGCTTCATTTCAACTTTTGCAAATGCTTTCTTTCTTCCATCTCTTATCTCCTTCTTGATTATTCTTCTTAATTTAACTTCAAATAATCTACATTCAATATAGCAGGTAGTCAATGTAGGAGATAACAATATTACTCAATCTTTTTGCTATTAAGAATGACATCTATATAAGACATCATCAAAACTAATCATAACCAACATTCTCCCCCTTTTTGATGATGGCAAATACTTTAAGAAAAATATGTATGAATATGAGAATACATTAGATGCAACATATTTTTCTTGCCATTCTCTCCCCCTTATTTGTCATTACCAAAAAGTTGAATGTTAAGTTATCAGAAAATGACCAATTTTGCATTTTAACACAAGTTAATCAGAGGATGGCAGCAGATAAACATATTAGTATCATAAACAACAAGAAATGTATTCCTTGAGCAAACTTCATACCCGCAGAACTGATATCAGAAAGAATAAACACTCTGATAATCACTAATATCAGAACCAATTACTACAAAATCAGCAAAATACAATGAAATGCAATGAGACACAACACCTAGAACCTATGCACCTTATGCATGTTAAAAGAGTCAAAGAAACTGATTTTCTCTCCCCGATTGAAAGTGCTTTTCATTCTAAATATAATGTAATTTGGAATGTTTTTATGAAAACAAATTTGAAGGAAATTGAGGAAATTTTCAAGAAATCTTTCACAATTAAAGCATGTGGATGCCAAACATGTGCACAATTTCTACTGAATATAAAAAGATAGGGATTAGAAATGCTCATGTTGGTTTTGCAAATTGATGAACTATCTGTGAAGTCCATTTACTAGCTTTGAGATATGTGATGTGCTCTAAATAGCCTCTGGGATGAGACTAAAGTACTGGCTTTTTGAGTTGTATCTCATTTGAATGAATATGATCATCAGTACTTCAGCTTCCATCTTTTGCCTTTTCTTCATAAATCATCCATGTAGAGCACATCTCAGCTTCAATGATTAACCGCCAAGACATCTTTCCCTAATTTAATAGTTTTTCCTTGTAGTGCGTTAAGGAAAATTGTAACACAACAAAATCTCCTGTTACAAATTGAAAACATTCTTTCGAAAAGATTTGTTAGTGCAAGCCAAATATCAAAGTATCCTTTTCTATGTGATATTTTTAAAATAAAGCTAATGAAAGGAAAATATGATATTAACTCATCATCAAAACTAACAAAAAATATGAATGTAGATGAGTATGGTTAAAAGTGTTTTTCTTCAAATAAAGAAGGTGAGCTTTTAAAGTATAAAGCATGTATGAATGTGAAGCTCCCCCTTAATTAATGTATGACTAAAATGTGAAATCCCCTTTAATGATACCAAATAATAATGTGACACCAAATGTTATGAAGTTTGAAAATATCTTTGCTCACAACATGGTACCTCAGAATTGAAAACTTTCAGGTTCACTTGGGTGGACTTGAAATTGTTAGAAACAAATCACTTATGCCTTTTATGATGATAATAGAGTTTAAGGCATAAGGATCATTTTTTAAAAAAAATGATTTGCTTAGGCTAAAGTTCATGAAAAATTTGAGTGAATAAAATCAAGTTAGCCTGAAGAGTGATATGAAACAGAGAAATGATTATCATATATGAATATTATTGCAGAATACAATACCTCACTCAAGTAATGTCGTAATTACTTGAGTCATAATGGTTTGTAGTCCATAGATGCATCACGGGCTAACTTTTATCTGATAATGTGATCAATACTGAAGCTTTCCCAGATGTGACTAAGCTTCAAGATGAAGAGTCACTATAACCATCAGATGTTCTGAATGCATCTTAGACGCTGAAATCCTGAATGAACTTTGTATAAGATTAGTTTCTGCTCATAGCTTCTCATCAAGTTAACATGCTCCTTATCATCTCGGTTCCTTGAGTGACACTTCCTTCTGGTTGCCCTTTGACATTCATACCTCCAACCTCGAGTTTACCTCTAGAACCTCGAGGTTCCACTGTCTGTTTGGATGAGATGTCTTCTCTGTCTGCCACAAAACTCGAGGTTCCATTCCATACTCGAGGTTCCATCCTTCAGGAACCTTGAGATTTTGTTTGACACCCCGTCAACCTCGAGGTTGGCTTCTCAACCTCGAGGTTCTGCCTTTGACAGCAAAACCAACACCTGCAATAAAATGAATGTTCTTTGGTACTCAATGATTCTTGAGTCCACACAAGATTAGACATGACAACTCTTACACTCTTATAGGATTAAACCATATGACGTATGAGCAAGAAGTATAACAATCAAAGATCAAAATATAGTTTTACCCAAACAAGATCAAGCCAATTAATTGAATAGGGTAACAACTAAATGATACCAAAAATGTTATTTCTCAATGACAATTTGTAAATACACTAGATGCAGAAAAGATGTCATTGATGAGTATAGAAAACCTTATCTATAATGATAAGCATTTATCAATTTGAAGTTCAAATTTTTCAAGAAAGATAGTGAAATATGCAAAGTATTTCAAATCTTGAATGATCTTTCAAAAAAAATTGTGATGACACATTATGAAATCAATATTTTTCATACATGAAAGATTTTTGAAACATGTTTGAAAACAGTGGTCATTATAAATATGATGAAAGTCAATAGGTTTAATGAATATATCAATATGCTTCAGATTTGGAGAACATGTTAAACATTGAAGTTAACATGTTGAAGAATTTTCAGAAAAGCCAAAGTCATGAAAGTAAAGCATTATCAGGACATGCTTAGAACAACATAAATAAGCTTAATGACTTTGCTATTGACCAAGAGATAATCTTGCCTTAGAGAGTAGAGTATCTATGAGAGCATTCAAGGCAAGAATTATGAGAATACAAAACTAGTTACTCTAAACATGAATGTGGACAAATAATTATATATTAGAGTAACACAAGTAGTACTAGGATTCATAGACTATGAAACACAGATTCTTTAGTCCAAAAGACTAAAGTTCCAAAGAATTATCCTAGAAAGTTATTTCATATAATGGTTAATGCACATGATGCATTAATGAACATTCATAATATTTGGAATAGCTTAATCAATAAGGTTTTATGCAACAAGCATAAGTTTTCACATACTGAATTCATTTCTGGAAATTAGCTTGAAACTCATATATGATTCACTTATTTGACATAAGGTCCTACCATTTAGAGAATGAAACATAAGAGTTCAAGCAAAACATTGAATTCTATAGATCAATATGTGAATGACAGGGAAAACTCAATTGGACACATTTGAAGCATATCTACCATTCAATATACAATGTTAACTTCCAATTTGAAACATTATTTGAATGCAATCAGAGTATGAACATTTTTCAAATCATGCGTATGCATTTTCACAAAACAGAGTGAATTCAAATTCAAACAAGTTTTAGAATCGCGCATAACAAAAGAATAAACTCAGATGGTGAAGCATCAAACTCAAGTTCATCTTTTTCTTCAGACTTTCATTTCTTCTTCGCTTGTTGTGGATTTGAATTTAGCTTGTCAGTGTCAAGTTTGCTTCTCTTGGTAGCAAACTTTAGCAGGATTTCAGAGGATAATAATCATCCTGTATGAAAATCACATCTAGATTCTCCAATACTTAAGTTAGTAACCAATTAATCATCAAAACGCAGAACTAACATTAAGTGGAGGCAATTCACAATCTATTGGGATTAGACATTCCCAAAATTTCTCATTATCCAATCGAATTGCTCGTAGATGAATACGATATTTCCAAAAATATGTATCACAAATAATCTTACAAATTTGAGTAGATACATAAGAGAATATGTGATACCAAGAAATTCAGTGTTCAATGACGATTTGAAAATACATTCATGGAAAATGTCATTGATATGAACTTTCCATAAACTATGCAAATAGTTTTCAATATCTCAAATATCAATCGTGATAATGTTATATGAGATTGAGATGTTGATGATATGAAAACTCATCTTTGTAGAAGTACTTAGAGAAACAATGCATTTGCAAAGTATGGTGGAAATTGAATTCCAATCTTGAGATATCATTTGAATCAAAACATGCATATTTTTAGAAACATTGGAATGCATTTTCCAAACACAGAATGAATTGTATTTCAAAAAAAAAAATTCTTGACTTGTGCATCTCAGAAACTTTCAAGTCAGAAAAATTATGCACAAATTCACTTGTTATCCATTAGCAATCTTGAAAACATTTTTAAGGTCACAAGTAATTGATTGCTTAATGGTATACAGTATTGGACAAGTATACATTACCCAAGAATGAATTTCACATAAACACATTATGGGGTAAGGATTAGATATCACCGTATTTCCCTTTGTCCTCATAGAAACTTGCTTGGTTGAGATGGATTGGTGTAGACAACTCCTTTTTCGGTTGTTCACCATCAACATCAAGCATAGCTTGTTGAGCTTTCTCAAGACTTGAATCATTTCTCTATGTTGCATTCTTGAGAAGCTTTCTTTCGTCCTACAAAACTTTATAAATCTTTGTCTTTCTTGGTATCCAACCTTGGATCCAATCATCGTTAGCTTATAGGAGCCAAAATTAAATTCACATGCTCCTATGAATATAATCAATTCAGAATAATAAAGTATAGTGAATAAAACATGACTCTTTGCATAAAGGAGATACTTTCTTTTCTAATCATCATGCAAGCATAAAGAATTAAATCATTGAACATTGCAATCTTTTTGAAGAATAAATTAGGATGTGAAAAACTTGATTTTAAAAGTAGTTTGCAATGATCATTTCTAAGGTTACAAAATATAAAACCTCAATGAATATTTCATATGATAACAAAGGAGGTTTTACCATTGTCTACCTTATACCTTAGGCACTTGGAGGATTGGCTTTGCTCACCCATTGCCTCTTCTTATCACATTGACTCGTCATATGTCTTTCAATGGGTGTCTGCAAAGCTCTCCTAGAGGGCATGGACTTCAAGTGTCTTCTGTTTGATACTTGAGAGATTCTCCTCTTCTTGTTCTCCTCAAGATAATTGAATGGTACTCTATGGAGATTTGTTCTTGAGGTAGATGACGCTCTTCTTGCTTGTATCCATTGCTTCTTATGAATCAGCTTTGTAATTTCAGCAATGGGTGCCATGGGAGTTCTCTTGCTTGATATGGATTCTATGATCTCCTTCTTTGGTGCATGAGGGACTCTTGGCTTCTTCTTCCTCTTCTTTGTACCTTGATGTCCATTGATATTCAAATCATCCTGCACACATAGAGTACTAGATGGACATTTTGGTACCCACTTATACTTGGGTCCTTGACTGTTAGTATTGGACCTTGATTGTCCTTTAGGAACCCAAACCAACTTATTTCTTACATTGAAATTTCTTCTAATACAACATGTGTAAGAAATATGTCCAGATTTTCCACAATAATTGCAAGTAATATAATCATGCTTGTTATGAACAACTTTGCAAGAATTATGTGGTTCTAGTGGATGCAATTTCAAATGACTCATATTTGTGTATTCTTTCTTCCCATATGATTTTCCAGCATCATTTTTAAAATTATTTTTGTTTTTCAAAATAGAATCAGTAAATGGTTGAAAAACACTTCCATGCAATTGTTTGAAAACATTTTTCTTGCCTACACAAGAAGAATTGGAATTGTTTACCTCATGTGCATCTTGAGCTCTAGCTAATGATTGATCACAATCGTCTATGAGTTCATCTTGGAAATTCTCTTCCTCTTGTTCTGTTGTGTTGACTAGATCATGGAAGAACTCAATAATTTCTCCTTCTTTATTCTCCACTTCCAATTGTTCATCAATTGTGGATACACAACTTATAGTTTCAGATGAGCTGTCAACACTTTCAACTTCAACAGAATTGTTAGAAGCATATATAGAATCAAGAGTATCCCAAATTTCTTTAGCACTAGAGCAAAACTTGATTTTCTGAAAATCATTTTCAGTTAAAGCAGAATGAAGGATTTTCATTGCTCTAATGTTCAAAGAAAACATCTTCATTTCTTTTTCTGTCCAATCCTTTCTTGGTTTGAAATCAAAAGCATTTGTAAAAACATTCCACATATAAAAATCAGTTGCTTTGATAAAACTAGTCATTCTAGCTTTCCAAAACCAAAAATCAATATCTTTAAAAAGAGGTGGAATGGTAAAATCAAAACCCTCTGAAAACGAAGAACACCTGAAATCAGCCATTGAAACTCTTGAGACGGTTAAGTCCTTTAAACAAGAGCCTAGCTCTAATACCAAATGTAAGTTCCGGCTATCACCCAAGAGGGGGGGTGAATTGGGTGATATATAAAAATTTCCACTCTTTAAAACATTTTTGCAATTCAGTGTTTTCATCTTGAGTAACAAAAGTAAGTTTTCAAATAATTGATAATTGCTCAAATGTAAGTGCTGGGAATGCAAAAGATAAGGAAGAAGAGCTTGCAAACAGATTTATACTGGTTCGGCCCTCTCTGACCTACGTCCAGTCCCCAAGCCTCACTTGGGATTTTCAATCCACTATCTCACTCAAGCTTTAATCGGGTACTTGAGAACCGCTACAATCCCACAAGTTTAGCCGGGCACTTGTGCAGCCTTTTACAAATCTCTTACTGAGATACTCCCCCTTACACACCGTAAGGATACACTGCTTGATCACACACTTCGTACTCGAAGTAATCCTCTCTCTCTAGGATTCACTCCCCCTTACAAGTTGTAATCAACACAATGTATAACCCACTCAAGATTACCCAATCTTGAGTTTCTCTCAGAAGGATAATGTGTTTACAATGAATTTCCTCTCAAAGGAATGGATAAATAAACACTGAAGTACAGACACAATTCATTTCACACTCTTAAGCTATTTAGATATGAAAAACAGAGTGAGAATGCTGTAGAAGAAGAGCATCAGCATTTTGGCATGGTAATCATATGTCTCCATGTTTTTCTGCTTCAATCCATGTCTTTTATAGGTAGAGAAGAGTCTGTGACCGTTTATGACCGTTGAAGAATCAATCAGACCGTTGTAGCTGATTATCTTTAAGTTTGGTCAGCTTCTTTCTCTAATCTCCAACTAATCCAGTTGTATAATTGATCTGAGGTGGCTTTCTGTGGATTTGCCCGTTGGAGAAGACTTTGCTTGTTGTAGTAATCTTCCTTTTAGCCTTTTGCAGACGTGTACAAGTGGATTAACCAAAGGAAGCAACTATCTGGGCTGTGCATTTATTGTTCTGACAGTTTTTTGCTTTTTGCTCTAATCCTTCAATGAACCTTCGTTAATCTGTCTGAAACTCACTAGAAAGATGGTTAAAAATATCTAGAATCAATATAGAATAATCATGGAAAGCATTGAGATCAAACAAGAAGGTATTACAGATTTCCCAAATTTGAAATTGTACCAACGGTCACAAACCTTGAGGCCAACCTCGAGGTTAGCCTGAAGGTTTCAGGCAAGTACTGGTTTTAAAACATGTAACCTCGAGGTTACAATGTGAACCTCAAGGTTGGAAGCTATTTTCAAACCTTCATTTTTCACTGGAGCCCGACAACCTCGAGGTTGGAAATCCATACTCGAGGTTGGCCTTTGAAAATGCAAAGTTCAGTTTTTGAAAACAAGGCTTAGCCTCGAGGTTGGAAACTTAACCTCGAGGTTTTCAATATTTTGAAAACCAGTTTGCTCTCTGTAAGCCATAATACTCGAGGTTGAAACTCCATACTCGAGGTTCAAAGTATTTTCATGAAATCTCAAGTTTAAAACAGAATACCCAACCTCAAACTCAATTTTACATGTCCAAGCTCGATGTAAGAATCCAATGCAAGAAGAATCAGCTCCAAACTCATTGTATTATGTCCATTAAGATCGGATGAATGAAGGCTGTTCTTGATCAGCCCTTTTTGCGTTGTCCTGAACTGATTGTCAACTTCCAAAAACCATATCTCCCTGGTCTGAAATCCGTTTTGGTCCGTTCAAGTCTTTTTGGAAAGATATGTGTGTCTACTTTCCAATGGCACTGATTTGAGCTCAATTGGATTTGTGGTTTGTGAGATACACCCAAAACATTGAAGCTTGGTTCTGACTGTGACGGTGATGTTTGTGTAAATTTGTAAAATTCATATCTCCTTGTTCTGAACTCCTTTGGACTTGAATCTTTGTCAAAAGTACGTGTTAGGAGTCTAGTTTCCAATGCTTTTGGTTTCGTCTCAATCCGATTTCTGGTTTGGAAGATATCATCAAATTACCAAAGGTCGCCAGAAGCTGAACGTGGAACAGAGTGCACCAGAGTTGCTGATAGTGCTGAAACCTTGAGGTTATAACTACAACCTCGAGGTTGGCACTTGCAACCTCGAGTTTGCACTTGCAACCTCGAGGTTGGCTGGTCCAGTGACACCAAAAATGCTGAAGACACTCAAACCTCGAGGTTTATGCTCAAACCTCGAGTTTACTCGTCCTGGACCTCATATTTGCTTGATTTAACTCTGAATTGAGCCATTCCAACTTCCATATGACCTTGGAGACTTCTAGCATCAATATAAGAACTTGAATAATGATCTCTTCATTAAATTCCACAAGTTATTCCTTCTTCCATCTCCCAACTTGATCATTCTTCATCAATTAACTTGGGCTCATCATTATTTGCAGCTTCTGCCTTCTTCAACATTCAGAACATGATGAAGCTTCATTTCAACTTTTGCAAATGCTTTCTTTCTTCCATCTCTTATCTCCTTCTTGATTATTCTTCTTAATTTAACTTCAAATAATCTACATTCAATATAGCAGGTAGTCAATGTAGGAGATAACAATATTACTCAATCTTTTTGCTATTAAGAATGACATCTATATAAGACATCATCAAAACTAATCATAACCAACATTCTCCCCCTTTTTGATGATGGCAAATACTTTAAGAAAAATATGTATGAATATGAGAATACATTAGATGCAACATATTTTTCTTGCCATTCTCTCCCCCTTATTTGTCATTACCAAAAAGTTGAATGTTAAGTTATCAGAAAATGACCAATTTTGCATTTTAACACAAGTTAATCAGAGGATGGCAGCAGATAAACATATTAGTATCATAAACAACAAGAAATGTATTCCTTGAGCAAACTTCATACCCGCAGAACTGATATCAGAAAGAATAAACACTCTGATAATCACTGATATCAGAACCAATTACTACAAAATCAGCAAAATACAATGAAATGCAATGAGACACAACACCTAGAACCTATGCACCTTATGCATGTTAAAAGAGTCAAAGAAACTGATTTTCTCTCCCCGATTGAAAGTGCTTTTCATTCTAAATATAATGTAATTTGGAATGTTTTTATGAAAACAAATTTGAAGGAAATTGAGGAAATTTTCAAGAAATCTTTCACAATTAAAGCATGTGGATGCCAAACATGTGCACAATTTCTACTGAATATAAAAAGATAGGGATTAGAAATGCTCATGTTGGTTTTGCAAATTGATGAACTATCTGTGAAGTCCATTTACTAGCTTTGAGATATGTGATGTGCTCTAAATAGCCTCTGGGATGAGACTAAAGTACTGGCTTTTTGAGTTGTATCTCATTTGAATGAATATGATCATCAGTACTTCAGCTTCCATCTTTTGCCTTTTCTTCATAAATCATCCATGTAGAGCACATCTCAGCTTCAATGATTAACCGCCAAGACATCTTTCCCTAATTTAATAGTTTTTCCTTGTAGTGCGTTAAGGAAAATTGTAACACAACAAAATCTCCTGTTACAAATTGAAAACATTCTTTCGAAAAGATTTGTTAGTGCAAGCCAAATATCAAAGTATCCTTTTCTATGTGATATTTTTAAAATAAAGCTAATGAAAGGAAAATATGATATTAACTCATCATCAAAACTAACAAAAAATATGAATGTAGATGAGTATGGTTAAAAGTGTTTTTCTTCAAATAAAGAAGGTGAGCTTTTAAAGTATAAAGCATGTATGAATGTGAAGCTCCCCCTTAATTAATGTATGACTAAAATGTGAAATCCCCTTTAATGATACCAAATAATAATGTGACACCAAATGTTATGAAGTTTGAAAATATCTTTGCTCACAACATGGTACCTCAGAATTGAAAACTTTCAGGTTCACTTGGGTGGACTTGAAATTGTTAGAAACAAATCACTTATGCCTTTTATGATGATAATAGAGTTTAAGGCATAAGGATCATTTTTTAAAAAAAATGATTTGCTTAGGCTAAAGTTCATGAAAAATTTGAGTGAATAAAATCAAGTTAGCCTGAAGAGTGATATGAAACAGAGAAATGATTATCATATATGAATATTATTGCAGAATACAATACCTCACTCAAGTAATGTCGTAATTACTTGAGTCATAATGGTTTGTAGTCCATAGATGCATCACGGGCTAGCTTTTATCTGATAATGTGATCAATACTGAAGCTTTCCCAGATGTGACTAAGCTTCAAGATGAAGAGTCACTATAACCATCAGATGTTCTGAATGCATCTTAGACGCTGAAATCCTGAATGAACTTTGTATAAGATTAGTTTCTGCTCATAGCTTCTCATCAAGTTAACATGCTCCTTATCATCTCGGTTCCTTGAGTGACACTTCCTTCTGGTTGCCCTTTGACATTCATACCTCCAACCTCGAGTTTACCTCTAGAACCTCGAGGTTCCACTGTCTGTTTGGATGAGATGTCTTCTCTGTCTGCCACAAAACTCGAGGTTCCATTCCATACTCGAGGTTCCATCCTTCAGGAACCTTGAGATTTTGTTTGACACCCCGTCAACCTCGAGGTTGGCTTCTCAACCTCGAGGTTCTGCCTTTGACAGCAAAACCAACACCTGCAATAAAATGAATGTTCTTTGGTACTCAATGATTCTTGAGTCCACACAAGATTAGACATGACAACTCTTACACTCTTATAGGATTAAACCATATGACGTATGAGCAAGAAGTATAACAATCAAAGATCAAAATATAGTTTTACCCAAACAAGATCAAGCCAATTAATTGAATAGGGTAACAACTAAATGATACCAAAAATGTTATTTCTCAATGACAATTTGTAAATACACTAGATGCAGAAAAGATGTCATTGATGAGTATAGAAAACCTTATCTATAATGATAAGCATTTATCAATTTGAAGTTCAAATTTTTCAAGAAAGATAGTGAAATATGCAAAGTATTTCAAATCTTGAATGATCTTTCAAAAAAAATTGTGATGACACATTATGAAATCAATATTTTTCATACATGAAAGATTTTTGAAACATGTTTGAAAACAGTGGTCATTATAAATATGATGAAAGTCAATAGGTTTAATGAATATATCAATATGCTTCAGATTTGGAGAACATGTTAAACATTGAAGTTAACATGTTGAAGAATTTTCAGAAAAGCCAAAGTCATGAAAGTAAAGCATTATCAGGACATGCTTAGAACAACATAAATAAGCTTAATGACTTTGCTATTGACCAAGAGATAATCTTGCCTTAGAGAGTAGAGTATCTATGAGAGCATTCAAGGCAAGAATTATGAGAATACAAAACTAGTTACTCTAAACATGAATGTGGACAAATAATTATATATTAGAGTAACACAAGTAGTACTAGGATTCATAGACTATGAAACACAGATTCTTTTGTCCAAAAGACTAAAGTTCCAAAGAATTATCCTAGAAAGTTATTTCATATAATGGTTAATGCACATGATGCATTAATGAACATTCATAATATTTGGAATAGCTTAATCAATAAGGTTTTATGCAACAAGCATAAGTTTTCACATACTGAATTCATTTCTGGAAATTAGCTTGAAACTCATATATGATTCACTTATTTGACATAAGGTCCTACCATTTAGAGAATGAAACATAAGAGTTCAAGCAAAACATTGAATTCTATAGATCAATATGTGAATGACAGGGAAAACTCAATTGGACACATTTGAAGCATATCTACCATTCAATATACAATGTTAACTTCCAATTTGAAACATTATTTGAATGCAATCAGAGTATGAACATTTTTCAAATCATGCGTATGCATTTTCACAAAACAGAGTGAATTCAAATTCAAACAAGTTTTAGAATCGCGCATAACAAAAGAATAAACTCAGATGGTGAAGCATCAAACTCAAGTTCATCTTTTTCTTCAGACTTTCATTTCTTCTTCGCTTGTTGTGGATTTGAATTTAGCTTGTCAGTGTCAAGTTTGCTTCTCTTGGTAGCAAACTTTAGCAGGATTTCAGAGGATAATAATCATCCTGTATGAAAATCACATCTAGATTCTCCAATACTTAAGTTAGTAACCAATTAATCATCAAAACGCAGAACTAACATTAAGTGGAGGCAATTCACAATCTATTGGGATTAGACATTCCCAAAATTTCTCATTATCCAATCGAATTGCTCGTAGATGAATACGATATTTCCAAAAATATGTATCACAAATAATCTTACAAATTTGAGTAGATACATAAGAGAATATGTGATACCAAGAAATTCAGTGTTCAATGACGATTTGAAAATACATTCATGGAAAATGTCATTGATATGAACTTTCCATAAACTATGCAAATAGTTTTCAATATCTCAAATATCAATCGTGATAATGTTATATGAGATTGAGATGTTGATGATATGAAAACTCATCTTTGTAGAAGTACTTAGAGAAACAATGCATTTGCAAAGTATGGTGGAAATTGAATTCCAATCTTGAGATATCATTTGAATCAAAACATGCATATTTTTAGAAACATTGGAATGCATTTTCCAAACACAGAATGAATTGTATTTCAAAAAAAAAAATTCTTGACTTGTGCATCTCAGAAACTTTCAAGTCAGAAAAATTATGCACAAATTCACTTGTTATCCATTAGCAATCTTGAAAACATTTTTAAGGTCACAAGTAATTGATTGCTTAATGGTATACAGTATTGGACAAGTATACATTACCCAAGAATGAATTTCACATAAACACATTATGGGGTAAGGATTAGATATCACCGTATTTCCCTTTGTCCTCATAGAAACTTGCTTGGTTGAGATGGATTGGTGTAGACAACTCCTTTTTCGGTTGTTCACCATCAACATCAAGCATAGCTTGTTGAGCTTTCTCAAGACTTGAATCATTTCTCTATGTTGCATTCTTGAGAAGCTTTCTTTCGTCCTACAAAACTTTATAAATCTTTGTCTTTCTTGGTATCCAACCTTGGATCCAATCATCGTTAGCTTATAGGAGCCAAAATTAAATTCACATGCTCCTATGAATATAATCAATTCAGAATAATAAAGTATAGTGAATAAAACATGACTCTTTGCATAAAGGAGATACTTTCTTTTCTAATCATCATGCAAGCATAAAGAATTAAATCATTGAACATTGCAATCTTTTTGAAGAATAAATTAGGATGTGAAAAACTTGATTTTAAAAGTAGTTTGCAATGATCATTTCTAAGGTTACAAAATATAAAACCTCAATGAATATTTCATATGATAACAAAGGAGGTTTTACCATTGTCTACCTTATACCTTAGGCACTTGGAGGATTGGCTTTGCTCACCCATTGCCTCTTCTTATCACATTGACTCGTCATATGTCTTTCAATGGGTGTCTGCAAAGCTCTCCTAGAGGGCATGGACTTCAAGTGTCTTCTGTTTGATACTTGAGAGATTCTCCTCTTCTTGTTCTCCTCAAGATAATTGAATGGTACTCTATGGAGATTTGTTCTTGAGGTAGATGACGCTCTTCTTGCTTGTATCCATTGCTTCTTATGAATCAGCTTTGTAATTTCAGCAATGGGTGCCATGGGAGTTCTCTTGCTTGATATGGATTCTATGATCTCCTTCTTTGGTGCATGAGGGACTCTTGGCTTCTTCTTCCTCTTCTTTGTACCTTGATGTCCATTGATATTCAAATCATCCTGCACACATAGAGTACTAGATGGACATTTTGGTACCCACTTATACTTGGGTCCTTGACTGTTAGTATTGGACCTTGATTGTCCTTTAGGAACCCAAACCAACTTATTTCTTACATTGAAATTTCTTCTAATACAACATGTGTAAGAAATATGTCCAGATTTTCCACAATAATTGCAAGTAATATAATCATGCTTGTTATGAACAACTTTGCAAGAATTATGTGGTTCTAGTGGATGCAATTTCAAATGACTCATATTTGTGTATTCTTTCTTCCCATATGATTTTCCAGCATCATTTTTAAAATTATTTTTGTTTTTCAAAATAGAATCAGTAAATGGTTGAAAAACACTTCCATGCAATTGTTTGAAAACATTTTTCTTGCCTACACAAGAAGAATTGGAATTGTTTACCTCATGTGCATCTTGAGCTCTAGCTAATGATTGATCACAATCGTCTATGAGTTCATCTTGGAAATTCTCTTCCTCTTGTTCTGTTGTGTTGACTAGATCATGGAAGAACTCAATAATTTCTCCTTCTTTATTCTCCACTTCCAATTGTTCATCAATTGTGGATACACAACTTATAGTTTCAGATGAGCTGTCAACACTTTCAACTTCAACAGAATTGTTAGAAGCATATATAGAATCAAGAGTATCCCAAATTTCTTTAGCACTAGAGCAAAACTTGATTTTCTGAAAATCATTTTCAGTTAAAGCAGAATGAAGGATTTTCATTGCTCTAATGTTCAAAGAAAACATCTTCATTTCTTTTTCTGTCCAATCCTTTCTTGGTTTGAAATCAAAAGCATTTGTAAAAACATTCCACATATAAAAATCAGTTGCTTTGATAAAACTAGTCATTCTAGCTTTCCAAAACCAAAAATCAATATCTTTAAAAAGAGGTGGAATGGTAAAATCAAAACCCTCTGAAAACGAAGAACACCTGAAATCAGCCATTGAAACTCTTGAGACGGTTAAGTCCTTTAAACAAGAGCCTAGCTCTAATACCAAATGTAAGTTCCGGCTATCACCCAAGAGGGGGGGTGAATTGGGTGATATATAAAAATTTCCACTCTTTAAAACATTTTTGCAATTCAGTGTTTTCATCTTGAGTAACAAAAGTAAGTTTTCAAATAATTGATAATTGCTCAAATGTAAGTGCTGGGAATGCAAAAGATAAGGAAGAAGAGCTTGCAAACAGATTTATACTGGTTCGGCCCTCTCTGACCTACGTCCAGTCCCCAAGCCTCACTTGGGATTTTCAATCCACTATCTCACTCAAGCTTTAATCGGGTACTTGAGAACCGCTACAATCCCACAAGTTTAGCCGGGCACTTGTGCAGCCTTTTACAAATCTCTTACTGAGATACTCCCCCTTACACACCGTAAGGATACACTGCTTGATCACACACTTCGTACTCGAAGTAATCCTCTCTCTCTAGGATTCACTCCCCCTTACAAGTTGTAATCAACACAATGTATAACCCACTCAAGATTACCCAATCTTGAGTTTCTCTCAGAAGGATAATGTGTTTACAATGAATTTCCTCTCAAAGGAATGGATAAATAAACACTGAAGTACAGACACAATTCATTTCACACTCTTAAGCTATTTAGATATGAAAAACAGAGTGAGAATGCTGTAGAAGAAGAGCATCAGCATTTTGGCATGGTAATCATATGTCTCCATGTTTTTCTGCTTCAATCCATGTCTTTTATAGGTAGAGAAGAGTCTGTGACCGTTTATGACCGTTGAAGAATCAATCAGACCGTTGTAGCTGATTATCTTTAAGTTTGGTCAGCTTCTTTCTCTAATCTCCAACTAATCCAGTTGTATAATTGATCTGAGGTGGCTTTCTGTGGATTTGCCCGTTGGAGAAGACTTTGCTTGTTGTAGTAATCTTCCTTTTAGCCTTTTGCAGACGTGTACAAGTGGATTAACCAAAGGAAGCAACTATCTGGGCTGTGCATTTATTGTTCTGACAGTTTTTTGCTTTTTGCTCTAATCCTTCAATGAACCTTCGTTAATCTGTCTGAAACTCACTAGAAAGATGGTTAAAAATATCTAGAATCAATATAGAATAATCATGGAAAGCATTGAGATCAAACAAGAAGGTATTACAGATTTCCCAAATTTGAAATTGTACCAACGGTCACAAACCTTGAGGCCAACCTCGAGGTTAGCCTGAAGGTTTCAGGCAAGTACTGGTTTTAAAACATGTAACCTCGAGGTTACAATGTGAACCTCAAGGTTGGAAGCTATTTTCAAACCTTCATTTTTCACTGGAGCCCGACAACCTCGAGGTTGGAAATCCATACTCGAGGTTGGCCTTTGAAAATGCAAAGTTCAGTTTTTGAAAACAAGGCTTAGCCTCGAGGTTGGAAACTTAACCTCGAGGTTTTCAATATTTTGAAAACCAGTTTGCTCTCTGTAAGCCATAATACTCGAGGTTGAAACTCCATACTCGAGGTTCAAAGTATTTTCATGAAATCTCAAGTTTAAAACAGAATACCCAACCTCAAACTCAATTTTACATGTCCAAGCTCGATGTAAGAATCCAATGCAAGAAGAATCAGCTCCAAACTCATTGTATTATGTCCATTAAGATCGGATGAATGAAGGCTGTTCTTGATCAGCCCTTTTTGCGTTGTCCTGAACTGATTGTCAACTTCCAAAAACCATATCTCCCTGGTCTGAAATCCGTTTTGGTCCGTTCAAGTCTTTTTGGAAAGATATGTGTGTCTACTTTCCAATGGCACTGATTTGAGCTCAATTGGATTTGTGGTTTGTGAGATACACCCAAAACATTGAAGCTTGGTTCTGACTGTGACGGTGATGTTTGTGTAAATTTGTAAAATTCATATCTCCTTGTTCTGAACTCCTTTGGACTTGAATCTTTGTCAAAAGTACGTGTTAGGAGTCTAGTTTCCAATGCTTTTGGTTTCGTCTCAATCCGATTTCTGGTTTGGAAGATATCATCAAATTACCAAAGGTCGCCAGAAGCTGAACGTGGAACAGAGTGCACCAGAGTTGCTGATAGTGCTGAAACCTTGAGGTTATAACTACAACCTCGAGGTTGGCACTTGCAACCTCGAGTTTGCACTTGCAACCTCGAGGTTGGCTGGTCCAGTGACACCAAAAATGCTGAAGACACTCAAACCTCGAGGTTTATGCTCAAACCTCGAGTTTACTCGTCCTGGACCTCATATTTGCTTGATTTAACTCTGAATTGAGCCATTCCAACTTCCATATGACCTTGGAGACTTCTAGCATCAATATAAGAACTTGAATAATGATCTCTTCATTAAATTCCACAAGTTATTCCTTCTTCCATCTCCCAACTTGATCATTCTTCATCAATTAACTTGGGCTCATCATTATTTGCAGCTTCTGCCTTCTTCAACATTCAGAACATGATGAAGCTTCATTTCAACTTTTGCAAATGCTTTCTTTCTTCCATCTCTTATCTCCTTCTTGATTATTCTTCTTAATTTAACTTCAAATAATCTACATTCAATATAGCAGGTAGTCAATGTAGGAGATAACAATATTACTCAATCTTTTTGCTATTAAGAATGACATCTATATAAGACATCATCAAAACTAATCATAACCAACATAGATAGCTTAGAGAGTGAAATGAATTGTATCTGTACTTCAGTGATTATCCATTCATTCCTTTGAGAGGAAACTTATTGTAAACACATTATCTTTCTGAGAGTTACTCAAGATTGAGTAATCTTGAGTGGGATATACATTATGTTGATTACAACTTGTAAGGGGGAGTGAATCCTAGTGAGAGGATTACTTCGAGTACAGAGTGTGTAATCAAGCAGTGTGTTGATTACAGATTGTAAGGGGGAGTGAATCCTAGAGAGAGGATTGCTTCAGTTACAGATCGTGTAATCAAGAAGATTAAAGATAGTGGATTGAAAATCCCAAGTGAGGCTTGGGGACTGGATGTAGGTCAAGGATAAGGCCGAACCAGTATAAATCTGTTTGCAAACTCTTCTCCCTTATCTCTTACATTTCCAGCATTTACATTTGAGTGTTTACCAATTGTTTGTGAACTTACTTTTGATATCCAAGATGAATTTACTGAATTGCGAAAATACTTTGATGAATGAAAATTTTTATACTTCACCCAATTCACCCCCCCTCTTGGGTTCAGCCGGAACTTACATTTGGTATCAGAGCAGGGCTCTTGTTTAAAGGACTTAACCGTCTCAAGAGTTTCAATGGCTGATTTCGGGTGTTCCTCGTTTTCAGAAGGCTTTGATTTTACCATTCCACCACTTTTTAAAGATATTGATTTTTGGTTTTGGAAAGCTAGAATGACTAGTTTTATCAAAGCAACTGATTTTTATATGTGGAATGTTTTTACAAATGATTTTGATTTCAAACCAAGGAATGATTGGACAGAAAAAGAAAAGAAATTGTTTTCATTGAACATTAGAGCAATGAAAATTTTATATAGTGCTCTAACCGAAAATGATTTTGTGAAAATCAAATGTTGCTCTAGTGCTAAAGATATATGGGATACTCTTGATTCTCTTTATGCTTCTAACAATTGTGTTGAAGTTGATTGTGTTGATAGTTCATCTGAAATTACAAGCGATGTATCCTCACTTGATGAACAATTGGAAGTGGAGAATGAAGAAGGAGAAATCATTGAATACTCCAAAAATCCAGTCAACACAAAAGAACAAGAGAAAGATGATTCCCAAGGAGAGCTCATGGAAGATCGTGATGAACCATTATCCAAAGCTCAAGACACACAAGTAGTAAACAATTCCAATTCTCCTTGTGTAGTTAAGAAAAATGCTTTTGAACATCTTCATAAAATTGTTTTTCAACCAATTACTGATTCTGTTTTGAAAAACAAAAGCATTTTCAATTATGCTGGAAAATCATGTGGGAAGAATGAATGTTTGAAGAAAGATTATTTGAAGTCTTACTCTCATGACCAACACAATATTTGCAAAGTAGTTCATAACAAGCATAATTATATTATTTGCAATTATTGTGGAAAATCTGGACATATTTCTTACACATGTTATATTAGAAGAAATTCCAATGTAAGAAATAAATTTGTTTGGGTTCCTAAAGGACAATCAAGGTCCAATACTAATAGTCAAGGACCCAAGTATAAGTGGGTACCGAAATGTCCATCTAGTACTCTATGTGTGCAGGATAATTTAAATATCAATGGACATCAAGGTACAAAGAAGAGAAAGAAGAAGTCAAGAGTTCTTCATGCACCAAAGAAGAAGATCATAGATTCCACATCAAGTAAGAGAACTCACATGGCACCCATTGCTGAATCTACAAGTCTTAAACATCAAAAGAAGCAAGGGTTACAAGCAAGAGGATTGTATTCTCCCTCAAGAACAAACTACCAGAGAGTACCGTACAACTATCTTGAGGAGAACAAAAAGAAGAGAACATCTCAAGTATCAAAGAGAAGATACTTGAAGACTGTACCTTATGAGAAGACTTTGCAAATACCAAAGAATCAATGGGTATGCAAAGCCAATCCTCCAAGTACCTAAGGAAAGGGTACGTGTTGGTAAAACCTCCTACTCTATTATCTAAAATATTTATTGAGGTTTTACACTTTGGATAGTAGGAATGAACATTGAAAATCATTTTTGAAATTGAAAATCTACTTAATAGATTTATTTATATATATTTTGCAATGTTCAAGAGCTTAACTCTTTATGCACACATTATGAGTTGAAAAATATATCTTTCATGTATAAAGCTATGCTTAATTCATTATGCTCAATTGTTATAATTTAATTATATTCATAAGAGCATGTGAATTTTGGTTCCTACAAGCTAACGATGATTGGATCCAAGATTGGATACCAAGAAAGAAAAAGATTTATACGATTTTGTAGGATCAAAGAAAGCTTCTCAAGAATGAAAGATAGAGAAATGATTCAAGCCTTGAGAAAGTTAAACAAGCTATGCTTAATGATGATGGTGAACACCGAAAAAGAAGTTATCTACACCAATCCATCTCAACCAAGCAAGCTTCTATGAGAACAAGAGGAATTATGGTGATATCTATTCCTTACCCCATATTGTGATTATATGAAATTCGTTTTTTGGGTAATGAATACTTGTCCATCATTGCATTCCGTTAGCAATCAATCATTCATATTTTTCAAAATGTTTTCAGATTGTTAAATGGACATAAATGAATTTGTTAGTGAATTTTTGATGATCAAACAAGTGAGCTTGTGCATAACTTTGTTAATTTTATATTTTTGAAATGCCATTGCGTGTAAAATCTGTTTGGATTTCAACTCACATTGTTTTAAGAAAATGCATACAAATGTTTTGAGAACATATTTATACTTTGATTACATTCAAATGATGTTTTAAATTGGAAGTTAATATTGTTACTGAATGTTGAATATGCTTCAGACTTCTCTAATTGAGTTTTCATTATCTTTCACATATTGATCCTTAGAATTCAATGTTTTGCTTGAACTCTTATGTTTCGTTCTCTAAATGGTAGGACCTTATGTCAAATAAGTGAAGCATATATGAGTTTCAAGCTAATTTCCAGAAATGAATTCAGTATGTGAAAACTTATGCTTGTTGCATAAAACCTTATTGATTAAGCTATTCCAAATATTATGAATGTTCATTAATGCATCATGTGCATTAATCATTAAATGGATTAACTTTCTAGGATAATTCTTTGGAACTTTAGTCATTTGGACTAAAGAATCTGTGTTTCATAGCCTATGAATCCTAGTACTTCTTGTGTTACTCAAATTCATCAGCATTCGTGTTCACCTACATTCTAAGTAACTATCTCTGCATATTCATACTCTTGCCTTGAATGTTCTTATATTTTCAAGACTCTTCTCTCTAAGGCAAGATTATCTCTTGGTCAATAGCAATGTCATTAAGCTTATATATGTTGTGCTAAGCATGTCTTGACAATGCTTTACTTTCATGACTTTGGCTTTTCAGAAAATTCTTCAACATGTTAACATCAATGTTCAACATGTTTTCCAAATCTGAAGCATACTGATATATTCATTAAACCTATTGACTTCTATCATATTTATAATGAGCATTGTTTTCAAACATGTTTCAAAAATCTTTCATGTATGAAAAATATTGATTTCATAATGTGTCATCACATTTTTGAAAGATCATTCAAGATTTGAAATACTTTACATATTTCATTATCTTTCTTGAAAAATCTGAACTTCGAATTAATAAATGCTTATCGTTATAGATAAGGTTTTCTATACTCATCCTTTTATCAATAACATCTTTTCTGCATAAAGTGTATTCACAAATTGTCATTGAGAACTAACATTTTTGGTATCATTTAGTTGTTACCCTATTAAATTAATTGGCTTGATCTTATTTGGGTAAAACTATGTGTTGATCTTTGTTTGTTATACTCTTTGCTCATACATCATATGATTTAATTCTATAAGAGTACAAGAGTTTTCATGTCTAATCAGTTGTGGACTCAAGAATCATTGAGTACCAAAGAACATACATTTGTTTTGCAGAAAATTCAGTAATTGCTAACGAAAAGAGAATACTCGAGTATTGGAGGAAATACTCGAGTATGGCAAAGGCAGATAGCAACATTGAGTTTTGGAGAAGATGAATAATCGAGTATTGGTTGCGGACTTTCAAAAGTTCATCATACACTTTTGAAGTCCAGATTGGTAATGGATCACAAGTGATTTTGTGCATAATTCTCTAAGTTTAAGATTTCTGAAATGCACAATTCAAAATCTTGTTTTTAAAATCACAATTCATTCTGTATTTGGAAAATGCATCCCAATGCTTTGAAAATATACATGATTTGATTGCACTCACATGATATTTCAAATTGGAATTTAACTACCACCATATTTAATGGATACATTGATTTTCTGAACATTTCTTCAAAGTTGAGTTGACATGGAAGAATGAATTTCTTGGCATCATCTATTTGCTTATGTGTTTGTTCAAATTTATGAATCGTTTAGATAAGCTTATCTGTGATGCACAACTTTGAAAATGACATATTCATTTAAGAGCAATTCAGTTTTATCATGAGAAAGTTTGGAAATGATCAATCCCAATAGGTTGAGAATCCACTCAACGTTAGTTATGTTTTTGATGATTAATCTTTACTAACTTAAGCATCGAAGTGTTTAGTCTTTGTTTTGCAGGATGTTTTGATGGTTCAGAAGAGCTATACTGCGGTATGCAAGTGCTATACCGCAGTATAGGGTGCGTCAGAGGCCAAATCTCCAAGTGTGCCAGGGGCATACTGCAGTATGTAAGTTCTATACTGCAGTATGGCCATCGGGTTTCAAAGCCTCAGATATGCAAGAGGTATACTGCAGTATGTAAGTGATATACTGCAGTATGGGGTCAGACAGAAACCAAAGCTTCAGGTATGCAGAAGGCATACTGCAGTATGTAAGTGCTATACTGCAGTATGGCCATTGGTTTTCAAAAATTCTCTCGACATTTTTGAAGTCCAGGTCAGTATACTTCCATCTATACTGCAGTTTATAAATGAAAGTATGCTATACCGCAGTATGCAAGAACTTTACTGCAGTATAGGGGTCTGTCTATATATACTGAACAGTCGTGTTCTTTCATACTCGCGTCTTTACTCCAGTAAACCCTAGAGTCTCGACTCTCTCTCTCTAATTTTCTATAAGCTCTTCTCTTTTATTTGAAGAAAATCCTTTTTAAACATGCTCATCTACATTCACTATTTTTTAGTTTTGATGATGAGTTAATTTCACTCTTGAAAATATCTTATATTTTTCCTTTCATTATCTTTATTTGAAGATATCATTTAGAAAGGAGTACTTTGATATCTGGTTGCACTAACAAATCTCTTCTGGAAAGGATGTTTTAACTTGTAGCAGGAGATTTGGTTATGTGTTGCAACTTTGGAGATCAATTATTAAAGCTAGATATGCTCTACATCGATGATCTTTGAAGAAAAAGCAAAGGATGGAAGCTGAGTGCTGATCATATTCGGATGTGATAGTCTTCAAGAAGCAAATATTTTCATCCTATTTACATTATACAGGATACTCATGATCCTGCTATTGATCTTCTTCAAAGAATCTCACACAACAAGGAAGAGAGCCTTCCACTACTTCATCTCAGACCATGGCAACACAATCAAACTTCATGCAGCAAGCAAATAGACTTCTTTGATCATTCATCAGTTTGCAGAACCAACATGAGCATTTCTAAACTCTATCCTTTTATATTCAGTAGAAATTTTGCACATGTTTGGTATCTATATGTTTAAATGTGAAAGATGTCTTGAAAACCTCTCCAAATTCTCTCAAATTTGTTTTTCATAAAAACATTCCAAATTGCTTCACATTTAGAATGAAAACACTTTTAATTAGGGAGAGAAAATCAGTTCTTTGACCCTATTAATCTGGTTTCATATGTGTCTCTTTAAACATTTCCTCTTTACTTCAACTTTTTGCTAATGACAAATAAGGGGGAGAGAATGGCAAGAAAAATATGTTGCATTTAATACATTCTCATATTCATACATATTTTTCTTAAGGTATTTGCCATCATCAAAAAGGGGGAGAATGTTGATTATGATTAGTTTTGATGATGTCTAATATAGAAGCAAAAAGTTTATATAATATATCTCCTACATTAACTAACTACTATGTTTAATGTAGATTAGTTCAAGTTGAATTAGAAAGAAGAATAATCAAGATGGGAGATTAAAGAAGGAAGAACTTGTTGAATGGAATGAGAATATAAATATTCAAGTTCTTATATTGATGCTAGAAGGCTCCAAGATCATATGCAACGTAATCAGCAACTTTGTTCTACTCTGTTCACGTTCAGCACGGGCGACGTCTGGTAATTCGATGATATCTCACAAACCAGAGATCGGATTGATACGAAACCAAAAGCATTGGAAACTAGACATCTAACACGTATTGGTGACAAAAACTCATGCCCAAAGGAGTTTAGATGAATTATTGATGAATTTTACAAGTTGACACAAAGATCAGCGTCACAGTCAGGGACAGCCTTCGGTATTTTGAGTATATCTCACAAACGACAAATCCGATTGAGCTGAAATCAGTGGCATATAAAAGTAGACTCACAGAGCTTTCCATAAAGAGTTGAACGGACCAAAACGGAGCTCAGACCAGAGAGATATGGCCCTCAGAAGTTGATAGTCAGTTCAAGTATTGCTCAATTGCATTTTATAAGTCAATACCGCAGTATAGGGTGCTATACCGCAGTATTGGACTTCAATACCGCAGTATAGGGTGCTATACTGCAGTATTGGACTTCCAGAGAACAATCAAATTTTTTCAGTTAAGTCAATACCGCAGTATAGGATGCTATACCGCAGTATTGGACTTCCAGAGAGCTGTCAAACTTTTTCAGTAAAGTCAATACCACAGTATAGGGTGCTATACCGCAGTATTGGACTTCAATACCGCAGTATAGGGTGACATACCGCAGTATTGGACTTCCAAAGAGCAACCGAGTTTTTCAAAACTTGCCAATACCGCAGTATAGCTTTGTATACTGCAGTATAGGGCCATCCAGAGAGCAACCAAGTTTTTCAAGGCAAGTCAATACCGCAGTATGGGTATGTATACTGCAGTATAGGCTTATACAGAGAGCTCCCAAATTTTATAACTATTGCATACTGCAGTATTGAGCTCTTAAACTTGTTTTCAACTTGACAAATGTTCTTGCATACTCCAGTATGGAGTTCTATACTCCAGTATTGCATACTTCACTAACATACTCCAGTATTGACGCAAGTATTGAACGTCAAACTTGAAAATCAAATCTGACGAATTTGCAATGCCTTCTTGTTTGATCTTAATACTTCCTATGATTAATCTCTAATGTTCCTAGATATGTTTAACCACTTTATTGGTGAGTTTCAGATGATTAAAACAAAGGATATTAGATTTGCATACTCCAGTATAGAGGCTTTTTGAACTTAAATTTTTTCACACAAACAGTGCCATACTGCAGTATACTACTAACATACCGCAGTATAGGTCATGACTTTCGAACACAAGTCACGATGATTTGCCTCTGGAAGCTGCATACCGCAGTATGACTTTGGATACCGCAGTATAGACACTTATGCACAGTGCCATACTGCAGTATGGATGAACTTACCGCGGTATACAACGGTCAAAATTGGTTTTTGAATTACGCGAATTTGCAAATCATTATTGTTTGATCTTATTGCTTCCATAATTCATTCAATCATATTCCTAGCTATGTTTAACAAGTTTGTTGAGTGAATTTCAGCAATCACAGATGAAGATCAATGAAGGTCAAAGCCATAAAGCAAAAAGTGTACAGTGCATTAAATGCACTTCTGCAAATCAACCTATTCTCAGCTAATCCATCTGAGCACGCCTTCTAAACGTTAAAGTATACTTACTACAACAAGTAAAGTTATCTCCAACGGGCAAATCCTCAGAGAGCCACATCAGATCACATTAACACATGGATTAGTTGGAGTTTAGAGAGAGAAGCAGACCACACTTAATGACAATCAACTACAACGGTCTGATTCATCCTACAACGGTCAAAAACGGTCACACATCATTCTCTACCTATAAAAGACATGGACTCAAGCAGAAAAACGTGGAGACACAAGTTTACAATGCCAAAATGCTGATACTCTGCTTCTTCATCATTCTCACTCTGTTTTTCATATCTAGATAGCTTAGAGAGTGAAATGAATTGTATCTGTACTTCAGTGATTATCCATTCATTCCTTTGAGAGGAAACTTATTGTAAACACATTATCTTTCTGAGAGTTACTCAAGATTGGGTAATCTTGAGTGGGATATACATTGTGTTGATTACAACTTGTAAGGGGGAGTGAATCCTAGTGAGAGGATTACTTCGAGTACAGAGTGTGTAATCAAGCAGTGTGTTGATTACAGATTGTAAGGGGGAGTGAATCCTAGAGAGAGGATTGCTTCAGTTACAGATCGTGTAATCAAGAAGATTAAAGATAGTGGATTGAAAATCCCAAGTGAGGCTTGGGGACTGGATGTAGGTCAAGGATAAGGCCGAACCAGTATAAATCTGTTTGCAAACTCTTCTCCCTTATCTCTTACATTTCCAGCATTTACATTTGAGTGTTTACCAATTGTTTGTGAACTTACTTTTGATATCCAAGATGAATTTACTGAATTGCGAAAATACTTTGATGAATGAAAATTTTTATACTTCACCCAATTCACCCCCCCTCTTGGGTTCAGCCGGAACTTACACACCCCCTCTCTTGGGTATTTAAGCTCCACTTACAAATCGATGATACGATACAACCTATCATACAATCATGCCACGTCCCTTTTATCACATGATAATTTGGTCAAGGATGAAGCATGAATAGTGTCATCCTCCTGATCTTGACCATTACTTTCTCGATTCTTGAGTAGTCTAGCAATTGAAATGGAAACTCATTTTCATCGTAGTATGGCCATACATTTCTTAGACTCACTCATTAAGGGGCCCAATATTATCTCTACACAAATGTGAGGGACAAATCCCATCTTGACCATTCACATTCCTCTATATGAAAATCATTAATCCTGATCAAAGCCTTTATCATCACTCAATCAAAAGTGACTTTCTACTAGGTCAAAGATCAGCAACTCTCTTATAGGAATCCATGATGATCTCAGATCAAAGGGCATTGTGACGTGGTTATACATGAGATAAGCTTATAACTTAATCCATACATCTTTTTCATAGTGGGTCAGTCTAGCACCTTGTACTCTTACAAGTGTTTATGACTTTGATTCGTATCCTGATACCTCACCAAAGTCATATCAGTCTTATTTCATCTTTACTCCCATTTAAATGACTGACCAAGGACATTTAGGATAATCTTTATAATACATCTAAGGATACAGCTATCATAATAAACATGCAAATGATATGATAACTAAATGGAGAAATACTTTAAATAACAACAATGTTTAAAGTACAATGATTCGCCCCTAGGGCATAATTTCCTATAGCCACTGAAGCTGAAAATTGGTGAGGATCACAATCAGAGGAGAGAGCTTTAAATAGTTAATGTAGGGTTTGGAAAAGTGCTCACTATGTTTTAAAATGCTTTGCCCTTGGAAATTGATTTGACTTGAAGAGAAATGGAGTGAGGAAGAAGACAAGTTGGGTCCACGAGTTTTCACTCACTGCGGGTGGGGCCTTCGACAGGGCATCCATGAACGCAGAAAAGTCATTCAGACCCGCAGTCATGATCTAGAGTTGGGATAACCACTGGATCAGACCATTAATTGGCGGTGGGTGGAGGTGGAACGAACGGAGAAGACGATCAATGATGATAGAATAGGCGAAGGTCACCAGCAATGTGAAGGACGATGATAGAAGGTGTTGGGATCCGTACACGCAGCGGATTAAAATATTTTACGAATCCCATCCGGAGGATCACTCAGGCGCGTTTAAATCAAGGTCAAGGAACCCGAATCGTACCTTATAGAATTCGGAATCATCTGGAGCCAGAGGTTTTCCTTTGATTTTAGCGAACTAGTAGCTCAAGAATCTACACAAACCCTTTGCGCACATTTTCTCATGGCGATCAAGAAAATTCAAACTGTAGTGAATTCGCCTACGTCTCGTTCTCTTTGAATTGGTGGGCTATCTTCTCGATCAGCAGAAGTCGACTCTTAGAATTGTCTTCCTCTACCGGTATCCACACGGACGTGGCAGCGTCCTAGCGCCTCGAACTGTGCATCTCTCTCTTTATTTCTCTCTGGGGTTTCTCGCGGCTTTCTAATACGCTCAATTAAAAGTCCCGTAAGTTTTTCTAAACCCATCGGCATATTATATTCAAAATTAATCCACATTAATTTTGAATTTTGAATTTTAATTAAAAAAATATATTAATTAAATCTATCTGATAGATTTAATCTAATGTATTTATTTAATTCAAATTAAAAGCCTTCTGATTTAATTAATGTATTTATTTAATTCAAATCTATCTGATATCTATCTATTTAATTAAATCTGAGATACAATATCTCAATTTAAATTAAATAGATAATGATATCTTTATTCGAAAATCAAATGAGATATAATATCTGTATTTGTTTTAGATATTTAATTTATCCGATAAATTAAATATAAAACAAATATCATATAATAATATTATAATCTTCATTAAATAATATTATTATATTATTTTCGATTTTAATATATATATATATATATATACACACACACATATATACATATATTTATCTTAGATTAAATTCAGTATTCATTTAATCTCATATTAATCTGAGATTCAATGAATCTAGACACTTTTACCTGTGTTGGATTATTCTTGTGTGTGACCCTGTAGGCCCATATGAGATTGGCAGTAGGCCAACACTGTATCAGCTCACAAGTCGCAAGCGGCCTCTAGCAAGACATTGCGACTACCCAATTCACATGGGGGTCGATGACACGATACTACCTATCGTACAACCATGTCACGTCCCTTTTGTCACGCGATAATTTGGTCAAGGATGAGCCATGGATAATGTCAACTTCCTGTTCTTAACCACTACTTTCTCGATTCTCAAGTAGTCTAATAAGTGAAATGGAAACTCTTTTCCATCACAGTATGACCATACATTTCTTAGACTCACTCATCGAGGGGCCCAGTATTATCTCTCTACAAATGTGAGGGACAAATTCCATCTTGACCATTCACATTCCTCCACATGAAAACCACCGATCCCAATCCCAGCCTTTATCAACACTTGTGATTTGATGGCATGTCGGGCTTCGAAAGTAGTGTCGAACTCGGACAATTCTATCGCCCAGCTGGTCATTCTTCCGGCGAGGTCAGGCTTGTGTAATACTTGGCGAATTGGTTGGCTAGTTCAGACGATTATCCGATGTCCTTGGAAGTATGGCCGAAGTCTTCTAGCTATTGTTAGTAAGGCGAAAGCCACTTTCTCGAGCTTTTGATATCGGAGTTCCGAGCTCTGCAACGCCTTGCTCACAAAGTAAATCGGAGCTTGTCTGGCCTCAGTTTCTCTTACCAGTGTCGCGCTTACAGCTTCTTCTGCCACTGACAAGTACAGGAATAACGTTTCTCTAGGCTCCGGTTTTGCTACAACTGGAGGGGTTGCCAAACACTGCTTTATTTTTTCTAATGCTACATCACAGTCTGTGTTCCAGCCTCCTTGAGTTTCCTTTTTTAGCAGTCTGAAGAACGGGAGTGCGTTCTTTGTCGATCTTGGTAAAAATCTAGCCAGGGTGGTGAGTCGTCCAGTCAACTATTGAACCTCTTTCTTAGTTCTCGGAGCTTGCATGTCCAATACTGTCTTGCACTTATCAAGGTTTGCCTCTATCCCGCGGTTGGTCAACATGAAACCGAGGAACTTCCTGGCTGGAACTCCAAATACACATTTGGCCAGGTTCAACCTAATCCGTTTCCTTCTTAACTTGTCAAAAGTTTGCTCCAGGTCTTGGATATGGTGTTCTGGGTCCTTTGACTTTTACAATCACATCGTCGATGTACACTTCTATATTTCGCCAAATCTAGTCCTTGAAGACTTTGTTCATCATCCGTTGATAACTGGCTCCGGCGTTCTTCAGTCCAAAGGGCATGACGTTGTAGCAATAGTTGGCCTTATCGGTCATGAAAGCGGTTTTCTCCTGGTCGTCAGGATGCATCGCTATTTGGTTGTAGCCGGAGTAGGCGTCCATGAAGGATAACAATCGGAAAGCAGCAGAGTTGTCATCCAATTGGTCAATGTTTGGCATGGGGTAGGAATCCTTTGGGCAAGCCTTGTTTAAATTGGCGTAATCCGTACACACCCTCCATTTGCCACTTGGCTTTAGGACCATCACAACGTTCGAAAGCAAGGTGGTGTATTGCATTTCTCTGATGAATCCGGCCTCCAACAGCTCCGTCAGATGTTTTTCCAGAGCCTTCTGCCTGTCGGCTGCAATGTTCCTCTTTTTTTGTGCTACTGGTGTCGCCGTCGGCCGGATGGCCAATTTATGGCAGTAGAAGTCTAGGTCAATCCCTGGTATTTCGGATGTCGTCCATGCAAAAGTCTTAGATCGAGCTCTATCATGTTTACTAGACATCGGTCTTTTCTATGCTTTCCGGCATCGGCCGAACTTTCGCCTCTGCGGATCCGAGGTGGTGATGACGGTCCTACTTCCTTCTCACGAATGGCCTCAAAGTAACATTGTCGGGATTCTTTCTGGTCTCCCGACACTACTGAAAGTAGGAGCTTTATACCCAAGAGGGGGGTGAATTAGGTATCTTTAAAATTTTCGAAACTTGTTCTGTTTTTGATCACTCAGAGCAGGGCACAACAGAGAGGATAAGGAGAAGAAGCTGAACACAATGCAATTTATATTGGTTCGGTCCTTTCCTGACCTACATCCAGTCCCCAAGCCTCACTTGGGATTTTCAATTCACTAACTCAACAATATTGATTACACACTCTGCACTGAGGGTTGTTCTCTCACTAGAACACACTCCCCCTTACAAGTTGTAATCAATACACTCCAACTACCAAGTCCCCTGACTTGTAGTTATCTCAATCAATAAATGATTTACAAGTATTTGACTCTCTTACAGAGTAGATATGATGAACAATGAAGTGCTTGTATCAAGTATGATACTTTACAAGTGAAAGCTAATACACAATAAATAAACTTAGTAGAATTTCGCTCAGAGTAGGTGTGTGCACTGCAAATGGAGTTAATGCTCTCTATTTATAGGTAGAGAACATTAAATGACCGTTGAGAAATAATTCTAGCCGTTGGAGATCATTTGTAGAACATTGGTGCAAGTTTAAGCTTCTTCTCTCTCTATATCTTCTACTAATCCAAGTGCTAATGATGTTTGATGTGTCTCTCTGAGTTTTTTGCCCGTTGGAATTGACTTTACTTGATGTAGTAAACTTCCTTTAACATTCATTAGGCGTGCTCAGAAGGATTAGCTGAAAGTAGGTGAGATTGTGCAGATGCATTAAATGCACTGTTCACCTTTTTGCTTTTTCTTTCAATTCTTCATTAATCTTGATCTGTGCTAACTGAAATCACTCAACAAACTTTGTCAAACATATCTGGGATCATGAGTGAATGATGTATGAAAGCAATTAGATCAAATAACAAGATATAGCAGATTTCACAGATTTTAAAAAGCACCAACGGTCACTAACCTTGAGGTCAGTTCATCCAACCTCGAGGTTAGCTTGAAAGGTTCAGGCAATTTGTTGATTTTAAAACGTCCAGCCTCGAGGTTGCAATATGAACCTCGAGGTTTCCCTTAAAAAAAAACTTTTCAAACCTTTCATAAACTCACAAACCCTGAGGTTCCAAAGGTAACCTCGAGGTTTGAAGTTATTTTCAAACCTTCAGTTTTCATAGAAACTCGACAACCTCGAGGTCAGAAAACCATACTCGAGGTTAGCCTTTAAGAAAATGAAGTTCAGAGTTCAATCATAAAGCTTAGCCTCGAGGTTACAACCTTAACCTCGAGGTTTTCATAAAGACTTGAAAAACCTGTTGCTCTCTGTAAGTCATAATACTTGAGGTTGATAACTCATACTCGAGGTCAATGTGTTTTTCTTCAAGCTTAAGTTTCAAACCAAAGTGTCCAACCTCGAGGTTTCCATGCTTGATGAAAACCATGACTTCTCTGGATGGATCAAAACTCGAGGTTAGCTCTTGATACTCGAGGTTATAAGTCTAAATGTAAAACTTGGGGTTTTCAATAAGGCCTAAACCTCAAGGTTAACTTTCCAACCTCGAGGTTTCACGTATTTCTTTTGTGAAACCAAGTTTTGACACTTAACCTTAAAACCATTTGTAAGGCTCAACCTCGAGGTTGAAAAACCAACCTTGAGGTTTGCTCTTCAACAAGATTTTAACACTTAAGAGCAAAACCTCTTTAATTGTTTGTAGTTGTTGGCAATCATCAAAACCATCAGAGAACTAACAACTACTACCACCTGGTTCTTGTTGTTCACCATCTTCAGTTTCTGATGCTTTATAGACACCGCCATATCCCAATTAGGGATGGTCGGTCTGCCCAATATGATGTTGTACGAGGAAGGGAAGTCTGCGACTATGAACCTTACCCTTTCTGATTTGAAAGCCTCTTTGGTCCCCAGAGTCAATTTGAGGTCGATATATCCCTTGGGAAATGAATGCTCCCCATTGAACCCGATGAGAGTCGTCTTGCAAGGTTTTAGATCTTCTATGTCTATGTTCATCCTTTTATATGCATCCCAACTGTTGCTGTCGACCAAGGTTCCAATATCCACGAAAATCCTTTTGACCCGACAATTTACCAGGGTCCCTGTGATAACCAGACCGTCTTGGTGCCCCGGTACTACATCATTTAGCTCCTCCTGAGTAAAGACCAATGGCGGTGGTGCCGGCTTTGTCGGGTCGTCCTTGAATTTTGGGAGGTCTCTCATCGAGTGGACTTCTCTTAGGTAATTCTTACGCTGGCTTATGGTGTCTCCGCCCCCGCCGAATCCGCCGCTGACTATGTTGCAATGGAATTTGGCTTCTAGGAACTCGTCATCCTCGCTGTTCGACTTCCGTTTTTTCTCGTCTTTCTTTGGGTCCGAGGCCGGACTGATACTTCGGCCTCCGGACTTCCGCTTGCCATTTTCCTTCATTGATCCCGATCCCAGCTTTTATCATCACCTGGTCAAAGGTGACTTTTGACTAGGTCAAAGACCAGTGACTCATCATGTAGGAATCCATGATGATCTCAGATCATAGGGCGTTGTGACGCGGTTATACATAAGATAAGCTTATGACTTAATCCATGCAGCTTTCTCATAGTGGATCGGTCCAGCACCTTGTACTCTTACAAGTGCCCATGACTTTGATTCGTATCTCCATACCTCATCAAAGTCATATTGGTCTTAACTCATCTTCGCTCCCGCGTAGATGACTGACCAGGGGCATTTAGGATAATCTATAAGATATATCCAAGGATGCAATTATCACCATAAACATGCGAATGAAGTGATAACTTAATGGAGGATAATGACTTGCCCTTAGGACATAATTTCCAACAGAAGGATGGCCGCCGGCGACCAAGAAGGGACAATGATGGAAGGATGAAGGTCTGGCTATGTCTCATGGCCTTCTGTTTTTCTCTAGGAGTTCGAAGAATCAGAGTTTTTTTTTTGTCAAAAAAGAATCAGACGTTTGGAGGTTGATTATAAAGGGCATTTTGGTATTTTTAAAAATATAGTGTGGGCCCCACCCCCAAAATTAACACTGTTAAGCAAGATAGTAACGGCGCTGTGACTTTTGCACCTAATTTATAATCACATGTGCATTTTTGCACCAAAAAAAAAAAACACTTAGTATTGGGCGCTTCCAAAGGTAAAATATGCATTTTTGCACTTTTACCCAAATATATATATATATATATATATATATATATATATATATATATGATGACAATAATATCTTTGTATCATGACATTTCTATTATCTGTCCTTGAGGAATTTTACCAAAGTAAATAAATAAATTAAAGAAATAAATCAGATTAAAATTAACACATAAAAAAATTTAAAACCAGATTATTTTTTATACAAATAAAAGAACATGTATTTTTTCTCCTATTTTTTCCCCCTCATAATGTTTTCCATCCCATCTTTTTTTTCATGTCAAAGGGTTTTATATATATAATCTTTTATATTGAGATTCTGATTTAATGGTGAAAAAAATGGTAGTAACATTGGTAATGATTAAAATTGGTAATATATAATATGTGTGTATATATAAACTATCCGATAACTGTTGGGCAAGATTACAATCTTATTCAATTTTATCTTTCAATCTCACCAACGACCAAAATTGGTAGTGTGTGTATATATATATTTAAAAATAAAACTGAATAAGGTTGTAATCTTGCACAATATAAACTATCCGATAACCGTCACTAACGGGCAAGATTACAATCGTATTCTGTTTTATCTTTGAATCTCCCACCTACAGGCTACCATCAGAAGCTAAGGTTGTTAAATGAGTAAATATCCTATTTGGTCCTTGAAAAAAAAAACACGGACCCCATTTTGATCCCTCAAACAACGAAAACCCCTTTTTAGTCCTTAAAAAGAATGAATTTCCAAAAAATGGACCCCATTTTGGTCCCTCAAAAATTTCCAAAAACCACATTTTAGTTCATAAAAATGTCTCATTTTAGTCCCTAGGGACGAACAAAGGGTCCGCATTTTTTTCCAGGGACCAAATAGGATATTTACTCTTGTTAAATCTATAAGCAAGCCTATAACGTGCTTGTTTGGATCGGTGTTAGGAAAATTCTCAAAAGATGTTTTTCAATAGAAATTTTATTTATTAATTTACTCTTCATCATATTAAATATTTAGTCATGACTAAAATTGTTTTGAAGAATATGTGTTTTCCGTTTTTTAATTTAATTTTTTCTTTTTGCCAATACTTATTATAAGTAGTAGTTTGATTTTCTTAACATATTATAAAAGGAACTTAAGTAATTTAGTTAACGCAAACATTTTTTTTATAAAAAAAAAAACTTGATTAAAAACTTAATAAATATATACTTGACTAAATTATAAATATTTGTTCCAAAATATGTGTTGGATAATTTTAAATTGTAAAAAATTTATGTAACCCCTTGCTCATACTTTGTTTCTTTTTATTGTACCGTCTTTACACTTTATAGAGTGCAATTTTATACGGACTTGAATGAGATTAATTATATCAACTTCACGTTAACAATGTTAAGCTGATGTAGACTGTTAACCAGGACTTGTATGACTTTGTGTAAGTAAGAACAAAAATCAACACTCACCAAAACTTTTTAAAAGTATAAGAATTTGGAGTGTGATTAATATTGTAAAAAAGGCAAGTTAAACACAAAAAAACACAAAGAAATCGTTTGACTCGGCTTTTTGACCAAAATAAGAAACCAAAAAAAAAAATACAAGATTAATGCACAGTCAAAACTATTTACCAAAGTAAGGTTCACGCCACTGGTGGCGCAGGGGGGCCCCACGCCACGTCAGTGGCGTGGCGTGGACTTGTTTCACGCCACAGACGTGGCGTGAACAAGGTCCACGCCATCTAGTGGCGTGGACCAATCAGAAGCTTTGATTCAGTCTTTAAAAAAAAAAAAGAAATTATTTGTCAGTGGCGTGAACCTGTTTCACGCCACTGACGGCGCACCCTGTCCCAACGTCACCAACTGCATTACTTTGGTAAAATGTTTCCCAACTGCTTTAATCTGGTTTTTTTTTTTTTGAGTTCTTATTTTGGTTAAAAAACCCAAAAAAATCTATTTTATCCTCCGTGTTTGAGAGCGAGATTTTTTTTCCATATATCGTGTGTTTAAGTTACCTCTTTTTTATATAGGGATGAACGAACTCCTAATCTCTATATTTTTAACATGCTTTGATTTTCATCTCTTTATTTTAAACGAATTTTGATTTCGGCCTCTAGATATAAATATGTGAGCCCCATAGGTCCTAGTTAGCTGTCCACATCGCATACGTGGATATGTGAATAGGGAACAATATGTAAGCTACACATACTCATTAATAGATGTTTTTCTTTATCTTTTCTCTTTTTTTTTGTGAAAAAAATTTTAGGAAAGGGGATGAGTTCACCCACAATCGAAAGACAAGGCGAAATCTCATTTTCTTCTAAATGATATCGATGTTAGATAGGGTGAGCGGTCTATTACCCTCAAACGTTCAACCTAGGTACTTAAAAGTTAGGATGCCTCACCTAACGCTTTGACCAATTTTAGGATCGAACCCCCTCACTTTGGTGAAAATATCTAACCCATTTACCAATTGAGCCCAAGTACAAGGGTTACTCATTAATAGATGTTGAATCAGAAGTATCTTTCCGGTCTATCTCTCTCTTCCCCTTTTCTTCCTATCAACACCGGCCTACTTAACGATTTTACGACAGATCAACAAAATTAAAACTATAGAGCTCAAATACAAGTTCTAATAAAACTATACTGACTAAAATTTTGGACGGTACATCAACAGAAAAACAACAAAATGTAAGAAAAAGGCATATGGACCTAGAGCGAGTTTAACCAAAACTAATTTAACTATTTTAGTCTACCGAAATTAGTTAAATAGCTCTAGTGGAGGGAGTATTAAAGTTCTATCAAGCTGATTTCCTTAAGAGGCAAGCATTCAGACATTACGTCGAGACAAATCGTATTCCGATCATATATCCTGCAGTTATGTCCTCTCAGTGCATGTTCCAAGAGATTGGGAAAGCAGAACAAGGTCTTGACTCGTGAGTTGAGAAGAAAAAGCATATATCCAAGTATTTCGATCAGAGGTTTAGAATTTAAATTCTTTAAATTAAAGAAACATACTCCCTCCGGTCTTCAATATAAGATATATTTAGGGAATTCATCTTGGTCCTAAATATAAATTTTCATATTTATCAGTGTTTTCTTAATTTTTTTACCAAAAAAAAAAATCTTTTCTCAATTTACTTTTATTGATGCTCCTTTAATAGTAATCAAAGAGGAGAGAGAATGACAGAATTAAGGAATGTAACTAAGGTATCTTATATTTAGAACAGGAAGACTTTTTTTTTTTGGATACCTCAGTTCACTATTTACATACGTGAGGAGATTTGCAGAAAGCAAATCACACATTTCAGGGCAAAGAAAAGGAAAAAAACATAAAGAGTAACAAACTAAGTGCACAATGCGATTCCGGGTCCTTAAGAATCTAATTCAACATATGCTTTTCTTTGATTGATTAAGGGTATAATATCTTTCAAGGCTTTGAACGCAAAAGGTTAGGAATCATCTTATTGGTTGTGTTCTCCTCATTAAGGGAGTGAAGCCACTTACCAACAGCTTATTGGTTGCTTTTCCGATGAGTCTAATGTTAGGAATCATCTACCACTAGAGAAGAAATGGGTGATACACGGAAACCAATACCGGCATTTACCATCTCTATGACCATCATCAATCATTGCAAGTCCTTCCTGCACCAATAACTTGGGTTGGTTGATGTATGTTTTTACTAGGTTTTGGAGAAGGAAAGACGCTGACAAAATAAAAATTGGTTAGAAAGCTTACTTCAAGTAAAGTCTCGATGGCATCGATAGTGCGACCTGGATTCCTAGATAGCCGTCTCACCACTTCCTCAACGGTCACAAACCCTTGAGTCTGAGGTGCAGAAGAACCTAATCAATCTTTCTCAATTAGGAAACTGATTGCACAATGAAGCTTTTTGCTACACTTTGGTAAGTGATCATTCTAAGTTTGTTCATGCTTTCCACATTCAGATATGAATTTTAGGTTATTTTTAAGCAAGCAAGTTCAGTGACATCATTGGTAATGATGCTCCTAAGCACCACTAGCAATATTTCTCCAAAAAATCACTGGTAATATTTCATAAAAATATAGCATCAATATAACACGGATCAATTTCTTACATGAAGATTTCAGACTTTATGTAGTACTAGTATTATTTTATAAGAAGGCAGGTCATGGATAAATTCCTGATACAGTTTTTAGTTAACTTCCTTGTATTCCGCTGCTACGAGAATCCTCAGCAAGTTAGGTCTGAACCATTTATTTGACAATGCTTTTCTAAATTTTATTTAAGAAAATCAGATTTACCCTCTTTGACATATTTACTGAATGGCCACATTGGAAATGGGAGTAACCAGACGTTCAAAAAAATTCATGGATACAGCAGGTCAAAAAGCCCATAACTATTAGATGTCAACATATCCCTAAGAGGCACAGAAATCATATTACAGACAAAAGGTCATTCAAGACAAGTTATAAATAAAATATTATTCATAGTAAAAAGTTCAATAGACAAATAAAAAGAAGAAACAGTTGTAACCTGAGCAAGTTCTAGAATTTCGTTGTCGTCTTTGTTTAGCTCAGTTGGAACCCAATGCAAAAGTTTTTTCTTCCCTACAGAAATAACTTCAAAACCACCACCCAGCATCTGAAGTTCATGTAACAAACGTCAAACATCAGCCTACAAGGATCCATGCAATGAAATTTTTTATTAAGCAGTGCAATAACCACAAAGGATTAAAATAAAGAAGAGACACACACAGAGTTAGAGTCCTAATATGACATTTAATGGATTCTTGGACGACAAATCAATCAACTACTAAGACAACATCAAGATTTTAGTCTCATGCAACTCTTCTTTTTCCTTTATTTCCTATTTGTTGAGGATAAAAGACGTAATATAGAAATGACAAAGCATTAGAAGTATAAGATGAATTTCTGTTAAAGAAAAAGAAAAACAGCAGCTAGAATTAAGAAAATCTTTTAAACCATGCTAAATATATTCTTTTCAATTGTCACCGCCATAGAAGTTCTGAGTTTTGGAGGTTGATCAACAAAAAAGGGCTCTGGTAGCCTGTCAGAGCCATATATATCAGTTCCCATTCGAAGTACTTGTAAGGAGGACATTAAAGGAAATTTATACTATAATAATTTAGTAGATGTGAACAAAGAGATTAAATAGTGGTTGTTCAGAAAAAGCTCAAAGACAAGTTCCACACAAGAAAAATCATGTAACTAAAGCCTTAATTACCGTTATTTGAGAATGCCTTCACTCCATATTTTAAACGTTCTGAGTGAAGCATCTTGTATCAACTTTAGATTCTTCAATCCAAAGATTATACTCTAATTTACAGGAAAGCCAAAATATAAGACCTTCAGCTTACTGATAGCATTCAGACAATCATCCTCAGAAACAGATCCAATATCACTTTTTCATAGCTGACAAAGTAAATGACAGAGTTCTTGCAGGTTGATAGTCCTCCATTTTGGGCTCTAGTGGCCAAGCAAATATCCACTATTTGAACTTCTGTCAAGCCAAGCAGTTTATCTTAATAAAGATGTTATTAAATGATGGAATCTAAGCTTGATAGATTAATGACAAAGTGACAAATATTTATAAAAAAATGAAGACAATAAACAACTTCATAATTATAGGAGATTAGATTATGGGGTAATTTGAAAATATTTAGTGATGATACAGATTAAACATAGTTGAGATTGCTTAATTTAATGGATAGTGGGTATGTGCAGTGTTACGCTAAAGGTTGATAGTTGGGGATATATCCAAGGGTCTCCTGCCACCATATGCTAGCACATGGTTCTTAAATTCTGAAAATATTCTTTACATCTCACTCTTTCTTCACGAGCAACTCAGGAATATGCATTGCCATGTTTGCTACCCAAGATATCAGAAAGGGCCCAGTTATGTTTCTTTACTGAAATAAATCTGGCTATTAAACCAATTTATTTTTTGTTCTATGATATTCTACTTACCCTCCTATCAATTGCAAATTATCAGAAATAGCACATGAAGATTATTACAGAAAAAAATTTGTATATGCAAAGGAGATGTATTTGATGGAAAGGAAGCAAGACTAAGAATTTTTTTACCATGTTCATATTTGAAGCTAATTTTTTTACCAAGTTCATATTTGAAGCTAAGGGATCTACTCCAACTTTAGCACACATCTCATGAAATTGTGATCTGAATGCAGGGTTCTTGCGGATGTCATTCTGAACAAGTAATATTAGATATTAGTGCGACTTATAGAAGATTTTACAGTGAAACTGTATTACAAGGCCATATCACAAGGCATGAACAGCACAAGTAGTTAACTAATCATTCCCCTGAAGTTCCAAGATGTCTATACCAGTTAAGCTTTCAGGAAAGTGGAAAATTTGTAAGCAGAAAATCCAGAAGGGATTTGATTTCCAAAACTACTAACATGAGGCTGTGATACTTAGGTTTGCAAAGCATTGGCAGATATGCCACTAACTGATGGAACTGAAGTATGCAATTTAACAGAAGGTTATATACTCCAATAAATAGTGCAATATGCTTTTGTTACAAAGGGGAAAAAACAAAAAACAAAACAATCAACTGAATCTGAATCCAGACATGATGCAAGCAAATTATCAATTTTCCATTACAGTGTAAGAAAAGAGAGAAAAAAAGGAAAAAAAGAAAAAGAAAAGAAGAACCTTGTATCCCTTAACAGGCGGAAAGAGTTGAGCCTGCAGAAGGCTTCACAATTTTGGTACCTCTTTCTCCCTCTATTTGTTCTTGTTTTCGTGTAATTTCTTTTTAAGTGATTTTCGCTCGTTTCCTTGTTGACTAGCAGTGAGTAGAGATAAAAAAAATAAAAATAAAAATTTGCATCTCCTGTCACCAAGAAAGTCTCCCCCCTCCCTTGACCTCTCCCCTTCGCTTCCTTGCTACAATGGGGGCATTGCACCATTCAAGTGTTTGAGGAGGGGGAGGGGAGGATGATTTAATTTGCGCTTGCAAATCAATGCTTAAATGTGCTCAAATTACCCCTAAAATGGGTTTTTTGTACACATAGAATTTTTTTTTAATGCATGATAGAGCGTGAACAGAGATCAGTAGCAATAGGTTGACTATCTGTATGATTGAGCATAGCATGATTGCTTGAAGGAAACTGAATCGTTAGGCTTGGAAAATTGACAGTACTAGATAAACTCAATGTAGGGTAAAGTGACGGTGAGAAAGAATAAAGAGAAAACCCACGATAGAAGGATTTATTTGAGCCTAATTGTTTCTATTCCAGTGTGTATGTCAGCTAACCTATGTATGATCTTTAATTTGTCTTAATTCTTTGATAAACTGTTTGGCATCTGAGCGAATAATTCATAGGATAAAGGCATTCATATCCTACCCATCATTCCCATACACAAACCATGAAACATCACTCTCCATATTGCTACCCCTTTGAGCCTTATAGACTATGCTATAGCAGAACCAGTTAGATAGGTGAGTATGAAGAAGACTGAAGAAATGCTATGGCAATGTGCCTCCACTAAAAAATGCTATGAGAAAGTTGTTTGTTGTAAAAACAAAAAAACAAAAAGAAGGAAGAAAAAAATAAAGAGCAACAAAGCAATACAAGGGTTTAAGTGAGGCAGCAGGCTAAAATAAACACAGCTTAGAATCTGTCTAATATCTTGCTGTAGCAATAGCCATTTCCTTTCATCTCCACACCTTTATGACCATCCACACATTACAACCCAAGAAGCCCTTTTGACGTATGAAAACTCAAATACTTGAAGAACCGGCTGAACCCAAGAGGGGAGGTGAATTGGGTGAAGATTAAAAACTTGAAACTTTGAAAATCTTTTCGTGTCTTCTAAATTAACAGTTAGATATTCAAATAAACATATACTAAAAATATAAGAGATAAGGGAAGAGAATATGCAAACTGTGATTTATACTGGTTCGATCCAATCCTTGACCTACGTTCAGTCCCCAAAAACTCTCTGGGATTTTTAATCTACTATCCTCTTGTTTATCCAGGCACAAGAAAAGCCTATACAATCTCACAAGTTTACCCAGGCACTTGTGAAGCCAAATCTCTCACCGAGATACTCCCCCTTACACACTGTAAGGTTACAATCTATTTCCCACTCAAGATCACTCAATCTTGAGTAACTCTCAAATAAACAGATAAAATGATTACAATGAATCTTCTCTCTCAGAAGTGAATATAATTAACACTAAAGTACATAATCGATCATTACACTCTCTACTGAAAACTATATAAACATTGTGAAACAAAGAGTATATGAGTTGAGCCTTGGATTCATAATATCAGCATTTCGACAGTGCAAGCTCATGTATCGTTTGTCCATTTTAAATCCTTCTCCTTTTATAGTTGATGGAGAGCATTCGACCGTTGAGCAATTCTTTCCATTCAGAATACGATTGTTGAATGTCCGTTGGAAAGTAGCTGTTAGACACGACAAACTTTTGTTAGGCACAGGTGATTTTCGTTGAAATTAATTGACCGTTGCTTCATTAAATGCTTCGTCGTCTATTGTACTTTGTGCAGAGGTTGACTCAGAATAATAGCCAAAATAAGTATGCCTTAAAGGAACATCTTCGTCTGTCACGAGCTTTAATTCTGGTTGTTGCTCTGTTTCTGACACGCATTAAATGTGTCTGCCACGTCGGGTTGCCTTTCATTCAAAAACTCATATTAACTTGATTAATCAACTGAAACTCAATCAAAAAGATTATTAAACATGGTATAAATAAGTTCAGAAATGATTAATAGATAATACATAATGACCCATTGATGTTATGAAATTGATTAGCGACACTAGAAAAAATCATAGAATTGAGAAGAACTCATTCTTGAGAATTGCTTCAGTCATTCTCGAGAATGCTATGACCAGAAAGCTAATTGAAAGAATTGAACTGATCATACTCGAGAATCATGTTCATATTCTCGAGAATTAGAAGAGTGTAATTACATGATAGCATATGGATCAATGAATGTTAACCGTGAAGATGAAATATCACCTAGAGGGGGGGTGAATAAGTGATCTCAATAATTTTAAACTTCTTTTCAGATCGTGAGCAAAATAGAGACCAATAAGATGAATGGACACAAAAGAATTTATCCTGGTTCGGTCTAAATCTTCAACCTACGTCTAGTCCCCAGAATACCTGGGATTTCACTATTTTTCGGAACGATTACAAACTCTGCAAATGAAGGAAGGTCCCTTCCACTCTCGGACTCCACTCCCCCTTACAAGTTGTAATCTATACATCCACTCTTAAGGTTCCACAACCTTAAGTTACAATCAATAAAGAAATAAATGTTTAAATACTCCTCACGAGTTGATAGATAATGAACACTGAGGAACAGACTCAGTAACACAGTTGAAACAATAAGTGAAATTAATATCGAATTGATTGCGCAACGTTTCGGTAGTTGGCAAATTGAATGCTTCGGCTATTTATAGATGATTCCATTAATGACCGTTGTTGAAACTCAAGAAGTAGCCGTTGGGTCTCCTCAATATATCCATTAGACAGATGATGCATTTGTTGAGAGTTTCGCCGTCTTAGGAAGAATGCGCAGAACGAACATTCTCTTTCATTCTTTCTGTTGTATCCATTATGAGATGGCATTAAATGCAAAGTCGAAGATTATCAGAGATGGCTTTGCTTTGCTCAGTATATCGATCTCCGAGAATATGACGATTTAGGTAACTACATTTAATGCGTCTAACAGTCCAGATTGGTTAATTCAAATTTGCCGGCAATTTATGTCTAAATGATCTGAAACTCATGAACAAATTGGTTAATAGCATTTGGTAATCATAATTAGAAATAATCAGGTAAGATATTGATCCAATCCATGATTCAAGAATTTTGTATACGGTGATTTGAAAAACAGAGTGATGTTACTCGAGCAAAGATTCATGCTTGCTCGAGCAAGCTTCTTTCAAAGGCTGAAGAAGATGCATTTGATCGCTAGTGCTCGAGCAGGAAAATTTCCTTGCCCGAGTACAGTGCTCGAGCATGAATATATCATGCTCGGAGCCCTTTTAAATCTGTTCAAATCTCCTCAGCTTCGTTGTTGCTCGAGCATGCTTCAAAATCTTGCTCGAGCAAGCCTTCAAAAACTTAGTAGTAAAGGCTTGATACTTACTGATGCTCAAGCATGTTTTAATACTTGCTCGAGCATGGTGCTCGAGCATGATGTAAACCATGGTCGGGCAACCTTTTTCAATCAGAGAGAAAAGTGCCTGCTGCTTGACCTTGCTCGAGCAGCATTTTGTGCTTGCTCGAGCAACACATTTTCTATGCTCGAGTAAGGACCTCAACAGAGCAAAACATATAGGTTGCTCGATGTTGCTCGAGCAACCTTTTAAGCTTGCTCGAGCATGCTTTTTCTTTTGCCCAAGTATGCCTTCTGCTTTTGTTTTGTTTTTGCCTAGTTCAATGTTGCTTGAGCAAGACCATATGGTCTGCTTGAGCAAAGTTCTATCAGATCACATCTGATATACTTTGCACATGATGTTGCTTGAGCAAACTTAATCCTTTGCTCGAGTAACATTCTGAAAATCAGATTATCAAATTCTTTGCTTGTTTAATTTCTCAATTTGGAAATTGTAATCATCAAAACACAAGAACTAACAAACCGTGCATTCTTGAGAATCATCTAGCCATTCTTGAGAATTGCTCTGATCAAGAATAGTTATAGAAATAAGATAGCCACGCTCATTCTCGAGAATTAGCTAGCATTCTCAAGAATTGATCTGATCGAGAATTAGTATTGAAACAATCACGCTCATTCTCGAGAATCATGGAACCATTCTTGAGAATCATATTTTAAGTTAATACTGAAGAGAAATATAGCTAGAGTTATTCATCGTTAATTCTCAAGAATTGATTTCTCATTCTCGAGAACTATTCTCGAGAATTAATCACTAATTCTCGAGAATCTCATCAAAAAGATTATTTCATTGAGATCCTATCGAGGCATTCTCGAGAATCACTTACAAGTTCTCGAGAATCATTCTCACAGCGAGCTTGCGATGATGAAATTATCACACTTATTCTCGAGAATTCTTGATATATACTCGAGAATCAATTTTCACATGGAGAAGCAAGTTAGTTAATTCTGATTCAAATACTTAAACTCTTTAAAGCCTTCTTTCCAATGCAAGAAGAATCAGCTCCAAACTCATTGCAATTCGCCCGTTATCATCAGATGAATAGAGATTGTTCTAAACTAGCGTTTTTGCAATATCCTGAACTGACCGTCAACTTCAAAACATCATATCTTCTTCAATTGATCTTTGTTTTTTGTGATCTTGATGTTTATGGAAAGGTATGTGAATCTAGTTTCAAATGGATTTAGTTTCAACTCATTTGGATTTGTCGTTTGTGAGATACACTCAAAATACCAAAGGTGGGTTTGCTATGTGACGTTGATTTATGTGGCAACTTGTAAAATTCATAGCTCTCTCATCTGAACTCCTTTGGACTTTAACCTTTGACAAAATTAGACATTGGAAGTCTAGTTTCCAACAAAATTGATTTCGCCTCAATCCGATCTCTGGTTTAGGAGATATCGTCAAATTACCAGACGTCGCCCGAGTGAAACGTGAAACAGAGCTGAACAGAGTTGCTGAAACACGACCATTCTCGAGAATTACAATACCATTCTCGAGAATCACAATGTCATTCTCGAGAACGACTGAAATTTATGCGCAGGAAAGAGCAATTCAACTGTAGCAACTTCTATTCATCAAGAAGCTTGAATTTTCTTATTTTAACTTCAAATTGAGCCGTTCCAACTTTTGTTTGATCATAGAGACTTGAATATTGATATTCTCATAATATTTAACAAGTTCTTCTTTCTTCAATCTCCATTCTTGATCATTCTTCACCATTTAACTTGGACTCATCATTCTCTGTAAATTCTACCTTCTTCAATATCTCCTCTTCTTCTCTTCTCTTGATCATTCTCCATAATTCAACTTCTTCAATATTAAATATAAGCATTAGTCAAAGTAGAAGATAAATGTACAATGGAAACTTTTTGCTTTTAATATTGATAAGCATATTTGTCATCATCAAAACTAAGTATAACTAACAATACTAAGAAGTAATCTTAGAACTTTGACAAGGCTATAGAACTTTTATGTTAGCTTTGACAAGAGAGGAAGCTAAATCCCCAAGGTAAGAGAGAGTAAACACTGAATCTAAGAGTCTCTTGACGCTTCCTTATCTAAGCAATATCTTGCATCACAAGCCGCTAGTATTGGGCAGTGGGATTGCCTGCATGGGGACGTGAACAAAGGGCAATGGCGAGGACATAGTTACATAGATAGGAATGCTACTACTATGAGTTAACGTTCTGCTCTATTATCTTTGTCTTTATTTTGCTCAGAAGTGCAAAAAACTAAGTGTGAGGTATTTGATGAGCAGTATTTATGCAATGTTTTCCCTACACTGTGTGACGAGCAAATATGTCATAATTCATGCATGTAGAGAAATATAGGATACATATGATAAGTCACCACAAATGCATAAATATCCTATACATGTGCATAAGAAGAAGACAAGCTTAAGGGTTTATTATGAACACACATAACACTGCCGATACAATGCTATAGCATCGAGTTAGCCATATCAAGTTGCAATACAATGCAACTCATATGCTATAGCAGAGTGAAGGAAGGAATGTTGTGCGTTGTATATTCTAACTTTTCCTCGAGGTTTTTTCAGGAATTAAGTGCAAGTTGATGGATGAACATTAGTTCTCGATTAGATTGTCAACGGATTGGAATAGATTTGGAGAATCTCGCAAAATCAGCAGAAGTAATCTATCTAATTTGGAAAGTTAAATTAGTTGGACCTGATAGATTTGGAAAGGCCTAGATCACTGAACTTACACCGCAAGTAAACCTGACTATAAAAGGAAAAGATGGTTAACCCTAAAGTGGTCGAGTCGTGGAGAGCTAAAGAGCATTCCTATTCGACCAGGCTCGAAAGAAGAGGGAGAGAAGCACTAAGCATGAGAACTCCAAAAGACCCAATTCCTTTCTTGCAGTATGACGAAGACAAGAAGACGTGGAGTTGTCAAGTGACATGCCTCTCCTGACTAAGCACTAAGCATGAGAACTTACACCACAAGTAAACCTGACTATTAAAGGAAAAGATGGTTAACCCTAAAAGTGGTTGAGTCGTGGAGAGCCAAAGAACATTCCTATGCAGCCAGGCTCGAAAGAAGAGGGAGAGAAGCACTAAGCACGAGAACTCCAAGAGAACCCAATTCCTTTCTTGCAGTAAGACGGAGACAAGAAGACGTGGAGTTGTCAAGTGACAGGCCTCTCCTATGTCGTCGAAACCTTCACCAAGCTTTCTATTTCTCTTTCATTAATTCTAGTTAATCTTTTGTCATGGGCTATTCTGTTGTGGTCTTTTAGTGATACCCTCGTCAATCATGAACTAAACCTCCTATGCCTGAGCAAGGATGAATTATTGAATGTAGAATGAACCCAGTTTGTTAGTACTTAATTTTATAAAATCAATTTGTTTATCAGTATTCTTAATTTTTGTTGGTTAACGGAAGCTAAGGGCTAGATCAGTGGCTTCGGCTTACTAGAAGGGAGTTGAGGTTAGACATTTGATAAGTAGTGTTTGCTGGGCAAGCTGGTGCAAGGCTTGACCTATCAATGTAGGCTTCAGGCATAGGTCTACCGCTCATAACCTTAACACCTTGATTTGAAAAGATAACCTTAACTAGAAAACCGCCATAAACATATGGGAGAAGTATAGCGTAGGTTGTATGTATAGGATGCGGAAGCTTCTGTATAACGTAATGGTGGGTTAACTGGATAACATTGTGAAAGGCGGCTATGCTGTAACATTGTGGAAGTTGTGCAACATAATTACTATAGCAATGCGTTAAGGCAACTGAGGCACAACCTATCTTTTACCGATATCTTTTATGACCACAATCCTTTGTTATTTTCTTTCTTATTAATTATAATCACAAAAATCCCAACTCACTCATATTTATTTTACTTTCTTTACACAACTATTTGCGTGAATCTATGTCATCATCGGTATTTTAGTCTCTGTGGGATGATACTCTACTTACTCTTTATTACTTGTTTGACTAGTTCACTAGCAAATAAGGAAATCGACTAACAATAACCTTGAGGAACCTTGAGAACCAAGTTGGACAACTCGCAACTACTCTTAACAACAGACCCTATGGATCTCTGTCGAGTGACATTAAAGTCCCCTAGATCCATGGAAAGGAACAGATCAAGTTAATAGAACTAAGAAGTGGTAAAAGTGTGGAATCCATAAAGATGAACAAGAGGCCAATCGAAGATGCTGACCCTAGATTCAGTCACACAAAGAAAGGTAAGGAAGCTACAAAACAATTCCCTGAAGAAGAGCAGTAGCATCCAATACCATTGCAACTAGACAAGGATATCAACGTTACAGCATCTCCTTCATTCATCACTCTAGATGACCACGTACAAAACCAAGAAAGAATGCTACAGCATCGTCGTCACAGAAGACCCTCAACCCAGGAATATCTTGTTAGTTCTCTATGTGTTTTGATGATAATCAACAATTGTAAACACACCTTGGAGTTTTTGCATTTGCTGAAAATCAACTGTCAAATGGAAACTCGAGTATTGATATGAATACTCGAGTATTGCCTTGATAGAGAGTTGCTCAAATCCTCTTTCACGAAGCAATACACAAGTATTGAGAGCAATACTCGAGTATTGGACTTACAGAGAGTACTCTAAGTTTTCACCCTGAGATAATACTCAAGTATTGGTTGCAATACTCGAGTATTGGACTTACAGAGAACACTTCAAATTTTCACCTTGGGACAATACTCAAGTATTGGTTGCAATACTCGAGTATTGAATACACAGAGAGAATTTCAACATTGACATAAGTTCTCAATACTCAAGTATTCAATTGAATACTCAAGTATTGGTCATACAGAGAGACATCAAAGTTTTACACCTTATGCATACTCGAGTATTGATTTTACATACTCAAGTATTGGACTTTTTACAAAGTTTTTTAAATCAACATCTGTTTATGAATACTCAAGTATTCATTTGAAAACTCAAGTATTGACATGGAAAACCTCCACAAAATTTTCAAATGAGTGCATACTCGAGTATTGGTTTGAAAACTCGAGTATTGGGCATACAGAGAGCTTTCCCTCTTGTCAATGACTTGAATACTCGAGTATTGATTTGAATACTCGAGTATTGTACCTAAGGTCCAAAGTTCACATCACGATGATTTCTCTCTAGATGATGAATACTCAAGTATCAAGTTGGATACTCAAGTATTGGCTTAAGTGCACAGTGACATACTCGAGTATTGATGAACATACTCGAGTATTGAGCGTTGAACTTGAAAATCAAATTTGACAAATTTGTGAAACTCCTTCATTTGATCTTAATATTTTCGCTTATCATTCTTATATATTCTTGGCTATGATTAACCATCTTTTTGATGAGTTTTTAGACAGATCAACGAAAGTTAATTGAAGGATAAAGTGAAAAGCAAAAAGTGGTTCAGTTCATTAAATGCACTGCTCAGAAAGTTGCATAAACTTGGCTAATTCTTCTGCACACGATTACAAAGCATTAAAGAATGTTTTCTACTTCAAGAAACTTCATCTCCAACGGATTAATTCGCAGAAGAACATCTCAGATTATTTGGCCAACTGGATTAGGCTAAGCTTAGAAAGAGAAGATGCCTAAATCACTTGCTAAACACCTGGAGACTTCACTTAACGGTAACATTGAAGATGCAACGGTCAATTAATGCTTCCTGAGTATAAATAGGAAAGCATTCAAGTCTCTACAACAGCTACAACATCTGAAAACGCTCAAGCATTCAAGTCTTTCAACTACTTCTTAGTTTTCATTTGTAACTTGTCTTTTGACATTATAAGCTTCAGTGTTTATCATCATCTACTCTTAGAGAGAGTTTTCTTTGATTTTAATCATTTATTGTAAAGAACCACAAGTCAGGCGACTTGGTGGTTGGGCTCATTGATTACAACTTGTAAGGGGGAGGGAGTTCTAGTGAAAGAATCACTTCTTGAGGTCAGAGTGTGTAATCATTGATATAGTGGAAATCCCAGTGTGGCTGGGGACTGGACGTAAGTCAAGAGATTAAGACCAAACCAGTATAAATCTCTTGAGTCTTGCTCTTCTTCCCTTATACTTTGTTTTACTCTGTTTTGAAAAACAAAACTTTCAGCAAAAATTTGTAAAATACCCAATTCACCCCCCCTCTTGGGTATTTGGCTCCACTTTCATTTGGTATCAGAGCAAGGTCTTCTCTAAAGAGCTTAACAACTCGAGAAGGATCATCATGGAAGGTATATTACCTGATGGAGCCTCAATCAACAGACCACCCGGTTTCAATGGAGAGCACTATTCTTTCTAGAAAGCTAAGTTCAAAGTTTTCGTAATTGCTACTGAGTTTGGACTGTGGAGGGTGTTCGAAAGAGGAAATTATGTGCCTTCAACTGTTGAAGATGGTGTAAGAGTTGACAAACTTGAGGATGAGTATGACGAAAATGATAGGAGAAATGTCACTCTCAACAGGAAAGCCATTCTTCTGCTACAAAGTGCATTAAGTCAGCAAGAGTATTTTCGTGTCTGCACTTTGCCAACAGCCAAAGCAATGTGGGATGCTTTGGAAATTGCTCATGAAGGGACAGTCGGTGTAAAGCAAAATCGAGTCAACACTCTCATGACTGAATATGATCTTATGCGAATGAAGCCGGGCGAATCAATTGGTGAATTTCAACTAAGGTTCACCCACTTGATTAATCAGCTTGCCGCTCTTGGAAAGGAGTACGATCAGACAGTTCAAGTGAGGAAGATTTTGAACATCCTCAACAAAGAATGGGAAGCCAAGGTCACTGCTATTGAGGAAGCAAGAGGAGATTCAATGGCATCAGTGGCTACACTCTTTGGAAGTCTTTCTGAGTACGAGGCTAAACTCAAGTTCAAGAAGGGACTTGATGAGGTTCATGGCAAAGGCAATGGCATCGCACTCAAGGCTGCAAAAGAGGATAAAGAATCAGAAGAGGAGGATGAAGACGATGATGAAGAAATAGGCATGTTGGTTCGATGATTCAAAAAGTTTTATAAGAAGGACCAGGGGTTCAAGAAATTTCAAAAAGGTAGCTCTAGTTATGAAGCAAAGAAGCCGATCATATGCTACGAATGTCAAAAGACTGGTCACATCAAATTGGAATGCCCCCAGCTAAACAACAACAAAGATAAAGAAAAGAAGAAGTTCAGCAAGTTCAAGAAGAAAGCCTATGTCTCAAGCATTTGGGGAGATAGCTCATCCGATGAAGATGATGAGGATGAGGAAGAGAAAGCCAACATTTGCCTTGTTGCTGAAGAAGAGCAACATGCTGAAAGCGATAAGGTATATGGCTCTAAACCCTCCTATGATGAGCTATTCACTGAGTATCTATGTGTGCAATCTGAGTTTGAAAAACTTGCTGACAAATACTTGAATTTTAAAAGGAAAAACACTACTCTTGAGTTGCAAGTTACAAAACTCTCTTCTCCTAAAATTTCTGTTTGCGAAAATTGTCCCGAATTGGAGAAAACGAATTTACATCTTACTAAGGCACTTGAGAGATTCATAAGAGGAAGTGAAATGCTCAATGTCATTTTAAAACAACAAAGGTTTACAAATGACAGATCAGGAATTGGTTACCAACCCCATTTTGACAAAAGAAAAGGCAAAAAGAAGAATGAAGATCTTATATGAATTATTTTAGAAAGTCAGTACATTCTTCAAACCCTTTTGCACACTGCAATTACTGTAATAGGAAGGGTCATTCTACTTCATCTTGTTTCATAAAAAAAAAAAAAAGAAAAGTGAAACCATCTGGGAATTACCAATGGGTACCGAAAGGAACATATGTTCCTAAGGTCCAGTCTAACCCCAAAGGACCCAAGAAAAGATGGGTACCTAAGACTTGATCCTTTGTAAATTGTAGGTATGTCTTAGAGCATCAAAGCCCAACAAATGGTACATTGACAGTGGGTGCTCAAGACATATGACGGGAGACAAATCCAAGTTTCTATCAATCAAGCCTAAGGAAGGTGGCAAGGTGACCTTTGGTGAAGATCAATCTGGAAAGATTGCTGGGATTGGTGAAATTGGCAACAATGAAGGACCACTCATCAAAGATGTTTACCTTGTAGAAGGACTATGTCATAACCTTCTTAGTGTGAGCCAAAGCACCGACAAGGGTAACTTAGTTATCTTTGATTCTAATGAATGCTTGATTGTGAAAAAGGATTTGCTTCCCTTAGAAAATTTGAAATCAAAAGCTTTATTTAGAGCACCTAGAGATGGTAATTGTTATACTCTCAACCTCTCTAGCAATGCTTCCATTTCTGAAAAATGTTTTGTAAGCAACTCGAATGAGAGTTGGCTATGGCACAAGCGTTTAGCTCATGTCAACATGTCCTAACTTGACAAGTTGCTCAAAAAGGATTTAGTTATTGGCATTCCCAAACTTAGTTTCAAAAATGATTTGACTTGTGAATCATGTCAACAGGGAAAACAAACTAAATCATCTTTTAAAACTAAAAATGAAATCTCTACCAATAGACCATTGCAATTGCTACATATGAATCTTGTGGGTCCAGCAAGGGTAAGGAGCCTTGGTGGCAATTTGTACACATTGGTTATTATAGATGATTTTTCAAGATTTTGTTGGACCATTTTCTTGTCTTCTAAAGATGAAACATTTGATCAATTTGTTGTGTTTGCCAAGAAGGTCCAGAACGAGAAAGGATTCTCTATTTCAGGTATAAGAACTGATCATGGAGGAGAATTTGAGAACAATGCATTCGCTGAGTATTGCGACAATATGGGGATAGACCACAACTTCTCAGCTCCAAGGACTCCACAACAAAATGGTGTTGTAGAAAGAAAGAATAGAGTCCTAACTGAAATGGCAAGAGCAATGTTGAACGAGAACAACACTTCACAATTATTATGGGCTGATGCAATGAGCACCGCCTGTTACATCTCTAACCGAGCATACTTGAGAAAGAAGTTGAACAAGACCCCATATGAGCTATACAAAGGAAGGAAGCCCAACTTGAGCCATCTACACATCTTTGGGTGCAAGTGCTATGTGCACAACAATGGTAAAGAAAATCTCGGTAAATTTGATTCTAAAGTAGATGTAGGAATATTTATTGGTTATTCAAATAGGAGCAAAGCATTTAGAGTTTTCAATACTAGAACTAAAGTTGTAGAGGAGTCTATCAACGTTGTGTTTTGTGAAGATAAATCTAATAAACCTCTAGTTGATGAAGAAGAAAATGTTTTCAAAAACCAATTCTTTTCTAAAACTACTCCTTCTTCTATTGAAAATTCTGAAAATGTGTTTGAGGCTGATCCTCAAACTTCCATTGAAAACCCTGATCAGTCTCAACCTAGAGCTTGGAAATTTATAAGGAATCATCCTTCAGACCAAGTTATAGGTGATGTAAATCAAGGAGTAAGAACTAAAAAGAGTACTTTAAATGAAGTAATCTTTTCTGCATTCATCTCGCATATAGAACCCTCTAAGATAGAAGAAGCCCTTTCAGACAATGATTAGGTGATACCTATGCAAGAGGAGTTACATCAATTTGACAGAAATCAAGTTTGAGACTTAGTACCCAGACCCAAGGACCATCCGGTCATTGGAACGAAATGGGTATTTAAGAACAAACGTGATGAATTTGCAATCATTGTCCATAACAAGGCAAGATTGGTTGCAAAAGGTTACAATCAAGAGGAAGACATAGACTATGAGGAAACTTATGCTCCAGTGGCAAGATTGGAGGCCATAAGAGTTCTTCTAGCCTTTGCATGTGTTAAAGGTTTTAAACTCTTTCAAATGGATGTTAAAAGTGCATTTTTGAATGGCTTTATTCAAGAGGAGGTGTATGTTGAACAACCTCCTGGTTTTGAAAATGAGCATTTTCCTGATCATGTTTATCGACTTAAGAAAGCTTTATATGGTCTCAAGCAAGCTCCTAGAGCTTGGTATGAAAGATTAAGTCAATTTCTTCTTGATCAAGGGTTTATCAGAGGAAAAGCTGACACAACATTGTTCATAAAAAGAAATAAATTAAATGAAATCTTGATTGTGCAAATTTATGTGGATGACATAATTTTTGGTGCTACTAATGATGCTTTGTGTGAGGAATTCTCTAAGATTATGCAGGGAGAATTTGAGATGTCAATGATGGGAGAGCTCAATTATTTTCTTGGGCTTCAAATCAAGCAAAGAAAGGATGGGATCTTCATCTCCCAGACAAAATATCTCAATGATCTGTTGAAGAAGTTTGGGATGGACCAATGCAATGGAGCTGACACTCCTATGAGTACAACCACTTCATTGGATGCTGACGAAGAGGGCAAAGACTTCAACATCACATAGTATAGAGGGATGATTGGATCATTGCTCTATCTCACTGCAAGTTGCCCGGACATCCAATTCAGTGTTGGGATGTGTGCAAGGTTTCAATCTGCTCCAAAGGAGTCTCATGCTGAACATGTGAAGAGAATCTTCAGATATCTTGCAGACACAAAGTCACTTTGATTATGGTTTCCTAAAGGTCAACCTGAACACTTGGTGGCATACTCAGATTCAGATCATGCCGGCTACAAGACTGATAGGAAGAGCACCAGTGGCCAATGTGAGTTCTTTGGCAATTCACTTGTGTCATGGTTCAGCAAAAAGCAAACAAGTGTAGCCGTCTCATCAACTGAAGCTGAATATGTGGCTGCATCAAGTTGTTGTGCACAAGTTTTATGGCTCAAACAACAACTTGCTGACTTGGGAGTCCATCTGAAAGAGATCCCAATATTGTGTGACAACACAAGCACAATAAGCTTGGCAAAGAATCCAGTTCAACATACCTGGACCAAGCATATTGATGTGAGGCATCATTTCATAAGGGATCATGTTCAGAAAAGAGATGTCAAAGTGATGTTCATCCCAACGCATCTTCAACTTGCTGATATCTTCACAAAGCCATTAGCCAAGGAGCAATTCAACTTTATAAGAAGAGAATTGGGAATGGTAAATCCCAATGAATTGTAAGCAATTTCCACATACTTTAATGTTAGTTATGTTTTTTATGAGTAATAATTACTAACTTAAGCATCAGAGTATGTAGTTATATTTTTTGCAGTATGTTTTAAAATTTCAGAAAGAGCATACTCAAGTATTGAAGGCAATACTCGAGTATGGAAGTTCCAGAGAACATCAATGAATGTTGAGAAGGTCAATACTCGAGTGTATAAGTTGAATACTCGAGTATCCACAAGACAGAGAGCAACCTGGTGATGAAGATGTTGCATACTCGAGTATGGGAATGCAATACTCGAGTATGCACCAAACAGAGGACAAACAAGTAATGAAGAAGTTGAATACTCGAGTATGCTAGTTCAATACTCGAGTATTGGTCGTGGAATTTCAAAAGTTCACCTCACACTTTTGAAGTCCAGGTTAGTACCTTTTCTTCAATACTCGAGTGTGTAAGTAGTATACTCAAGTATTCAATACTCGAGTATTGGTGTCAATACTCGAGTATTGGTGCCAATACTCGAGTATTGGTGCCAATACTCGAGTATTGGTGCGCGGTTATATATATTGAAATTGTTCATGTTCTTCATTACTCGCACCGAAACTCAAGTTTGCCCTAGATATTCTCTCTTCCTCTCTCACTTTCTCTCAGAAACCCACAAACTCTTCTAGGAAATTTTTCCTCCAATATTCGATATGACCTCCAAATCATCTTCTCAGAAAAACCCTACCGCAAATGTCAGCCAGGATAAGGAAAAATCGAAGTCTCCACCACCTTCTTCTCCTCAACGTCCAAGGAGGATGAAGTCTATTCCAAAACGCCTTCATCACGGTGTTGATCGTTCAATCAAAGGTGTGAGCCAAAGTATTCCAGATGCTTCTTCTCCAAACCCTAAAAAGAGGGTAGTTTCATTCGAGGAACCCATTCCGTCTCCTCCAAGAAAGAAGCGGACTACACAAGGATCAACCAAGGATAAAGGAAAAGGGAAGGTTGCTAGTTCATCCAAGAGCAAGCCTGCAAGAACGAAGAAGGCTTCAAATTTTCCCCAAACCTCTAAGGATCAGTCATCTTCTGAAGCTACCGCCTCTACTGGCTCTCAACCCGAAGATGCACCTTCGGTGGTGACAAATGCCATTGAAGAAATTTGACTTCATAAGTCTGCTCCAGAGGGATTCACCATAGCCACTGTACCTCTCACTCCAGAGCTCAGTGCCAAGTTCAAGGACTCCTACACCAACCGAGGATTCTGTGCAGTGGTGGCAGTGGACTTGGACACAGTCCAACAAGAATGTAATGTCAACCTCTCGCCTTGGTTTGCACCCTACGACTCCTTCACATCTATTGCAGCACCCTTTTACCCCAACTTAGTTAACTTGTTTTACTTCAACATGCAATCTGACAACATCCTTAACTCGGATGGCGAATTGGTTGAGGAAAGGGTGACCACTAGTGTCAAGGGTGTCAAATTCACTCTATCCACTTCCATTCTCAACAACATTTTGAAAATCACCAATCCTCCTCCTATTTCCACTCCCACATATACCAATGAAGAAATTTTCTCCACTCTTGTCCCCAACACTGAATTTCCTGAGAACCAGAGACATACCCTCTCCTTCAAACCCGCAATTATGTCTCCTATCAATAGGGTAATCTGGTATATCTATTCCCGGAATTTTGTCCAGAAATGGGGTAGTTCACTCACTTCTCACAGAGGGATTATCGGTTTTTCACTGCCTTCATCAAGAAGCATCCCCTGAACGTTGGTCACTGGATCTTTCAGGAGAAGATTCGGTTTAAATTTTCATCCAAGAAGCCTTCACACATACCTTTTCCCTCTCTTGTATCCCTGATCCTATTTTATCACAAGATCTGGTATGTTGGTCCACTAGAGAGCATGAAGTATCCTCCTTCATTTGGAAAGGCTCAGTTGAATTTCATGAAGCTTACCTTTGAGGCTGAGGGATCCGGTCAATCTCGAGCACCCCCTCGATCCCAAGCAAGAGTCTCTCACTCTGAGGCACAAGAAGCTCAGTCTACTCCACCTCCTCCACCTGATCTGGATGCACGATTGTCTACTACCTTGGTCACCACAATTGCTGCTCGTGACAACATTGAGAAGGTGGTCCAGCATTTGAACATTGATTACTCCTCTACTTTTGGATTCACCACTGCTCCAACCTCATATTCTACCATGCCTGCAGCTCATCCATCCTCTCCTTCATTTTCCTTTCCCAGTCCACCATTATCATCTTCATCTCCTGCAGCTACCTCCACTCCGGCCACTGTGGTTCTCCCTTCCAAATCTACTCCAGCCACTGTGGTATTGCCTTCATCTACTACTCCACCAACTGAGTTGCTACCCTTCCCCTTCCCTCTCCTGACACTCCTACCACAGAGCCTTTTCATCTCTCCCCATCAGCTGAGCCTCCCCAATTTGAAGATGATAAAGGGGGAGAAGAAGAGAAGGACGCTTAGACACTTAGGAGAATTTGAGTTTCAGGGCTAGTTTATGTAGTTCTTATTTCATGCATTGTAGTTTGAAGTTGTACCTCTGATTGTAGCATTTTGTGACTGATAACCTCTGATTGTAGCATCTTGTGACTGATATCAGTGTATTTGGCACTTACTTTTGTTACTAACTAATGTATGTACCCTTGTGCAATTCAAGAATGCCATTGAAACTTCTGCTGCTAACTTCTGATTTTTGGTTTATTGTGTCATTATACAAAAGATTTTTCAAATGTTCAAAGAAATTTATCACACTTGTCAGATTTTTGAATTCTTTGAAACAATTTTCGAGAATCTCATTTCAAAAGTAAACAATTCCTCAAATTCTTGAAAGTGTTAGTTTACAAGTGTTGTCATCATCAAAAAGGGGGAGAATGTTAGTTCTCTATGTGTTTTGATGATAATCAACAATTGTAAACACACCTTGGAGTTTTTGCATTGCTGAAAATCAACTGTCAAATGGAAACTCGAGTATTGATATGAATACTCGAGTATTGCCTTGACAGAGAGTTGCTCAAATCCTCTTTCACGAAGCAATACTCAAGTATTGAGAGCAATACTCAAGTATTGGACTTACAGAGAGCACTCTAAGTTTTCACCCTGAGACAATACTAAAGTATTGGTTGCAATACTCGAGTATTGGACTTACAGAGAACACTTCAAATTTTCACCTTAGGACAATACTCAAGTATTGGTTGCAATACTCGAGTATTGAACACACAGAGAGAATTTCAACATTGACATAAGTTCTCAATACTCAAGTATTCAATTGAATACTCAAGTATTGGTCATACAGAGAGACATCAAAGTTTTACACCTTATGCATACTCGAGTATTGATTTTACATACTCGAGTATTGGACTTTTACAAAGTTTTTCAAATCAATATTTGTTTATGAATACTCAAGTATTCATTTGAAAACTCAAGTATTGACATGCAAAAACTCCACAAAATTTTCAAATGAGTGCATACTCGAGTATTGGGCATACAGAGAGCTTTCCCTCTTGTCAATGACTTGAATACTCGAGTATTGATTTGAATACTCGAGTATTGTACCTAAGGTCCAAAGTTCACATCACGATGATTTCTCTCTAGATGATGAATACTCAAGTATCAAGTTGGATACTCAAGTATTGGCTTAAGTGCACAGTGACATACTCGAGTATTGATGAACATACTCGAGTATTGAGCGTTGAACTTGAAAATCAAATTTGACAAATTTGTGAAACTCCTTCATTTGATCTTAATATTTTCGTTTATCATTCTTATATATTCTTGGTTATGATTAACCATCTTTTTGATGAGTTTTTAGACAGATCAACGAAAGTTAATTGAAGGATAAAGTGAAAAGCAAAAAGTGGTTCAGTTCATTAAATGCACTGCTCAGAAAGTTGCATAAACTTGGCTAATTCTTCTACACACAATTACAAAGCATTAAAGAATGTTTTCTACAATATGGCTGGGGACTGGACGTAGGTCAAGAGATTAAGAACAAACTAGTATAAATCTCTTGAGTCTTGCTCTTTTTCCCTTATACTCTGTTTTACTCTGTTTTTATTGTTGAAAAACAGAACTTTCAGCAAAAATTTGTAAAATACCCAATTCACCCCCTTCTTGGGTATTTGGCTCCACTTTCATATCTTGGGTAATAAGTAAACCTCCTCCATTCCCACAAAGACTGCAAAAGCCGAGCCAAGAAAAGTAGTTTCCAGAATTCCTTGACATGCTCAGGCAGCTACACATCAACATCCCTATTGTTGAAGCATTAGAAGAGATGCCTAGCTACGTCAAATTCATGAAGGAGATTTTGTCCAAGAAAAGAAGGCTGGAAGAGTTCACGACTATAGCACTGACTCAAGAATGCAGGGCCTTACTGTTGAATCGGCTACCCCCGAAATTGAAAGACACGAGTAGCTTCACAATCCCCTATGCCATTGGACCCCAATACTCTAGAAAAAGCGTTATGTGACCTCGGAGCCAGCATTGATCTAATGGCAACATCTGTATTCAAAAAGCTGGCAGTTGGAGAGGCTAGACCCCCACAGTCACGTTACAATTGGCAGACCACTCCGTTGTCCAACCAGAAGGGAAAATTGAAAATGTCCTAGTAAAGGTGGATAAATTCATTTTTCCTGTGGACTTTATCATTCTCAACTTCAAAGCAGACATAGAATTCCTGACTATATTGGGGAGACTATTCATGGTGATGGGAAGAACGTTGATCGATGTTAAATAGGGAGAGCACACTATGCGAGTCAATGATGATCATGTGACATTCTCAATTCTGAGAATAGTGCAATTTGCTGACCCAGCAGATGGATGTTCACTACTACAGGATACAAAAGATGAAAGCATAGGGATAGCCAACACCCTCGCTTCTCATCTACACTAAATGTCGCAGCAAAGTCAAGCTGAAGACTCTAAAACAAGCATTACTAGGAGGCAGCCCAGCTTTTTGGTTTTAGGAATTGTAGTTTTACAAGGAGACAAGCCCAACAAGGTCACTGCTATAGCATTGTGCCGAACATTTGGAAACAACAAAACGAAGAACGGGTTTCTGCCCACCAAAAGAAGATAAAGTCACGCAATCTAGGTACGTCTTTGTCTATGTGTGCAATGGTTATGTGTTCTCGGCCCACCACTTCTCGGCCCAACACAATCTAAGTCGAGCCAGCTCACCATCATGTATCACATCGTTTCACCTTCCACCCTTCAAACCCAACGCCCTTAGTCACATCATTTCACCTTCTTCCCTCATACTCGCTAACCTTGTTCCTTGCCTCTTACACACACACACACACACTCTCTCTCTCTCTAATTCGAGCATCGACTTCAACCCCCTCACCTGCCAACCATTCTAAGAGTCAAGCAAGCAGCGCGATAAGGCCGTTTGCCCCCGACGGTGTATGCCCGCCACTTCCAAGCTCTACTACCACCACCAGTCCCACAACCACAACCACCACCTGCCCCTATTCCTGTCACTCCCAACAATATTTCTTCTGACTCCACTTCCTTTGCCTCATCTGGCCCCACCGATTCTTCCGATAAATCTTATATCTCCACTTATGCCCCTCTACTGGTGCCACACCACTAACACAGACTCCACAGACAAGTTCCTCTCCCGTCGCGAACTACCAACAGTTGTTTCTCTCTCCCAGTCCCATTCAGAGAACCCAGTTGTCAACAACATGGATGGGACATCCTCGGACGAGGACACTGCCACCAACGCTCGTTGAAAGGTGGAGCTAAATCACCAAGAGGGGGTGAATTAGGGATTTTTTTAAAAAAATTTCGAAATGCTCTGTTTTGAATAATAATAACATAGATGAACAGAGAGTAGAGAAGAAGAACAAGACACAAGGATTTATACTGGTTCGGTCCAACCTCTTGACCTACGTCCAGTCCCTAGACTCTCTGGGATTTTCACTATCTCAATTGATTACACACTCTGTACTCAAGAGTAATTCTCTCACTAGAACTTACTCCCCCTTACAAGTTGTAATCAATGCACCCAATCACCAAGTTTCCTAACTTGTGATTCTTTACAATCAAATAACTCTCTCTAAGAGTAGATAAGAATGAACACTAAAGCTCAATGTATCAGAAGATTCTTTACAAGTGAAAACTGAAGGAAATAAATGAAGACTTGATTACAATTCATTTTCAGCAAATGTGTTGGTTGAGAAGAATTGAATGCAGCTCTATTTATACCAAAAGAGCATTAAATGACTGTTATAATCTTCAATATAACTGTTGCCTTCATTAGACAAGGATTAGGTTAAGCTTTGGTCTTCTTCTCTCTTTATTCTTCACTTAATCCTGTTGCACAGAGGTCTAGGGTTGACTTCTTGAATATTAATCCGTTGGAATAGCAGCTACTAGATGTAGAAAGCAGACATTAATTCTTTGTTAACGTGTGCAGAAGGATTACCTAAAAGTATGCAAGCTTTCTGGGTTTTGCATTTAATGTGCTGATGTCACTTTTTGCTTTTGCTTTAAACCTTCAATAAACATCATCTGAAACTCACTAATAAAGTGGTTAAACATAGCTAGGAATATTAGAGAATGATAATAGGAAGTATTGAGATCAAACAAGAAGGTTTCACAAATTCGTCAGATTCGGATTTCAAACTCTGCGACGAAAACTCGAGTTTGTTTATCAAAACTCGAGTTTGTCACTGTGCACTTACAACAAAACTCAAGTTTCCATAGCAAACATCGAGTTTCCTCCATCCAGAGAAGAAAGTCGTGATTTGAGCTTTGGAACACATTTTTGAACAAAAACTCAAAACTCGAGTTTCCATATCAAAACTCGAGTTTTGGACTCTTGTCATGTTAAATCAATTTTTAGTCCAAAACATCAAAACTTGAGTTTTCATCCAAAACTGGAGGTTTCAAAACATTGAAAAATGCAATGCTCTTGGGTTGGCTAAAAATGGAGGTTTCAAGTCAACTTGACAAATTACTCAAAAAGGATTTGGTGATTGGTGTTCCTAAACTTCATTTTAAAAATGACATGATTTGTGATGCTTGTCAAAAAGGAAAACAAACCGAATCATCTTTCAAATCCAAAAATGAAATTTCAACTAATAGACCTCTTCAACTTCTTCATATGGATCTAGTTGGACCAGCTAGAGTAAAAAGTCTTGGTGACAATCTTTATACTTTAGTCATAGTTGATGATTTTTCCAAATTTGCATGGACCAAATTTCTTTCTTCTAAAGATGAAACATTTGATCAGTTTGTTGTTTTTGCCAAGAAGGTCCAAAACGAGAAAGGCTTCTCAATTTCAGGCATTCGAACTGATCATGGAGGAGAATTCGAGAACTATGCCTTTGTTGAGTTCTGTGACAGCATGGGAATTGATCACAATTTTTCAGCCCCGAGGACTCCTCATGTGGAGAGAAAGAACTGAGTCCTCACCAAGATGGCAAGAGCTATGCTAAATGCGAACAACACTTCTCAAGTGTTTTAGGCTGATGCTATGAGTACCGCTTGCTACATCTTAAACCGGGCTTACCTCCGAAAGAAGTTGAACAAGACTCCCTATGAGCTGTACAAAGGAAGAAAGTCAAATCTGAGTCATCTGCATGTTTTTGGAAATAAGTGCTTCATCCACAACAATGGTAAAGATAAATTGGGAAAATAAAATCCCAAGGCAGATGAAGGTATATTTTTGGTTTATTCTAATAGGAGCAAAGCTTATAGAGTCTTTAATACTCGTACTCGAATTGTTGAAGAGTCTATGCTTGTTGTTTTCTATGAATCCAAATCTGATAAACCTTTGGATGATGATGAGGAAAATGTTGGGTTCTGTACAATGCAACGAATTAAAATTTTATACGAATCTCATCCCATGGATCACTCAGGTGCGTTTAAATCAAGACTTAGGTGTTGGATATGATTAGTTTTGATGATGTCTTATATAGATGTCATTAGTAAGAGTAAAAAACTTGTATAATATATTTATCTCCTACAGTGACTAACTACTATGCTCAATGTAGATTAGTCCAAGTTGAATCATGCAGAATAATCAAGAAGGAGATAAGGGATTAATGGAAAGAAAAAATTGTAGAGAATGTCAAGGAAGCAAGAAGCTATCAAAGTATTTTGAGAATAATCAAGAAGAAGAGGAAATATTGAAGAAGATATAAAACTTGCAGAGAATGATAAGTCCAAGTTTAATGAAAGAGAATGATCAAGAGAATAGAAGAAAGAAAGATTTGAATTCTGGAAAATGATCAAGAGAAGAAGAAAGAAAGGAAGAATTTGTTGAATGGAATGAAGATATCATTATTCAAGTTCTAGAAGTCTCCACGATCAAATAGAAGTTGGAAGGACTCAATTCGGAGTTAAAACAAGCAAAAATGAGGTTCTGGATGAGAAAACTCGAGTTAAGGACTAAAAACTCGAGTTTTGAGTGTCTTCAGCATCTCTGGACAAGAAAAACTCAAGTTTACAAGTGAAAACTCGAGTTTGCAAGTGAAACCTCGAGGTTACAAGCAAAACCTCGAGTTTTCAGCACTGATCAGCAACTCTGGTCTACTCTGTTTCACGTTCAGCTCGGTCGAGGTCTAGTAATTTGATGATATCTCCCAAACTAAAGATCAGATTGAGACAAAACCAAAAGCATATGAAACTAGACTCCCAATGCGTCATTTTGGTATAGAATTCAAGTCCAAAGGAGTTCAAATCAAGGAGATACGATTTTTTGAAGTTGCAACAAGAATCAACGTCACAATCCAGAACGAGCTTCAGTATTTTGAGTGTAGCTCACAAAATACAAACCAGATTTAGCTGAAATCGGTGACATAAGAAAGTATACTCACAGAGCTTTCCATCAAGAGTTGAATGGACCAAAACAGAGTTCAGATTACGGATATATGACCCTCAAAAGTTGACAGTCTGTGCAGGTCATTGCAAAAACGTTGGTGAAGAACAGCCTTCATTCATCGGATCATAACGGACATAATACAATGAGTTTGGAGCTGATTCTTATTGCATTAGATTCTTACCTCGAGCCTGGAAATGTAAACTTGAGTTTGAGATTGGTCAAGAATGTCCCAAGTTTTCCATATTTTGGGAAAACTCGAGGTTTCAGTTGAAACCTCGAGGTTTGGCTTTACAGAGAAGAATCTAAGTCTTCTGAACAAAGCAAAACCTCTGGTTTTTCAGAGAAAACTCAAGGTTTCATCATATAGAGACTTCTCATCATTTTCTGGAAAATACAAAACTCGAGGTTTCTGGTAAAACCTCGAGGTTTTGTCATACAGAGAGTCTCTCAACTTCTAAATAGTTGGAAACCTCCAGTTTTTACCCAAAACCTCAAGTTTTGTTTTGACTTGAAAATTTCAGTTTTCACAAGTTTTGAGAAAACTCGAGGTTTGGTAAGAAACCTCGAGGTTTTGACTGGCAGAGAAAACTTAGATTTTAACCAATGATTCAAAACCTCCAGTTTTGTGAAAAACCTCCAGTTTTGAGTTTGACAAAATTTTCTCAAAGTTTTCACAACAAGTGAAAACTCGAGGTTTTGGTACAAACCTCAAGTTTTGTCCAAGCAGAGAACATCTATGTTTTCTAATTTTTCAAAACCTCCAGTTTTGTTTCAAAACCTCAAGGTTTCTGCCTTGGCGTAAAACTTCAAAGTTTTCACATTTGAACAAAACTCGAGTTTTGGTGAGAAAACTCGAGGTTTTGGCAAATAAAGAGCAAACAACTTTTCTCAGTTTTCAAAACCTCCAGGTTTCAAGAAAACCTCAAGGTTTTCCCTTTAACGTGAGTTTTCAAAACTTTCATATTTGAATGAAAACTCGAGGTTTGGGAGAAACCTCGAGGTTTTGCCAACCCGAGAGCACTGAACCTTTTTAATGTTTTGAAAACCTACACTTTTGGATGAAAACCTCCAGTTTTGATGTTTTGGACTTAAATCAATTTTACATGCTACAGTCCAAACCTCAAGGTTTGGAGACAAACCTCAAGGTTTGAGCACAAACCTCAAGGTTTCATCGCAGATCCAGAAATTCAAAAGTGACAAATTTGTAAGTCCTTCTTGTTTGATCTCAATACTTTCCAGTATTGTTCTCTAATGTTCCTAGCTATGTTTAATCAATTTGTTAGTGAGTTTCAGGTGATTAAACAAAGGATTAGATGCAAATCTTCAAAATATTATATTTGTGTCATAACATCAAAAGCTGTTCAAAAGTTCTAATGGCTAGTTTCAAACGGATATATTTCTTTATCCAATAGTCATTGAATCTTCTCAACGGTCATATATTGATCTCTACCTATAAATAGAAGACACATTCAAGTAGAAAAACGCAGAGACACAAGCTTACATCTTCAATATGCTGATACTCTGATTTTCACATCATTTACACTCTGTTTTTCATGTCTAGACAGCTTAGAGAGTGAGATGATTTGTATTATTCTTCAGTGTTTATTTATTCACTTCTGAGAGAGAAGATTTATTGTAATCATGCTATCTATCTGAGAGTTACTCAAGATTGGATGATCTTGAGTGGGAAACACATTGTGTTGATTACAACTTGTAAGGGGGAGTGAATCCTAGTGAGAGGATTACTTCGAGTACAGAGTGTGTAATCAAGCGGTGTGTTGATCACAGTTTGTAAGGGGGAGCGAATCCTAGTGAGAGGATTACCTCTTGTACAGAACGTGTAATCGAGTTGAAAGAAGATAGTGGATTGAAAATCCCAAGTGAAGCTTGGAGACTGGATGTAGGTCAAGGATTGGGCCGAACCAGTATAAATCAGTTTGGACATTCTCTTCCCTTATCTCTTACATTTCCAGCATATATGTTTGAATGTGCATATATATTTGAATGACTGATTGTTGCTTTATAAACTGATTTCAGTAAGTTACGAAAAGATTTTCAAAGTTCTTAAATTTTTATACTTCACCCAATTCACCCCCCTCTTGGGTTCAGCCGGTTCTTACATTTGGTATCAGAGTAGGGCTCTTGTTTAAAGGACTTAACTGTCTCAAAAGTTTCAATGGTTGATTTTGGGTGTTCCTCACTTTTAGAAGGTTTTGACTATACCATTCCACCATTTTTCAAAGATATTGATTTTTGGTTTTGGAAAGCTAGAATGACTAGTTTTATCAAAGCAACTGATTTTGATATGTGGAATGTTTTTATAAATGTCTTTGATTTCAAACCGAGAAAGGATTGGACAGAAAAAGAAAAGAAATTGTTTTCGTTGAACATTATAGCAATGAAAATTTTGTATTGCTCTTTAACCGAAAATGATTTTGTGAAAATCAAATGTTGCTCTAGTGCTAAAGATATCTGGGATACTCTTGATTCTATATATGCTTCTAACAAATATGTTGAAGTTGATAGTGTTGGCAGTTCATCTGAAACTATAAGTTGTATATCCACAACGAATGAACAACTGGAAATTGAAGAAGGAGAAATCATTGAATACTCCCATGATCCAGTCAACACAAAAGAACAAGATGCACATGAGGTAAACAATTGTGATCAATCACTATCTGGAGCTCTCGATGCACATGAGGTAAACAATTCCAATTCTTCTTCTATAGATAAGGAAAATATTTTTGAACAATCGCGTAGAAGTGTTTTTCGACCATTTACTAATTCTATTTTGAAAAACAAACATATTTTCGAAAATGATGCTAGAGAATCGTGTGGGAAGAATGAATATTCAAATAAAGGTTATTTGAAGTCTTACTCTCATCACCAACACAATACTTGCAAAAATGTTCATAAGAAGCATCATCATATTATTTGCAATTATTGTGGAAAATTTGGGCATATTTCTCATACATGCTATATTAGGAGAAATTCTAATGTGAGAAATAAATTTGTTTGGGTTTTTGGACAAGTAAGGTCCAATACTAACGGTGAAGGACCAAGTATAAGTGGGTACCAAAATGTCCATCTAGTACTCCATGTGTGCAGGATGATTTGAATATCAATGGACATCAAGGTACAGAAAAGAGGAAGAAGAAGCCAAGAGTTTCTCATGCACCATTGAAGAAGATCATAGCATCTACATTAAACAAGAGAACTCTTAGGGCACCCTTTGTTGAAACTACAAAGCTGAATCAAAAGAAGCAATGGTTACAAGCAAGAGAACTGTGTTCCACCTCAAGAACAAACTACCATAGAGTACCCTCCAACTATCTTGAGGAGAACAAGAAAAGGAGAATCTCTCAAGTAGCTAATAGAAGACTCTTGAAGTCTATATCCCTTGAGAGAGCTTTGCTAACACCCATGGGAAAACATATGAAGAACCAATGGGTAAGCAAAGTCAATCTTCCTAGCACCTAAGGCACTACAATGATAAAACCTCTTATTCTTTCATCTGAAATTTTCTTTGAGGTTTTATATCTTGTAGTCTTAGGAATGAACATTGCAAACTATTTTCTTTAAGAACTGGATTCTCACATCCTGATCTATTTTTGAAAGAGATTGCAATGTTCAATAAGTTTAACTCTTTATGCATACATGATGATTTGAAAAGAAAGTATTTCTTTTATGCATAGAGTCATGTTTTATTCACTATGCTTAGTTGTTATGAATTAATTATATTCATAAGAGCATGTGAATTTTGGTTCCTAAGCGCTAACAATGATTGGATCCAAGGTTGGATACCAAGAAAGAAAAAGATTTATACGGTTTTGTAGGATTAAAGGAAGCTTCTCCAAAATGTAACATAGAGAAATAATCCAAGTCTTGAGAAAACTAAACAAGCTATGCTTAATGTTGATGGTGAACACTGAAAAAGGAGTTATCTACACCAATCCATCTAAACCAAGCAAGCTTCTATGAGGACAAGAGGAATTACGGTGATATCTAATCCTTACCCCATATTGTGCTTATATGAAATTCATATTTGGGTAATGAATACTTGTTTATTATTCCATTCCTTTAGCAATAAACCATTTTATGTTTTTCAAATGGTTTTAGATTGCTAAATGGACCATAAAGTGAATTTGTGCATAACTTTCTGAGTTTATGTTTTTGAAATGCACAATTCTAAAATTTGTTTGAATTTGAATTCACTCTGTTTTATGAAAATGAATACACATGTTTTGGAAAATATTCATACTTTGATTGAATTCAAATGATGTTTCAAAATTGGAAGTTAAATCTTTGTATATTGAATGTCAGATATGCTTCAAATCTGTCCATTAAAATTCTCCATATCATTCACATATTGATCTTTGGTATTCAATATGATGCTTGAACTCATCATTCTTTATTCTCAGTCAAGTTATATCTTATATCTAACAATTTGATTATCTATATGAGATTTAAGATTATCTCCTTAAAAGAATTCAATTTGTGAAAATCTTATGTATATTGGATAAATCCATATTGTTCAAGTTATTCAAAGCATTATGAATGCTCATTAATGCATTAACCATTATATGGAATAACTTACTAAGATAATATTATGAAACTTTAGTCATTTAGACTAAAGAGTTTGTGCTTCATCATCCATGAATCCTAGCACTCATTTTTGTTACTCAAATACATCAGAATTTGTCATCATCCATATTTTGAGTAACTATCTATGTGTTTTTATATTCTTGCCTTGAATATTCATATACTTCAAGACTCTATTCTAAAAGGCAATATTACCTCTTGGCCAATAGCAAAGTCATTGTGCCATATATTTCTGTTGAGCAAAACATGTTTCGATAATGCACTACCTTCATGACTTTTGCTTTTGAGAAAATTCTTCAACATGTTAACTGCAATGTTCAATATGTTCTCCAAAACTAAAACGTTCTGATATATATTGACTTCCACTGTGTTTAAAATAAGCATTGTTCTTCAAGCATGTTTCAAAAATGAATCTTTCATTTATGAAAATTTTGATTTCATAATGCATCATCACATTTTTGAAAGAACATTCAAGATTTGAAACAATTTGCATATTTCGTTATCATTTTTGAAAGATTTGATCTGTAAGTTAATAAATGTTTATCTATATGGATAAGATTTTCTATCCTATTTAATCAAACTTACATGCATTTTATCAATGACATCTTTTATGCATGAAGTATATTTACAAACTATCATTCGAAAATAATTTTCTTGGTATCATTTAGTTGTTACCCTTTATGACTCATTGGATTGAATTTATTCAATTGGGTAAAACTATAGTTTGGTCTTTGATTATTATACTTTTTGCTTAAACATCATATGGTTAAATTATATAAGAGCATAAGAGTTGTCATGTCTAATCAGTTGTGGACTCAAGAATCATTGAGTACAAAGAAACATATGTTTTTTTTTTTGCTGGAGTTGACCAAAATGTTCTGTTGTTGGATACAAAGAACATAAGCCAACAAAATATATCATTTCAGTGGCTATGTCTGCAAATTCTGTGGCATCACTTGAGTGACATCCCATCACTAGCAAGAAGCTTAAACCAAGATGATAAGGAGCATACTAGCTTGATGAGAAGCTGAGCAGAAACTAATTTGAAATCCTATACAAAGCTCATTTGGGATTTCAGCTTCTACGATGCATTCAGAACAATTGATAATAGTTATCTGGTAATGCATCTATGGATTACAAAGGATTATAACTTGAGTAATTACGATATTACTCAAGCGAGGTATCATATTATGCATATATCATAATCATGCTAGGCTAACTTGATTGTATTCATTTCATTTTATTTCATGAATCTTAGCCTGAGCATAATCATTTATTTAAAATGGTCCTTATGCTTTAAACATTTTTATCATCATAAAAAGCATAAGTGATTTCTTCATACCAATTTCAAATCCACCCAAGTGAACCTGAAAGTTCTCGATTCTGAGGTACCATGTTGTGAGCAAAGATATTTCCAAACCATATAACATTTGGTGTCTCATTATTATTTAGTATCATGAAAGGGAACTTCACATTTTAGCCATGCATTCATTAAGGGGGAGCTTCACATTTATGTGTTTTATATTTCTAAAGCTCATCTTTTTCATTTGAAGAAAACCCTTTTAAGCATACTCATCTGCATTCACTATATTAGTTTTGATGATGAGTTAATATCATATTTTCCTTTAATTATCTTAATTTGAAAATATCATATAGAAAGGAATACTTGGATATCTTATTACACTAATAATTTCCTCTTGCAAGAAAGCTTTACAATTGTGGCAGGAGAATTAAGTCTGTGCAAGAACTTTTCTTAACGTACTACAAGGAGAAACTATTACATTGAGGAAAGATGTTTTGGCGCTCAATCATATTGAAGTTAAGATATGCTCTACAAAATGATCTCACACAACAAGAAAGAAAGCAAACGGACTTCATTGATCATTCATCAATTTGTTGAAACTATATGAGCATTTCTAGTCCCTATCTTTTTATATTCAATAGAAATTTTGCACATGTTTGATATCTATATGCTTTAACTGTGAAAAATGTCTTGAAAACCTCATCAAATTCTCTCAAATTGATTTTAAAATCATTCCAAATTGCATCATATTTAGCATGAAAACAATTTCAAATGGGGAGAGAAAATCGTTTCCTTGCCCCATTCTAATCTGGTTTCATATCTACCTCTCCAAGCATATCTTCTTTATACTTCAACTTTTTGCTAATGACAAATAAGGGGGAGAGAATGACAAGAAAAATATGTTGCATTTAATATATTTTCATATTCATACATATTTTTCTTATAGTATTTTCCATCATCAAAAAGGGGGAGAATGTTGGATATGATTAGTTTTGATGATGTCTTATATAGATGCCATTAGTAAGAGTAAAAAGCTTGTATAATATATTTATCTCCTACAGTGACTAACTACTATGCTCAATGTAGATTAGTCCAAGTTGAATCATGCAGAATAATCAAGAAGGAGATAAGGGATTAATGGAAAGAAAAAATTGTAGAGAATGTCAAGGAAGCAAGAAGCTATCAAAGTATTTTGGGAATAATCAAGAAGAAGAGGAAATATTGAAGAAGATATAAAACTTGTAGAGAATGATAAGTCCAAGTTTAATGAGAGAGAATGATCAAGAGAAGAGAAGAAAGAAAGATTTGAATTGTGGAAAATGATCAAGAGAAGAAGAAAGAAAGGAAGAATTTGTTGAATGGATTGAAGATATCATTATTCAAGTTCTAGAAGTCTCCACGATCAAATAGAAGTTGGAAGGACTCAATTCGGAGTTAAAACAAGCAAAAAATGAGGTTAAGGACTCAAAACTTGAGTTTTGAGTGTCTTCAGCATCTCTGGCGTCTTTGGACAAGGAAAACTCAAGTTTACAAGTGAAAACTTGAGTTTGCAAGTGAAACCTCGAGGTTACAAGCAAAACCTTGAGTTTTCAGCACTGATCAGCAACTCTGGTCTACTTTGTTTCACGTTCAGCTCGGGCGAGGTCTGGTAATTTGATGATATCTCCCAAATTAAAGATCGGATTGAGACAAAACCAAAAGCATATGAAACTAGACTCCCAATGTGTCATTTTGGTATAGAATTCAAGTCCAAAGGAGTTCAAATCAAGGAGATACGGTTTTTTGAAGTTACAACAAGAATCAACGTCACAATCCAGAACGAGCTTCAGTATTTTGAGTGTAGCTCACAAAATACAAATAAGATTGAGCTCAAATCGGTGACATATGAAAGTAGACTCACAGATCTTTCCATCAAGATTTGAACGAACCAAAACGGAGTTCAGATTACGGAGATATGACCCTCAAAAGTTGATAGTTTGTGTAGGACATTGCAAAAACGATGGTCAAGAATAGCCTTCATTCATCGGATCAGAACAGACATAATACAATGAGTTTGGAACTGATTCTTCTTGCATTGAATTCTTACCTCGAGCCTGGAAATGTAAACTTGAGTTTGAGATTGGTCAAGAATGTCCCAAGTTTTCCATATTTTGGGAAAACTCGAGGTTTCAGTTGAAACCTCGAGGTTTGGCTTTACAGAGAAGAATATAAGTCTTCTGAACAAAGCAAAACCTCTGGTTTTTCAGAGAAAACTCAAGGTTTCATCATACAGAGACTTCTCAGCATTTTCTGGAAAATACAAAACTCGAGGTTTCTGGTAAAACCTCGAGGTTTTGTCATACAGAGTCTCTCAACTTCTAAATAGTTGGAAACCTCCAGTGTTTACCCAAAACCTCAAGTTTTGTTTTGACTTGAAAATTTCATTTTTCACAAGTTTTGAGAAAACTCGAGGTTTGGTAAGAAACCTTGAGGTTTTGACTGGCAGAGAAAACTTAGATTTTAACCAATGATTCAAAACCTCCAGTTTTGTGAAAAACCTCCAGTTTTGAGTTTGACAAAATTTTCTCAAAGTTTTCATAACAAGTGAAAACTCGGGGTTTTGGTACAAACCTCAAGTTTTGTCCAAGCAGAGAACATCTATGTTTTCTAACTTTTCAAAACCTCCAGAATTGTTTCAAAACCTCAAGGTTTCTGCCTTGGCGCAAACCTTCAAAGTTTTCACATTTGAACAAAACTCAAGTTTTGGTGAGAAAACTTGAGGTTTTGGCAAACAGAGAGTAAACAACTTTTCTCAGTTTTGAAAACCTCCAGGTTTCAAGAAAACCTCAAGGTTTTCCCTTTAATGTGATTTTTCAAAACTTTCATATTTGAATGAAAACTCGAGGTTTGGTGAGAAACCTCGAGGTTTTGCCAACCTGAGAGCACTGAACCTTTCTAATGTTTTGAAAACCTACAGTTTTGGATGAAAACCTCCAGTTTTGATGTTTTGGACTTAAATCAATTTTACATGCTACAGTCCAAACCTCAAGGTTTGGAGACAAACCTTAAGGTTTGAACACAAACCTTAAGGTTTCATCGCAGATCCAGAAATTCAAAAGTGACGAATTTGTAAATCCTTCTTGTTTGATCTCAATACTTTCCAGTATTGTTCTCTAATGTTCCTAGCTATGTTTAATCAATTTGTTAGTGAGTTTCAGGTGATTAAACGAAGGATTAGATGCAAATCTTCAAAATATTATATTTGTGTCATAACATCAAAAGCTGTGCAAAAGTTCTAATGGCTAGTTTCAAACGGATATATTTCTTTATCCAATAGTCATTGAATCTTCTCAACGGTCATATATTGATCTCTACCTATAAATAGAAGACACATTCAAGTAGAAAAACGCAGAGACACAAGCTTACATCTTCAATATGCTGATACTCTGATTTTCACATCATTTACACTCTGTTTTTCATGTCTAGACAGCTTAGAGAGTGAGATGATTTGTATTATTCTTCAGTGTTTATTTATTCACTTCTGAGAGAGAAGATTTATTGTAATCATGCTATCTATCTGAGAGTTACTCAAGATTGGATGATCTTGAGTGGGAAACACATTGTGTTGATTACAACTTGTAAGGGGGAGTGAATCCTAGTGAGAGGATTACTTCGAGTACAGAGTGTGTAATCAAGTGATGTGTTGATTACATTTTGTAAGGGGGAGCGAATCCTAGTAAGAGGATTACCTCTTGTACAGAACGTGTAATCGAGTTGAAAGAAGATAGTGGATTGAAAATCCCAAGTGAAGCTTGGGGACTGGATGTAGGTCAAGGATTGGGTTGAACCAGTATAAATCAGTTTACACATTCTCTTCCCTTATCTCTTACATTTCCAGCATATATATTTGAATGTGCATATATATTTGAATGACTGATTATTGCTTTATAAACTGATTTCAGTAAGTTACGAAAAGATTTTCAAAGTTCTTAAATTTTTATACTTCACCCAATTCACCTCCCCCCCTCTTGGGTTCAGCCGGTTCTTACATTAGGGACCAAATATTACCTTTGGAGAATTCGTCTGTGTCTCGTTCTTCCTTGAACAGGTGGGCTACCTCCTCATTTACAGACGACGACTCTTAGAATCGTCTTCCTTTACTGGTATCCGCACGAACAATCCTCGTACACGGCTACGGCAACGTGCTAGCGCCTCTTGTGCGTCTCTCTCAATTTTTCACTCTAGGGTTTCTCGCAGCTTTCTGTAATACGCTCAACTAAAACTTCCGTAGGTCTTTTTCCTAAACCCATCGGCGTATTATATTTAAAATTAATCCTATTAATTTTGAATTTCAAATTTCAAATATGGATTAAATAAATATTAATTAAATCTATCTGTTAGATCTAATGTAACATATTTATTTAATCCAATTAAAACCCAGATCTGAAATTCGAATTTCAAATTTGAATTAAAAATATATTAATTAAATCTATCTGATAGATTTAATCTAATGTATTTATTTAGTTCAAATTAAATGCCTTCTGATTTAATTTATCTTTATAAATTAAATCCGAGAAATGATATTTATCTATTTAATTAAATCTGAGATACAATATCTCAATTTAAATTAAATAGATAATGATATCTTTATTCGAAAATTAAATGAGATACAATATCTCTATTGGTTTCAGATATTTAAGTTATCAAATAAATTAAATACAAAACAAATATTATATATATAATATTATAATCTCCATTAATAATATTTATTTATTTATTTCGAATTTAATATATATATATATATATATATATATATATATATATATATATATATCCTAGATTAAATTCAGTATTCATTTAATCTCAGATTAATCTGAGATTCAATGAATCTAGACACTTTTACCCGTATTGGATTATTCTTGTGTTCAACCCTACAGGCCCATATGAGATTGGCAGTGGGCCAAGACTGTATCAACCCACAAGTCGCAAGCGGCCTCTAGCAAGACATTGCGACTACCCAATTCACATGGAGATCGATGACACGATACTACCTATCATACAACCATGTCACGTCCCTTTTGTCACGCGATAATTCGGTCAAGGATGAGACATGGATAATGTCAACTTCCTTTTCTTAACCATTACTTTCTCGATTCTCGAGTAGTCTAATAAGTGAAATGAAAACTCCTTTTCATCACAGTATGGTCATACATTTCTTAGACTCACTCATCGAAGGGCCCAGTATTGTCTCTCTACAAATGTGAGGGACAAATTCCTTCTTAACCATTCACATTCCTCCGCATGTAAACCACTAATCCCGATCCTAGCTTTTATCATCACCCAGTCAAAGGTAACTTTTGACTAGGTCAAAGTTCAGTGACTCATCATGTAGGAATCCATGATGATCTTAGGTCATAGGGCGTTGTGACGCGGTTATACATGAGATAAGCTTATGACTTAATCCATGCAGCTTTCTCATAGTGGGTCGGTCCAGCACCTTGTACTCTTACAAGTGCCCATGACTCTTATTCGTATCTCCATACCTCATCAAAGTCATACTGGTCTTACCTCATCTTCGCTCCCACGTAGATGACCGACCAGGGACATTTAGGATATCATCTATAAGACATATCCAAGGATATAGTTATCACTATAAACATGCGAATGAAGTGATAACTTAATGGAGAATAATGATTTGCCCTAGGGCATAATTTCCAACAGAAAATGTTTTCAAAAATCAATTCTTTTCGAAAACCACTCCTGCTTCTATTGAAAATCCTAAAGATGTTTTTGAAACTGATCCTCAAAACGTTTTAGAAAATCCTAATCAGTCACAGCCTAGAGCTTGGAAGTTCAATAGGAATCATACTTTGGACCAAGTTATTGGTGATGTAAATCAGGGAGTGAGGACCAAAAATAGTACTTTAAATAAAGTAACTATTACTGCTTTTATTTCTCATATTGAACCCTCTAAGATTGATGAAGCCCTTTCAAACAATGATTGAGTGATAGCAATGCAAGAGGAGTTACATCAATTTGATAGAAATTAAAGTTTGGGATTTGGTACCTAGGCCTAAGGACCATCCGGTCATTGGCACTAAATGGGTATTCAAGAACAAACGAGATGAATCATCAATCATTTTCTATAACAAGGCAAGATTGGTTGCTAAAGGCTATAATCAAGAAGAAGGAATTGATTATGAAGAAACTTATGCTCCAGTGGCAAGATTGGAAGCCATAAGAGTTCTTCTAACCTTTGCTTGTATCAAAGGTTTCAAGCTCTATCAAATGAATGTAAAAAGTGCTTTCCTAAATGGTTTTATTCAGGAGGAAGTTTATGTGGAACAACCTCTTGGTTTTGAAAATGATCATCAACTAGATCATGTGTATCGTCTCAAGAAGGCCCTTTATGGTCTTAAATAAGCTCCTAGAGCTTGGTATGAGCTCTTAAACAAGCTCAAGTTTTGGCCAGATGGCAGGACATGGAGAAGTAATAAGATTTTAGCCATTTTGATACTTCCAATGTATTTAAAATTAAAAATTGTGAAGGATAAAGGTATGGTAGTGATTTTGGAAGCTTTGGAATTAAATTGTGCAAAACCCTAAAAACTGCAAGTGATAGTTTCATGTGAGACAGTGAATTTGTATTGTGTTTTTGGATAAGTAAATGGTGTCCAAAGGCTATTAAATTTTTCAAAATTGAATTATACATAAAAAGCTTTAATTTGAGAGGTCATTTGCCAATTTTGGATCTGTGTGGAGTTATGAATTTTTGAAAGTGACCTTTGGATCTGGAAAGCAAATCTGGGTAGTGGCACTGTTTGGTTTAATCTGGAATTGTACACGTGTGTATAATTGCTGGAAGTATTTTTCCTTGAAAATATACTTAACAAGGGTCACATAGCCTTTAGAATCACCCTAATTGGACACTTGTAATAGGAGTTATGAATTTTCAAAGTTTGTTGAAAATTCTGACAGTTTTGGTCAAAGGTCCAAAAATGAGAAAACTAAAAGTCAGTGATGATATAAATGAGTTCTTGACTCCTTTAACTTTGAATTGGACATAAATATAAGAGATAATCCTACTGCCTTAGACATATGAGAAGAGTTTGCATAAGTGATGATTGTTATCCGCAATTGTATAATTATAGGAATTACCATTCACCCAGAGCCACTAAATAGTTTGGAGCCACATCAAAAACTTGATAAGCAGTGAGATAGTAACTCTAATCTCACATTTTTATATGACTATGTATGAATGTTTGAATCATTTTTATGTTAGTCCCATTCTGTATGGGGCTAGTACTACTCGTAGCTTGATTGAGCAGAAGGGCTGATCATGGGGCCAGCTTCCTAGTGGCTAGGTGTAGGGCACATTGGACAGTAGTCTTTGGGTGGCAAACCTAGTAATGTTCAATTGTTGGGAGTTACTATTTAACAACCCCTATGAGTACCTAGCACTATGGTAGTGGATCGTGTGATTGTAATTGTGATCCCTACTGCATATGGTTGTGATATGAATCTTGTATGTTAATATGTTGTTGTGGACTATGTTTTGTTTGTGATTTACTTCCATATACTGTATATATATTACATGTGAGGTTTACTGTTGCTCTAAACATATATCCGCAATGTTTTGATGAGAAGACACCTTTTTGAATGTCATTGCTTGCATTAATTGACCTTAATAGTAGAAAAAATCACGATAGCTCCAAAAATGTAAGGACCTAAATCTGAGCATAATAATTGTCCATCCTTGATCCGGATTTGATTGGAGGGATTGCAAAGCTTGATAATTGGGAGTACTTTCTCTCTTGTCCATTTGATTCTGTTGGAAAGAAAAAATGCTAAGTAATATGGAAATTGTGATGCGTAAATGGTGATATGAAAATTGTAGTACGAAATTTGTGATATGGAATTGTGTTACATCAGTTGTGATATAGAAATTGTGATACGAAATTTGTGATATAGGAATTGTGATACCAAATTGTGTTACATAAGTTGTGATATGAAATTTGTGTTGTAGAATTTTGTGAACTATATCTCTAGTACTTTGTATCTCAATTGTTCTACATTGCACCTCACGAGTACATATTAGCATGTGTAATGAGTTGGATAGATTGTTATTAAGGCTTTTGTATCATCCCATTGATTTAACATTTTTCAGGTAATATATAGTTCTTCCACTAATCAATTGGAGAAGGCTCTGGAGGCTTGATTTTTGTGATAATATTTGTAAAGCCTTCTTTTTTATTTATGTGATGAATTGTTGCACATTTCCATTGTAGGTCTTATTCTGTATACTCTGATTTGATATTAGGATTTGGGTTATTCTGTTTTCTATCGTGGATAAGTAACTTAAGTGGATATTGGAGAAAATTGTTGTTTAATTGTATTAACTATGGTTTAGTTTTGAAGCAATGAGAAGAGTTTTTTATTATCCATAATAAATTTTAAATAAATAGTTTATACTTTTCCATCATATATAGATATTTGCAGTGATTTAAATTCTCTATTACCAAGGTAGATAGGGTTTTCAAATGATTAGTTGAATTCTTTTTCTTCATTGATTAACATTTGAAACATGAGTTGTAATCTTTTTTATTATGATAAAACTTCATGTTTAAGTTTTCCTCTTTTATGGCATAATATTATTTATTACAGTATCAAAAGATTTGATCGTGTACGGAGAATTGAGTTTTAATGAAAGAAATTTACAATGATACTCCAAGAATTGCACCCAAGTTGGAAATGGCAAGAGCGTCATTAGTCGAAGTAGCACGTGAGACCAGAAGGAGCGGAGATTTATCAACAGCCCAAGGGCTGTTATCCACAATGAAGTCGCGATCAAACAGGTTCATGAAGTTTATATAAGATAAAAGTAGCATGTTTGACCTTCAATGACAAAAGGGTCTCTCAGGAGTCACAGGGAACGGAGACGTCTAGATAGGCGTTCCACTAAGGAATCATTATCAGCGACTAACATGGCAATTGCATGTCAAGCATGGTGAGACCGACGATGAGCAAGGACGTTGGGATCAATGTGGCGAAGCTAGGAATTTTGATCACATGGTGTGAAAAAATAAGAAATATAATTTTATAAATAAAAATACTTAAAATACAATACATACTTAATATATAAAAAATTGAAAAATATCCTATGATAACCCAATTTGTAATTTTGTATTGGCCTTGAGCAACTTTTATCCACCAAGACTAGATTATGTATATTCTAACAAATTACTCCCTCCAATCTATAATATAAGATATATATTTAGGGAGTTAATTTTTTGCCTAAATATATAAAGACACAATTTTTATATTCGTTGACTATAATCAAGGAAGATAGTGAATAAAAAAATTAGGGAAAATGATGACTAGGGTGTTCTAAAAAATACATATTAAATTAACTTACTCAACCAACTTCTTCAATCTATTTAAATTAGGTAAATATATCTTATATTTAGAACCAAATGAGTATTAACTAAGTTTTTAAAATACAAATGATGAAATACAATAGAATCAAACAAACTTAGCTTGCTTGTATATACATATAAATATATCCTTATAGGCTAAAGTATACTTTTAATCCTTTAAATTTTACATACGACATACTTTTGGTCCCTTAACTTTATAAAGTATACTTTTGGTCCTAAAATTCTAACACCGTTAATTTTGCTAACGGAAAATACAAACTCAAGTGATAATGGTGTAAACTTAAGTGATGACTGGATAATTAAATGCTATTAAGCTTAAATTTAAAATATGGGTAAATTAAAAAATATATAAAATTTGAGTAATTAAATATTATTATTTATCACTTGAATTCGTTGCGTAAGCATTTTCTATTAGCAACCAGTGGCGGAACCAGACAATTATTTGAGCCCGGGCCAAAAAATAAACATATTGAACTATTTACTAAATAATATACCATAACATTAAAAATACAAATAAATGATAATTGACAATTATAAATTAAAAGATAACATAGTAAATAAAAATTCTACGATGTTTAGAAGGTGACTCATTAGAAAGTGCATCACTTTCAGAAATTATTTTCTTAGAAATATCACTTTCTGAAGTTATTTTCTTCTTGAAGAATACATCTGTGCTTTTCTGTTTATTCTTATTATCTTTTTCAACATGAAAAAATTTGGTGACCCAGAATATATATTGATGTCAGTGTTAATTAGTATCTTGTGTCACTAAACATTAATTCTTATAATACTACTCAATCCACAAAATTAACACTTAAATGCACATCTCACTTACCTCAAAACAAAGTAATTAGAGAAAATAAAAGAAATATAATATGAACCCAAAAAATATTTCAAGAAAAAAACAAAATTGATTCAATTTTAGCTAAGCAAATAACATATTATAATCTATTTTTTTAATAGAAATTCATTAAAAAATCATAAGACAAACAAATAATAAATCCAAACTGATTAAAATTAACCATTAATCACCTTCTACATATATATAGTCTTCTATTGTCAAAACTTACGATTCTCCCGAAATCATAACCCCAAAATTTTCACTGATCACACAATATTACCCTCATTAGAAATATAAAAATACGTAGAATAACTTTTACAAAAGGAGTGGGGTGAAAAGAAGTGATTTTGAGTACCTATTTAGTCTTTAAAATGAAAATGAACAGCACCATATATAAGATGATACTAATATTTTCAATAGGTAGCTCAAACAAAAATTTTACTTTCCTCTCACATTCCAAAAAAAAGAGTATGATTATAGAAAAAATAAGAGATTAGCTGGGGTCAAATTAGCAGCCAAAATAAAATATTATATAACACATATATAAAAATACATAAAATAAGAAAAGACCAGCTGGGGCCAAGGCTCCAGCTGGCCATAACGTGGCTCCGCCACTGTTAGTAACACTAACGATGTTAGAATTTTATGACAAAAAGTATACTTTATAAAATTAAGGGACCAAAAGTATGACTTATGTAAAACTTAAAGGACTAAAAGTATACTTTAGCCTATCCTTATATTTTGTTCACGTACGACAATTTCAAACTCAAAAGTTAAAAATTAAACGCAAGCCAAGATTATGCAAAACTACTATATATTGAGATCAAAAGATAAGTTTGGCCAAAAAAAAAAGAAAAATCAAAAGATAAGTAGGGTATACATAATAAATTTCTCTTGCGCGTAAGTTTGTATGTGAATAGTCGAAATATTAAAAATAAGTGGCTGACAAAGAAATATATTCCCTTGTATATTTCTTCTTAAAAATTTTAGGGGACCCAAATCCGCCTATGTCCGTAGAAGGGTTCAAAGAGTGGTTCTGTGAAGGTTGAGTACGTGATTAAAGACATTCTGATAGAAAAGGACGGAAAGTGAAGTAATTTATATAGCTAGAGAATGGGAAAAGGGAAAATCAAGAGAAATGCAAACTCTCGGATAGATGAAGAACAATGATAGCAATCAGAGATAGGAGAGGAGCGCATTTGGTGTGAGGGCAAAGACGAGAAGGGCGTGGTTTATTTAAATACAAAATTTGAGTTGGAATCAACTAACGAAGTTTAGGACTCAGCCTTGGTCCTATTTGCTCCTGTCCGCTTTACTGTATCCTTCCTTTACATTAAATTGGCGCCACTGTGTCCTTCCTTTACATCAAAATGGCGACCAACCATTGAAAGACATCATTGGCGAGATTAGGGACCTTCTTTTTGGGGACTGGAACATGGTGCTCCACTATATTTTAAAGGATAACATCTCATGTGCCGACACAAGGTCACGACACTCCTGATAACGCTGATGTGGTTCTCATCCCAATTATTCCTAGGAAATGCCTTGATATAGTTCTGAAGGACCAACTTGCCTGCCACCACTAGTTTTATCTAGTTTGATGTAATCAAGGGGTAGCTCTTCATGGTCTACCTCTATCTCACATTTTCAAGCTTTGGCTTGCCTTTTAAATTCCAAAAAAAAAAAAAAAATGGCACCATTTTGTTTCAAATGAGGGTAGTTGTTTTTTTTGTACATTTTTTTTAAAAAGTTATTTTAATGTACTGATTGATACTAAAAAGAGACTTCAAAATACTGACCAATACTGAACAAAATGTTTCATGATCTTAACAAATTATTGTAGGATCCTTAAAAAAATACTTTAGGGTACTAATTGATATTAAAAAGATACTTGAGGATACTAAATCATATTTAAAAAAATACTTCATGATCTTAAAATATTATTTTGAGATCTTGAAAATTATTTCAGGGTATTGAATGGTATTAAAAGGATACTTTAGGATACTGACTGGTACACTGATACTGAAAAATATTTCATGACCTTGGAAAATTATTTTAAGATCTTAGAAAAATATTTCAGGATACTGATCATCACTAAAAATATACTTCATGATATTTTTTCAGGATCCTAAAATGATTTTTTGAGATTATAAAGTATTTTTCTAATATCATTCAGTTTTATAAAATATTTTTTTAGAAAATAAAAAAGGCACAATAAAAGAACAGCTCCCTCCTTTGCGGTGTCATTTTGGCATAAAAGACGCAGCCGACAAGAGCAAATACAAGACTAAAGCGGGATCCAGATACTGTTGTCAAACTTGCGAGTTGACTCTCTGAATTTACCGTTTTTACGTTTCTAATTTACAAAACAAAGTTGAGTTTGGGGTAATCTCGTACTAGTTGTAAACTCGGTTAAACTCACGAGTTTATACACTGAGTTTACTGTTTCTACGTTACTAGCTTACAAAATCGTGTTAATTTGCTCTTAAACACGTGTTAACTTTTTTGATTTAATCATGCTCAATGGCTTTATATAGAAATTTTATAAAAATTTCTTTATTAAATATGATAAATGATGAATGTTGATGAATTTGATTTATTTGGATTTAAAATATATTTTATTACAGATTTGAACAGGGCCCATATTCAATGTAAAGCCTAAGAGGAGATATATTGCATATCTATCGGAATCTATTTATAGCAGGTAAATATCTTAAAATAAAGGGGTATCTTCATATATGATATAGCGGCTTGGATACTCGCATCGGAGATCGCACAGGGCCCGGTATCTCCTACCTAAGTTCTACACTCTAACTCTAGACTATTTACATACAGTCACACAGAGCACACACCCCACCCCTTTGGCTAAACGCCCATGTGTGTGTCTAGAACTACGTGAACTTTGATCTCTCTACAGGGTATGTAGGCCCTAGGAATCGTTCCTAGGTCAAGTCCGAACATCCGATCTATCCTGTTCTTGAACAGAACATTGGCGCCGTCCGTGGGGAACCGTAAATTTTGATTCCTACGACCAAAGATGGTCAATACCAGAAGCAGCAGTCAGATGCCTTTGCACTGGTAGTTCCTGAAAATCCGCAGCAGTAAAATCAAAATCTGTAGCAGCCTGTGAAGGGATTCAGAGAAACAATGGTTATTTGAGCAACGACTTTGGTTTTGAGTTGCTTCACATAGGTTTTCTTATAATTCTCCTTGTAACCACATGACAAGAAGATAGTTGGAAGGATCGTCAGGTTCTCTCTTTGGGAATTCTTTTAAGAGGGGGTGCGTATTAGGAAGCACATAAACCATAGTTTAGTCCTGAAACGAGCGACACTTTTCAACTCTGACATAAATTTAGATGCTATATTTGGATCATAAGCTTCCACATGATGAGAAGATAATATGAAGGATCATTATCCTCTCTCCTTGAGAACCCAGGATCATCATCCTCTCTCCTCGGGAACCTAGGAGTGTCATCTTCTCTCCTCGGAACTTAGGATCGTCATCCTCTCCCCTTGGGAACCAGACTTTTCAATTCTGGCATAAATTTAGATGCCTTATTTGGAACACAAGCAACCACAACATTTGAACTCTCCATGCCATTTAGTCCAAAGGAGTTATTTTCACGACTCGGGGATGCAGGGATGTCAATTATAGGATCATACTACTTTATGTTTGCCTTTGCTATATCTATTTGCCTTTTCTATATTATTCACATTAGAAAGAGCTAGCGGATTACTAAAACCCTCCAAACATATAGCAATAGCGTTTGATCTCATTGACCTATTATTTCTTCTATCAAAATTGTTTTGAGGCAAGGCAACCGAGCAAGTCAAGATAGTCGAGGTTGTTGTTAAGCCGAGGCTGATTCAACGCCTATGGCGTCTCGACTCCATCGTAATAGTCGACGTTGATGATACGCCGAGATGAGGAGGTGCTGAGGCGCCGAGGTACACAAAGATTGTTAGATTCCAAGATTCAAAGAATGCCTGGATATACTCGGAGTGGATGTCAAGATGTACTCTCGGCTGGGATTTGTATTTCCCTTCTCCGGATCTAGTTGTTTCCTGGCAAGGCAAACGAGCAAATGGAAAACTCCGTCAAACATTTATTGAGCAAAAGCGTCATACTGTAGTAACTCCCTAAGCTACACCCAGATAAGTATCACCCTCTTTATCTCATAGATGCTTAATCTTTGATTATTATCAATTATTTATAAACATGTATTAATCCGTGGTAAACAAACATGTTTTCGTAAATCATGTTGCGACGGCTATGGCCGCCAAGTCCATTTTAAAGTCCTTTATTGGATTACTTGCGATGCCAATACCACCAAGTTCATCTCAGATTCCTATAAAGGAAAAGAAGTTGGACCCGGTTAAATGAATCTAGTTAACGTTCGGGATCCGCGAAAAGTTTTGAAGTCGGGCCCGGTTAATTGTATCTAGTTAAAATCTAGGATCTCTGTGAATCTTTGAAGGCGAACCCGAATACACTTATCAGTCATCGAATGGACCCTAGTTACACCAAATCTGGTTAAAATCTGGGATCCCTGTGAAATTTTTTAAGGCAGACCCAATATACATAATATAGTTAAAATTCGGGGTCCGCGTAAAAACAAATCAAGGGTTGCGACACCCATAATCGAAAAAAGGGTTACGACACCCATAACGGAATCTCGGGTTACGACACCCCTCTCGGATAAACAAATTCCGGGTTACGACACCCATCCTGGATAAACAAATTTAGGAAAAATTTCGCCAAGAGGTCCACTTCTAAAAGAGAAAGAAGACGGACCCGATTACACTTATTAGAGTTAAAATCTGGGGTCTGTGGAAGGTTTTGGCGAGAAGCAAAAAGAAGATGAACCTTGCGCCGGTTACACTTAACACAGTTAAAATTCGGGCTCCGTGTAAAGTTTGGCAGAGGAGTCCACCTCCAAAAGAAAAAGAATACGGACACCAGTTACACTTAATACAATTAAAATCTAGGCTCCGTAAGCGGACCCCGGTTACACTGATTATAGTTAAAATCCGGGCTCCTAGTAAAGTACAGTTGACTCCGTCCTCCTTAATTGGACCCCGGATAAATTGAAACTATACGGTTGAATCCGCGCTCCTTAATTGGACCTCGGATTAACCAAAGATTTTCCAGTTAAATTCGCGCTCCTTAAGTGGACCTCGGATTAACTGAAGATTATCACCAGAGCCAGTGGGCTCGGGTTCTATATTACGTGAAGTCACTATTACATGCCTTCGCGAATTTGATGCACAGTGCATACTATCAATAGCTTAAGCATTACACCGAGGCCGCCAACCCCGATCACAAATAAAACCCATCTAGATGGATTACACCAGGGCCAACGAGCCTAGGTTAAGAGTATCGTGAAGTCGCTGATACAGGCACTTGCGAAAATTGACGGTCAATACTCGTCCTAAATAAGAAGATGAATTGTCATTCCAACCCTGATCAAGTCAAAATGTTTAAAGTGTTGCGTTTCACACACCACGACTGAACATGTGACAGTTTGTCCTTATCCTGGTTATGAACCCGGACAAAGGGATCTGGAACTCGGTAGCATGGTTAAAATAAAAACCCTACGCGATTTAAATAAACACCCTTTATGGTTAAAAAAGAAAACCCTACCACAGATTCCCAGGCGTCAAGTCTGGAAGAAAGCACATAGATCTGCATAATCAAAGACCTTGGTCCGATCATTCAATAGAACTTTGAACATACGTTCGAGTTCATATACTCAACTTAATGTTGAAATAAAGATTAACCTCAGACATGGATCCAGGTTAAATAGTTAATGCACCCCGGAAGCCTAGATCCCTTGACTGCCAGGTTGGGGGCGACAAGGCAAGTGTGCCACTCTAAAGCAGTCAGCGAAATAAGCAAATGGAGTCTATCTCTCTTCACGACAACTCGGATTGGGAGAACCTGGTGCTACAACTTCGGTGTCAAACAAACCCAGATGATTGAAGAAGAAGAGATCCCAGCGAGCATGAAAAGAAACAGACGAAGTTTTAAACTTCAATTAACCCGGACTATATGTTTGGGGGCAATTCAACCAGAATACAAGTAAATCCAGGGTTCGTTGAAACTCGGGTAGAAACTTTATCAAAATCCAACAAGTTGTAGCAACTCGGATACGATGTCCGGGTTCCATAACAGATCCACCCTGGCAGCCCAAAGCCCTTGACTTCCAGGCTGGGGGGCAACTACTATACAGTTGCAATGGTGTAAGAAGAACTAACGGAAGCCCTCATGGGGTTATTTGGATTTTCAAATGTCGACCCGGTTGCTTGAATGTTGCTAGTGAAAAAGCTTGTTCACCATCAATCGAGATCAAGACAAGCAAAAACAAAAAGCGAGGGAAAGACAAATAGATTCCGCCTTGGGAAAAACCTATCGCCTAAATAGGCAAATCGGTAGCAGAATACGAATGAATCCGAATTTGTCAAGACTCGAACAAAAGCAAATCAAGATGGAACAATTCGGATACAAAATCTGGGTTAAACAATAAACGCACCCCGACAGGGTCAAACAATAAAGGCGCCTCGGCAGCCTAGAGACCTCTAAGCCCAAAAGGCAGGGCTGACATACGAGACATGACTGATGCATCAAATGCGCATAGAAATCTCAAGCGCCAAGGCGTGGTGGTTGAAACCCCGCGTGAATACAAAGCCGCCAGGTGTTAGATGGCAATGATGGCGAATGCATAAGGATCCCGACCTCGAAGTCGAGCGAACTCCTTGATATTACCTCGAATCCTTGAGACATTACCTTGGATCTTTGAGCAAAGGACATTGGTAACTGGGGTCAATATGACACAACTCGGCAATATGCGGTAGATAGGCAAGAGGATAAAGATTCACGGCAATCTAGCTCGGATAACCTGGAGAAAGATCCCAACCTCGAAGTCAGGAAAAACACCTCGGCATTATCCTAGATCCTAGAGACATTACCTCGGATCTTTGTAGTAGACGACTTTGATAGTCGTGATCAACACCTGGATTTAAATGCAAACAAACCATCTCGGCACTACTCAAGATCTTTGAGACAAGACCTCAGATCTTCGAAGTAGGCCGCTTTGATAGCTAGGATCAATTTAATCCAACTCGACGACATAAGGCTCACGGCAACACAGCTCAGCCAATGAATGTAGTCCGGCAAAATACATCTCGGCAACTCAAAATCTTGAACTACCGGGCTGGGGGACATCTGTTACGGATCTAAACAGGGCCCATACTCAATGTAAGGCCCAAGAAGAGATATATTGCATATCTATCGGAATCTATCTATAGCAGGTAAATATCCTAAAATAAAGGGGTATCTTCATATATGATATAGCCGTCTGGATACTCGCATCGAAGATCGCGCAAGGCTCAGTATCTCCTACCTAAGGTAAACTCTATAAATACAGAGGTCAAACCTTAAAGAACATAGGTTCTACGCTTTAACTCTAGACTACTTACATACAGTCATACAGAGCACACACCCACCCCTTTGGCTAAACGCCTATGTGTGTGTTTCGAATTACGTAGACTTTGATCCCTCTACAGGATACGTAGGCCATAGGAATCGTTCCTAGGTTAAGTCTGAACATCCTATCTATCCTATTCTTGAACAGAACATATTTAAATCAAATTGTTGTCATTTTTCTATTTTAAGTATTTAATTATACATAAGTAATACCTATTTAAAAATAAAAGTAAACTCTGACGGGTTTACGATTCGAGTTCACCATACGAGTTTACGTCACTATTATGAGTTTGTTTAAACCCGTAAGTTTGACAACCTGGATCCAGAAGTTTAGCCCAGAAATGAAGAAACTGAAAGAGAGAAAGATGACTGGTAGAAGCGCTAACCAAAAAAACTTAGATGGAGGCGGGTAATCGGAAATTGCAATGAGAACAGACTAAACCTAAAAGTAGGGTAATGGACGATCAGGATGGATTAATCCATAGTAGAGCCAATTAGAATTTGTTGATTTTGGATTAATAAGAATAAAACGCCTGGGAATAGAAGACAGGCATGCACATGGGGGAGTAACAATGAGGTGTTGGTTTCCCAGAAGGGGACGCTTGATGACGTTCCGAAAAAACAGAGATAGAATAGCCATAATGCCCAACTCATCAATCACCAATCAGAGGAAAGAAAGAAAAGTAGAAAAACGATTTTATAGCAAATGAGAACAGGATTTTAGAATTAAGGATATGGAAAGAAAAACATGTGAAACTTGAAACTATAAACAAGAAATGCAGCAGCCGGAAAGACTCTTCTGAAGACAAGAGAAGGACGCTCAGACTTTCTCTCTTAGTTTCTCTCATTAGAGGCACCCTATGCGTTGGGTTTTTATTTTTATTTTTATTTTATTTTATTTTTTTTTAAAGATTTATTCTGTAAAAATATTATTATATTCAATATTTAATGCTATCTTAACATTTTTATTATGTTATAAAATCGACTATTCCTTATAAAATTTCAATCATTAAAAATCATTTTCATAATAATAAAAAAATTAATTAGAGGGGAAATGGAGAGAGGAGTAAGCCATTTTTTGCCCTAAGAGAAAAATGGACTCTTTTTTCTACCCTAAGACTAAAAGATAAATGCCTTAGACGCAATATCTTACAAAATTTCAAACACGGCTAGTATTGATTAATAATATATTATTCATTTATTTGCTTTAATGTATTTATAAATTTTATTAATTGTGATTAAATTTGAATGAGTTATTGACTCATTCATGGTTAATAATTAATTAACTAGATATTATATTTTTCAATTCTTTTTATGATTTTTTATTTATGATCTTCTTCTTCTTTTTTTCATTTTATTTATTTATATCTTTGATTTTTTTTTAAAAAAAAACTGATGACTTATTTGTTTTACATTTATTATTTGCTTATAAATGATTAGGCACTATACACAATCACATATGTATAACGGTTGGTATCGACTATAAATCTTAGTTACGAACGGTTGGAGGAGGTCTGGATTTTAAAGAGTATAAGAAAAAGAGATGAACAAGAAAGTAATACATAATATCTAAAGTAAATATCCCTTTTAGTCCTTGACAAAAAATCGATCCCCATCTTCATCCCTTAAAAAAAAAAAAAAGTCTTTTTTAGCCTAAGGTCTCTCTAACCCCATTAACTCAACTCTTATGGACATTGATTTTTTTTTTTTTTTAATGACACATTTAAGGTTTAAAACCGGCAGAGGAGGTGGTGGGGCACACTCAAGACACTGTTCATCATCTTCTTCGTGGTTGAACCAAGGACGGAGGCGCGATCGAGGGAACACGAGCTAAGTGAAGAACCCCGGGATTGTTTGTGTGCTTCTTCCCGAAGAGCGGATAAAGGACCAGAGAGTGATTTCTCGCAGTGGGACTTGTTGAAGGGAGCTTTACCAATAGTAGACAAAGACTATGATAAAGCTGTAACAATTATTTATTAAATGTTATATATATGAGCCAGTATATAGTAGGGAGGATAATTATATAAATAAAATAAAAAGATAAGAGACTGATTTATATACTCAAAAGTTTAGAAACCGAGTAGTATCTAGTGAAAGTTAAGGGTCTGAGTTGTTATAAGTTAAAAATTAATTTGATGACTAAAATATTAGTTTTCCCTAATATATATAAGCAAAATATTATAATTTCTACACACACGCTTGTGTGTAATGATGATTTTTTATGACACTATAATAACATAAACTGAAATTAATTTTAAAAAATATAATATGAGATTTTCATAAAATTATTTTATGAATTTGTTTATTCCAATAATACGAAATTTGAAAATCAAAGGTCTTAAGCAACCGGATCAGAGATATCATTGGTGACTACATCATGAGCAAGCAATCAAAGTGCTTCAATTAAGGGGAAGGCTCACTTCAGATAATGAGGATCCAAGCCTCACAACACTACTAAACCATTCAGACAGGCCATCTAAATGCTATATATATTAAAATAAATTAATTAATAAACAAGAGTACTTTAAGCTGATCAAACTGATATTAATATGTAAAAAGATGAACTTTTTGCATGCGTGCATTTTCATTAGTGATTAATTAGATCAAGCTGGTGACAGAGTCAGTACATTTAGCCTACCTTGCAAACCAAATGAACATTGCTATGATCAACTAGTTTTGGCTCTTAAAACCTCATTTTTGGGTCCAGATTTAGCTGCTTTAAGCTGAGCAATCACTCTTTCAAGGTATTGAATCCGAGCCTCAAAATCAGAGAAATATATATCGATATCAGTCCAATCACTCACACATTCTCCATTAAATTTGTCATCAAATCTACCTTCTTTGGCAACTATTTCAAACTTGTCTATCACATTCTCCATTTTTACTTCTAATTTTGCTCTCTTTGATCCTTCAACCACTTTCATGTTCTCCCCATTTGCAATATCTTCAACTTCAGCTTCACCACTATGAGATCTCTTCCGCAGATCTTCATCAGAACTACTCCTTTTCTGATCTCTTTGAACAGGAGATCCCATCTCAGATGAAACTTGTGACAGTTTTTCTGAGATATTTATAATAGGCACAGAGCTCGCACCGGGTTGCTGGCCAAATCCAAGTTTCGATTGGTTCCACCATTCCAAGTACTTAGATGTAACACCTGCCTCCAAGGAAGATGATGATGCAACGGCAGCAATACACATCATTGCCTCTGTCATTGGTCTATCATAGTTTGTCCAAGCAATCATAGCATTATTCTCCTTGCAACCAGCCACCTTCACCGGAATGCACTGATCCAATCCCAATTGCATAGCTACACGGTGTGGAAGGTACATCTCTACACAATCCACTCCCACCAACTCAGAATGCCTAAGGCACCGAGCAAAGGACTCTAAATACTCATGAGAATGATCTGAATTGAAGCATACCCACCTATCTTTTTCATTGAAAAACTTTGGAGAATCTTTATATGGCTGCCAAAGAAAGGTTTTTGCTGAAGAATCTAGAGCTAAACTCACATCTCCAATAATGTTCATTTTTACTTTGTGCCATTTTGCTGTCAAAGGTTGGGCATACTCAATTATATTAGACTTTAAATGAAATGAAGGGAATCTCTCCAAAGCCCAGATTTGGACCAGTTGAAAAGGGGCTCTCAAGATTATAGCTTTACCAGATAATCCACGTTTATCATCACTTTTAGTCACAGCCTTATCATAGTTTCTTTTCAATAATGTCAAATCTCTATATATACTTGCAAGAACAGCAGGTGCTAAGGCAATTCTAGAACCTCTAGCCACATGTATAGCAATGCGGAAAATTTGTTTCGTAATGGATCGAGGAAACACGAACCTTGAAAGCCATAGAGATAGAAATGCCACGTGCTCCAATTCACCTTCTTCCTCCTCCATGAAATGCCTCAACCATGGACAATGTCCTGCCTTTTTGGCTTTCGTCTTTACCAAATTGCTTCGAACTTCAAGTAACCTCTGTTCGATTTGCTTCCATTCTTCATCTTCAAGAGGCGTAAAAAAACCAGAGGACCCCACAATAGAATAACCCCCACAAACCATTATATCTTCTAACGTAATTGTAGCTTCGCCCCAAGAGAATATGAACGTATTAGTCTCAGAATACCACTTTTGGGCAAGCCCAAGAACCAAATCAAAGCTTCTTGGTATTCGGTATGTGGAAGCTTTAATGGCTTCGAGTATGCCAGCGTTTCTCCATACATTTTCGTACTTGGAACGAAGCTTTTGTTCCCAGGTGCTCCATTGTTCTGGTGGGTTTGTCCATCCGGTAAATCTTATCTGTGAAGATAACACTTGAGACATGGAAATGGCCGTTTCAGAGAAGAGGGTTTTGGGAAGATGATCGGATTCTGGGTTTTGGATGCAGGGTTTGAGAAAATGGGCCGTTCTTAGAAACGATTTTCCACTTAATGGAGATACCATCACCTCTGCTTCTCTTACTTCCATCTCCATTAAGAACTGAAATTGTTGCGAGGTTGAAATGAAATGAAAAGAAATTGGTGAAGAGTGACAGTATCGATGGCGAGTGATATTGTTGGGAGTTGGCTTGCATCTTTGGGCTGGTCCGCTGCCATCCCCTGCTTGAAGTGGCGTCGTTTTTAACACAAAAAGATGACCTGGTCATTAAAAATAAAATAAAATAAATTCAAGTTGCTGATAATTCATATTACTTAATGATACAAAAAACAATTTCATGATCTTTAAAAAATTATTTAAGGATTTTGAAAAAAATATTTAAGGTACTGGCTAATACTAAAATATAATGGCGGGTACTAAAAAATAATTCATGTCTTAAAAAAATTATTTTAGGATCTTGAAAAATATTTCAGATACTTATTACTACTAAAAATATACTTTAGGTTTTTTTTTAAGATCATAACATAATTTTTTTAAGATCATGAATTATTTTTTCATACCAATCAGGATCCTTTTAGTACAAGTTAATATCCTAAAATATTTTTTTAACATCATAAAATAATTTTTCAATGTCATAAAGAAGTTTTTCTATATCATTCAATATCTTAAATTATCTTTTACTACCCGGCAATACTTTGAAACTTTTTTCTTAAAAAAAGGGACAATGTCATCTTTTTGTGTCAAAAACGACGCCGCTTCAAGCAACAGATGGCTGCAGACCAGCCAAGTAAAGAATGTAAACCAACTCCATATTGAGTTTGTTTGGGTTGGCGGTAGGAGCGGTGGCTTAAAAGCTATCTGACTTTTTTTAAAGCTCGGTAGGAAAAAAGTCAAGTTGTAAATGGTGAGTTGTGTTTGGATTGTCAGTGTGACTTTTTGCAGAAATAGCTTTTTTCTTAACTGACGAGTGTTTGGATTATTATGTGAAAAGTCAGTTAAGATAGAAAATGACTGAAAAGGGCATGAATCATATTGGGTACTACTATACATATTAGTTGTATATATTAGGATAATAAAAATTTTAATTTTAAATTTAATTTGGAAAAAAGTTAAGTGATTATTTAAAAAATTAATAAACAAATTAATAAAGTCCTTAATTAAGATGATGGTGAAATAAACAAGGGAAAAAAAACTCTCGGTGCTTCTGTGAGTTTCAAAACTGAACGGAGGATTCAGAGCTTCCTTTCTGATAAATTAGATTTCATATATCAAACCAGATCCACACAACACCATCTTCTATCATATATTTACGATAATCACAAGATCTATAACATAGATCCAAAGTTTTCTAGCCTCTAACAAACAAAATTAAACAAAGTATCACTTACTAAACATTTACTATCAAACTCTCCAAACTACCCACCACCCAGAACTTTATCTAGAAAATCAAACCTCTAAAAACAAACAAACAGAGCAAAACTCAAAATCATACTAAAAGAACCAACTCTCAAGAAAGGAAGATTGGTACTGAACCATGATGAGCAAGACGGCAATAAGAGCAGCCACACCCCATGGAGAGCTTCCCTCTGATGGAAGATGATGAGTCCTCCTCTGTTTGTCCCATGGCGAAGAACCAAAGAAGAACCAATCTGAAGTATCTATGGAAGATATCCACCGAGCTAAGAGTAGTATCACAACTGGGGTAGCAAATAGAACCCAACCCAATTGTTCTTCTACGCTTTCAACAACTTCCTCGTAGGAGAAGTACCATTTGGTGCCGAGAAAGACGAATAACACGGCAAAGATTAGCAGAACAGGGTATGGGAGAGGGTTCAGAGTGAACCCACCGAAAACAAAGGAGCTTCTACCATAGGCCATTGATGGATAAAGAACTTTCTAGCTACCGAAAAAAAGATAAAGATTTGATTTTGAGGAGGTAGGTTTGAAGGCTGGAGTGGGGGAGAGAGATCCTGACGAGCTAAGAGGAAGAGCTTGGGACTGGAGGTCGAGCTGGGACTGGAGGTCGAGCTAAGAAGAACGAAGAAGGTTGCTGGTTCAGTGCGTTAACCTGGCAGCTCGGATATGGGGCGTTCAAAAAGCCCGGCCACGTTTGGGTTAATGGAAAAATCCCATCAAACGTACTGGGCTGTCCAAACAAGGCTGCCTCCATTTTTTTTTCGGTGCTCCAGTAGCTTAAAAGCTACTGGGTTTTTTGAACTAAAACGCTAAAAAAAAAGTGATGCCAAACGGACCCATGGTTGGTGGAAGGAGGGAGAGTCTTCATGGAGATTTGTGCCAAATTTTAACTCTTCCCGTCAATTAGAATAGATATATTATAAAGGGCCAATACAATTTAGTCCCTTAAATTTGTTCTCAATTTATTTTTGATTCCTCAATCGACTCTTGCCAAAAAAAAGGATGAGTTTGATCCCTCAAGTTTTATTTAATTTAAAATGTTGATACTAAACTTTAATAAAAATCCAAAATATTTTATCTTCTGGGTGACCATTATACAAATTTAATTTATGACACATAAAAAATTATAAAATATTTATTTTAATTATAAATAATATATATTTCATTTATAAATATAAATGAAGGTGAAAAAGATTAAAAATATAAATAACAAATATTAAGGGGAGGATGATAAACGAGAAAGGAGAAATAATTCCATCCATTAAAATTTTATTTGTTAAATTACAAAATGATGTAAATATATACTAAATAGATCATTAAATAAATAAACACAAATATATAATCACATAAAAAGAAAATCAATAACAACTAGTTTTTTTTTTTTTTATCGGAAAGATAATTATATTAATACTACTACAAACAGATACAATATCTGGATACGAGTAAAGTCAAATCCAGTACAACAAAATACATCCAAGACAAAAACAATAACAAAAACAGCCTAATCACCATACATAAAATATTTAGAAGCAGAAGTAGAATTCTTGACGAAGCAGCCTCCTCAATATCTGGAGTTAGAAGTGACAACAAAGAAGGTGATGGTTGTAAAACCCACCCAAACGGGCTCACCTCCTTATAAGCTTTAGCTGCAACAAGAGCAGCTGTATAGGTACCCATATTGGGGTTAAAAACACAAAAACCACAACCTCAGACGTAAGAAGACCCATGATGCCAAGAAGAAAACTTCTGCTCCTCTGTTGAATCAGATATGGTGATCTTGACTACACAACAAGCAACGCCTCTTTATATCTACCCTAGGAACGCAGATCTAAACTACCAAGGGAGAATCGGATCTTATAACGTTCATACAGCCATCCAACCAAGAGGATTTGAACGCAGATCTTACAGATCTACTTATTTCATGTGACAAAAACACCACCAGAATACCCAGTATCACAGAAAAGTAATAAAAAAACAGATAAATCTCACCTCCATAGATCAGATCTGGAGAGGAGAGGAAAGGGCTCACCACAAGGATGAGAGAAGGCCACGTCTGATAAAACTCTGAGGGAGAGGACCATAGATCAAGGATCTGGACTCCAAAACACCTGGACCGCAGATCAAAGATATGGACTCGCAACAACTACTCGAACTCATTTGTGGCACAAAGGCGGTGGTCGCCAGCGGCTTGTGTGTAAGGCACAAGCCGTCGGCGAGGGAGCATGCGATGAAGAAGATGAAGTGCAGAGAGGAGGAGAGAAGGAGGAGAAAAGAGAAGAGAGACTACAGGTGGATTATTCAATAACAACTAATTAATACAAGCATATGAATGGGAATAACAATCTATTAATAAATAAACACTACAGGATAGTTTTTGGCAAGAAAACTATCAAAAAATAATAAGTATATTAAAAGAAGGGTTAAGGTACAAAAATGTATATGAGCTTTTTGTTGGTTATGATTAGTTTTGATGATGTCTTATATAGATGCCATTGAATGTTAATTATGATTAGTTTTGATGATGTCTTATATAGATGCATTGCCATTGTTATAAGCAAAAAGATTGAGTAATATAGTTATCTCCTACATTGACTAATTGTTGTATTTAATGTAGATTAATCCAAGTTGAATTATAGAGATTAATCAAGAAGGAGATAAGAATTGAAAGAAAGAAGTATTTGCAGAGGTTATCAAGGAAGCAAGATGTTATCAATGGGTTTTGGTGATAACCAAGTAGAAGAGAAGAGACCAAATAAAGAAGAACATGCATATATATTCTTATATGTGATACTGGAAGTCTCTATGATAAGCAGAAGTTGGAATGAAGTTTTATCACTTTATGGATATTGAAGAAGGTAGAAGCTGTAAAGAATGATGAGCTCAAGTTAAATGAAGAAGAATGATCAAGTTGGGAGATGGAAGAAGGAAGAACTTGATGAATGGAATGAAGATATAGTTATTCAAGTTCTTATGCTGAAGCTAGAAGCCTCCAAGATCATATGGAAGTTGGAATAACTCAATTCAGAGTTAAAGTCAACAAAAATTAGCTTCTGGATGAGCAAACTCGAGTTCAGGACCCCAAACTCGAGTTTAGGACCTCAAACTCGAGTTTAGAATCACAAACTCGAGCCTATAAGTGTCTTCAGCATTTCTGGTGTCTCTGGACTAAGCAAACTCGAGCCTACAAGTGCAAACTCGAGCCTATAAGTGTCTTCAGCATTTCTGGTGTCTCTGGACTAGGCAAACTCGAGCCTGTAAGTGCAAACTCGAGTTCACAGTGGTCATCAGCACTTCAGCTCCACTCTGTTTCACGTTTAGCTTGGGCAAGGTCTGGTAATTCAACGATATCTCCCAAACTAGAGATCGGATTGAGACGAAACCAAAAGCATATGAAACTAGACTCCCAATGCGTCATTTTGATATAAAATTCAAGCCAAAAGGATTTCAGATCAAGGAGCTATGAGTTTTACAAGTTGCCACAAGAATCAACGTCACAGTCCAGACCCACCTTCGGTATTTTGGGTGTATCTCACAAACGACAAATCCGATTGAGCTGAAATCAGTGGCATATGAAAATAGACTCAAAGGGATTTCAATCAAGCCTTGAACGGACCAAAACGGAGTTCAGACCAGGGAGATATGGTCTTTGAAAGTTGACAAAGTTGCAAACTCGAACCAGGCCAAGTCAGAATCAACCAAGTCACAAATTAACTTACAAACTCGAGTTCATCAGTCACAAACTCGAGCTCGAGAGTTCCAGAGAAGAAATGAACATTTGGAAAAAGCCAAACTCGAGCCTATAAGTGAACAAACTCGAGTTCATCTCAGACAGAGAGCAACCAGGTGCTGGAAAACATCCAAACTCGAGCCTATAAGTAGCAAACTCGAGTTTACGGGTTCCAGAGAGCAAAGATTGATTTTAAAGAGAACCAAACTCGAGGCTATTAGTTGGAACTCGAGTTTAGACATTCCAGAGACCATCTGGGCTATTCAAGATGGATCCAAACTCGAGTCTACAAGTTGCAAACTCGAGTTCGCGACACTAATTCAGAATTTCAAATCTGACGAATTTGCATTGCCTTCTTGTTTGATCTTAATACTTCCCATGATTAATCTCTAGTGTTCCTAGACATGTTTAACCACTTTCTTGGTGAGTTTCAGACAGATCAAAGAAAGTTTATTGAAGGTTTAAGACAAAAGCAAAAGTGATGTCAGAACATCAAAAACTGTGCAAAAGTTCCAACGGCTAGTTTCTAACAGCTATATTTTCAAATGGGTTCAAGTCTCAACGAATTGCAACGGTCATATGCTTCTATTAGCATAAATACATGAAGATTTGATGACTCCATACAGAGAACACAGAGCAAAAAACGCAGAGACACAAGTTTACACCTTCAACATGCTAATACTCTGATTTTCATCATATGCTCTCTGTTCTTAATGATTACATCATAGAGAGTGATATGATTTGTACTGCACTTCAGTGTTTACTTATTTACTTCTGAGAGAGAAGACTTATTGTAATCATTCTATCTTTCTATCTGTGAGATACTCAAGATTGGGTGATCTTGAGTGGGAAACACATTGTGTTGATTACAGCTTGTAAGGGGAGTGAATCCTAGGGAGAGGATTACTTCGAGTACAGAGTGTGTAATCAAGCAAGTGTATTGATTACAGTTTGTAAGGGGGAGTGGATCCTAGTGAGAGGATTACTCAAGTACAGAACTTGTAATCAGTTTGAAAGAAGATAGTGGATTGAAAATCCCAAGTGAGGCTTGGGGACTGGATGTAGGTCAAGGATAAGGCCGAACCAGTATAAATCAGTTTGCACATTCTCTTCCCTTATCTCTTACGTTTCCAGCATATATGTTTGAATGTGTTTACATATATAAATGTATGGTTATTGCTTTCTAAACTGATTTCTTGGAGTTACGAAAAGAATTTCAAGTTAACTAAAGTTTTTTATACTTCACCCAATTCACCCCCCCTCTTGGGTTCAGCCGGAACTTACACTTTTTTAAAAAGTCCATGTAACACTAAATGTTTTTTTGAAGGTTGTAACATCCTAATTTTTAATTTTAGGATTCAAGTATAATTATGAAAATAGTATATATAATAAATGTGTTTATTATGTAATTGTTGAATCCTATTCTGTATGAAGAACACAGAGATTGGACTTGACTAGGTTGTCAAGCCTAGAGCCTACGTACCCTTTGAAGGGATCAAAGTCCACTTAGTTCGTAGTAAAACTGGAAGGCACGTAGCCAGGGGAGTGGGGTGTGTGCTCTGTGTGGCAGAAAGTAGCAAGAGCATAAGATAGAACGTGTGCACCTGTTTAGGATTTCCTTCTATTTATAGAGGAGTCTCGTGTGCGTATCTCTACCTTAATGAGCAATATCCTAGACTGAGCCGTCAAGGGCTGATTGGCTGGTGCCGTGATTGTAGGGGAATCGCTATTAATGAGATCCTATATTTGTGGGATCTCCGATAATATTTCTTCCCTGGCGTGGATTCTATCCCTAGCGTGATTGGGCCGAGGTTCGGACCTGGGCCTGTTGGGCCGGTCCGTAACAGTTGCCCCCCAGCTTGGTCGTTCAGGCTTCTGGACGTCCGAGGTGCTTATTGCCCCTAGTCCTCGAAGTGGCCGAGGCCATTTGCCTAGACTAAGTCGACTTAGGGGTGCCGCAGCTGTCAGTCCGGTCTGGCGAACTGGTCGGCTTTCCCTTTTCTTGTCCTGCCAAGAACGCCGGGTTCATTCTAACCTGTTGCCTTTTGGGATTCTCCGGACGCCTTGGGTCTCCCCCGCACGTGTCATTATTGCGGTCTCACAGCTGTCAGATCCTTAGTGGAGGAAGTCTGCAACCGCCGTGTCTTTCCGCCTTTCAAGGCTAGTGCGCATTTATTACGCTGGTGTCGTGCTGCGCCAATCCCATTACGTCTTGCATGGGAATAGACCATTGCACCCTTGCGTTGGCTTTTAAATAGCCCTCTTTCTTTTCTCTTTCACTTTTTCCTGCTACTTCACTCTCTTGCCCAGATTTTTCTCTGACTTCAGTAGAGCTTAAGAGGGGATTCTTCTTTGTCTAGGAGCTTTGCCGTCTTCCAGCGTTCCAGTCTCTTCCATTTCCTTTATACAGGTATTCCGTTTACCTTCTACCATCTTTCGCTGGTACTTGTCTTTGTTTTGCCGTTTATTTTTGGAAGTGTTGCCTGTATTACTGTTCTTCGAGGGTTCTGGGTTTTTTTGGGTTTCTGTTAGTATCACCACCCCCGAAATTCACCCCAAAACTCCCTCAAACATCGGTTTCTAGCACCGTAGGCATTTGGTTATGGCGAGAGATGGAAGTGTTCCTAGGCCAAGGGCGTCATTGACGCCTGAGGAAGGAATGTTCCTCCGTGCCCGTCTCCCGAGGGCTACTTACTGGGTTTTGGGGGCCGCACCACCTTCTTCAGGGATTCTGGCTCCTCTGCGGCGAGGTGGCACCGTTCTCCTGGGGCGGGCCGGTGCTCGCTCGGCTTTGGCTAGGATTCCAGTCTCGCTTCCTCGCCGTCCTTTTCGTCTAGGGCCGTCCGGTGGGGCTGGGGTAGGCTCCTCTTCCGGTGCTGGTCCTTCAGGGCTAATGGCTCAACCCCTCAATTTTTACGAGGGCCCATCCGCTGTTCGCCAGACTTCTGCTCCAGAGGGTTATGTCGGCCCCTGCTGGGATTGCCTGGTGGAGGCTTCCGCGCTGATGGCTCGTGGTGGGGATGCTGAGGCTTCTGCCATGCTTGGCTCATGCTGTCATTGATCCACCCTGGTGGCCCCTTCTCGTGCCCCCATTCGTCCGAGTCTGCCGTCATTTATGCCTGCTGTTACATCTGTGTCAGGTATTTCTGCTTCTTTGCTAATACCAGCTTTGTTTATTTTCATATAGGCTTATTTATGGCTCCGAAGACTGGATCTTCCAAACGGCAGTCCGAGCCGGAGGGCTCGGGTTCCTCCAGTCCGCCAGAGGCCTTGCGCAGGCGATTTAAATGGGTCGCTATTGAGGTGCTGGCGACCTTGTCTCTAATGTCCGAGGCCGATGTGTCCCGGTTAAAGATGCCCAAGTTGGATGGCTACACGCATGCACCGGCTGGGGCGGCAGAGCCAGTGTGCTCCGTCCGAGAGGAGGGGGAGCCCAATTTTTTCCATTTCTACCGAGATGTGTACACCCAGATCCAAATCCGTTTTCCTTTTTCCGCCTTCCAGATATCAGCCCTTAACTACCTTAACCTTGCGCCGTCGCAACTTCATCCGAACGAATGGGCCTATTTACTGGCCTTCGAGAAGTTGTGCGGTTCTTTTTCGATTCCTATTCCCTGCACCGCTAACCTCTTCTTCCACTATTCCTGCCCTTTCACTCCTGGCTTGCCCAGGGAGGGCGATAAACTGAAGGGGTTGGTGTCGCTTAGAAATGTGTCGGAGCGGAAGCTGATGGGGGCCTTCTTAGACTCCTTCAAGCGGTTCAAAAATGCCTTTTTCAAGGTGGTGGCCGTGCCCGGCCAGCAGCCCTGGTTCTTGACTGGGTCTGAGGGCCCGGGCGTGGAGCCGCGGTTCCCCCTGTACTGGGACAAGGGGCACTATAAGAAGTCGCCGATATCTTACCTGGTGGATGAGGACGGATTGTTACCGGATACTGTCCCCTATGTCTCTAGGCTGGTCGCCTTTGTGGAGAAGTATGGGGTTCAATGCGCGGCCAGTTTTATATCGGGGGATGCCTCTGAGCCTTTGCCTCCTACCTGTAGGTCTTAGTGTTTGCGCGTTTGCTTTTGGCTTCTTCTTTCCGATTTACTTACTTGTGTTCTTTTCTTCTTTTCAGCTAGGACCATGGACACTCTGCCGCTGTATGCTCGTTTGGCAAGGGCTGCTGCGCCGGCCAGTCGCCAGAAGAAACGGGCGGCTGCTGCTGATGCTGGCATTTCTGCTGCGCCGGCTTCGAAAAAGACGAAGGGTCTTGTTGCCGAGGGTCCGTCTTCGGCCACGGCTCCCAAGTCGGCCCCTGTGGTGGAGATTCCGGCTCTGGGGAGTCAGGAGGTTGCTGGTGCTGCTGCTGGTCCCCTCCTTGCCGTTGAGTCCCCAGCCTCTGAGCGTGTAGAAGTTGTTGTCGTTTCTCCGGGTCCCAGGGGGAAGGACCCCGCCTTGAGTGATGAGGAGATTGATCGGCTGTTTTCTCCTGCTGGCTTACCGTCACCATCGTCTTCTCCGGTGCCCCTTCCCCCTCCTCCACCTCTGCCAACAGGGCCCTCTTTGGTTTTCCCTCGCAGCTTTTTGTGGGACAACGGGGTGGTCTCGGAGGTAGACGTGGCTTTCCTCTCGCCCCGGCACTTCTTGGAGGGCGCTCGCCCGTTATCTCCGGATGCAGAGGACCATCTACAAGTGGCCCAGAAGGAGCTCATCAGGTTGGTGGGCTATCTTCAGGCTTTGAGAATGGTCCGAAACCTCTATGCTCGGGCTGATGCCGAGTGTATGAGGTTAAGGAAGGTGGAGGCCGAGTTGAGGCCCAAGGCGGAGGCGGCTGAGCAATTGAGGAAAGAGCTGGCCGAAGCCAGAGAGAGGGCCAGTTCCTCCGAGGATGAGCTTATAACAGCCTGGGCGGAGCGGGACGAGGTCAAGGCAGAGTTGGGGGCAGCGAAGACCAAGCTGGACGAGGCTCATGCTGAGCGGGATACGGCTCAGATGGAGCGGGACGCCGCCAAGACCGCGGCTGTAAAGGCCGACCGAGAGCTTCAACTCGCCCGAGCGGAGGCCGAGAGGGTTGCTGAGGAGCATTCCCAGGCTTTGAAGGAGGGGTTTGAGAGCCTGGCGGCGGTCAAGGCTTTGGAGGGGCAGCTGGCTACCTTGGCCAGGGAGAAGGAGGCGGTTGACGAAGCCCTTGCTGTTGAGAAGGTGGCCTCCCAGGAGCTTACTGATGGCCTTGTGCAGACCGTTGAGGCCTGTTTTAAGCAAGCCCTGCTCCAGATCCGACACTTCAATCCTGGGGTTGAGCTTCAGGTGGAAGGGTACGATCACCGGGCCTTTGTTAAGGATGACGGGTCCTTCCTTCCATACGAGTCCCAAGTCGGCGAAGATCCCGCCGAGGAGGTGGAGGATGATGCTGCATCTCCGGCCATCGAGGATCCGGCTGTCGCTGAGACCGTTCCCCCTGAGACCACTGATGCCGCGGCCGGTCTGTCCAAGTAGCTTTTCTTTTATTTGTTCTCTATCTTTTTTTGGGGCGTTGGTGCCCTTGTATTTTTTGAATGGTTCTGGCCTTGGTGCCATTCTTGTACAGATTTTGACCATTAATGACAATACTTGTTCTGTCCTTGTGCCTTGGTCTACCTTTAATTGATAGCGAATGATTTTGATTTGTACCGTCCCTTTTGTCTACATCCGACAATGAACGGTTTAAATTCATAACATCCTCCTTTTGCACATTCGAGCTCGTTTAGCTACCTGGGGCTGAGGGTGGCTTTATTTTTTGCCATCATCTTGTTGCCTCGGTTTCTGTCCTCGTCGGGTGTGTGCGCGTAGACCGTTTGGGCCGCTTAGGTGACTTAGGCAATGGGAAATTCTACTGCTCTTTTGACCAAGTTAAGGTGTTTGTCGGCCGCATGTGTGCAGGCCGTTGGTACGCTACCACATTTTAATGAGTGGGAGGTTGGGGCAAGGTTGTCTTGTTTCAGCCTCGTCAGGCATAACTAACCGTACTGCCTCGGCCCGGCTTTCAATTAGCCGAGCTCCAACTTTCTCTTAGTCAGATTAAATTTATCCGGTGTAAGGGTGGGGCTACCACGTATCTAACCGAGGTTTCATCTACCTTTGGTCGAACATTTTGACCTGATCAGGGTCGGCATGGATGGTGCCCCCGCCGAGCTCTAACCATTGCCAGCCGGAGTATGATGGCCGGTTTTCGTACATCTAGATGTTTTTTTAGCGGCCGGGTTCATGATCCCGAGGCCTTCTACTGGCGCCGAGCTTGTGGTCCCCGGCGTTTGATTCTTTGGCCGGGCTTCGTTGCCTCGGCCTTACTGTCTTTGGCCGAGCTTTATGGCTTCGGCTTCACGGAGCTTTGTGCACATTCATAGTTTGCTCAACAGGATCCTTTTATTGATAGGAGAAAATAGCCCTAAGGGGCTTTACAAAGCAGCAAAATAAAAAATGACATAACATGGACTTAAAGTGCAAAATCTGAAAGAAAACACACTTAATCGAAAAAAAATCTTTAATGAAAGCAAGCGAACACTGCTGCGAAGAGGTCTAGCTATAGTAGATCTTTAGCTTGTCGGCATTCCATGTCCTTTTGATTGGCTTGCGTGCCAAAGTCTCGAGGGTATATGCTCCTCCGTCGAGCTTCTCCTTAACTCGGTACGGCCCTTCCCAGTTTGCCGCTAGCTTCCCGTCCTTGGCATTCTTGTTGCCTATGTCGGCCCGTCGTAGTACGAGGTTGCCTCGGTTAAAGGACCGGGGTCGGACCTTTCTGTTGTACTTAACTGCGAGTAGCTGCTTGGCGGCTAGTTCCCGGCAGTGCGCTGTAACCCGGATTTCGTCAATGAGGTCCAAGTCTGTCTTCAAGGCGTCGTCATTCGACTCCTGCCCCTCCTGCCTGGCCCTGACCTTTCTCCAGGATGGCTGTCCGATTTCAACTGGGATCATTGCCTCGCATCCATAAGTTAGCCTATAGGGGGTTTCCTGGGTCGAAGACTGTACGCTGGTCCGGTATCCCTAGAGGACATTGTGGAGCTATTCCGTCCAGCTAGTCTCGCTAGTACCATCCGCTTTTTCAGTCCGTCGAGGATGATCTTGTTGGCGGCTTCGGCCTGGTAGTTTGACTGCGGGTGTTCCACGGACGAGAAGTGTTGCTTGATGTCCAGGTTGGCCATCAAAGCTTGGAACCTGTGGTCCATGAACTGGGTCCCGTTGTCCGTAACGACTTCGGCCGGTATCCTGAAGCGAGAAATGATGTTATGCCAGAAGAACTTCATTACTCTGGCCGAGGTTATTGTGGCAAGCGGCTCGGCTTCAATCCACTCCTGCCCCTCCTGCCTGGCCCTGACCTTTCTCCAGGATGGCTGTCCGATTTCAACCGGGATCATTGCCTCGCATCCATAGGTTAGCCTATAGGGGGTTTCCTGGGTTGAAGACTGTACGCTGGTCCGGTATCCCCAGAGGACACTGTGGAGCTGTTCCGTCCAGCTAGTCTCGGCTAGTACCATCCACTTTTTCAGTCCGTTGAGGATGATCTTGTTGGCGGCTTCAGCCTGGCCGTTTGACTGTGGGTGTTCCACGGACGAGAAGTGTTGCTTGATGTCCAGGTTGGCCATCAAAGCTTGGAACCTGTTGTCCATGAACTGGGTCCCGTTTGTTAGTTATGATTAGTTTTGATGATGTCTTATGTAGATGCCATTGTTATAAGCAAAAAGATTGAGTAATATAGTTATCTCCTACATTGACTAATTGTTGTATTTAATGTAGATTAATCCAAGTTTAGTTATGGAAAATAAACAAGAAGAAGATAAGAGATTACAAGAAGAAGAAATTGAATCAAAGAAGATGTGAGTCAAATGATATGGAATGATCAAAAGAAGAGAAGGAAGAAAGAGTTGGATTACGAAGATTAATCAAGATGGGAAATTAAAGAAAGAAGAACTTGTTGAATGGAATGAGAATATAAATATTCAAGTTCTTATATTGATGCTAGAAGGCTCCAAGATCATATGCAACATGATCAGCAACTTTGTTCTACTCTGTTCACGTTCAGCACGGGCGACGTCTGGTAATTCGATGATATCTCACAAACCAGAGATCGGATTGAGACGAAACCAAAAGCATTGGAAACTAGACATCTAACACGTATTGGTGACAAAAATTCATGCCCAAAGGAGTTCAGATGAATCATTGAGGAATTTTACAAGTTGACACAAAGATCAGCGTCACAGTCAGGAACAGCCTTCGGTATTTTGAGTATATCTCACAAACGACAAATCCAATTGAGCTGAAATCAGTGGCATATGAAAGTAGACTCACAGAAATTTCCATCAAGATTTGAACGGACCAAAACGGAGCTCGGACCAGAGAGATATGGCCCTCAGAAGTTGATAGTCAGTTCAAGTATTGCTCAATTGCATTTTATAAGTCAATACCGCAGTATAGGGTGCTATACCGCAGTATTGGACTTCAATACCGCAGTATAGGGTACTATACCGCAGTATTGGACTTCCAGAGAACAATCAAATTTTTTCAGTTAAGTCAATACCGCAGTATAGGATGCTATACCGCAGTATTGGACTTACAGAGAGCAACCAAATTTTTCAAGTTAAGTCAATACCGCAGTATAGGGTGCTATACCGCAGTATTGGACTTCAATACCGCAGTATAGGGTGCTATACCGCAGTATTGAACTTCCAGAGAACAATCAATTTTTTTTCAGTTAAGTCAATACCGCAGTATAGGATGCTATACCGCAGTATTGGACTTCCAGAGGGGAATCAGATTTTTTCAGTCAAGTCAATACCGCAGTATAGGTATGTATACTGCAGTATAGGGCCATCCAGAGAGCAACCAAGTTTTTCAAGGAAAGTAAATACCGCAGTATGGGTATGTATACTGCAGTATAGGCTTATACAGAGAGCTCCCAAATTTTATAACTATTGCGTACTGCAGTATAGGTTTGCATACTGCAGTATTGAGCTCTTAAACTTGTTTTCAACTTGACACATGTTCTTGCATACTCCAGTATGGAGTTCTATACTCCAGTATTGCATACTTTCACTAACATACTCCAGTATTGACGCAAGTATTGAACGTCAAACTTGAAAATCAAATCTGACGAATTTGCAATGCCTTCTTGTTTGATCTTAATACTTCCTAGGATTAATCTCTAATGTTCCTAGATATGTTTAATCACTTTATTGGTGAGTTTCAGATGATTAAAACGAAGGATATTAGATTTGTATACTCCAGTATAGAGGCTTTTTGAACTTAAACTTTTTCACACAAACAATGCCATACTGTAGTATACTACTAACATACCGCAGTATAGGTCATGATTTTCGAACACAAGTCACGATGATTTGCCTCTGGAAGCTGCATACCGCAGTATGACTTTGGATACTGCAGTATGGACATTTATGCACAGTGCCATACTCCAGTATAGAGGAACTTACCGCGGTATACAACGGTCAAAATTGGTTTTTGAATTACGCGAATTTGCAAATCATTATTGTTTGATCTTGTTGCTTCCATAATTCATTCACTTATGATCCCAGCTATGTTTAACAAGTTTGTTGAGTGAATTTCAGTAAGGTTAGATGAAGGTTATTGAAGGATTAGAGCCAAGAGCAAAAAGCTGTCAGAACATTTAATGCTCAGCCCAGAAAGTTGCTTCCTTTGGTTAATCCACTGATACACGACTGCAAAAGGATTAAAGGAAGTTTACTACAACAAGAAACATCCTCTCTAACGGATCTATTGCCAGAAAGCCAACTCAGACCAATTATACAACTGGATTAATTGGAGATTAGAGAGAGAAGCTGACCACACTTAAAGTTAATCAGCTACAACGGTCTGATTGACTCTTCAACGGTCACAAACGGTCACAGACTCTTCTCTACCTATAAAAGACATGGATTGAAGCAGAAAAACGTGGAGATACAAGGATACAATGCCAAAATGCTGAACCTCTGCTTCTTCATCATTCTCACTCTGTTTTTCATATCTAGATAGCTTAGAGAGAGAAATGATTTGTATCTGTACTTCAGTGATTACTTATCCATTCCTTTGAGAGGAAACTTATTGTAAACACATTATCTTTCTGAGAGTTACTCAAGATTGGGTAATCTTGAGTGGGATATACATTGTGTTGATTACAACTTGTAAGGGGGAGTGAATCCTAGTGAGAGGATTGCTTCGAGTGCAGAGTGTGTAATCAAGCAGTGTATTGATTACAGATTGTAAGGGGGAGTGAATCCTAGAGAGAGGATTGCTTCAGTTACAGATCGTGTAATCAAGCTTATTGAAGATAGTGGATTGAAAATCCCAAGTGTGGCTTGGGGACTGGACGTAGGTCAAGGAGGGCCGAACCAGTATAAATCTGTTTGCAAGTTCTTCTTCCTTATCTTTTACATTTCCAGCATTTACATTTGAGCAATTATCAATTGTTTGAAAACTTACTTTTGTTACTCAAGATGAAAACACTGAATTGCGAAAATGTTTTAATGAGAGGAAATTTTTATATATCACCCAATTCACCTCCCCTCTTGGGTGATAGCCGGAACTTACATTTGGTATCAGAGCTAGGCTCTTGTTTAAAGGACTTAACCGTCTCAAGAGTTTCAATGGCTGATTTTGGGTGTTCTTCGCTTTTAGAAGGTTTTGATTTTACCATTCCACCACTTTTCAAAGATATTGATTTTTGGTTTTGGAAAGCTAGGATGACTAGTTTTATCAAAGCAACTGATTTTGATATGTGGAATGTTTTTATAAATGTCTATGATTTCAAACCAAGAAAGGATTGGACAAAAAAGGAAAAGAAAATGTTTTCATTGAATATTAGAGCAATGAAAATCCTTTATAGTGCATTGACAGAAAATGATTATGAGAAAATCAAGTTTTGTTCTAGTGCTAAAGATATTTGGGATACTCTTGATTCTATTTATGGTTCTAACAATTGTGTTGAAGTTAATAGTGTTGGTAGTTCGTCAGAAATTATAAATTCCATATCCATGATTGATGAACAATTGGAGGTGGAGCATGAAGAAGGAGAAATCTCAGAATGCTTCCATGGTCCAGCCAACACAAAAGAACAAGAGGAGGAGGATTCCCAAGATGAGCTCATAGACGATTGTGATCAATCATTAGCTAGAGCTCAAGATGCACATGAGGTAAACAACTCCAATTCTTCTTGTGTATATAAGAAAAATGTTTTTGAACAATCACATAGAATTGTTTTTCAACCATTGACTGATTCTATTTTGAAAAACAAAAACGTTTTCAATCATGCTGGAAACTCATATAGGAAGAAAGAATTCACAAACATGAGTCACTTGAGATTGCATCCACTAGAACCACATAATTTTTGCAAAGTTGTTCATAATAAGCATAATTCTATTATTTACAATTATTGTGGAAAATCTGGACATATTTCTCATACATGCTATATTAGGAGAAATTCTAATGTGAGAAATAAATTTATTTGGGTTGCTAAAGGACAATCAAGGTCCAACACTAACAATCAAGGACCCAAGTATAAGTGGGTACCGAAATGTCCATCTAGTACTCCATGTGTACAGGATGATTTGAATATCAATGGACATCAAGGTCAAAAGAAGAGGAAGAAGAAGCCAAGAGTTCCTCATGCACCAAAGAAGGAGATCATAGAATCTATATCAAGCAAGAGAACTCCTATGGCACCCATTGCTGAACCTACAAGTCATAAACATCAAAAGAAGCAAAGGGTACAAGCTAGAGAAGTATATCTTCCCTCAAGAACAAACTACCAAAGAGTACCATACAACTACCTTGAGGAGAACAAAAAGAAGGGAACCTCTCAAGTGTCAAGGAGAAGATACTTGAAGATCGTACCTTATGTGAAGACTTTGCAGACACCAAAGAGTCAATGGGTATGCAAAGCTAATCCTCCAAGTACCTAGGGAAAGGGTACATGTTGGTAAAACCTCCTACTCTATTATCTAGAACATTTATTGAGGTTTTACACATTGGATAGTAGGAATGAGCATTGAAAATGATTTTTAAAATTGAAAATCTATTTGATAGATTTATTGATATATTTAGTTTACAATGTTTAATAGCTTAACTCTTTATGCACACATTATGAGTTGAAAAATATATCTTTCATGCATAAAGCTATGCTCAACTCATTTTGCTCAATTATTCTAAATTAATTATATTCATAAGAGCATGTGAATTTTGGTTCCTACAAGCTAACGATGATTGGATCCAAGATTGGATACCAAGAAAGAAAAAGACTTATACGATTTTGTAGGATCAAAGAAAGCTTCTCAAGAATGAAAGATAGAGAAATGATTCAAGCCTTAAGAAAGCCAAACAAGCTATGCTTAATGATGATGGTGAACACCGAAAAAGAAGTTATCTACACCAATCCATCTCAACCAAGCAAGCTTCTATGAGAACAAGAGGAATTATGGTGATATCTATTCCTTACCCCATATTGTGATTATATGAAATTTATTTTTGGGTAATGAATACTTGTCCATCATTGCATTCCGTTAGCAATCAATCATTTATATTTTTCAAAATGTTTTCAGATTGCTAAATGGACATAAATGATTTTGTTAAGTGAATTTTTGATATTTAAACAAGTGAGCCTATGCATAACTTTGTTGATTTTATATTTTTGAAATGCAAAAGTTTAAAATCTGTTTGAATTTCAATTCACATTGTTTTAAGAAAATGCATACAAATGTTTTGATAACTCATTCATACTTTGATTACATTCAAATAATGTTTCCAAATTGGAAGTTAATATTGTATATTGAATGTTATATATGCTTCAAATGTGTCCAATTGAGTTTTTCCTGTTATTCACATATTGATCTTTGGTATTGAATGTGATGCTTGAATTCCTTATTCGTTATTCTTTAGATCTTGTATCCAACAAGTTGATTATATATGAGTCTCAAGCTTATCTTCAAAAAGGAATTCAATTTGTGAAAATCTTATGCTTATTGGATAAACTTTTATTGGTTAAGTTATTCCAAGTATTATGAATGTTCATTAATGCATTAAATGTTAGTACATTAACCATTGAATGGAATAACTTACTAAGATAATCTTATGGAACTCCAGTCATCTGGACTTGTGAGTTTATACTTCCATGAATCCTAATATTACTTGTGTTACTCAAATATATAAGCAGTTGTCTACATCCGTGTTTTGAGTAACTATTTCCGTATGTTCATAACTCTTGCCTTGAACGTTCCTATATTTTTAAGACTCTAATCTCTAAGGCAAGATTATCTCTTGGTCAATAGCAAAGTCATTAAGCTTATATATGTTGTGCTAAACATGTCTTGATAATGCTTTACTTTCATGACTTTGGCTTTCCAGAAAATTCTTCAACATGTTAACTTTAATGTTCAACATGTTTTCTAAAATTGAAGCATACTGATATATTCATTAAACTTATTGACTTCCACCATGTTTTAAAGCGATCATCGTTTTTGAAGCATGTTTCAAAAATGAATCTTTCAATTATGAAAATTTTGATTTCTTAATGCATTATCACAATTTGAGAGAACATTTGAAATTTGAAACATTCTGGATATTTCATTTTTGGAAAATCATATCTCATTCATAAACTATTAGTCGATAAATGCTTATCTTTATGAATAAGATTTTCTATGCTCAAACTTACATGTATTTTATCAATGACATCTCTTCTACATAAAGTGTGCTTACAAATTGTCATTGAGAAACAACATTTTTGGTATCATTTAGTTATTACCCTTTGGATTCATTGGCCTGAATTTATTTGATTGGGTAAAATTATGTTCTTAATCTATGATTGACTTATTATACTCTTTGCTCAAACGTCATATGGTTTAATCCTATAAGAGTGTAAGAGTTGTCATGTCTAATCTTGTGTGGACTCAAGAATCATTGAGTACCAAAGAACATTCATCTTATTGCAGGATCTGGTTTTGCTGTCAAAAGGCAGAACCTCGAGGTTCATGAGCAAACCTCGAGGTTTGGAGGTGTATGTTCACCACTGAAGTGTGTCAGAATGGAGAAACCTCGAGTTTTCAATGAAAACCTCGAGTTTTGGATGACACAGAGAGCAACTCACAAATGATAGACAGCAAAACCTCGAGATTTTGGAGAAACCCTCGAGGTTTGGGGAGTTATGAATGATCCTTCACCTTCACCACCTTCAAAGGGCAAGAAAAAGGGTATATCGTTCAAGGAACCAAGATGATAAGGAGCATGCTAGCTTGATGACAAGCTATGAGCAGAAGCTAATCCTATACAAAGCCCATTTGGGATTTCAGCGTCTAAGATGCATTCAGAACAACTGATGGTTATAGTGACTCTTCATCTTGAAGCTTAGTCACATCTGGGAGAGCTTCAGTATTGATCACATTATCAGATAAAAGCTAGCCCATGATGCATCTATGGACTACAAATGATTATGACTCAAGTAATTACGACATTACTTGAGTGAGGTATTGTATTTTTCAATAATATTCATATATCATAATCATTTCTCTGTTCTCATATCACTCTTCAGGCTACCTTGATTTTATTCACTCAATTTTTTCATGAAGTTTAGCCTAAGCAAATCATTTTTAAAATGATCCTTATGCTTTAAAACTCTTTTATCATCATAAAAAGCATAAGTGATTTGATTATACCAATTTCAAGTCCACCCAACTGAATTTGAAAGTCTTTCAATTCTGAGGTACCATGTTGTGAGCAAAGATATTTTCAAACCTCATAACATTTGGTGTCTCATTATTATTTGGCATCATGAAAGGGAACTTCACTTTTTAGCCATGAATTCATTAAGGGGGAGCTTCATATTCACATGTGTTTGATATTTTAAAAGCTCATTTCCTTTACTTGAAGAATTTTTTTTTTTGGGCATACTCATATGCATTCATTATCTTTTGTTAGTTTTGATGATGAGTTAATATCATATTTTCCTTTCATTAGCTTTATTTTAAAAATATCACATAGAAAAGGATACTTTGATATTTAACTTGCATTAACAAATCTTTTGGAAAGAATGCTTTCAATTTGTAGCAGGAGATTTGGTTATGTTACAACTTTCCTTAATGCAATGCAAGGAGAATATCTTAATTTGAGAAAAGATGCCTTCATGTTCAAAGGATGGAGAACATCTCTTGAAGCCAGTTGAGATATGCTTTACATAAGAGTTCAATGAAGAAAAGGCAAAGGATGGAAGCTGATTACTGTCATAATCATTCAGATGAGATAATTCTCAAGAAGTCAGTGTTTTCATCTTCACTTCTCAAAGGATATTCATGATACTTCTATTGAACATACTTCAGATGATCTCATACAAAGCAAGCAAATGGACCTCACAGATCGTTCATCAATTTGCAAAACCAACATGAGCATTTCTAAACTCTATCTTTTTATATTCAGTAGAAATTTTGCACATGTTTGGTATCTATATGCTTTATTTGTGAAAGTTGTCTTGAAAACCTCTCCAAATTCTCTCAAATTTTGCTTTCATAAAAACATTCTAAATTGCATCATATTTAAAATGAAAGCACTTTCAATCGAGGAGAGAACATCAGTTTGTTTGTCTCTTCTAATCTGGTTTCATATGTTTTTTTTAAACATGCATAAGGTGCATAGGTTCTAGGTGTTGTGTCTCATTGCATTTCATTGTATTTTGTTGATTTTGTAGTAATTGGTTCTGATATCAGTGATTATCAGAGTGTTTATCCTTTCTGGTATCAGTTCTGCTTGTATGAAGTTTGCCCAATGAATACATTTCTAGTTGTTTATGATACTAATATGTTTATCTGCTGCCATCCTCTGATTAACTTGTGTTGAAATGCAAAATTGGTCGTTTTCTGATAACTTACAATTCAACTTTTTGCTAATGACAAATAAGGGGGAGAGAATGGCAAGAAAAATATGTTGCATCTAATGTATTCTCATATTCATACATATTTTTCTTAAAGTATTTGCCATCATCAAAAAGGGGGAGAATGTTAGTTATGATTAGTTTTGATGATGTTTTATGTAGATGCCATTGTTATAAGCAAAAAGATTGAGTAATATAGTTATCTCCTATATTGACTAATTGTTGTATTTAATGTAGATTAATCCAAGTTTAGTTATGGAAAATAAACAAGAAGAAGATAAGAGATTACAAGAAGAAGAAATTGAATCAAAGAAGATGTGAGTCAAATGATATGGAATGATCAAAAGAAGAGAAGGAAGAAAGAGTTGGATTATGAAGATTAATCAAGATGGGAAATTAAAGAAAGAAGAACTTGTCGAATGGAATGAGAATATAAATATTCAAGTTCTTATATTGATGCTAGAAGGCTCTAAGATCATATGCAACATGATCAGCAACTTTGTTCTACTCTGTTCACGTTCAGCACGGGCGACGTCTGGTAATTCGATGATATCTCACAAACCAGAGATCGGATTGAGACGAAACCAAAAGCATTGGAAACTAGACATCTAACACGTATTGGTGACAAAAATTCATGCCCAAAGGAGTTCAGATGAATCATTGAGGAATTTTACAAGTTGACACAAAGATCAGCGTCACAGTCAGGAACAGCCTTCGGTATTTTGAGTATATCTCACAAACGACAAATCCAATTGAGCTGAAATTAGTGGCATATGAAAGTAGACTCACAGAGCTTTCCATCAAGAGTTGAACGGACCAAAATGGAGCTCGGACCAGAGAGATATGGCCCTCAGAAGTTGATAGTCAGTTCAAGTATTGCTCAATTGCATTTTATAAGTCAATACCGCAGTATAGGGTGCTATACCGCAGTATTGGACTTCAATACCGCAGTATAGGGTACTATATCGCAGTATTGGACTTCCAGAGAACAATCAAATTTTTTCAGTTAAGTCAATACCGCAGTATAGGATGCTATACCGCAATATTGGACTTATAGAGAGCAACCAAATTTTTCAAGTTAAGTCAATACCGCAGTATAGGGTGCTATACCGCAGTATTGGACTTCAATACCGCAGTATAGGGTGCTATACCGCAGTATTGAACTTCCAGAGAACAATCAATTTTTTTCAGTTAAGTCAATACCGTAGTATAGGATGCTATACCGCAGTATTGGACTTCCAGAGGGGAATCAAATTTTTTCAGTCAAGTCAATACCGCAGTATAGGTATGTATACTGCAGTATAGGGCCATCTAGAGAGCAACCAAGTTTTTCAAGGAAAGTAAATACCGCAGTATGCGTATGTATACTGCAGTATAGGCTTATACAGAGAGCTCCCAACTTTTATAACTATTGCATACTGCAGTATAGGTTTGCATACTGCAGTATTGAGCTCTTAAACTTGTTTTCAACTTGACACATGTTCTTGCATACTCCAGTATGGAGTTCTATACTCCAGTATTGCATACTTTCACTAACATACTCCAGTATTGACGCAAGTATTGAACGTCAAACTTGAAAATCAAATCTGACGAATTTGCAATGCCTTCTTGTTTGATCTTAATACTTCCTAGGATTAATCTCTAATGTTCCTAGATATGTTTAACCACTTTATTGGTGAGTTTCAGATGATTAAAACGAAGGATATTAGATTTGTATACTCCAGTATAGAGGCTTTTTGAACTTAAACTTTTTCACACAAACAATGCCATACTGCAGTATACTACTAACATACCGCAGTATAGGTCATGATTTTCGAACACAAGTCACGATAATTTGCCTCTGGAAGCTGCATACCGCAGTATGACTTTGGATACTGCAGTATGGGCACTTATGCACAGTGCCATACTCCAGTATAGAGGAACTTACCGCAGTATACAACGGTCAAAATTGGTTTTTGAATTACGCGAATTTGCAAATCATTATTGTTTGATCTTGTTGCTTCCATAATTCATTCACTTATGATCCCAGCTTTGTTTAACAAGTTTTTTGAGTAAATTTCAGTAAGATTAGATGAAGATTATTGAAGGATTAGAGCCAAGAGCAAAAAGCTGTCAGAACATTTAATGCTCAGCCCAGAAAGTTGCTTCCTTTGGTTAATCCACTGATACACGACTGCAAAAGGATTAAAGGAAGTTTACTACAACAAGAAACATCCTCTCTAACGGATCTATTGCCAGAAAGCCAACTCAGACCAATTATACAACTGGATTAATTGGAGATTAGAGAGAGAAGCTGACCACACTTAAAGTTAATCAGCTACAACGGTCTGATTGACTCTTCAACGGTCAAAAACGGTCACAGACTCTTCTCTACCTATAAAAGACATGGATTGAAGCAGAAAAACGTGGAGATACAAGGATACAATGCCAAAATGCTGAACCTCTGCTTCTTCATCATTCTCACTCTGTTTTTCATATCTAGATAGCTTAGAGAGAGAAATGATTTGTATCTGTACTTCAGTGATTACTTATCCATTCCTTTGAGAGGAAACTTATTGTAAACACATTATCTTTCTGAGAGTTACTCAAGATTGGGTAATCTTGAGTGGGATATACATTGTGTTGATTACAACTTGTAAGGGGGAGTGAATCCTAGTGAGAGGATTGCTTCGAGTGCAGAGTGTGTAATCAAGCAGTGTATTAATTACAGATTGTAAGGGGGAGTGAATCCTAGAGAGAGGATTGCTTCAGTTACAGATCGTGTAATCAAGCTTATTGAAGATAGTGGATTGAAAATCCCAAGTGTGGCTTGGGGACTGGACGTAGGTCAAGGAGGGCCAAACCAGTATAAATCTGTTTGCAAAGCTCTTCTTCCTTATCTTTTACATTTCCAGCATTTACATTTGAGCAATTATCAATTGTTTGAAAACTTACTTTTGTTACTCAAGATGAAAACACTGAATTGCGAAAATGTTTTAATGAGAGGAAATTTTTATATATCACCCAATTCACCCCCCCTCTTGGGTGATAGCCGGAACTTACACCGTTGTCCGTAACGACTTCGGCCGGTATCCCGAAGCGAGAAATGATGTTATGCCAGAAGAACTTCATTACTCTGGCTGAGGTTATTGTGGCAAGCGGCTCGGCTTCAATCCACTTAGTGAAGTAGTCCACCGCGACTATGAGCCATCGAATTGCCTTTGCACTGACCGGAATGGTCCGAGGATGTCCATGCCCCACTTGTAAAAGGGCCAGGGGGCTGGCATTCCTTTCAGTTCTGAGGGCGGTGGCCATATGATCCTGGCATGCTTCTGGCAACTGTCGCATGTTTTGGCCTTCTCCATGGCGTCATGACTCATAGTGGGCCAGTAGTAGCCGGCGCGTAACGCTTTCCGGGCGAGTGCCTTGTCCCCCATGTGGTGGTCGTTAGCGCCTTCGTGTAGCTTGGCCAGCACATATTTCGTTTCAGAGTCTGCGAGGCATCGCATCATTAGGCAATGGAGTCCCTTCCTGTACAGTTGGTCATCAACCATAGCGTAGAGGGCGGCTTCTCTGATCAGCTTTTTGGCGTCGGTCGGGTCGGTTGGGATAATTCCCCTCTCGAGGTAGTCTTCAATGGGCTTCCTCCAGTCGACCCCGGCCGAAATGGCCATGATGCAACTCGGCTCGACCAGGTATTGCTGTATCACGGTCCTATGGTTATCAGGCCCCTTAGTGCTTGCCAGCTTAGAGAGGATGTCGGCTCGTGCGTTCTCCTCTCTTGGGATATGGGAAATTGTGACTTCCTCGAATTCGGCCATCAGTTCTTTGGCTTTGTTCAGGTACTTTGCCATAAGTGGGCCCTTCGCCTGGTAGGTGCCATTTATCTAAGCCGCGACGAGCTGCGAGTCGGTTAAGACCTTTACTCGTTGGGCACCATTATCCTTTGCTTGGAGCAGTCCGGCCAGCAGGGCCTCATATTCGGCCTGGTTATTGGAAGTCTGGAATTCTAGCTGAAGAGAGTGTTCGGTGGCTACCCCCTGTGGGCTTTCCACGATGACTCCTGCACCGTTGCCCTTTGCGTTGGACGATCCGTCCACGTAGACCTTCCAGATCCCATCACTGACTATGCCCGGGGTGAGTTCCCTGATGAAGTCCGCGAGTGCCTGGGACTTAATCGCCTGCCGGGCTTCGAACGCGATGTCAAACTCTGATAGCTCTATGGCCCAATTGGTCATTCTTCCTGCCAGGTCCGGCTTATGAAGGATCTACTGGATCGGCTGGCTGGTTCGCACCACAATCCGGTGTCCCTGGAAATATGACCGGAGTCTTCGTGCTGCTGTGAGTAGAGCGAAAGCTACCTTCTCCAGCTTCTGGTACCGGATTTCAGAGCTTTGCAGGGCCTTGCTGGTGAAGTATATTGGCATTTGTCCGGCCTCGGACTCCCTCACTAGGGCGGCGCTCACGGCTTCATTGCCGATTGATAGGTAGAGGAATAAGGTTTCACCTGGGTTCGACTTTGTGAGCACCGGAGGAGATGCCAAACATCTCTTAATTTCTGCGAAGGCCGCGTCACAGTCCAGGCTCCATCCGCCTCGAGTTTCTTTCTTTAGCAACTTAAAGAGAGGTAGGGCTTTCTCGGCCGACTTTGGCAAGAAGCGCGTCAACGCAGCTAGTCGGCCTGTCAGCTGTTGTACCTCCTTCTTTGTCCTCGGAGGCTGCATGTCGAGCACGGCCTTGCACTTGTCCGGGTTGGCCTCTATACCTCGGTTCGTCAACATGAAGCCTAGGAATTTCCCCGCTGGGACTCCGAACGCACATTTTGCCGGGTTCAACTTGATTTGATGTCGCTTTAATTTGTCAAACGTCTGTTCAAGGTCCCGGATGTGGTCTCCAGGGAGCTTCGACTTGACGATCATGTCGTCTATATAGACTTCAATGTTGCGCCCGATCTAGTCCTCAAAGACCCGGTTCATCATCCTTTGGTATGTGGCCCCAGCATTCTTCAGTCCGAATGGCATGACGTTGTAGCAGTAGTTCGCCTTGTCCGTCATGAAGGCGGTCTTTTCCTGGTCGTCCGGATGCATGGCGATCTGGTTGTATCCGGAGTATGCGTCCATGAAGGAGAGCAGCTGGTACCCGGCCGAGTTGTCTACTAGCTTGTCGATGTTAGGCATTGGATACGAGTCCTTTGGGCAGGTCTTGTTGAGGTTGGAGTAGTCCAAGCACACTCTCCATTTGCCGTTGGGTTTAAGGACCATTACCACGTTGGAGAGCTAGGTGGTGTACTGTACTTCCCGGATGAAGCCCGCTGCTAGGAGCTCTTTGACGTGGTCCTCGAGGGCCTGTTGTCTGTTATCAGCGATGTTCCTCTTCTTCTGCGCCACTGGCCTTGATCCCGGCCACATGCCAAGTTTGTGACAGCAGAAATGGGGGTCGATACCGGGTACATCGGCCGTGGTCCAGGCGAAAACGTCCTGGTTCTGCTTTAGAAAACGGGTCAGTAGAGCCTTGAGGTTGCTTTCCATGTCTCGGCCGATCTTGGCAGTCTTGGACTGGTCCTCCCCCCATATTACGTCTTCCAGCTCTCCTTCTGGCTCGGGCCTCGGATTATCATGCTCCCGGAGGTCGAGCTCGACCATGTTGACCTGCTGCTGCGGTCGCCTCTCCGAGCCGACTTCGTCTACTTGCTCGTTGGATCCGAGCCGAGGTGGAGACGAGGGTCCTCCTTCCTCGACTCGGAAAGCTTCAAAGTAGCACTGCCTAGACTCCTTCTGGTCTCCGAACACCACTACTATCTGGTTCTTGTGGTTCACCATCTTCAGCTTTTGGTGCTTGGTGGATACTAGTATATCCCAGTTGTGGATCGTTGGTCTACCAAGGATGATATTGTAGGGGGACCGGAAGTTGGCGACCACGAATCTTACCCGTTCAGATTTGAAGGCTTCTTTGGTGCCGAGGGTCAATTTGAGGTCGATGTAGCCTTTAGGGAAGGATTGCTCGCCGTTGAAGCCGACTAGGGTGGTTTTGCACGGCTTGAGATCCTCTGGGTCGAGGTGCACCCTTTTATAGGCGTCCCAGCTTATTATGTCGGCCGAACTTCCTGCATCCACAAAAATCCTTTTAACGCGGCAGTTAACCAAGGTTCCAGTGGTTACCAGTCCGTCGAGATGCCCGGGTGTGACGTCCTTCAACTCTTCATCGGTGAAGGTCAGAGTAGGCGGCCGAGGCTTCTTTGAGTCTTCCTTGAACTTCGGGGGGTCTTGGATGGTTAGCAACTCGTGGAGGTATTTCTTCCGCTGGCTGATGGTGTCTCCCCCCCTCCGAAACCTCCGCTGACGACGTTGCACTGAAACTCTACGTCGGGGAATTCGTTGTCCGAGGCCGCCCTCTGCTTCTTTTCATGCTTTCGATTCTCCTTGGGCGGACTTTGTGAGCGGCCGCGGTCATTGTGCTTCTTGCTTGCCCTCCCCTGGGTCATGATCACGTACTGACGCAACTTCCCCTCTCTCGCAAACTTCTCAATGGCGTCACGGAGATCATAGCATTCGTCAGTAGTGTGTCCGTGGCAGTCGTGGAATGCGCAGAACTTGGTACGGTCCGTGTTGGAGCGTCCTCGAATAGGCCTCGGCTTCTCCACGCGTTTCATCTCGGTCTGGGCTACCTCTTTCCATACCTGGGACTGAGGCACGTTCAACGGGGTATAACTGTCATATTTATTCTTCGCCTCGGCTCGGTCAGATTTGCCTCAGCCATCTCGATTCCGTCTTCTGGGTTCGGCCTTCGTCCCTCTCGGCCGTTCATCATCACTGTGTGGACTTCTCCTCGTACACTCTGGTTCATCGGCGTTGGCTGCTTCCATCTGCTCCATCTCCAGGTACTTCTTTGCCTCAGTGTAGAACTCGGTTAACGTGTACACTGGGTTCTTGCATAGGTGACGAGCCAGCCGTGACGACGGGTCTAGCCCATTGACTAGGCAGTGGACGTGGACGTCCTCGGTCAGTGATCGTACTTGCATGGCTATGTCTCAGAACCGATCTAGGTACTTCTGCAGAGCCTCACCTTTTTCTGTCGCACTTTGCTCAGTGTGAACGTGGTTTTTGGTTGCTTCTTGTTCGTGGCAAAGTGCAGTTCGAACTTGCGTCCGAGGTCCTCGTAGTCCCGGATAGAGTTGTCCGGGAGAGAAGTCAGCCATCTGTGCGCCGGCCCATCCAGAGTAGCCGCAAAAAGGCGCTGAATGACTGGGCCGCTGATCTGTCGGACCCACATGAGCTTTTCAAAGGTAACCAAGTGGTTGCGCGGGTCCTGGCTTCCATCATACTTCGGCAGGCTGGTCAAATCGAAGCGCTTTGGGAAACGGGCAGTTGCCGCCTCCCTCGAGAACGGGGATCTTCCAACCTCCGATAAATACGTCACGCGATATTTCCGAGGTGATCCATGGCGAGGCCAGGGAGTTCTGTCCTCCGCGTAGGGCTCTTCTCGGTTTCGGTACTCCCTTGCATGCCGATCAGTGCGGTTAAGACCGACACCGTGGTTTTCTCTGTCTTCCGGGGACCGTGATATACCCCGGTCTGCCCTTGCATGCCGCCTCGATTCGCCGTTGTCGCGGCGTGTGTTCCTCGGCTCAGAGTTGCTTGAGGAACTACTGTCATCCACTGGGGCTCTCCTTGCACGCCCGTGGTTCCTGTGGCGGCGCCTATCGCGGCGGTCCTTCTCGAGCGCTTCCTGGATCATTTTTCTGAAAGCCTCGAAGTCAGCCCGTCTCTGCATGTCATTGTGTTTTTCCTTGTTCTCCAGACGCCACAGGAACGATTCCTGAGTCCTCCACATTATGCGGACGTCGGCATCAACCGCCCGGACGTCGAGTGTTGGAGCCAGCGTGAGCGCTCCTAGTGGTTGCTGGTCTTCCTGCTGCGGCTGCTCCTCTTGGAGCGGTTGTTCCCTCTCAGGGGAAGAAGTTACTGTGTCGGTAACGTGCCCTTCTGGGGTGTTTTCTCTCCGTGGTGGTGCCGACGGCTGATCACGTGGTGGATGGCTGGCTTGCGGGTCTCCCCCCACTGGCTGGGGGTTTCTACTGTGGCTTCTAGTGCTCACCATCAGTAGTCACGGGGATTGAAGTTTACAGTCCCCACGGTCGGCGCCAATGTTTTGTATGAAGAACACAGAGATTGGACTTGACTAGGTTGTCAAGCCTAGAGCCTACGTACCCTTTGAAGGGATCAAAGTCCACGTAGTTCGTAGTAAACTGGAAGGCATGTAGCCAGGGGAGTGGGGTGTGTGCTCTGTGTGGCAGAAAGTAGCAAAAGCATAAGATAGAACGTGTGCACCTGTTTAGGGTTTCCTTCTATTTATAGAGGAGTCTCGTGCGCGTATCTCTGCCTTAATGAGCAATATCCTAGACTGAGCCGTCAAGGGCTGATTGGCTGGTGCCGTGATTGTAGGGGAATCGCTATTAATGAGATCCTATATTTGTGGGATCTCCGATAATATTCCTTCCCTGGCGTGAATTCTATCCCTAGCGTGATTGGGCTGAGGTCCGGACCTGGGCCTGTTAGGCCAGTCCGTAACAAATCCTTATATTAAATTAACGATTTATTTTCTAAGATTATCCAATACTTGCAATTATGAGTCTTAAAGAGGATCAAGTAGGATAATGTTAATGGGTCTCACAACAACAACCCAACACATCTTTATTTTCCTAAATTATTTGGCAAACTAATACCCAATTTGTTGCTCCAGCCCAACTAAACCTCATGGCTCATACCTATTGGATTATCCATTGCCCAATTCCTTTAATCTGTTAAGAGCCCAACATGGGAAAAGCATTAGATTAAATAAATAAATAAAGACAAAGAGAACCCTCGTCGGCCTAACTGGCAAAGGGATTGGACACTCTCACCAAAGAGAGGGGGTTTGATCCTAGAGTTGGTCAGGCGCTGGGGGAGGCATCCTAGCTCTTAGGTGCCTAGGTTAATGCCTGAGGGTAATAGACGGCTCGCCTTGCCCAACATCGATATCACCTAGGAGGAAGGGAGATTTCGCCCTGCCCTTGGATCGTAGGTGAACCCAATCCCTTTTCTAAAATTTTCATAGCAAAAAATAAATAAATAAAAAATAATAAAAATAATAATAACATAGAGAACACCACAGATTCGTAAAACACGCTGATATAGACAACAGCAAACCATCTCTTGGCTAGATCACGCCATCGGGAAGCAGAGAAGACCACGCCTCACACGTCATTGAACTCAGACTCGTTCATATCTCTCGAGCCAAGTGTCGCCCATGTTTCTTGAACTCAATGTCATTCTTCTCTGTGTAATTCATCGGACTAGCGTGTTCTTTTTCTCTGATTAGACCCATGCCATGCTTATATATATTTCGCTCTTCATTCACATTCATTTAGCGAAGAGAACTAGAGGTAGGGCCGAGAGTGAGAATTGAACAGGGAACGAGTGTGGGAGAGAGAGAGAGAGAGTTCCACTGTTTAGGTTGCTTTGTGTAAAATAGGGGTGCTTGAGTTTCAGCAAGGATCACAAAGTACAACAAGTAGGAACTGAAAGTAAGTCTTTGGGTGTCCTCTTTCTAGTTTCTTGGTTGACCAACAGAATTTTTTTTCTTTTAGTGTTAGGATGTAGGAATTGATATCATGAAGACCTTGCTTGATAAACGTTGAAACAAGGATCATTTTTTAGCTTGCGTTGCGTTTTCAAACCTCTTTCCCTCATTGCACAATATATATATATAGGCGTCACAGTATATAAATATACACGTATGCTTTGTTTCTATGTGAATATATATAAGAGAGGGAGCTTACTGGGTATGTGTGTGTGTGTGTGTATTATTATTGCATTTGAAAAGAAAAGAAAAGAAAAGAAAAGAAAAGAAGATTCATATATATATATATATATATATATATATATATATATATATGTATGTATATAAAGAACTTGGCACCTTTAGCTTGGTGTGCTGGATCCTCTGGACGACCAGATGCAGATTCCTCTTCCAGGGTGAAAACACAAATACCAAAGAAATGATTCACATTTGCAATTACCTCCTTATGGAGAGTACGTCTAATCAAGCTCTGACACACCAAATTTTCAATCTTGGCAGTGACGTTGAAAAAGCGTGGATTCTTCCTCCAGCAAACGTGATCCGTATTGACGTTGATGGCTCTGTGCACTACCAGCAACAGGCAGCTTGTGGCAGAGTTATAAGGGACTCTCAGGGTCGCTGGCTGATGGGGTTCCACAAATTGCTTGGCCTCTGTACTGTGCTCGAGGCAGAAATATATGCTATCATGCTTGGTTTGAAGATGGGTCATCAGATGAGTTATCAGAGAATTGCCCTCTACTCGGACTCGTTGGATGCTCTCAGCAGTCTTATAAGGGACTCCTCCTCCAGCAAACGTGATCCGTATTGACGTTGATGACTCTGTGCGCTACCAGCAACAGGCAGCTTGTGGCGGAGTTATAAGGGACTCTCAGGGTCGCTAGCTGATAGGGTTCCACAAATCGCTTGGCCTCTGCACTGTGCTCGAGGCAGAAATATATGCTATTATGCTTGATTTGAAGATGGGTCATCAGATGGGTTATCAGAGAATTGCCCTCTACTCGGACTCGTTGGACGCTCTCAGCAGTCTTATGAGGGACTATCCTGTTGACCACCCCCTTAGAGAACTTATTGGGGAGGCTAGAGACTTGCTTTATAAAGACTGCAACGCGGAGCTCCACTATACTCCGAGAGGAAATATTTTATGTGCCGATTATATGGCCAAACAGGGTCACGATATACCGCCTGATGCAGGCATGATTCTTGTTCCATTGGCCCCTAGGGGATGCCTAGATATGTTTTTTAGAGATCGGATGGCCTGTTTTGGCTAGTTTATTTTGCTAATTTGATGTACTAAGCACTGGATTTTAGGATCTAGTCCTTCCCTCATCATTTCAAGCTTCGCAGCTTGCCTATACTTTCCAAAAAAAAAAAAAGAACTTGGCACCTGTTAGGTACATATATGTAGCCTATATATATTTAATTGCTATTATATAGGAGGTCTGTTATGTATATGCGTGCATAATCGTAGAAAGAGAAAGGAATGAGATGGTTAGTGATGTACATATATAATGGCTTTACTATCATTGTGTGTGTATGATATATATATATATATATATATATATATATATATATATATATATATCAATATGCTTGAAAATTTATAGGGAAAATACGTTTGGATGTTGTTGTGGGTATAACCAAGGTTCTTAAACCCGATGACCGGTCGGGATACTGGGTCAAGGGTCAGTGGGTCAGACTGGAGTCAAACCAGACCAAACCGGTATGAAATTGATTTTTTTCCCTCACATCCATTTTCCATGTAAAAAAAAATTAAAAAAAATGTCTGCCATTCATCATCAGTCATCCACGTGATAGTGTCATAGATGTTGACATAATTTGTACTTTAACATTGTTTTTCACTTTTTCTAATTTATTTTTACCAAAGTCAAATTTGTGGGCCCAATGCTGCATCCTTACTGGAATGAGAATACGAATTTGAAATCAAATATTGAAATCCCAAAAAAAATGTGTGTAGCGTCTAAAACACGCTTTCAACTTTCGAGGCGTCATTTTCTTCTCTCTACTGCCTCCCTTGCTTTTCCTTCTTCGTTTCATATATTTGAAGTTTTCTTCTTTGTTTTAGATTTCAAGCTCTTGGAGTCGCTAGTCACCGGAGATCAGAGTTAGATGGGCTCCTTCACTTCTTCTTCCATAAAAATCATATTTTATCGTTACACTCATGCTGGAAATCGTTTCATTGGCAGCGGACAGTCAGAAGACGACATCATCTTGTACTTTCTTTTTCCTCTTCTTTCTATTTTTCTCTTCCTTCACTTCGTCTTTCTCTGTCATCCATTGCTTCACTGGCTCTCTTCTCTCCGTCAGAAGGTATGAAACTCCTGCAGCCACCACCGACCCTCTCCCCCCTTCTCGCTCAGTCGATTTTTTTTTTTTTAAAAAAAACTTTGACTCGGTCAACTCGGCTGGTTTAGGCTGAGTTGACCAAGTTGACTCCGGGTCAACTCGTGGCCCCAATTTTACTCTTGACTCGGACCGGTTTTCTGCCCGGTTCGCCGGTTTCTGGTCTGAATCGGCCGGTTCGGTCCGAGTTTAAGAACCTTGGGTATAACACTAAATATATATTTATATGAAAAGAGAAGATAATGTAGATACATATATTATATTCTTAAACGTAGATATTGTTATATATATAGAAATATAAATATGCTAGATCTTATGCATTTGAAATAATAGGATGTTATATTATGAATATCCAAAGAGTATATTTGATTTTATTAATATCTAAAGAGCATAATTTATGGGTATGTATTAAACTCCTAATTTGAAGTATTAGGATAACCTCTGAGAGTTTAAAATAATAATAATAAGAAAAACTTTATTTTTTTAAAAAAAAAATAATAATAAATAAAATAAAATAAAAATATATATGTGTATATTTCCACTATATAGGAATTTCTATCGGTTTAGTTTTTGTATATGAAGGACCAAACTATAATTTTTGGAATTGTAGGACTAAAATGTCATTTCTGAAAAATTGAAGGACAAAATAGTTTTTTTTTTAAAAAAAAAAAACACCCCCAAATGTCATTTTCAATTTTTGTTATAATAATATATTATTATCAGAATTTGTATTTTTAGTTATAGGAAATTATAAGCTTTAATTTTGATAATGTAGAGCCTTCTTGTAAGCGGTGATTGTGTGGATTGTGTTTCTCGAGTTAAGGTTAAGCTTGGAATTGAGGTAACCGAGGTTAATTTATTTTATATGCTTGTTTTGGGCTGTAAGGTGTTTTTCTAAGTCTTATTTTCATATATACTACTTATATGTGTTTTTAAAATTTATGTGTATGTTTGAATGTGAAATTATTTCAGTGAAATAGTGTATTTTTCCAATCTTTATATTAAAATGAATATTTTTTTAAAGATGGGGTTGTTATTGTCGTGATGGTTATAATGTTTTGTTGTAAGATGATGTATATGGAATAATAATTTAATAAAATGTTGTTAAAAATTTTAGTATTATATTATTTCTTTTATTGTGAGATATGTTGGGTTGTGTGGAAGAGATTGAGGATGAAATTGTGCCCATCGGCTTTCTCATTCCTTGTAATACCCTAAAAATCCTATTTAGCATAACCACTATATTTTAATAGGAAATATCTATTGAAAATAGGTGAATATGTGGTCTCAAAATTTAGTAACTTATTTAATTTAATTTAGGGAATTTTCTCCTAGAGTTAAATAAACCAAAGACCCAAATTTCTAATTTCATTTAGGCTATGTTCGCGAGTTTGGAGGGAAAGGGAAGGAAAGGGATACAAGGAGAAAGGAGGGGAAGGGAAGGAAGGGAAATGGAGGACATCTCCTCCCCTTGTTTATGAGTTAAAAAAATAGTAAGGGAGGAAGATGGAGGATTAATGAAATACTTTTACCATTTTGTCCTTTTCTTTAATAATAAATATAATTATGGGAAAATTCCAAATAAATACCTTTTGAATATGTAAAACCCCCAAAAGTCCGTTGAATTTGTAAAAAGACTATGAAGTACTAAGGACCTATGAGGGATATAAAAATTCAGGTGAAATTACCCTTTTGCCTCTACTTTTAAATAAATAAAAAATAAATATAATCCCCTTCCCCCCGCTAGGCCACCAACACCGGCTGGCCACCACCACCGCACCGACCGGCGGTGACGGTGGTGCTGGCCGGCCGGCCGGCGGCGGTGGCGGCGGGCCGGCGGTGGTGGTGGCGGGCCGGCGGTGGTGGTGGCCGGCCGGCGGTGGTGGTGGTGGCCGGCCGACGGTGGTGGTGGTGGCCGGCCGACGGTGGTGGTGGAGGCCAGCCCGGTGCAGTGGTGGTGGCCGGCCGGCCCGGTGCAGTGGTGGCGGCCGGCCGGCGGCGGCGGTGGTCGGCCGGTGGTGGTGGTGGCGGGCCGGCGGGGGTGGTGGCGGGCCAGCAGTGGTGGTGGTTGGCCGACAGTGGTGGTGGTGGCTGGCCGGCCGGCGATGGTGGTGGCCGGCCGGCCGGCGGTGGTGGTGGTGGCCGACCGACAGTGGTGGTGGCCAGCCGGTGGTGGTGGTGGTGGCCGGCCAACGGTGGTGGTGGTGGTGACCGGCCGACGGTGGTGGAGGCCGGCCGACGGTGGTGGAGGCCGGCCGGCGGTGGTGGAGGCCGGTGGCGGTAGTGGTGGTGGGGTGGGGTGGGGTAGGGTAGTGGTAGTGGTAGTAGTGAACGGGGGTAAAAAAGTAATTAACCTATTGTTCCTCTTAAAACCCCCATATTGGGGGTACTTTATTTTATAAAAGGAGGAGGGTTTTGGAGGATTTGTAAAACTCCTTGATTCCCTCCCCTCCTATTTTTAAAACTCGTGAACAAGGGAAGGGACTACCAAAACCTTCCCTTCCCTTTCCTTTCCCTCCATAATAGAACTCGCGAACATAGCCTTAGAGATCATACAATATGATATAAATACCATGTTAAACCATAGTTCTCATATGATCAAATGAGCAAGAAAATATTATGAAAACACTTAAGCTAATTATTGGGAATTAGCAACAATAAACGAACAATTTAGTTTGCACTAATTGGGATTAGTTGCAAAATAATCAAGAGGCAAAATAAAAAGTATAAAATGAGGCTGAAATAATACTTGCCTAATTAAGTACTAATTTTCATGATTAGTTAATAAATCAATTAATTAATATCAAAGGCAATCAAGGGAGAAGATTTAATCTAAACAAACACAATGAAATCTAATGGTTGTGATTAAACGAATAATTAATCTTAATCCTTGTGAAATTGAATTGGCCAATGATAAATCAAGGAAATATTCTTAATCCTATGAAATTAATTGGACCAATGAGAGATTAGCATAAATTGAAGAGCCAAGATTTAATCCATGTGATAATTGATTGAACCAATAAGAGGCTTGGGAACCTATTTCTAAGACCTAAATAAAACACAAATCCAAGACCTAATAATAAAAGAGGGCCACGGTTTTCATTGCTAGAAGAAGAATAAGAGATTATGATAATATATTAAAATTAAGGGATATGATATTATCACTACCAATTTTATGTCACTACCAAGTCACTATCACTTTTTCACCGTTGGATCAAAATCTTATCTACATTTATCATTTCTCTCTTCTATTGAGATTCTGATCCAAAGGTGAAAAAGTGGTAGTGACTTGGTAGTGACATAAAATTGGTAGTGACAATATCTTATTCTTAAAATTAACACATGGTAAACTTAGCACATGCAAGTCATAAAGAGATAGGTTATTCTATCTACTACTATTTTACTTATCTCTGCCTACCCCTTCAAAACTGTTAGATTATGAGATCATCCAATGACAGAGACTTGAGCTATAAAATAAATATTTTACCCCTTCCCCCTCTCACCCTCTTTCTCTCTCTACCTTCTCCGCTACAGGACCCAGAATCAAATCCCTCCTGATCAAATCTCGCCGGAGACAAGGCCAAATTAGGGGTGAAGCATACAACATTGAAGAGGGTGGTGCGACCGTGCGACGGCTTCCCTCTCGTCATCCTTCGATTAAAGAAAGGGGCTGGATCGAACCTATACTGACCCTAGGCATTTTTATAAGAGATATCTGCCATCTCAAATCAAGCAATTTCCTATTTCAACTCTTGTGTTCTCCTTCCGAATCGAGGGCCTCTCTCAATTTTTTCTTTGGTATGATCTATATCTGTGTTGCCCTTTTACTCCTGGTTATTCCGATGCATGTGCGTGGGCGTTGTGTGTGTTTTTGTTTTTGCTTCTATTTATTCTATAATTTTCGGTGCCTGTTCTGTTATTCACCTTTTCAATTTAAATTTGGTGATCTTGCTTGTATATTGTCTACCTTGTTATTCACCTTTAAATTATGGTTAGAAACATACGACATTGAAGAGAGTGGGGTAGGGGAGGCATGTGGGAAGGAGAATAGAGAGGAGGGAGTCTGGAAAAGATCACATTATGAACATGCCACTCTGTGCTGCCTCCTCCACACAGACACTCTCTTCAATTCATCCCTCGTTCCACACCTTCTCCTTCTACTCTTGCATTTGCATCATAAATTGTTGATTTGAATTTTGTAATTAGGAAGGCTAATCCAGGTGACCGCATGCGACAAACAACAATCTCCACTCCTTTGTCCTCATGTTGCCTCCCTCCACTACAAGGCTGCCCTTTCTTTATATACGCACGCCCATGTCGTTTCACCATTCATAATACCCCTGGCTCCACATAATAACCCTACCATTTCATTTATTCATCACAACTAAATTGTTTTCCCTACTATTATTTTAAATCCTTCTCACTCAATTAGTAATGTTATTATACTTTTCAAGATTGCTTTGATTTTGTTTTGATCTGCAAATAGAATTTGAATGGAATAAATTGAATTATGCTTTGTTGTTGTTTTACGTTCCTGTAATTGATATTTACTTGGATATGGTTTTGTGTGTGAGTTTCAACTCTTGCATATTTGATTTCCCCATTGGTAGCTCAGTTTTAGTAATAGATGCATGAAAATTTTATATAAAAACAAACATAATTGCAGTTTATTTTGCTGAGAAAGATGTTTGTTCAGATTTTTGATTTTAAGGGAAGAAATTGTAATTCGGTCAGTTAAGCTGTTTAGTGTTCATAGGGTTACTTGCCTTGCAACAATAATAATCATAATGCTAATGGGAACCAGCAAGTACAATATGATTACAGTTATTTGAAGTTTAAACATCAAATAACATCAATATGACCAGAGTTATTTAAGATGGCCTTCTTCCTAGAGCTTCACTTCTCAAAGGAAGAACCAGTGGCTAAATAGATTGTGAGTTTTACATAAAAAGGTATAGAAAATAATGGAAGCTAGAAGAGAGCTAACCATATAAATAGATGAATTAATATCAAGAATAGACTTGTTTTAAACTACTGTAACAAACATCTCCGAATTTGATCAAACTTATTGTTCTTAGGTTTTCTTCTTACCTTAGAAATTTGGGTGACATCTGCAATTTTAAAAGAGCTTTCACTCTTTGTAGATATACGCATGTCCATATGCTTAGCTACTGTAGCCAGAGAGCCACATTCATTAGAATGCCCTGAGCCACTACAAGCAGAAGCATTCTGCTGATCTAGCTGTTTCAATTTATTAAAGCATTTTGCTCTGTTTAGTGTTCATAGGGTTACTTCTTAGCTTTGTTTTGGGCTGTGTTCTTGATTTTTTTAATTTTAAATATAATTCTATGCCATTTTTGTTTTATTTCTTACTAAGTATAGTGATTGTGGGTACATAATTGTGTAGAATGTGAAACATTTTATGAAGACGTGTTCTTGCAATCTTTGGACAAATGCATCTTAATGAATCTTTCCATATTACATATTTTTCACATCCATGCACAGTACAAGTATATAAAAATTTAAAAGCCACTATATCAAGCTTGTTCTTCTTCTATTATTACAGTCATTAACATCTAATGCACTCACTTCAAGCTCTTACTACATCTGCAGAAAAGTTTCCAATATATGGAGAGAGTACACAACTTGAGGATATTGACTTTCAGTACTAGAATTCTCAACTCAAAGAGTCTTCTATGATGAACTTGAAGGATCCCAACATGTCCCAGACGAAAGGCCGAAAAAAGATTTGTAGCGGAATTGAAGAAGGGTCAAAGCAAACCAATATTTACGGACATTGCAAAAAACGAGGACATAATAAGCGCACCTGCAAAGAAATTAATATGCATTGATTATAATACAATTTAAATCAAAGGGTGGATTATAATACTGTTCCACTGTTTTTTTTTTTTGTGGATTAAGTTCTTTATTTATAAAATTTATGTTATGATTTATGTTATTTATTTATAGATTTTTTTTTTTAATGGTTAATACAAGAATACGATTATTGAAAGAAAATAATCAATTTGAAAGGTATTTGGATGAGTTGTTGAAAAGGAGAGCATTTATGGGCAGGCAAGAAAGAACCAAAATTGAGATCCTGCTTATTTTTGGTATTTAAGAACATTTGGAGGGAAGATTGTTGAGAAGTCGACATCATATTTTTGGTTTAGTTTTGAAGCAACCTGCACATATTTCCTGATACACAAGTGAAGCAACTTGCACATATTTCCCGATACATACATGAACAAGAAAGTATGCTAAATCCTAACCTTATGCAACAAAAGTCTACCAAAAATGGACTATATACGTATGTAAAAGTGTACACAATATAACTCAGATAGTAAGAATGAAACGTCTCTATGATGTGATTACAAAAAAATACAGTATATGATTGATTATATGCCTGGCCTATCTTGCACAGATAGCATTTGGCAGAACATGAGCTAACATGAGATCCACAAAATATTGATGCCCAATTTGTCCATCTCGCCACCTCATCTTCAATGGAGCTCTTCCATAATGAACTCCATCATTACACCGGTTTTCGAAATGCCATGGATATGTCAAATCAAAGTTGTCAATCACACCAGAAACCACCCCAGCTTGCTTCAACTTCTCCAACAATATGCCATTGAACACCTCCATCTTACTGGAATTATAGGCCAATGATCTTGCATACCCACCTGTAACCATTGTGCTTCTGTAAAAAACTCTTGGCCAAGCCAACCCTCTTTGCTTCACAGAGTTCATAACTTGTCCCCAGAATGATGCTGCAAAATCTGCTCCTTTAGAGAATGATCTTATGCTAGTCCAATGAACACCATCATGGAGGCTAGAGTTGAAGATCATGGAGGCCAGAGATAGCTAATATAGAAAGTTGTAATGGATTCTTAGAAAGTAGTATTGCTTTTCTGATGCGTTCACCAAAAGAAAAAAAATATATATATATATATATCCTGCATCACAGCCAATGCAAATGATCTTACCCAATGGTCAAAAATCCAAGTCCATAAATTCCAAATTGTCAAAATATAGATTAAATGGAGGAAACTCAAATTCTGTAAAGCAAACATATACATTTGCTACGATGAAAACCAACATCAATTGTACACCATCTTCATACGTTATTTATGAATATGATCCTATAGAATGTTACATCAGTTTATAACATTGAATTGTCATAGGCTTAGGTTCCACGAGAAGATCATTCACCAATAAATTCTTCTATGATTGAACAAATTAACACAAAGTATTAGCAGTAATGTGCGTTTACGCAAGACAAAATGATTGACATTATATGGATGATTTCAAAATACTCCCACAAGTTTCTTTACTTCAAGATGCAATTGAGTTTCTTATTGCTGAAAGTTACTTGCACAAGTTTCTTAACTTCAAGATGCAATTGAGTTTCTTTTTGCTGAAAGTTACTTGCTCAATCTCCTTCTTTCTTTCTTCTTGCAACTAACTTAATTGGACATTTTATATCAAATTAGGTCTCATCCTTAGATTATAAATCAGCATCCCAAAGATTCAACTATTTATACTTTATGAAACAAATACTTTAGATTTCTAAATCTTTGAATACATAAAAAGCATGGACACAAAAACTGAATATTTTCCTCTTTATATTCCCTCTTATGGTTACTGCAGGCAACTCATATCACAGGCTAAACATTTATAAATCTTGGGAGATACAGTCCATATCATCTTTTTGACTTGTGACAACATTGAACTGGTTGAAAATATAGACTAAACATTTACAACCACAAAATTCTGGACTGAAAATCAAACAAAGAATCAAAAGGAAACTTGTTCACCTGTTAAGAGCCCACGTACAACAGCAAACCAACTACGGCCTATCTCATCTCATTCATTCTATGCTTGTAGATGCTGATCTTTCTATAATTTCTACATAGTCAAACACTTCACATCAGAATTTAGTAGAACTTTTATCCACATACCAAAGATACTAATAAATTGAGGAAAACCTACACAAATTCGCATATATAGTCAAACACTCTTGCTGTGATTTTCCTTCTCGTATATTTCCGGTGCAGTTTATAGAGGAACACCCACACAAATTCGCACCAATATTAGGGTTTCAATTTTGTTCGTTGCCTTTTAATCAATCTCACGCAGTAGTGCATGAGTTCAAAAGTTCTTAGGTGTTTTATCCAGAATCGAAATTCAGCACGAACCTGTTAACGAGAAATCTAATCACCTCGGCTTTCGCCACCGTATTCCTTGTTTGTTCGTTCTAATCCGGCGAAAACAAGTGAGAAGTATGGGAGGTCGTGGGAGGGAGAGAGAGAGGGTGGGAATGAAATGCCTAAGGCCGGGTACCCAGCCCATTTCTTTGAAATTGGTTAGAATTCTGTGAATGAAATAGGTTTGCTGAAAAAAATAATTGACGGGAATAGGGAAGGAAGCCGTCGCACGCAGCAGCGAAAGGGAAGCCGTCGCACGCACCACCGGAGAGAGAGAGAGGGTGGGAGGGAGATAGGGTAAAATGTTTATTTTATGCCTCAAATCTATGCCGTTGGATGATCTCATAATCTAACGGCATTGAAAGGGATAGGTAAAGGTAGGTAAAATAGGAGTAGGTAAAATAACCTATCCCGTTTTTGCCAAGCGCCTCGTAGCATGATGGCACTAGGGCTAGCTTTAGGAGCTGGTCTTCCCCTTGTCCATGGTTCGAGCCTTATCTCCCCCTCCCCCCACTAGCTGTATCAAAAAAAAAAAAAGAATAACCTATCCCGTTTTTAATTTATAATTGTTATGAAAAATTATATATATATATATATATTCCCCTATCAAATGCATTGTACATTTTGCACAACTATCTTTCTTTTTTTAAAAAAAAAAAAAATTGCATTATTTTATTCACAATACTTTGTCTCCAATTCAATTAAAAAATTATGATATAAATTATAATTATAGCACAAAAAGATATGTATTTCTTCATATTAATGGCATCATAATTGCTAATGTAATTATTATTCAAACATGAATAGAACTATGGATAAAGATAGTCAAAAATAGTTCAGAGATAGTTAGAGAGAGAACATAAGAGATAGGTAAGACCCAACAGTATCGTATTTACCACTCATGACATTTTTAATTCAATTTACTAGCGTCATCTTTGTCTTGTGGGACCTACATTTTTCGTGTTGCCCTCCCCCCTTTTATTGTATGCATCCTCCTAACCCCTTAATATTTCAAAGGATTTGACTTATGAAACTTCTCTATCATTGATATTCTCATAAGTCATTTATCATAGGCAGTTGTCAACATGTTTTCACAACATTTCGCAGCATTTTTCAACATCTGATCTTCCATCATGAGATATTAAGACTTTGATATTGATACAAAGAGGTTAACACACTTTTTTTTTTTTAAAAAAAAAAAAAGGAAGTTGAAGGTATTAAATCCTATTTTGTTAAGAAATATATATTTAACTATGCTCTTAAATTACAATTATTATGCCCGCTAATATACATACTTGCCCATCAAATGCATTGTACACATTTGACAACAAATGTTTAGCCAATCTATCATTTTGTTAACGTTTAATTATTTTACTCACAACACTTTCTCCAATTTTATTAAAACATTATGATAAAAATCACAGTTGCAGCACAAAGAGATACTCACAATTTTTCCTATTAATAGAATCTTCGTTGCTAATGCATAATTATTTTTGAAAACATGATTGAAACTATGGATATAGATTCTCAAAAATAGTTTAAAGAAAGTTGGGAGAGAACATAAGAGATACTCCCTCTGGTCCTAATTATATGAGCTACTTGACTTTTTTGAAGAGATTAAGAAAGTTAATTAAATTACTTTAAAGTTTTTCTATTTTTATTTTTTTTTTCTTCAAACTTATTAGTTTGACTAATAAACTAATATATAATCTAAGAATATTTAGCATATGAAATGATTAATTAACTTATTTAGCTTTCTTAATCTCTTAAAAGAAAGTTAAGTAGCTCTTATAATTAAGACCGGAAGTAGTAGATCATAAGGGCCACCTTTGTCGTATTGGCAATTCATGTCATATGAGTGTGACATTTAATTAACTAGCCCGATCTTTATTGCGTGAGAGACCCACATTTTTGTGTGGCCTATACCACATTTAATGTGTGAATCTCACACAATCCTTTGATATTTCAAGTGACTTCACTTTTAAAACTATTATATTGCCCATTGATACTCTCTGATGTCATTCATCTCAGGCAGTTATCAATGTTTATTCACAACTATTTGCAGCGTTCTTCAACATCACTGTGGTATTTATACAAAGTGGTTAACACTTGTTTTAAAAAAGTATAGGAAGTTCAAAATAATAGTTAATGTACATATTTGCTTATCAGTTATCACATTCATTATACACATTGAACAACTACTACTGTTTAGCCATTCTTTCTATTTTAAAAAACTAAATAGGTCTCGCGTGCCATATGCGTGGTGATTAATATGTTATAATCTTGATCTAATAGTATCAATCAAATGGTTTATTCATTAGATAATATAATTCTTCCACTTTAAGGACCTCCCTTTTTAATATTTCATGCAAAAGGTTATCTCGTTTCTCATATTTTTGTATCCTTAACTGTAACGTGCATAGTTGAATTGAAATTGGATTGATGACTTCAATTTTAAAAACTAATCATTAAAACTTGTTCGAACACAATAGATATCAAATACAGTTGCATGGAGCGATTCTGCCACATGCATTGTACACACTTAACAACTAATGCTTAGCCATTATTCTTGTTTTGAAAGTTTTAATAATTTTATTCCTAATTCTTTTCTCCAATTTTATTAAGAAATCATGATTAAATTAAACATAGATATACTTTGTCCATATTAATGGCTTCACTATTGCTTACGCAATTATTTTTGTTAACATAAATGAAACTATGAATACAGATCCGCAAAAATAGTTCAATGAATGTTGGGAGACAATGAGCGGCATAAATAAAACCCATTTGTCTTGTGGGCCCAAAGGTGGAAAATGTAAAACCTCGACACTGTTAGGGTTTCTCATAAAATGTTATTACCTCGGTCACCACTAACACTACCGCCAACACCAACATAAAGAAACAAAATAAGTTAAACTCAGTGGTGGACTTTGGGATAAATATTTGGGGATTAAATGTGTATTCATAATTAATTAATTAAAAAAATATTTGGGGAATCAAATGTATACTTATTAACTAATTGAAAAAATATTTAGAGTGACCAAATGTATAATAAAAATATTTTAACAATTTTAATATATAAGATAACATACTTTTTTACATTATATTAAATTTTTAAAAAAATTATAAACAATTTTTTTATTTTTTTGGGGGGCCGGGCCATGGTCCCCCATTGTCCCTTAAAAGATCCATCCTTGGTTAAACTGATGACCGACATAGTAACTCAATAATATGATGCTTTAAAGAAGCGACCTAGTTTCATAGTCGTTATTACTCCTATTTTTTCACCACACTTTGATTTACGATGTCAGTTTTTTAGGGAACCAACAAGTAACTTGATCAAGACTTCAACATATATTTACAAAAAAAATCACCATCTTTAATATTTCAATGGATTTCACTAATAAAATTTCCCTATTGCACTTTGATATTTTCAAAAGTAATTCTTCTCATACAGTCATCAACGATCTATTCCCAGCTATTTGTCACTTTCTCTATCATCTTCCATGATTGGATCCAACAACTACTTTATCCGTCACAATCTATTGTGTTGATGCAAATTAAACTGTTTAACACAAATCTTAGAATAAATACATAAAGTTGATCGAAGATAATAAATCTAAATTTTTATGAAGTATACATTTGACTATGTTTTTAATCTACAGTTATGTTAATAGCTAATGTACATATATGCCTATCGCCTGCATTGTATACACATTTTACAACTTATTTTTAGCCATTCTTTTTTTTTTTTTGTGAAAATTTAAATCATTTTTTTTAATTAATGCTTCTTCTGCAACTTTATTAAAGAATCATGATATAATTAATTAAACTTACCGCAAAATGAGATCTCCATATGAATGCGACGTCATTATTGCTTAGGTAATTATTTTATTAACATAAATGAAACTATGGATAGAGATTTTCTGTGAAATAGTTTAATGAAGTTGGGCGAAAATGGGAGGTGTAGTGGCTAATTGGCTATTCGTTTCATGAGTCCTAGTGCGCCTTTCATTTAATTTGCTATAGGTCCATCTTTTCCTTTGGGCACAATGCTCAACCATTTAATATTTTGAGGGCTTTCACTTCTAAAATGCTATGTTACACATTAATATTCTCATAATTAAGTCACCATCTCTATTCACAATTATTTATCCCTGACTATATTCGTTGTTTATTTAAATTGGTTATCACAGATTTTTTTTGACAAATATAGCTAGGAAGTCGAAAGATAATAAATCGTATTTTGCATATGATATACATATTTAACTGTGCTTTGTAGTTATTATGATAGTTAACGTACCTATTTGGCTTTCACATACACTGTACACGTTGCTTGACTAATGTATAGCCATTATTTTTCTTTTTTGTTGTTGAAAATTTCCATTATTTTATCTTAATACTTTTTCCTCGATTTTATTAAAAATTATGATAAAATTAATTTATTGTAAAGAAATATATTTTCCCCATGCAATTATTTTTATAACATAAATGAAAGTTTGGATCGAGATGTTAATTCTCTATGTGTTTTGTTGATAACTGACCATTGTAAACCTAAATGAAGCTAAATGATTAAGTTAAAAATGTTTGAATCTTATTCAAACTTAACCAGAAAATTACTATCAAATCTAAATTCAAGTTTAGTATTGTCAAACTCAATCTTGCACTTAATAGAGAGTTAGTCAAGTTCTTTTGAACACAGCTTACTGAGTGTCCAAATGAAAACTTAAGTTTAAACCTGGCTGAGAGTTTTCAAAGATTTTTAGTATTAATCAAACTCGAGCCAGTCTAGATAAAACTCAAGTTAGTGTTTAGCTGAGAGTTTTTTCAAAGCTTTTATTTTTCAAAGTAAACTCGAGTCAGTTTGGATTGGCTCAAGTTTATGCAAACCGAGAGCTTTCAAGTTTTTTTGAACATTAAAATGACTCTAGCCTATTTCTTGAAACTCCAGTTAGATTTTGTGGACTTAAATTTATTTTCAAAATTAATAAGTCCTAAACTTGAGTTAGTCACTTCATGACTCGAGTGAACGTGATCTCAAAACGTTTTTCAAAATCCTATCGTGAAGCCCATTTCAAAAGAAGATCTAAACTCGAATTTACTCTATCTGACTCGAGTCATGCACTTGAGTGAAACATTTTAAACTCTAGTTTCAATCCTTTAGTGACATCTTCATTTAAACTTCAAATTTATTTTCAAAGAAGATGATCATGAGACTCGAGCCTAGAATGTTAAACTCGAGTCAGGCACTCCAGTTTTGATAAACAAACTCAAGTATAAAGCGTCTTTGTTATGATATCACGGTGTCTTGATTTGCGAAATCCTCTTTTATGATCTATATACTTCATATCATCACTCATTACTATTTCTAACTATATTTAATCGATTTGTTAGTGAATTTCAAATAATCAAACAAGTGTTAATAAGAAGATTAAAGAAAAAGCAAAAGATGATGTCAGAGCATTAAATGCTGGTCCATAAACAAAGCACCATTTTGGCAAATCATTCTCTACACATTCCAAAGGTTTTAATGCTTTCTTTCCTTATATGGATGTCTGATCATCCAATGGAAATATCTCAAGGAATGTCAACAAGAATGTTTGGGCTCATTGGTTAAATCAAAGCATGAGTGAGAATAGACATGGTTTCAACCTAACAACTCTTTTAATGTCTCCAACGGTTATATCAAGATCTCCAACGGTCATTAATTGCTTCCTTCATATATAAGCTGAAGCATTCAATTCTCAACAACTAAGAGAGTCAAAAACACAAAAAAGATCAACTTGTGTTTACTGTTCCACTTTCAAGTGTAATATCCTCTGATATAAATATTCTTCAGTGTTTATCAATATGCTCTTTTAGAGAGTTTTATTATGGATTATCATTTATTGTAAGAATCTAAAGTCGTGAGACTTGGAGATTGGGTTATTAGTTTGCAACTTGTAGGGGGAGTGTATTCTAGTGAGAGGATAGCTTTCGAGTATAGAGTGTGTAACTGATTGAAGTAATAGTGAAAATCCCAGAGTGTCTGGGGACTGGACGTAGGTCAAGAGTTAAGGCCGAACCAGTATAAATCCTTGTGTTCATCTTCTTCTACTCTCTCTGTTTGCCTCTGTTTTGTGGGAAATTGAAATTATGAGTTTATCGAAAAAGTTTTTAAATCCCCAATTTCCCCCCTCCCCTCTTAGTGATATTCTGTCATCCATAGGAGATTTTCAAAAATAGTTTAAGGAATTTTTGGAGAATGTGGGAGGGCTACGTAAGACCCAACGTTGTAGTATTTGCCGCTCATGTCATATGCGTCCTACATTTAATTTACTAGTTCTATCCTTGGTGTGTAGGCTCTAACCTTTTCATGGGTTATCTCATTTTACTATGTGCATCCCGCAACTAGTTTCCCTAGTCATACTTTGTAGGGGAGCTCTTTTGATCTATATCATTTAGATGAGATTTAGATGGTCTATTTTTTTTTTAAATTGTATATTTTTAAATGAAAAAATTATGCTTTAAAAATATATTGGTAGAGAGATTATATTTATTTTAGATTCTCTACTTATTAAAATAATTTTGTTGAAAAATGAAAAGTAAAAAAGAAAAAGAAAAAAAGAAAAAGAACCGTTCAAATGCACTACTACAAAAAAGGGTTACGGTGTCCTAATTTTTTGTACTTTTAATGTCCTTTTTTCGCAGGTCGTGTATCTAGGGGCATAAAATAATACAACTTACAGTGTCTAAATTTATTTTTTTTAAAAAAAACTTAGGACGCTGTAATTGCTTAATTTTTTAAAAAATATTTTTTTTTTCTCATTCTCCAAAATGAAAGAAGAACCATAGGTTGAACTCTCGAAGGATCTGAATCATCAAAAACATCGCCGAAGATCTAGAGTGGTCAATGCACAAGGCATCCATTGGTCCTAGATTACAACACTTTGACATAGTCAAGTCACACTTCTTATGTTCTAGAAAACGCACTAAATTATGAGGATAAAGGAGATAGAATTGCATCCACTATTATTTGAAGCCTCTATTGTTAGTTCTCTAAAGGTTCTGATGATTGCCAATAATTGTAAACAAAGTTTGAAGTTTTGTTGTCAACTGTGTAAAACTCACTGTGAGAGCAAAACTCGAGGTTTGCAGAGAAACCTCGAGGTTTGGCCTTACAGAGAGAAACTCAAGCTATCTGAGATTAAAGAAAACTCAAGGTTTCCAGAGAAAACTCGAGGTTTCCAAACACAGAGACTTCTCAAGTTTTTCTGAGAAAATGCAAAACTCGAGGTTTCTGAAAAAACCTCGAGGTTTTGTCATACAGAGAATCTCTCAGATTCTGAACAATTCAAAACCTCCAGTTTTCAAATAAAATCTCAAGTTTTGTGTTCTGATTTGAAACTTCACTTTTCACAAGTTTTTGAGAAAACTCGAGGTTTGGCAAGAAACCTCGAGGTTTTGACTGTGACAGAAAACTTAGATTTCAACCAAGTTTAAAACCTCCAGTTTTGTGAAGAAACCTCAAGGTTTGAATTCAACAAGATTTTCTCAAAGTTTTCACATTGAGTGAAAACTCAAGGTTTTGGACAAAACCTCGAGTTTTGTGGAGGATGAAAATACTTAGACTTTTATGTTTTACAAAACCTCCAGTTTTAAGAGAAAACCTCCAGTTTTGGGATTTGACAGAAAAATTGATTAAGTTTTCACAAAGTGTGAAAACTTGAGGTTTTGATAAAAACCTCAAGTTTTGTCCAGGCAGAGAGCAACTAAATTTCCCAAGGTTTCAAAACCTCGAGTTTGGTTTTGAAACCTCGAGGTTTCTGTCTTGGAGCAAAATCTCAAAGTTTTCATATTTGAACAAAACTCGAGTTTTGTAAGGAAAACTTGAGGTTTTACAAGACAGAGAGCAAACGAGTTTTTCACTGAGTTAAAAACTCGAGGTTTCAAAAGAAACCTCGAGGTTTTACATTTGAGAGAATTTTTCAAAACTTTCTAACTTAAGTGAAAACTCGAGGTTTGTAATGAAACCTCGAGGTTTTCCCAGGCAGAGAGCATTGAGCATTTCAAAGTTTTGAAAACCTCCAGTTTTGCTTAGAAACCTCAAGTTTTGATGTTTTGGACATAAAATCAGTTTCACATGCTAAGTCCAAAACTCGAGGTTTGGTGAACAAACCTCAACGTTTCTGTGCTGAGTTTGAAATTTGAATTTCGCGTTTTTGGAAATCTGTCTCATTTGATCCTAATACTTTCCAGTATTAATCCTCTATGTTCCTAGATATATTTAACCACTTTCTTGATGAGTTTTAGATAGATTGACGAAAGTTTATTGAAGATCTCAGCAAAAGCAAAAAGCATGTCAGCACAATAAATGCAGTCTAGAAAAGTTGCATTCTTTCTGCTAATCCTTCTACACACGTTTACAAAGCATTAAAGAATGTTTTTTTACAACAAGTAAACTCTTCTCCAATGGATTAATTCGCTGAGAGTCAACTCTGATCATCTAGCCAACTGGATTAAGAGTAAACAAGAGAGAGAAGGTGTCAAAACCACTTCCTAACCTTGGAACAACTTCTCCTACAGATCTAATTGGAAAGCAACAGTCATTTAATGATCTCTGAGTATAAATAGAAGAGCATTCAAGTCTTCACAACAACTGAGAGCGAATTACATTCAAGTTTTCATTTATTCTCTTCAGTTTTTCATCTGTAAAGTATCTTTTGATACAAGAGCTTCAGTGTTCATTTATATCTGCTCTTTAAGAGAGTTTTTCTTTCTGAATATCATTTATTGTAAAGGAATCACAAGTCAAGGGGACTTGGTGATTTGGGGAATCATTGATTACAACTTGTAAGGGGGAGTGAGTTCTAGTGAGAGAATCACTTCTTGAGTGCAGAGTGTGTAATCTTTGATATAGTGGAAATCCTAGAGAGTCTGGGGACTGAACGTAGGTCAAGTGGTTAAGACCGAACCAGTATAAATCTCTTGTGTTCAGCTTCTCTTCCTTTTGCTCTGTTCTGCCCTGTTTTCAGTATTAGAAAACAAAGTTATCTGCAAAAGTTTTTAAAATACCCAATTCACCCCCTCTTGGGTACTTGGCTCCACTTTCATCTATTTTCTACTAAGGGTTTATGTAACTTACAAGATGATTTGTTGTAACCAAAATGACTGATGCAATGGTCACTAGTTCCCATTATCTGTGGCGAAAAATAAATTAAAAACAGAGAGAATTAAAATAATAGTGACGTGAAAAGGCCTTTCAAATGACAGAATTACAATCAAAGCACAAGTCCAGAATTTCTTCTAATTTAATAACTTAATAATCAAAACCTTAGAGAAAAATGAACACCAATTTCAAAAGTACCTAAGGAGTGGGATGAATTAGAAGGTACCTACAGAAATCAAAATAGCTAAATGACATAAAAAACATAAAATAAAAATTGAAGAGTGCCTCAAGAGTGGGATGAATCAAAAGGTAAAAACGTGTTTTCAGATATGAAGAAACAAAAAAACAGATTTGTAGATCTGCAACCCAAAGGCGCCGCCACCGTAAGGGATGGAGAGGGAGGTCGCAGCTGTCACCGTTGCTGGTGGGTGAAAGTGAAGCCAAATACCCAAGAGGGGGGGGGTGAATTGGGTATTATAAAAATTTTGAAAATCCTCTGGTTTTTGCAATATGAAAACAGGGATAAACAGAGTAAGAGAAGAAGAGCTGAACACAAGAGATTTATACTGGTTCGGTCTTAACCACTTGACCTACATCCAGTCCCCAGACTCTCTGGGATTTCCACTATATCAAAGATTACACACTCTATACTCAAGAAGTGATTCTCTCACTAGAACTCACTCCCCCTTACAAGTTGTAATCAATGAACCTCCCAATCACCAAGTCCCCTTGACTTGTGATTCCTTACAATAAATTATTTATAGATAAAAACTCTCTCTAAGAGTAGATAATAATAAATACTGAAGCTTATAATGTCAAAAGACAAGATACAAGTGAAAACAGAGAAGTAGTTGAAGAACTTGAATGCTTATACGTTTTCAGATGTTGTAGTTGTTGAGAAGACTTGAATGCCACTATATTTATACATAGAAAGCATTAAATGACCGTTGCAAAGTGAATCAAACCGTTGGAGGGGTTCTGAAAGCAGGAGCTTTATACCCAAGAGGGGGGGTGAATTGGGTATCTTTAAAATTTTCGTAACTTGTTCTGTTTTCGATCACTCAAAACAGAGCACAACAGAGAGGATAAGGAGAAGAAGCTAAACACAATACAATTTATACTGGTTCGGTCCTTTCCTGACCTACATCCAGTCCCCAAGCCTCACTTGGGATTTTCAATTCACTAACTCAACAATATTGATTACACACTCTGCACTAAGAGTTGTTCTCTCACTAGAACACACTCCCCCTTACAAGTTGTAATCAATACACCTCAACTACCAAGTCCCCTGACTTGTAGTTATCTCAATCAATAAATGATTTACAAATATTTAACTCTCTTACAGAGTAGATATGATGAACACTGAAGTACTTGTATCAAGTATGATACTCTATAAGTGAAAGCTAATACACAATAAATGATCTTAGTAGAAATTCGCTCAGAGTAGTTCTCCGTCTTTTTGAAGATGTTAATGAACTCTATTTATAGCTAGAGAACATTAAATGACCGTTGTAGCTTGAATCAGACCGTTGGAGAAGTTGCCCAAGTGTTCTGAAGTGGTTTTGGGGTCTTCTCTCTCTTGTTTTCCCTTAATCTAGTTGGTCAAGACATCAGGACTGACTTTCTGCGAATTAATCCGTTGGAGAGGAGTTTTCTTGTTTCAGCTACCATCCTTAAATACTTTGTAAGCGTGTGCAGAAAGATTTGGGTAGAAGGAGTAACTTTTGTGCTTTGCAATAAATGCTCTGAGTTGCTTTTTGCTTTATACTCTAACCTCTCACCAAACATTCTTTAATGCTCTGAAATCCACTAATAAACACGTTAAACATAGCAGGGCATATCAGAGAATAATATTGGAAGAAAATAGGATCAAATAACATTGATTTTTGAAATGCCCAAATTCAAAAATTATGAACCAGCGTCACGAACTCGAGTTCAGTTCTTACAGGCTCGAGTTCGAGGCTTTAGTGTTCAAAACTGTGCAAGTTCAAAAAGTGTAAACCTGAGGTTTGCTTTACAAACCTGAGGTTTGCAGATCATTGAAAAACTAAAATGCTCTCGGGTTGAAATGAACTCGAGTTCATTAATGTCAGGCTCGAGTTCGAGACACTTTTGAACAGACTTCGTTTTAGCTTGAAAGCACAAACCTGAGGTTTGCAAAACACACTCTCGAGTTTAAAAACATATCCAAAAGTTCTTTGCTCTCTGGAACTTTTAGGCTCGAGTTTGTAAGTCTCAGGCTCGAGTTTAAATAGCTTAAAAACAGTTCTTTGCTCTCGGCCAAAACTAGGCTCGAGTTTAAATATGTTAGGCTCGAGTTTGAGCATTGGTGAACTTTTCAAACCGAAAAGCTTTTCTTTCAATGGAACAGTGCAGAGTTTGAAAATATCTTTAAGTTTCAAACAACTTGTCCCGCCAGAGATGAACTCGAGTTTGCCATGACAGGCTCGAGTTCATGCTCTTAAAACTTTCTTTGGATTCTTTCAAACCTGAGGTTTGAAGAAAGCAAGTGTAAGGTTTAACATGTTTTTCAAAGGTTCAAAAACTCTCTGGAAAGAATGAACTCGAGTTTGACCTTAGTAGGCTCGAGTTCATGTGATCTTTTCAAAAGTTTAATTTTAAACTTCAGGTTCAGTCTCGAGTTTGGAAATCAACTGGACAAGTTTGTGTTCTTTGTCAAATCCAGGCTCGAGTTCAACACTAACAGGCTCGAGTTTGGTTTTGACAGATTGAAAAATACAAGTTTAAATTATTCTAAACTTTGTCACACCTTATCAGTATTGTTTCCAATTGTTGTTAATCATCAAAACGCTCAGAGAACTAACATTCTCCCCCTTTTTGATGATGACAACACTTGTAAACAATTGATTTTGAAAAGTAAGTTTGAAATTCTTTTTAAGATTCAGTTTTTGCAAATTATCATGGAAATGAGCAAGATATCAGAATCAATAACAGAAGCACAGCCAAAATGTAGGTATCCTAGATTTCATACATCATTCATATATCTTGAAAAATGCACAAGAGAAAAACACAGCACAAAATATCGCTTTACAATCAAAGCATCAAAGTGCAAAACACAAAAGTTCAAAAGCACAGCAAAATCATTTCACAGCACTCTCTCCCCCTTTGTCATCAGCAAAAGGAGGGGAGGAAGAGGGAAGGTCTGGAACAGGCATAGAGGGCTCAACAATGGGATCTGATTCAGGAGCTGGAGGTGTAGAGTGAGGTTCAATGGGATCAGGTTGAGGTTCAGATACTGGGATAGGCACAGAAGTGGAATCTGGAGGTGCAGGCACCGAAGTGGAAGCCTCTGATGATTGAACCTTCAAAATCTTATCCATTTTGTCACCGAGGCTCATCATGGTAACAAGTAGGGTAGATAGTGTAGAAGCTTGATCATTGACTTGATTCTTTAAGGCTTCTTGCTCTACTCTGAAGCCTTCCTGAATATCCACCAAATCACTGTGGCCTTTATTGACCTCAGCAACCAACTTCCCAACTGCCAATTCTATTCCCTCAACCAAGTTGGAAACTGCCTTGTCCACAATTTTCTGAACCTTGACATCGAAATCTGAGGGAGGTGGAGCACTTTGAGCTTCCTCTGCTCTGGACTGGGTGGCTCTGGACCTTGCTTGCTTGGATCTCCTTGGAGCTCTGGACTGGTCGGACCTCTCTGGCCTATCAACCCTCATAAGATTCATTATGTGTTGGCCAAACTCAGCTGGGTAGGCTGGGGGATCATTGGCTGCTAAATACCATATCTTCTCGTGGAAGAGGATCACTGAGACCAGGCTGGGAAAGGGAATCTGAGAAGTTTGCCGAGAATGAAACGCAAATTTGGCCATCTCCTGAAACAGCCAATGTCCAACATTGTGTGGCTTCTTATCAATGATTGAGGCAAATATGGGGAAGTCCTTCTTGGCAAAGTGTGTGAAATTCCCACCCTTTTGCAGAAGATCCCTTGTATATATATACCAAATCGCTCTGTTCCTAGGAGGCATGGCAGCAGGTGTGAAGTTTAAGATCTCTAATCCCTCAGGAACAGGTTCATTGGGTCTAAGCAGCTCAAAAATGGTCTGTTGGCCATAGTGATGAGTTTTTGGAGTTGGAGAATTGGTGATTTGGAGGATTGAGTTGAGATAGGCTGGGGTAATAGTGATTTTTTGGCCTCGTACCTTGGTGATTATTCTTTCTTCCACTAAGTTACCCTCAGAGTCCAATATATTGTCGGATTTCATGTGAAAATAAAAGACTTTCACAAGCTTTGGGCTGTAAGGGGCTTTGATTGAAATCAAAGGTTCAAATTGACCCAGCCAAGGGCTCAGGTCAAGGCTACATTCTTCTTTGATCTTACCCAAGTCAACAGAGACAATTGGGCAAAATGCTCTCTTTTCATCGAACTTTTTCTTGTATAAATTTCCTTCTTCGGGACTCATCCTACATGGTTCCTCACTAAAACCTTGAGGACACCTTCTATGGTTGTAAATCTCGTAGAGAGCAGGTAGAGTTGGTGATACCTGAGGAGCAGGTTGCTCCTGTTGTTGAGGAATTTGCTGAGCCTGGGAACTTGCTTGACCGTGAGTGGGTACAGAGTGAACACCGGCTGTCTTCTTCTTCTTGAACGGTTGCTTCTCTCTTAACGGTGCTGACGCTTGAGGAGCCTTTCCTTTTCCTTGAACCTCTGGCTCAGGATCATGTCTTTTCTTGGTTCGTTCCTCTCTGATTACAACGCCTTTAGGTCTGGGAGGAGAAGAATGAGTGTTTTCTCCTTGAACTCCTCTAATGGATTTGTCTATCCCGTGGCGTAGGCGAGTAGAGCGAGTCTTTGTTCGGACAGGACGGTCAGATTGTGCTTGAGAGGAGGTTTGGGAAGGATTAGGGTTTGATATTTTGGGGTTTGAAGCTTGGGAAGCCATTATCGCACAGAACAGAGAGTGAAGAAGATGAAGAAGATGAGAGGAATTAGGGCAAACCGGAGGTTCGAGTGCAGTGAAGTGGAAAGTTCACAACTGTAGTATATATAGGGCACACGATGAACTCGAGTTCACAACCTGTGGGCTCGAGTTCGTCATAAAAATCCACTTACCTGGACTTCAAGAGTGTATTGTGAACTCTTGAACTTCCTCGTGAACCTGAGGTTCTCACTTATGGGCTCGAGTTCAGAATGATTTCTCAGCAGAATTGCTCTCTGTGATTTTCGAACTCGAGTTCGTGATTGATGGGCTCGAGTTCACCTTGTCTAAGTTCCATCGATGCTCTCAGTCAGAAATGAACCTGAGGTTCATTTACTAATGAACTCGAGTTCATTCACCATTTGCCTTTCAACTCTTGTTTGCCTCTCTCGAGCTCGAGTTCACCTTTCTTAGGCTCCAGTTTGTCCAGCCTTAAAACTCTCATTTCTTCTCTGTCTCTTTTGTGCTCGAGTTCACCAAGTGTAGGCTCGAGTTTGTCCCCAATGTCAGCAAGTTTTAGACAAAAAAACATCCTGCAAAGAACCCATCTAGAAACTCCGATGCTTAAGTTAGTATTGGTTAATCATCAAAAACATATCTAACATTAGATTTAAGAGAGGATTTCTTACAATTCATTGGGATTTACCATTCCCAATTCTCTCCTTATGAAAGTGAATTGTTCCTTGGCTAGAGGCTTGGTGAAGATGTCAGCAAGTTGAAGATGAGTTGGAATGAACATCACTTTGACATCTCGCTTCTGGACATGGTCCCGAATGAAGTGGTGCCTCACATCAATATGCTTGGTTCTTGTATGTTGCACGGGATTTTTGGCCAAGCTTATTGTGCTTGTATTATCACACAATATCGGGATCTCCTTCAAGTATACTCCTAAATCAGCAAGTTGTTGCTTCAACCACAGCACTTGAGCACAGCAACTTGAGGCGGCCACATATTCAGCTTCGGTTGATGACACGGCCACAGTTGTTTGTTTCTTGCTGAACCAAGACACAAGTGAGTTGCCAAAGAACTCGCATTGACCACTTGTGCTCTTTCTATCCGTCTTGTAGCCAGCATGATCCGAATCTGAATATGCTACCAAGTGCTCCGGCTGACCTTTGGGAAACCATAGTCCAAGAGTTTTTGTATCTGAGAGATATCTGAATATCCTCTTTACATGTTCAGCGTGAGACTCTTTAGGAGCGGATTGAAATCGTGCACACATCCCTACACTGAATTGGATGTCTGGGTGGCTTGCGGTTAGATAGAGCAATGATCCAATCATTCCTCTATACTTGGTGATGTTGAAATCCTTGCCCTCTTCATCAGCATCCAAGGAAGTGGTTGTGCTCATTGGTGTGTCGGCTCCATTGCACTTGTCCATCCCAAACTTCTTCAGCAAATCATTTAGATACTTGGTTTGGGATATGAATATCCCATTTTTTCGTTGCTTGATTTGCAGTCCAAGGAAGTAGTTGAGCTCACCCATCATTGACATTTCAAATTCACCCTGCATAGTCTTGGAAAATTCCTCACACAAGGAGTCATTAGTAGCACCGAATATGATGTCATCAACATAAATTTGAACAATTAAAATTTCATTCAATTTGTTTTTCTTTATGAAAAGTGTTGTATCAGCTTTGCCTCTGATAAATCCTTGATTGAGTAAGAATTGACTCAATCTTTCATACCAAGCTCTAGGAGCTTGCTTAAGACCATACAAGGCTTTCTTAAGTCTAAAAACATGATCGGGAAATTGATCATTTTCAAAACCTGGAGGTTGTTCAACATACACCTCCTCTTGAATGAAACCATTTAGAAAAGCACTTTTGACATCCATTTGATAGAGTTTAAAACCTTTTGTGCATGCAAATGCTAGAAGAACTCTTATTGCTTCCAATCTAGCTACTGGAGCATAAGTCTCTTCATAGTCTATTCCTTCTTCTTGATTGTAACCTTTGGCCACTAATCTAGCCTTGTTACGCACAATGATGGCTGACTCATCACGTTTGTTCTTGAATACCCATTTTGTCCCAATTACCGGATGGTCTTTGGGTCTAGGTACCAAGTCCCAAACTTGATTTCTATCAAATTGATGTAGCTCCTCTTGCATAGCAATCACCCAATCATTGTCTGAAAGGGCTTCTTCTATCTTAGAGGGCTCTATATGTGAAATAAATGCAGAAAATGTAACTTCATTCAGAGTACTATTTCTGGTCCTAACTCCTTGATTCACATCACCTATGACTTGGTCTAAAGGATGATTCCTTATAAATCTCCAAGCTCTAGGTTGAGACTGGTCAGGATTTTCTAAATTGTTTTCAGGATCAGCCTCAAAAACATTTTCAGAGTTTTCAGAAGGAGTAGGAGCATTTTTCGAAAAGAATTTGTTTTTGAAAATAGTCTCCTCTTCATCATCCAAGGATTTATCAGATTCAGATTCACAAAATACAACATGTATAGATTCTTCAACAATCTTAGTTCTAGTATTAAAGACTCTATATGCTTTACTCCTATTAGAATAACCAATAAAGATAGCTAAATCAGCTTTAGGATCGAATTTACCAAGATTGTCTTTACCGTTATTGTGCACATAGCACTTACATCCGAAGACATGTAGGTGACTGAGGTTTGGCTTTCGATCTTTGTAGAGTTCGTACGGGGTCTTGTTCAACTTCTTTCTCACATAGGCTCTGTTGGAGATGTAACAGGCCGTACTCATGGCATCCGCCCAAAACACTTGTGAAGTGTTATATTCGTTCAGCATTGCCCGGGCCATTTCCGTGAGTACTCGATTCTTTCTCTCCACAACACCATTCTGTTGTGGTGTTCTTGGTGCCGAGAAATTATGGTTGATCCCCATATTATCACAAAACTCAGCAAAGACATTGTTTTCAAATTCTCCACCGTGATCGGTCCTTATACCTGAAATTGAAAGACCTTTCTCGTTCTGGACCTTCTTGGCAAAAACAACAAACTGATCATATGTTTCATCTTTTGATGATAAAAATATAGTCCAAGTAAATCTAGAGTAATCATCAACAATGACCAAAGTGTATAAGTTTCCACCAAGACTTTTCACTCTAGCTGGTCCAACTAGATCCATGTGAAGAAGTTGAAGAGGTCTGTTTGTTGAAATCTCATTTTTAGCTTTAAAAGAAGATTTGGTCTGTTTTCCCTTTTGACAAGCATCACAAATCATATCATTTTTGAAATTCAATTTGGGAATGCCAATAACCAAATCCTTTTTCAATAACTTGTCAAGTTGATACATATTGACATGAGCTAATCGCTTATGCCATAGCCAACTCTCATTCAGGTTACTGACAAAACAATTTTCAGAAACAGAAGCATTGCTAGAGAGGTTCAAAGTATAACAGTTTCCATCTCTAGGTGCTCTAAATAAGGCTTTGTTTTTCAAATCATTCATAGAGATCAAATCCTTTTTAACAATAAAGCATTCATCAGAGTCAAATATTACCAAATTACCCTTATCGGTGCTTTGGCTCACACTTAGGAGATTGTGACACAATCCTTCTACAAGGTAGACGTCTTTGATGAGTGGGCCTTCATTGTTGCCTATCTCACCAATGCCAGCAATTTTCCCGGATTGATCACCTCCAAATGTGACTCTACCTCCATCTTTTGGCTTTATTGATAAAAACTTTGATTTGTCTCCAGTCATGTGTCTTGAGCATCCACTATCAACGTACCACTTGTTTGGCTTTGATGCTCTAAGACATACCTGCATATCACAAGAGATCAAGTTTTAGGTACCCATCTTTTCTTGGGTCCTTTGGGGTTAGCATGTACCTTGGGAACATATGTTCCTTTTGGTACCCAGACATAATTTCCTACAGGTTTAGCTTTTCTTTCTTTTCGATGAAAACAAGATGAAGTAGAATGACCCTTCCTATTGCAATATGTACAATGTGCAAAAGGGTTTGAGGAATGAACAGATTTGGTAAAATAATTCATATAGGATTTTTGTCCATTCTTTTTCTTTCCTTTCTTCTTATCAAAGTCTGGTCTATAACCAATGCCCGATTTATCGTTTGTAAAACGTTGTTGTTTCAAAATCACATTGAGCATTTCACTTCCCTTAGTAAATTTCTCAAGTGCTTTTGTAAGTTGTGAATTCTTTTTCTCTAGGATAGAGCATTCATCACAAATCAGAGATTGAGGAGAAGAGAGGTTTTCAATTTGCAGCTCAAGAAAGGAATTTTTTCTTTTCAATGACATATACTTGTCTGCAAGTTTTTCAAACTCCTTTTGAACAACATTGTATTCAGCAAACAATTCATCATAGGAAGGAAGAGATTCATATACCTCATTTCTTTCATTGTGTTGCTCTTCTTCCTCAGCGACTAGGCATATGTTGGCTTTTTCGCTTTCGTCTTCGTCAGCTTCATCCTCATCCGATGAGCTATCTCCCCATATTGCTGACACATATGCCTTCTTTTTGAATTTCTTGAATTTCTTCTGTTCTTTCTCTTGTTTCTTCAGCTGAGGGCAATCTGCCTTGATGTGTCCAGGCTTCTCACATTCATAGCAGATGATGGGTTTTTTCGATTCATAACTTGAGCTTCCCTTCTGAAACTTCTTGAAGCCTTGATCCTTCTTGTAAAACTTTTTGAACCTTCGGACCATCATGCTAATTTCTTCATCCTCATCTTCATCTTCATCATCTTTTTCGACATTCAGAGCTACCCCTTTATTTCGATTGTTGCTTCCATTAACATCTTCCAGGTCTTTCTTAAATTTCAGCTTGCTCTCATACTCAGACAGGCTTCCAAATAACGCAGCAACAGACGTCATAGACTCACCACGAGCCTCTTCAATAGCAGTGACCTTTGCTTCCCAATCTTTAGTGAGAATGTTAAGAATTTTTCTCACTTGAGATCGTTGGTCAAAAATCTTTCCCAATGCAGCTAGCTGATTTGTGAGGTGAGTATATCTAAGCTGAAACTCTCCAATACTTTCTCCTTGTTTCATCCTCAACAAATCATATTCAGTGGTCAGAATATTAATCCGATTCTCCTTGATCCCAGAAGTTCCTTCGTATGCGATCTCCAGCGCCTTCCACATTTCTTTTGCTGATGACAGATTGCAGACACGAAAGTACTCCTTTTGGCTAAGAGCACTCTGAAGCATTAGGATGGCCTTGCTGTTGAGAGTGATATTCTTTTTATCGTCATCGTTGAACTCAGCTTCGGTCTTTGGAACAGTGATCCCCTCTTCGACTTTGACCGGAACATAATCTCCTGTCTCGAAGACTCTCCACAAGCCATATTCGGTAGCCATGACAAACACACGAAATTTTGCCTTCCAGAAAGAATAGTGTTCGCCATCGAAACCGGGAGGTCTGTTGATTGAAGCTCCATCTGGAAGAATCCCTTCCATAGTGGTCCTTCTCGAGCTGTTAGACTCTTCTGAGAAGACCGGCTCTGATACCAAATGAAAGCAGGAGCTTTATACCCAAGAGGGGGGGTGAATTGGGTATCTTTAAAATTTTCGTAACTTGTTCTGTTTTCGATCACTCAAAACAGAGCACAACAGAGAGGATAAGGAGAAGAAGCTAAACACAATACAATTTATACTGGTTCGGTCCTTTCCTGACCTACATCCAGTCCCCAAGCCTCACTTGGGATTTTCAATTCACTAACTCAACAATATTGATTACACACTCTGCACTAAGAGTTGTTCTCTCACTAGAACACACTCCCCCTTACAAGTTGTAATCAATACACCTCAACTACCAAGTCCCCTGACTTGTAGTTATCTCAATCAATAAATGATTTACAAATATTTAACTCTCTTACAGAGTAGATATGATGAACACTGAAGTACTTGTATCAAGTATGATACTCTATAAGTGAAAGCTAATACACAATAAATGATCTTAGTAGAAATTCGCTCAGAGTAGTTCTCCGTCTTTTTGAAGATGTTAATGAACTCTATTTATAGCTAGAGAACATTAAATGACCGTTGTAGCTTGAATCAGACCGTTGGAGAAGTTGCCCAAGTGTTCTGAAGTGGTTTTGGGGTCTTCTCTCTCTTGTTTTCCCTTAATCTAGTTGGTCAAGACATCAGGGCTGACTTTCTGCGAATTAATCCGTTGGAGAGGAGTTTTCTTGTTTCAGCTACCATCCTTAAATACTTTGTAAGCGTGTGCAGAAGGATTTGGGTAGAAGGAGTAACTTTTGTGCTTTGCAATAAATGCTCTGAGTTGCTTTTTGCTTTATACTCTAACCTCTCACCAAACATTCTTTAATGCTCTGAAATCCACTAATAAACACGTTAAACATAGCAGGGCATATCAGAGAATAATATTGGAAGAAAATAGGATCAAATAACATTGATTTCTGAAATGCCCAAATTCAAAAATTATGAACCAGCGTCACGAACTCGAGTTCAGTTCTTACAGGCTCGAGTTCGAGGCTTTAGTGTTCAAAACTGTGCAAGTTCAAAAAGTGTAAACCTGAGGTTTGCTTTACAAACCTGAGGTTTGCAGATCATTGAAAAACTAAAATGCTCTCGGGTTGAAATGAACTCGAGTTCATTAATGTCAGGCTCGAGTTCGAGACACTTTTGAACAGACTTCGTTTTAGCTTGAAAGCACAAACCTGAGGTTTGCAAAACACACTCTCGAGTTTAAAAACATATCCAAAAGTTCTTTGCTCTCTGGAACTTTTAGGCTCGAGTTTGTAAGTCTCAGGCTCGAGTTTAAATAGCTTAAAAACAGTTCTTTGCTCTCGGCCAAAACTAGGCTCGAGTTTAAATATGTTAGGCTCGAGTTTGAGCATTGGTGAACTTTTCAAACCGAAAAGCTTTTCTTTCAATGGAACAGTGCAGAGTTTGAAAATATCTTTAAGTTTCAAACAACTTGTCCCGCCAGAGATGAACTCGAGTTTGCCATGACAGGCTCGAGTTCATGCTCTTAAAACTTTCTTTGGATTCTTTCAAACCTGAGGTTTGAAGAAAGCAAGTGTAAGGTTTAACAGGTTCTGGTGCAACTTTGGTCTTCTTCTCTCTCTAATCTCCACTTAATCTAGGTGGATAATGACTCAGAGTTGACTCTCTGCAAATTAATCCGTTGGAGAAGGGTTTACTTGTTGTAGAAAACATTTTTTAATGTTTTGTAGACATGTGCAGTTGGATTAGCCAAAAAGATGCAACTTTCTGATCAGCATTTAATGTTCTGAACCACCTTTTTGCTTTTGTTCCAACTCTTAATTAATCTTCATTAATTTGTCTAAATACTCACCAAGAAAGTGGTTAAACATAGCAGGGCGTATGGAAGATTAATTCTGGAAAGTATAAAGATCAATCACAAAGCATATCAAAAATCGTGAAATTCAAATCTGCAGATCAGCTATGGAAACTCGAGTTTGTTCTTCAAAACTCGAGTTTTCAACTATGCATTCAACAGAAAACTTGAGTTTCAAAACTGAAACTCGAGTTTTCTACTTCCAGAGAGTAATGTCGTGTTTTGAGCTTTTGGACCATAGTTTGAGAAAATCTCAAAACTCGAGTTTTCAAACTAAAACTCGAGTTTTGGACTTTTAATGAAATATGAGTGATTAAGTCCAAAACATCAAGACTTAAGTTTTCTTTCAAAACTTGAGTTTTCAAAACGTTGGAAAACTTCATAGCTCTCTGTTTGGCCAAAACTCGAGTTTCCAAAATGAAACTCAAGTTTTCACTTAAGCTGTGAAAACATTGTGAAGTTCAAGTCAAGCCAAAACTTGAGTTTTAAAAATGAAACTTGAGTTTTCAAATCTTCGTGAAAGTGCATAGCTCTCTGCCTGATCAAAACTCGAGTTTTGAAATCAAAACTCGAGTTTTCATATTGTTATGAAAACTTGGAACTTTGGCAGTGCTCTCGGGTTGAGTCAAAACTCGAGTTTTCAAAACAAAACTCAAGTTTTCATCAATCAATGAAAACTTAGAAAATCAACTCAAGTTTTCAAAACAAAACTCAAGTTTTCAAAACTGGGTGAAAACGTGAAAACTCTCTGTTAAGTCAAAACTCGAGTTTTGAAATCAAAACTCGATTTTTCTCTTAACTTAGAGAAAACTTGAATAAATGAAGTTTTGGCGCAAAACTTGTTTCAAAGATCAGAGACTCTCTGTAAGATCAAAACTCGAGTTTTCAAAACAAAACTCGAGTTTTGTCTTTAGTTGAAAAAATCCATAAGTCTCTGTATGGGTCAAAACTCGAGTTTTCAAACTGAAACTCGAGTTTTGTCTTGAGATGAAAATTGAGTGCTCTCTGTAAGGTTCAAAACTCGAGTTTCCAAAGGAAACTTGAGTTTTGTTCTTGTTTAGTGAAAACGGGCACTTCTCTGTCAATGTCAAAACTTGAGTTTTGAAACCAAAACTCGAGTTTTGTCTTGACAGTAAGTTTTTCAACTTATCAAGACAAAACAACATTTTTGGGTTTGCAATTGTTAGATCATCATCAAAACACATAGAGAACTAATAGTGGGCTTGTGGGTCGCGGACGCTACGAATTTGAAGCACGTGAACATGGAGGAGATTCTAGAGCACGCATCGATCCGACAACTAAAGCCAAGAATGCGTCGACTCGCAAATCTACGACGAGGACGAAGAGCAACTTACTAGAGTGACGACAAAGGAATTGAAGAGATTCCAGCAACTGAAGGTAGAGACAATGAAGGAAATTAATTGAAGGGCACATATCGACGAGAGCGAGAGGAGATCGATGAAAGTGAGAGGATGAAGGAAATCACGTGACTCAATACTTTGTTTGAAAATGAGGAAGTGGCTGACTCTACCTTTTTTCCAAACAAAACGTGTGACTCGATGCTCTATTCGAAAATGAGCGCCTTTTTTATTTTAGGTTTTTGGCATCCTAAATAATTTTTAGGATGCCAAAAATACACTTTTGGTGTCCTATTGAAAAATTAGGACGCCAAAAACACTTCATTTCCCACTAGAAGTAGCGTGAGAGTACACTTTTGGCTTCCTATTTTATAATTAGGACTCCAAAAATACTTCTTTTACTGCCAAAAGTAGCATGAGGGTACACTTTTGGTGTCCTATTATAAAATTAGGACGCCAAAAATACTGCTTTTGGCATTCAGTTTTAAAATTAGGACGTCAAAAGTCTTTACATGATTACAAAAATGTCACTACCTTCTTTTTTATTTCTTTTTATTCATCAAGAAGAAAATGACGTCTTTTACGGAAGTAGTATCTAGATTTTGTAGTAGTGATTCTATCTAAGTGATCCAGATGGGAAGAGTTCTCCTTACTCACAGGGGTGGAGCTAGAAATGACATTAAGGGGGCGAAAATTATAGAAAAGGACCCAAAGTTTTAGGAATCATATTTCAGCCTCATAAAATTTAAATATTTTCAGTTTAGTCCCTATATGACACCTTTATTAGGGACTAAAGTGAAAATATTGAAACTTTTATGACATTGAAATATGATTCTCTGAAATTTTGGGTCTCTTTCTATAATTTTAGGGGGCCACCCCTAGCCCCCCTAAATCCGCCCCTGCTTACTCATCCCAAAGGGTAAGTAGGGAAACTGGTTCCCATTTTACTATGTGCATCCAATCCAACCCTTTAATATTTCAATGGATTTCACTCATAAAACTACCCTATTGCATGTTGATCATGATATTCTCAGAAGTCATTCATCTCATGCAATCATCAATCTCTATTGCCAACTACTTGCAACTTTCTTCAACATTGTCACGCTCTGAAAACTAAGAGGTGACTGGCACGGAATATGAGAGAGCTCACATTCCTCAAGCCTTAATCCTATAAATACACGCTTAATAATGCTCACAGTAACGTTTGGAGCTAAGTTCCACAATAAGATATACATGTACATATATTCAAATTTACAACTATATCAGGGACCTTACCTAAGACTACGTGGAGCATCTACGCTTCGGATGATAATACACAAATGAAAACTTAACTTTAATTACATCACTAGTAGTTGTTCCAGAAAATATTTACAAGCTTTGACAGCAATGCCAATCTTCACTGTTCGATTGAAAGTGGAAGGATGTCAACATCATCTGAGGCTAAAAATTTTCCGGTGAATAACGTCCCGTTTATAAAGTTAAATGAAATATTAGAGAATGTAATTTAATGCGATTTAACTTTAAATCATAATAGCACAACAATGATAACCATAAGTGAAACCATATAAAATACTGTTAATGAAACAGTTCCAAATACGCAGTAAAACCTTTGATTTGAAATGATCAGGTAAAACCATAATTTTCAATCTTCATCTATCCATAGGACCTCAACAGAATGGAATAACAAGCATGGACACACAGTCCACGAGGGTAACTAACCAAGCGCGGCGAAGCCACGAAACAAGCGTGGACACACAGTCCATGAGGGAAAATAACCAAGCGCGGCTCGAAGCCATGAAAACAAGCGCAGCACAAAGCCACAAATCAAGCGCAGGTGCTAGACCCACGAATCACAAGCGTGAGAACACATCCCACGAATATCAAGCGAGCTCGAGGTTAACTATGGTGCACCAAGGACTAACAGTACTGCTGTTAGTAACCAGTGTTCTGTATTCGGCCCTCTTAAAAACAATTTCAAACATGCATGGGGTCAACTCTTCAATGGCAAGTAAAGATATTTTCTTCTAATGAGGAGAACTTGAAATCAATATTTCATAACATAAGACCCCAGCATGATAATTTACAAAGTCTCCAAACCTTTTCTTCCAATTCCATCAGTCGAAATCTTTTCATACCAAAGTAACTTGAATAAGAGCATTTTAAATATAATACCATCTCAATATAAAAGTAATAAAGAAGATCTCAGAAATATTCTTATCAACTCTTTGCATAAAAACCCATAAATGATAAAATATCATGGAACTTTTAACCTTGAATAAAATCATCATATCGTTTAAACATATCAATAACAATAAGCAATTGATATAATTTTGACAAAAATATCTTGAGGAAGTTAGTTCTTAAGGAAGTTGATAATTTAATAAGATTATAGCGAGTGAAGCATCATTTATAAAAATTATAATGGGACGTTATTCACGCACCTGGAACGTTTTACCTGAGTACCTCTTTCCTAACCTTCAATTTCCAACTCATTTAGTCCTTCCTCTCCCAAAAACGCTCCAACCCTCCATATAGCACGTCCAGCAAGGATGAGGGAAAGAAATCAAATGAAATACTCCCTTACACACTCAGCCACACACAGATTGAAGGGTGAAAATTGATAGATTCAGATGCGACAAACGTCGGCGACAACCGAACCAGCAACTTTGACCAAACTCGGAGGGAGATGACGAAGGAAAGAAAACGCACAAGGGCTAGGGTTTTTGAAAAATCACGCGGTCTCTCTCTCGCTCTCGAACGAACGAAGAAGCCGTGCCCCAAGGAAAAATCTGATGCTCTTGTTTTTATTATTATTATTTATATACCAATAAGGGTATTTTGGTGATTTCCAAATGAGCTGGGGACAAATAAAATAAAATAAACACTAGGCTAAATGAAAACTCAAACCCATAACCCATTAAGCTAAACGATTTATCATAATAATATAATCTATCTATTTTTTTTTTCCGGGCAGTTACAAACATCTTCTTGATCATGATGGCTTGTCGTTAGCACTTAAATTAATAACTAGATAATGCAGCAAAGTGGCACAATCTAGGTCATATTCTCTCAGATGGAGTCTATAGTATTTAATTAGTTAATTAATTAGATGTGCAAGATGTAAAACAAAGGAAGGAGAAGTTTTTGGGATTTTTTAATAATAAAAGCAAACATAAAAGTAAAAAGGAAAGACAGGCACACATAGGATACGATGAATCTTTTTGAGAACAAATCAGTGACCATCATAATTCAATAATGGATATGAAATGTATTAATAGAACTAAGTCTAACATAAATATCCAAGACAATCACCATAGTTCTCAACTAATTAATCAATTATTAAACCTGAACCCATCATATAATAACCTTTCAATTAATTGTTTAAGCATCACTTAGCATGTGAAAATAAATTCCAATTCCAATTTGCTCTTATAACAGTAGAGTTATTTAAACATCAAATCCTACAGTAGATTACTGCGTATTAATATTTATAATCATTCATGTAATTAAATTAACAACATCATAAAATCACAAGAATAATCATATATAAGGAAAAATAAAATATATAAACTCGATACTTCAAATTGCAATTATTCATGAAATTCACATAAAGATCTCAAATAATATTAAACCAAAAATTATGTCTATGAAAACAAATATCAAAACCTAGACCTAGGAAACCATTAAAATTCTTAAATAGAAAATGTCTAAACCTATACAACTCCATAATTAAAGAATAAGAACTCAAGCCACAAGATCCATCCTCAAGAAGAGGACTAATTAATCACACATGATGATGGAAGAAGAAAAGAAGTGTGGTGTGTGGTCATGTTGTGAAGTCATCCTGTTGGAATGAAGCCTTGTGGTTTTTGTAACACCTCATTTTCATCACCCAAAAACTTGGTCAAAATATTGAAAATACCATCAAAAGAGTTCAACAATATCCAAATCCTTTTAAAATGTTACCATTTCGAATAAAACCCGTAATACATAATCAGAATAAATTCCAGAAAATATTTCAGAGTTTAATACAAAACGGAAGTCTTAGGTTCATGGCAAATAAAATAACATATCATAATTTATTGGAGATTAAAAGAGCTTCCAGAGCTCACTCCATAGGTGCCTTCCCTTGCTCTCTACTAGAATAATCACCTGAAAAATGTTAATATGGGATGAGATTCCACGTCTCAGTAACTACTGAATATTTCTACCTTACACGAGCAAATTACATATGACAAAAATAAAAGGTAATATAATGTGAATTTAATATACTCAGATATTTTTAGATATACCGTTGTTCACATCAAATGCCTTTACAAAATACTCATCATTCTTTATTGAATAATTCAGAAATGCACTATGCAGTATGCAGCCTCCCTTATATCCCCTTCCAACCGTATACCGCTGACTGGAACCATAGGCTAACATGTAGTCCAATAGAAACTCATTCATTTGACTGGATGGTTTCAAGCTCACCAAAACTTAAGATACACCCGGCCAAAGGTATAGAGCTTAAATCTGGACTATGGCTCCCCTCCTTTAAAATAACAACTAAGGAGGTGTCACATGTCCCACATCTCCAATGAAATCCCGGCCAGAGGAAAACATGGAAGATGAGGCCCTGAAAAGTACCATCCACTGTGCACCGAGTGGTGGCATAAACAATTCTTATCATTCAATTCCCTCCTTACTCCACCCATCACATTACAACCGCCATGATGAATGTATTTACTAAAAAAATAATGCATTATTATACCATAAAGTTTTATACATCAATATGCGTATTTATGAATAGTAAATACTATGCGTATCTGTGAATAGTAAAATACGGTATATACATGAATAGTAAAATGAATAGTACATACGGTATGTATACGTGAATAGTAAAAATGAATAGTAAATACGGTGTGAATAGTAACATGAATAGTAAATACGGTATACGTCAATAGTAACATGAATAGTAAATGTGAATAGTAAATACGGTATACGTGAATAGTAAAATGAATAGTAAATACAGTATACGTGAATAGTAAAATGAATAGTAAATACGGTATATGTGAATAGTAAAATGAATAGTAAATACGGTATATGTGAATAGTAACGTACGTATAAATAGTACCTCTACAGATTTGTAAGTCAAAGTTCCCACACCAGATCTTAAAACCATAAATATTTTCTAAATATTCTTGCCAAAATAGTAAACAAACAAATTTATAATCATACATAATTCACAAGTATAAGGAAGAATATTCAGAGTTACCTGTTACTTGCTAATACCCGAATCACCAACCAGCTATTATAACTCTCAAGCAAATATCTCTCTACTCTCTCTCTCTCTCTACCTCTCTCTAAGGCTCTTAGAAGTTGTGAAGAATGAAATGAAATGGAAGGTCTATTTATAGTTGGAAAATGGGTCTTTAAGTGTAATTTTCGTCTCTGGGTCGTTTTACGTAATTTTCCCAAAATTATAAGAACAAACTTTCCCGTGACTCTTCCCGTGGCTGGTTGTGGAAATAATTTTTCGTGGGTCCCACATGAATAGTAAATAATAATATAATATTATTATTCAAATAGTAAATTACTATTACGTGGGTCCCGCTGACAAAATTTTCAAACTTCACGAGAGTTTTGTGTCGGGAGAGAATTATTTTGGTTGTGGGTCCCGCATGAATAGTAAATACGTATTTAGGAATAGTAAATACCGTATTTTTAAATAGTAAATACGTATTTGTGAATAGTGAACACTATTCATATTTCACAAATTTCAAGTATTAAATACGTATTTGCGAATAACATATATATATATATTTTTTTTTAAAATACGTATTTGTAAATAGTAAAAACGTATACGTGAATAGTAAATACTATTCACGGGGCCCACAAAATACTGATTTCAAATTTATCACTTTCCAAAAATAGAGCCTACTAGTCTTCCCAAAATAGGTTTATGTTCAAGATATTAGATTCAAAATTCAGGATGTTACATTTCTCCCCTCCTAAAAGAAAATTTTGTCCTCAAAATTTCGCTATAATAAGAATTCTAACCTATTTAAATAAATGAGGATAGGTTTGTCGCATGCTCTCCTCCGTTTCCCAAGTAGCATCTCCGGGAACCATTCCTTTCCACTCGACTTTTACAAGTCTAATGGTCTTGTTTCTTAATTTCTTGTCCCTTGCATCAACAATCCGCTCCGGCTCGGCTTTATACGTCATGTTATCCTTGAGTTCTACCTCTTCTACTTCTATAATGTGGGAAGGATCCGGTTGGTATTTCTTCAGTTGCGATACATGAAAGACATCGTGAAGGTTCGCAAGCTGTGGAGGTAATGCAATTCTGTAAGCTACCGGTCCAACTTTCTCCAAAATCTCATAAGGACCCATAAAACGAGGTGAAAGCTTCTTTGCTCGTATTGCTCTACCAATGCCAGTCATTGGTGTGACTCTTAAGAATACATGTTCGCCCACCATGAACTCCAACGGTCGTCTTCTCTTGTCAGCATAACTCTTCTGTCGACTCTGAGCAGTGAGAAGTTTCTGTTGAATCACCTTAATCTTTTGAGTCGTCTCGTCCACAAGTTCTGGACCTATTAAAATTCGCTCATTCAATTCCGTCCAGCAAATAGGAGATCTACATTTTCTTCCATACAAAGCCTCATAAGGTGCCATCTCAATGCTGGAGTGATAACTATTGTTATATGCAAACTCCGCAAGATGCAGATGATCGTCCCAACTTCCTTTTAGTTCGATTGCACAAGCCCGCAACATGTCTTCCAGAGTTTGAATAGTCCTCTCAGTCTGCCCGTCAGTTTGAGGATGATAAGCGGTACTATAACTCATCCGAGTTCCCATAGCATTCTGCAATGCTTTCCAAAATCGTGAAGTGAATCGTGGATCACGATCAGATACGATGCTATTCGGTATCCCATGCAATCTGACAATCTCCTTCATGTAGATCTTTGCTAGTCTCTCCAATGAGTATTCTGCTGCAATTGCTAGAAAATGAGCTGACTTAGTTAACCTATCGACAATTACCCAAATGGCATTATGTCCAGAGGTTGTTAAAGGAAGTCCCATGATGAAATCCATAGAGATGCTGTCCCATTTCCACTCTGGGATATCCAAATTCTTTAATAATCCAGGAGGTTTCCGATGTTCGATCTTGACTTTCTGACAAGTCAAACAACAAGTGACAAAGTCAGTCACATCTTTCTTCATGCCTCGCCACCACCAATTCTGCTTAAGATCATGATACATCTTGGTTGCTCCAGGATGGATAGTGTATTTACTCCGATGAGCCTCCTCTAGTATGAGCCTTTTTATTTCTCCATCATTAGGTATGCACACTTTTCCTTTATACCTTAATATCCCATCTCTATCGATCCCAAATTTCGATTCTTTTCCTTCTTCAATATCTTCCCTCACGTTTAATAGATACTCATCTTCGAGCTGAGCGAATTTAATCTCTTTCCAAATTGTGCTTTCAATAGTTAATGCTTCCATGGTAGCGACCAAACCTGACATTACATCAACAGATGTACTTGGTATCTCCTCGAGCAATTTATGTTCTCTGATCATCATCTGGGCTACATGGATTGTCTTTCTACTTAAGGCATCTGCTACAACGTTCGCCTTTCCTGGATGATACTTCAATTCGAAGTCGTAGTCCTTGATAAACTCCATCCATCTCCTCTGTCGCATGTTGAGCTCCTTTTGGTCGAACAGGTACTTTAGACTTTTGTGGTCACTATAAACCTCGAACTTTGAACCGTAGAGGTGGTGCCTCCAAATCTTCAGAGCAAACACTACTGCTGCCAGTTCTAAGTCGTGAGTAGGATAGTTCCCTTCATGTGGCCTTAACTGTCGAGAAGCATAAGCTACTACCCTACCATTTTGCATTAACACACACCCAAGACCTTTCTTAGAAGCATCAGTGTACAAAGTAAAGGTCTGAGCAGGATCTGGAATTATAAGTACTGGTGCCGTAGTCAACTTAGTCTTCAAATTTTGAAAAGCTGCTTCACACTTTTCGTCCCATACATATGGTTGACCCTTCCTAGTTAACTTTGTCAAGGGCATAGCTATCTGCGAAAAGCCCTTGATAAATCTCCTATAATAGCCAGCTAGACCTAGAAAACTCCTGATCTCAGTCACGGACTTTGGTCGTTCCCATTGGAGAACTGCTTCAACTTTAGTATGGTCCACTGCAACACCTTCAGCCGATACGACATGGCCTAGGAATTTTACTTCCTTCAACCAAAATTCGCACTTAGACAGTTTCGCATAGAGCTTGTGCTCCTTCAACACTTGTAGCACGATTCTAAGGTGCTCTTTATGCTCTTCTTCATCCTTAGAGTAGATAAGGATGTCGTCAATGAAAACCACTACAAATTTATCTAGATATGGTCGGAAAATTCTATTCATGTAATCCATGAATACTGCTGGAGCATTTGTTAGCCCAAATGGCATAACAAGAAATTCATAATGGCCATATCTAGTTCTGAATGCAGTTTTTGAGACATCTTCAGCTTTGACTCTCAGTTGGTGATAACCTGATCTGAGGTCGATCTTGGAGAATATGGATGCTCCCTTCAACTGATCAAGTAGATCGTCGATCCTGGGTAAAGGATATTTATTCTTTATAGTCACTTTATTCAACTGGCGATAGTCAATGCATAGTCTCAGGCTCCCATCTTTCTTCTTCACAAAGAGTACGGGCGATCCCCAAGGAGATACACTGGGTCTGATAAAACCCTTTTCTAACAATTCTTCGATCTGCTTCTTCAATTCTGCTAGTTCCGATGGAGACATTCGGTAAGGAGCTTTAGATATAGGTTCTGTTCCAGGTACGAGATCAATAGAAAATTCTACTTCTCTCTCTGGGGGTAAACCTGTCATTTCTTTCGGAAATACTTCCGGAAATTCTTTCACCACTTCAATGTTCTCTATCCCTTCCTCCACTTCTGCTTGAATGGAGAAAAACACCATGTACGCAAGACAACCATGATGAACAGGCTTTTCATCTTGTACTATAGACAACAATTGTGGTCTACTATGACTCATAGAGTCATCCGCAAGAGAGATAGTCTTCCTCTTGCAGTCAAGGATGATGTCATTAGCTGACAACCAATCCATTCCTATTATTACATCGATACCCTTCGTGGGTAAACAAACAAGGTCTATATTTGAGATCCTATTATCAATCTCAATCGTACAATTTAAGCAAGCCCTAGAAGTTTTTACTGAAGCTCCCGCCGGTGTAGAAATAATCATATAATAAGGCAATTCACTCACTCTTAAATTCAATCGAGGCACACAGTCGTATGATATAAAAGAGTGTGTGGCACCAGAATCAAATAAGGCTTCTACTTCAAGACCTTGGAGTTTGAGGATACCTTTAATCAGATTTGGTGAAGCACTTGCCTCCTGATGTGATAGTGCAAACACTTTCCCTGGCACTGCAGTTCTAGCATCCTTGGCTCCTCGAGGCTCCTCCTCACAAAATCTGGAAATGTGTCCTGGCTTTCCACAGTTGAAACACGTCACACATGGTCCTTGGTGTATTCTTCCACACTTGGCACACATCTGATTGTTGGCGGTGCTTGCAACAGGAGCTGTGGATCCCCTATATGAACTCTGACCTCCACTGAAGTGACTCCTTTGAGGTCCTTTGAATTGACTCCTCGGTGGTCTGCTGAAATGACTTCTTTGGGGTCCAGTAAAATAACTCCTCGATGGTCCACCAAAGTGATTTCTGGATGGTTGGCTAAACCGCGTATTCACATTACTGAAGTTGTGACTCTGCTTCTTAGTAACTCCTCCCGTTGGTCTCATGAGGTGTGTAGATCTGGCCTGAAAACCCTTCATCTTCTCAGCTTCCTCTTCTCGTTTGTTCCTTGCTATCGTGCGCAGTTTGTCACATATTTCTTCAAAATCCCTTGTTTCATCAAGGAACGGTGATAGAGCTGTTTTTAGGTCTGGTCTAGCTTTTTCAACCAATCGAGCACTTAACCATTTAGAGTTGTTCTGTGAATATCCGCAGAATTTAGACAACTCTAAAAAGCGAGTAATAAATTCGTCTTCATGTAATTCCCCTTGCCTGAATGTGAGGAATTCAGTTTCTTTCTCTATTCTGATTGAAGGGGAAAAGTAATAATTTTCGAACTTTTCCTTAAACTCTTCCCACGTCATCTCAGCATTTCCTTTTGTTTTGGTGCTTTCCCACCATTCTTCAGCTGCTTTCTGCAACAATTGTTCAGCGACCATCACCTTTTGTTGTGAGCTAATCTCGATAACTCTGAAAATCTTTTCTACACGCTTCAGCCACTCCAGTGCTGCAATCGGATCTAGCTTCCCCTCGAACATCGGTGGAGTAAACTTCCGAAATTTTTCCCAAACCTCAGTAATAGGTAAGGGATGATACTGAGAATGAGAACCGCTACTACCTCCATCTTCAGTGCGAGAATGACTTCCTCCCCTTGATTGATGGTCAGAAGGTGTGACTTCCAGAGCCTTCTCCTTTCCTTCCTTACCACCTTGGCCTCTTCCTTTTGCTAGTTCATCCTCGTGTCTATTCACTTTCTCTCTCATCTCCAAGATGACGTCTCGTAACTCTGCCAAAAGGGCATTGTTATCCTGAGGATAGGGACCATCTTGATGCGGAGGGAGACCTCTTTGGGATGGAGCAGGGGTTGAATTAGTTCTTCGAGTTCTTGCCATTATCTCCTCCTATGATTAATACTATAAGGACACTAAACAAATAAAAATAGCTAAATAAATTCTAAATCTAACAAAGGGAAGTGATCATGTTATGATATTTAATTTGCCACGAACTTTTAAAAAAAATTTTTTTTAAAGAAATCACTTTAGAAAATAAACAAAGTTGCCATGGAACCTTTGGCTCTGATACCAAAAATGTAACACCTCATTTTCATCACCCAAAAACTTGGTCAAAATATTGAAAATACCATCAAAAGAGTTCAACAATATCCAAATCCTTTTAAAATGTTACCATTTCGAATAAAACCCGTAATACATAATCAGAATAAATTCCAGAAAATATTTCAGAGTTTAATACAAAACGGAAGTCTTAGGTTCATGGCAAATAAAATAACATATCATAATTTATTGGAGATTAAAAGAGCTTCCAGAGCTCACTCCATAGGTGCCTTCCCTTGCTCTCTACTAGAATAATCACCTGAAAAATGTTAATATGGGATGAGATTCCACGTCTCAGTAACTACTGAATATTTCTACCTTACACGAGCAAATTACATATGACAAAAATAAAAGGTAATATAATGTGAATTTAATATACTCAGATATTTTTAGATATACCGTTGTTCACATCAAATGCCTTTACAAAATACTCATCATTCTTTATTGAATAATTCAGAAATGCACTATGCAGTATGCAGCCTCCCTTATATCCCCTTCCAACCGTATACCGCTGACTGGAACCATAGGCTAACATGTAGTCCAATAGAAACTCATTCATTTGACTGGATGGTTTCAAGCTCACCAAAACTTAAGATACACCCGGCCAAAGGTATAGAGCTTAAATCTGGACTATGGCTCCCCTCCTTTAAAATAACAACTAAGGAGGTGTCACATGTCCCACATCTCCAATGAAATCCCGGCCAGAGGAAAACATGGAAGATGAGGCCCTGAAAAGTACCATCCACTGTGCACCGAGTGGTGGCATAAACAATTCTTATCATTCAATTCCCTCCTTACTCCACCCATCACATTACAACCGCCATGATGAATGTATTTACTAAAAAAATAATGCATTATTATACCATAAAGTTTTATACATCAATATGCGTATTTATGAATAGTAAATACTATGCGTATCTGTGAATAGTAAAATACGGTATATACATGAATAGTAAAATGAATAGTACATACGGTATGTATACGTGAATAGTAAAAATGAATAGTAAATACGGTGTGAATAGTAACATGAATAGTAAATACGGTATACGTCAATAGTAACATGAATAGTAAATGTGAATAGTAAATACGGTATACGTGAATAGTAAAATGAATAGTAAATACAGTATACGTGAATAGTAAAATGAATAGTAAATACGGTATATGTGAATAGTAAAATGAATAGTAAATACGGTATATGTGAATAGTAACGTACGTATAAATAGTACCTCTACAGATTTGTAAGTCAAAGTTCCCACACCAGATCTTAAAACCATAAATATTTTCTAAATATTCTTGCCAAAATAGTAAACAAACAAATTTATAATCATACATAATTCACAAGTATAAGGAAGAATATTCAGAGTTACCTGTTACTTGCTAATACCCGAATCACCAACCAGCTATTATAACTCTCAAGCAAATATCTCTCTACTCTCTCTCTCTCTCTACCTCTCTCTAAGGCTCTTAGAAGTTGTGAAGAATGAAATGAAATGGAAGGTCTATTTATAGTTGGAAAATGGGTCTTTAAGTGTAATTTTCGTCTCTGGGTCGTTTTACGTAATTTTCCCAAAATTATAAGAACAAACTTTCCCGTGACTCTTCCCGTGGCTGGTTGTGGAAATAATTTTTCGTGGGTCCCACATGAATAGTAAATAATAATATAATATTATTATTCAAATAGTAAATTACTATTACGTGGGTCCCGCTGACAAAATTTTCAAACTTCACGAGAGTTTTGTGTCGGGAGAGAATTATTTTGGTTGTGGGTCCCGCATGAATAGTAAATACGTATTTAGGAATAGTAAATACCGTATTTTTAAATAGTAAATACGTATTTGTGAATAGTGAACACTATTCATATTTCACAAATTTCAAGTATTAAATACGTATTTGCGAATAACATATATATATATATTTTTTTTTAAAATACGTATTTGTAAATAGTAAAAACGTATACGTGAATAGTAAATACTATTCACGGGGCCCACAAAATACTGATTTCAAATTTATCACTTTCCAAAAATAGAGCCTACTAGTCTTCCCAAAATAGGTTTATGTTCAAGATATTAGATTCAAAATTCAGGATGTTACAGTTTTCTTTTACAGGGATCAATGGCTTGTTGAAGAAGGAAGAGAGGCAAATGATCTTGACAAATCTTTATCTTTTTCATGCATTTGAATTTGAGATTTGATTAAGATCTGCTCTATCTTTCTATCTTTGATTTGAATTTTGATGAGCTCATGTCGTCTTCTTCACATTTGAATGGAGGAACTCGAATTTTCGATAGACTTTTCAATGAATAAAGATAAATCTTTATCTTAAATCCTTGAATCTCTATTTTTTTTGCTCAATTTAGATTTAATATATTTGATGAGAAGAATTAAAATTAATTCTCAAGGGATAAAATGATATAATATTTTGAATTAAATCCCCTTCTAAAATATATTTGATTCTATACTCTTAGGTGGTGCCATATGGTTGCTTGTAGGAAAAGAAACCATGTAAAATGACCCTCATGCCCTTTTTGCCCTTCAGGGGTCATGGAAGATATGCATTTGGGCTTAAGTGGTGGTTATAGGGCCCATTTAAAGAGCATAAGTTATAAGTTAACATATATAGACCCTAACTATGATGTAATTCGGCCCAAAAGCGGTCTTACGGCATTGTTTCTATGAACCTTCAACCGATGTGATTTTTCACCTTTTCTATAGTTCTTCATCCTCTTTTTGGGCTTGATTGTCTTTTTAACTTTAATTATTTGATTTCCTTGCAATAACCACAACTAAAAATATCTTCGTGCAAATCATTTTAGTTTAGAAAAATAAAATATGACAATTATTCCCTTTTTAGCATTTATTTTATGCAATACCTTCTAATCCAAAATAATCATAATACATATATTTAAGCAAACCAACACTTATAAAATCCCATACATAGATATAAAAATATATAATAAAAGAGGACCTTGTAACTTTCATGATGGGATCTCACAACAACTTTATCCCTGATTTGGTGTTGCTAATTCAATGTGGTCAACACCATCTTTACAACAAATATAAGAAGTTGAAGATAATAAATCTTATTTTATTATGAATTACATATTTACCTATCACTGCAATGTACATTTTGCACATGTTTAGCCATTCTTTTTTGCTTATTAAATTTTAATTATTTTATTCTTAATTATTTTTCTCCAATTTTATAAAATAACTTATAATAAAATATAGTAAAAAGAGATGAGTTTTCTCTATATTAATGGCATCGTCGTTGCTTATGCAATTTTTTTAAAAACATGAATGAAACTATGGATAGAGATATCAAATATAGTTGAAGTATTGTTGAGAGACAATGAAATGTTGAGAGAGAATGAAAGGGATATGGAAGACCAATAGGTAAGACCTACTCTGTAGTGTTGGTCATCTTTGATATGTGGGACCCACAATTTTTTGGGGCCTATCCCTCTTTCATAGTGTGTGCATCCCACCCTACCCTTTAATATTTCAATAGATTTCACTTATAGAATTGCTTTCTTTTCACATTGAGATTTTCAAAAGTCCTTCATCTCATCAAGCAATCAGCAATATACATATATTTCATATTATAATCCAATATTCGGCTCGCGGCAGCCTCTCCTAAGTAGTCATTAATCTTTATCTATTTTCATCTTTCTTGATTATCTTCTGTGATAGGATCTCACAACTAATTACCCCTTACTATGGTTTTGCTTCAAAGTGGTTAACACACCTTTTAAAAGTTAAAGATAATAAATCTTGTTTTGTTATGACATGCAACTCTTAAATTTGTAAATATTATGATAGTTAAATATACAAATTTTCATATCACATACATTATACATAATGCATAACTCATGCTTAGCCATTCTTCTTTTGAAAAATTGAATTTTTTATTCTTAAAGCTTTTCTCCAATTTTCTTCTTAATTATTTTTCTCTTTTTAAATAAAAAATTAGGATAAAATTAAGCTTATATTAAAAAGAGATACATTTTCTCCATATTAATGGCATTTACATTATTAATGCAATTAATTTTTAACATAAATAAAATTATGGATACAGATCCTTAAAGAAAGTTCAATGAACAATGTGTGATACATAGAACCAGAAGGATAGGTATGACCTAGCTTGTCGTATTGGCCACTCATCTCTTGTGGGTCCCACATTAACTATTCCAGCCCCATCTCTACTACGTGGGCGGGCCCCACATTTTCCGTTTTGATACCACTTTTATTGTGTACATCCCCCCTAAGTGCATTTAGCATTTCAAGGGATCTTTAGTATTTCAAGGGATTTCACTGATAAAAACTGCTTTATAGAACATTGATATTCTTAAATGATATTAATCTCCTTTACTCAGTAGTCTATATCTACCAACTATTCGCAACATTCTTCTTCATCTTCCTCTACAATGGAATCTCACAAGTGTTCTATCCCCAGTCATGGTGTTAATCTAGTGAGAAATATTAGTGGAAGTGAGTTCCGTGAAAGTTATCAGAGGGAAGTTGAGCCTGGAAGATTGTGTCTCCTACCTCAAATGGATCCTATCCCATCAGTCACAATACCACCAACTTTCCCACCAGGTATTATTATTAATAAGAGGAATAAAACATCTCTACGCTCACACACACAAAAAAATTGATGATATTATTTAAGAATTTTATCTTCTATTACAGGTATTGTTCTGGGACAGCATCTATCCTCAACAACAGAGTTGAGAAATCGCCTTTTTGGCACTGACAATATTAGTAGTGTTAACTCAAGAAAAAGGGTTAATGCTACCAGTATAAATTCTCAAGATGTTGGAGTGACAAAAGGCATTGATAATGGTAAGAAATTTGATGGGCGTATACACAGCCTTATTAGGCAAAAATATGGTCCCTACACTTGCCCTAAGTGTAGCAAAATATTTCCAACATCCCAACACTTTGCAGCTCATGTCCAATCCCATTATAGGACTGAAACAGAAGATGAAAGGAAAAAGCGTCTCCAGGCAAAAATAAGTAAGAAAAGCAAAAACCTTCGTCTTCATGTGTCAGGGGAAGGGATAACGATTGCCTCTGATCCTTCAAAGGAAAAGGCAAAAAATGATGATGTTCAACAAAGAACTACTGATGTATCCGTTAAGGTTGAAGTACCAGGCCATTTTCCAAATGTTCCTCCAGGTTTTGAAGGTCATGACTATGGCTCATCTTCATATGGTGTGAAAATCATTGGTCCAGCTGTTCCTCCAGGATTTGAAAACTATCACCTAGGTTCATCTTTTGGGGTGATCAAAATCAAAGATGAACCTGGCCAAATTTAAAGCATTAAAAAAAAAAATCTTTAGTTTCGTTATGTGAGTCTGTTATGATATTTAAGCTCTTCCTTTTACCTGGTATTATGATTAAATCCTTAAGCTGTCTTTGTTTCATGTCATAAATTTCTCTGTATGAACTCATTTAGTCTAAGTATCTTAAATAATGTTAAACTTTGTAGCTGCTTTCTGTGTGAGTAGTTGTAGCTGCACTAGCAATATCAATATTGAAGAAATTGACTCTTCTAATTGAGAATAAAAGAGTGGATGTTACTAGAAAGTGTGTTTTGAAGATCTTATCTATAGTTTATAATAATGGGTAAAATTTTTTATAAGTTTAAATATCCTTCAAGTCATGAATGAAATGTATAATACTTTCCCTTCTGATTCTCATTGGGACATAAACAAATATTTCCCTGTTTTGTAATACACTTAATGATAGCAATTTCTAAATGGGTTAAGGTGTAAATTGGCCAATGACCTATTACCCGAGGAGTATCTGGCACAAACAGTAATTCAAGGTACATTAATTATCAATCAACAATTAAAAAGAGAAAATAAGTACCAAATAACAATTTAAAAAACAACAACTATCATGATTACGTTAAAATATGAGGCACTGGCGGAGGACGGTGACAAAAATGCTGGAGAAAAGAGCGGTTATGCTTTTTTGTTGGATATGGCAAACACCAACAGCGATAGAACCCATCCGAGCAAGCGTTGTGGCAGTAGCAGCTGTTGCCTGTCGCATTGGAGGGACGAAACTAGGGTGCAAGGCGGTGTCGGTCGGAAGCTCTGGATTGCTGGATTTGGTTTCGGTGCGTGATTCTCACCTTGAAGTTGCGTACGGACCTTGATGAATTCAAGAGGGTGAGTGGAATACCCAACAACAATAGAAGCTTTGGAGGCACCGATGTCGCCGACACTGTGATAGTCAATGGAAGACGAAAACAAAAAGCTAATGATGGGGTAGTTTAATGGCATTGTGTTTTTTTTTTCACTTTTTAATTGTTGATTGATAATTAAGGTACCCTCAATTAATGTTTGTGCCAGATGCTCCTCGGGTAATAGTTCGTTGGCCAATCTATACCTTAACCCTTTCTAAATTTATTGATGGGTTAATACAATGTTTAGTTGTTAGAGTCAGTGGCGGACCCACACTAGTGCCCATGTGGGCAAGTGTAGGCACAAAAATTTTATAAAATATATATAATTTCAAAGGACTTGATGACAATATGTGTAGATGGCATAGTTGGTTAATGCTCTTCAGCCTTGTTCCTCAGATCGCAGGTTTGATCCTTCCCCATTCCTTTTATCCCTTTTTCTTTTTTCCCCAATTTCATCGTTCTCTTCACACATTTTCTTCATTCTCTCACTCTCCCCTCTCGTCTCCCAACTCTCCAAATCCTTGCCTCCATCGTCACCTCTCACCGTCTTCTCACTCTCCCTTCTCGTCTCCCAACTCTCCAAATCCCTGCGTCCACCGTCACCTCTCGGCTCTCACTGTGCTTCCAGATCCACCGCCTCTTCCTCTCTCTGCCTTCTCCGTTCTAGGTCCAGCGGCTATGACGACGAGGCTAGCCAGCGGGCTGTGGTGGTGAATAACGCCTTCGGAAGAAGGTCGGATGTCTCTCGGCTTTCTGTCCGCTACTCTGTTTCTGTGTACTCGACTAAACGAAGGTCGAATTTATCGGGTCTCTCCTCACGTGTACAGTGCCACCGGAGGAACAGAATCTGATTCTTGGTCCCTATTTACTGCCTTCATATCTCTAACCCACCCGAGCTTCTGGTCTGTTTGTGTTTTTCTTCTCTGAGGTAAAGCTCATGCCTTTCTCTATTTTGGGTTGGGTTTGGTTGGATTAGAGTCAAGATTGATGGTAGTAGTTGTATGAAGCATATGTGGTTTTGATTAGGTGTTGAAGCTTGATGAGCTTAGGCTTGAACTTATATGGTTGCATTGAGGATTAGCATATTACATTGCTTGCTTTGAACTTTAAATAGGAATTTGGGAATTTGATGAATTATGCTCCTTTAGGAATGTCCTATTGATTGGGAAATTCTGCTTTTTCATGTTCTAAAATTGTTAGAAATTATGATTGAATAGGGGCAGCTTTGAGATTAGCTAGCTTATAGGTTGCAGCATGTCTCTAACCTGTAACCATTGTGGAAGTTTGAGTAGATAAGGTTGCTTTTGGACTGTGTCTTTGAACAAAATGCTCTGAATTGTTATGCAGCATATTGGCATCTAGGCTTGAATTTGAATGGTGATTTGAGGAGTAATATGTTGTCATACTGATAATTGCTGGTGAAAATGGGTTCTGTGATTGTTGGTGCATTTTGATACATTTTCCATAATGTTCGTAGCATGAATGGTTAATTAAGCACTTTCACTTGCTCATAAAAAAACTATGGTCTGGAAATTTTCGTTAGTGATTTCAAATGGAAAGAGTTCAACTCAATTTTTGGTTAATTAAGCACTTTCACTTGTGGTTAAGTTGCTTTGGAACTGGAAATCATAGCTTCAGTTGCTTAGTGTCCTTGTATGAAAAAAGATACAATGTTATAGGTTTCGATAGAGGAAGCATTGAGATGAGCCAACTTATAGGTTGTGACATGTTCCCTAGTCACTTATTTTTTAATGCATTTAAAACTTTCCTTTAAAAAAAAAAATTAGGGGATGCTGCCCTCGAACCCCCAAATCCCCCCACTAATTGTGCACCCACAAACTTAAAATCCTGGGTCCGCCACTGGTTAGAGTTGACATTTATTTTGGTTTTGGCCTCTCAAGTTTACTTAATCCAAAGCTGTTTGTCCCTTTAGTTTGGAAACACTTAGAATTAACATCCTGTTAAGTTTGGCTATGTGTCATAACACTGCTTAAATTGATTGTGTATCCTACTGACCGGATCTTTTGCTGACTAGGATATGTTTTTTTTAATCAAGAAACAGCCAAAAAGTGAGTCAACTCTGCAAACAACTTAGATTGACAAGAGACTTGTTTCGTTGGCCCCATTCACATAGCTTCGATGGTGGCTATTAACACTAGATCCAACCAAAACAAAAAATATTACCATAAAAAGAAGAAGAACCAATATCTATAAAAATCGGGAAGGTGAAGAAGAAGATGAAACAAAAATCCGAAAGAGAAAAAGAATAGCAAATATCGAGAAACCCAAATGTGAACCTTGCCAATGATTTGAAGAAACTTTGGAAGAAATAGTTGACGGGAAAGAAAAATCATGAGAACTTGAAACAAAAATAAAAGCAGAGGAGGATGAAGCGCTGCTTGTTGTTTAATCCAGATCATCTCTACAGAAAGGAGAAGATGAGATGAATAGGGATCGCTAGTAACCATGGAAGATGAGCAATGAAAATTGTGATGGGTATCAAAGTGACAGGATTCAAATATTTATCAGAGAGCTAGATCTCGAGAAATGGAGGTTGAAGAAGAAAGCTTTGCCGTAGCCACTAGTGGAGTGAGGAAATTCGCCACCACTTCATAGGTGGAAGGTTGTCTTCCATAGTTAAAGCTAATCAAAGAGACGGTAGTAGCAAGTGTGTTAGATGTTTTCCAACCACAACTACTACTTTGGCAACAACCACTACTCCAGTGACGGCCACTACAAGTGGGTACTCTTGACATACCCTTTCTTCCTTTCTCTTTTTCTTTTTTCTTGACTTCACATGTGTGTTTTGCCTTGTTTGGCACGTGTGGGCGTGACTTAAGCTGAAAGCTTCTTTTTTTTTTTCCGAATAAAATGTCCAAATCAAATACCCTAGTTAGCATGCCACATAGGCAACTTAGATGTCACTAATGACATGTATGCAAAGTTAATGCCAGTATGGTTTTAGACAAAGTTAAGAGGGATCCAAACTTCTAGTTTGACACTTCAGGGACCAAAACTAAAATGAGAATAAATATAGAGATCAAACATTATATTTAACCCTTTTTAATTGAATATAGATTTTTCATTTTACATTTTTGGTGATGAAGATCGATGCAACAAATTCAAGAAAGTCAAAGAATTATGAAAGGAAAAAAATTGAATGATAGATTAATTGATTGTAGGATACCATAAATCAGAGGGCTGAACTGTACAATAACAACAAACCCAAGGAGAAAACAATGAACCTGAGTGAACAATTAACTCTAATTAATGAAACAACGAATCTAGCAGATAAATAATGAGAAAACTGAGGTGAGTGAAACTGAAAGCCTGGTTTGACACGAGAGACCAACTTAGTCTCTTATGATCCTTTTTTTTTTTTCTCTCTTTTTTCTTTTTCTTTATCAGGTTGCTTTTCTACCGATTTAGACCAAACCGGGTTGTATTGCATTGGATCGGTTTGACTGGTTTCTAGTCATCTTGAACAGCCACATTAATGGCCTATTTGGTTCACGTAATCAAAGGAAATGTAATGGAATGTAGTGCACTCGAATGGAAAATGTAATGATGATTGTATGAATTTGTTTGGTTTGTAGGAAAGATGATGTATATGCATAAAATCATTTGGTTGGATTACATCGAACCTAAGAGTAATATAGCAAGAGATGAAATTGCCCCGGTCTACACTATATGTATAATGTACTTGTTGGGTTCATGACAATTGTTTTTCATTTTATGCAATGTACATGTTGGATTCATAGTAATTTTTTAAATATTTAATGATAGAAATATTATGTAATGTACCTGTTGGATTCAAGGTAATTTTTTAATATTATTTAATGGAATATTTTAATATTTTTTAACAGTGGAATTTTTTTTTTTGACATTTAATGGCAGTAATTATATACTCGTCTGGTCCCTATTATAAGATATTCTTGGAGAGTTACATTGATTTTGGTCCTAAATATAAGCCATAGTTTTTATATTTGCCATTTTTTTCCCAATTCACCCCTCTTGATGCTCCCTCGACCATAATCAAGGAGGAGAGGGTATGAGGAAATTAAGAAACATCAGGGTGTTTTAAAAAATACATATCATATTAACTAACTCAACTAACTTCCTTAATCTAATCAAATTAAGTAAAGATGTTTTATATTAAAAACCAGAAGAGTAGCATTAAACCGTGTTTATGGGTGGGTACTTTGGTCAATTTAAAATATTATAATGGCAATGGTCTGTATCCACATTCATCAGTTCTAATATAGTGTAATTCTGATTTTATCAAATAATGTTATTAGGATTATAGAATGTAATCCTCTTTACATTACATAAACTGAACAAAATGTCATAATCAATCTGTTGCATCAGGATTATATATAATTCTCTCCTATAAAATCAAACCAAATGGGTTATAAGTAATCACCATTTGTATACAGTTAGGATTTTAATTGACACATGAATATTGTAATACTTTCAACAGATAGGTTATATGTGTATCCAATCTAATCTTGGGATTTATAAACAATAGATAAGTGTTCAATTCCAAAGAATATGGGTGGTAAGAAATTTTGTATGAGAATTTATTTCATCAAGAAAGGAAAGAACCAGAATCATTATAGATTTAATAGTGTTCAACATTTCAATTACATTAACCTTATTATTTAAGGCATTTATATTTGAAGGAAATTGAACATTCCTTTGATTCCGATGGAGTAATTAATCGTGTTACAATATTTTACGCTGCAAGATACACTAAAACTGGAAGAGAAAAAGTTTTGGAAGCAACAAAGATATTCTTATGAGTTCCTATCCTTCTCTTTGTAAACTATTGTCTCCGACGTTCTCATATGCTCTCTCTAGTCTTTAATGTAAAACTTGTTTACCTAACTTGATCAGATTAAGGAGTTTAGTTTAGTAAGTTAATGTGTGTGTGTCTGCTCGTGTGTTTGTGTGTGTGTGTGACATGTTTTTTTTTAAAAAAAAAACTCTAATTATCTTCTTTAATTCCTTCAATCTCTCTATTACTTGATTACTATTGAAGGATAATCAATAAAAGTAAATTATAAAAATATTGAAAAATAAGATAAATATATCTTACGTTTAGGACTAATATTAACTCCTTAATTAATTAAGTCCTACATTAAGGACCAGAGGTAGTAAGTTTTAAACAAAAGGAATATCTTGCATCATACTTATTTATGTAGTAAGCCTTAATGTCATGTATGCAAAGTTAACGCCATTATTATGGCCCGAAATCCATTTCAACCTATAGGGATTAATAGTTTTACACGATGTAAAGAGAAACTAAAACTTATGGTTTAAAATTTCAAAAACTAAAGTCAAAATAAGACAAACAATAGAGACCAAAACATTATATTAATCCATTTTTAATTGAATACATATTGTGCATTGTACTTTTTTGGGATAAAAATCAATGCAACAAATTCAAGAAAGTCAAGGAATTATGAAAGGAAAAAAATTGAACGATAAATTATATTAATTGATTGTAGGATACCAAAAATCAGAGAGGTGAACTGTACAATAACAAACAAACCCAATGGATCTGAGTGATCAATTAACTCTAATGAATGAAATAATGAACCTAGCAGATGAATGACGAAGGAAGTGAGGTGAGTGAAACTCAAAGCACTATTTGTACTAAGAGATCAACCTGGCATGATCTGATATTTTTTGATCGTGTTGTTTTTTCCCGGTTTATACTAAACCGGGTTGTATTGGATTGGATTGGGCTGACTGCTTTCTACTTCCTAGACTTCTTGAACAGCCCTACATTAAGCAAATACCCTTTATATACAGTAAGGATTTTTATTGAAACATGAATATTGTAATACTTTCAACTGATTGGTAATATCTATATATATAGTGTATATTTATACCCAGTCAAATCTTGTGATATAATTTTGAAAATATTCCATTAATTCTATTAAGTGGCCTACATTAATTCTGGTTTTGTAACCTACCAATCAATTCAGTAACAGCACATTCAATACACAATAATTGCCAATTATTACACATTAATGGCATTCATCTCTGTGATGGCCAGAGGTTGGAATTCAGACTGTATAAGGTTTTGGTCCCCTGAGTCTGCTCTTACGTTAAGAAGACACACCATCTGCAGAGTGAGAGAGAAGACTTAGAAGAGCCAAAACCCAAAGTTCATCTCTTCTTCATCTGGAAACAAATCAATGGCTAGAGGTATCCACGATCTCTATTTTATTTTTCCGCATTGATCTAAATGTTAATTTAGGTTTGAACATGTTTAGATCGCTTTATTTCCAACATTTGGTATTAGAGCAGGATATTCCTTTGCCTTGATTTATGTCTGATGAAATTTTATTTTCTTCATGTGGCTTTTCTTTTATGGATTTCATTTGAATATATGAATGCTTATTTCATCAGGAGGGAGGCGATCAATTTTGTTTTTTCAATGATTGCCGACACTGTTTTCATGTCTCTCTTTCATATTTGTTAGAGCTTCGAATCCTTATTTCGAGATAGATATTATATATATGAATATGTTTTCAATTAGGATTTTCTAGAAACATTTTTCTGGGCTTTGTTCTCTGGAATAGATATATGTATCTTTATTCATTCTTTGATCTGAGATTTTTTTCATTTCAAACTAGGTGTTCTTAATCTCAATGTGGGTTTTAGTCTGAATATTTGGTTACTGCAATTTATTTTAACTGTTATAATAAATTGCTAATCATGTTGCTTTCAGATGTGGCTGGAGATTTGTTTTCTTCTCTATGCTTTTGCAGCAATTCGGACATGATTGTTTAAATTTTTCATTTAATCCAGTTTGTTAATCAATCATGAGTTCGAAAAGAAATATTCTCGATGGTTTTTGAAATCACATTTTTTCGATTTGGTTTATGGCAATGAAATCTAAATTTTTCATTGAGTAATATTCATGTTGTTGTTTCAATCTATATTCATTTTACTGCGTTCTGGGTCACGACTAGAACCGGGTTGAAATCCGGGTATTAGGGCTCCGTTTTGTGGGGAAGATGACCTAACTAACTATATATATATATATATATATATATATAAATTAAAATAAAAATTAAAACAGAGAATGGTCTCAAGCATATTCGAAACCAAATTCCTTTGGTCCAGAATCTTAATTGAGCTTTCTGGACCATCCAGCCAAAATGACATTTGTGTTATTTTGAAATATTTACATTTACATATCATGATATTTTGGATTTAAATATAAGTCTGAAATTTTATTTAAGATTGGGATTTCATGTGATTATGAATTACATATTCTGTTATCTGCATGAATTAATTATTATTTATACATGCAATGTTGTGTTGAATAATATGCAAAACATGAATATCCAATTTTGTTTTAATATTGCTTATAGTTTCTTGCAATATTAAATATTAATGTTGAGTGATCTATATGTTTTAATTAATTAGAGAGTAGCCACAACATCTTTAATTAGTTGAAATTATATATTGAGTTGTATGATCACATAGTAACATTAGTTGTAATAGATCATATGTAATATAATAAAATTTTATCCCACAAGAATATTTTATTATATGTTTTGTATGTTTAATTAGGATAGAATATCAAATTATATTCTTAACTTACCTACAGAAATTAAGAATAGGGAAATAATTTGGTAGTTTTATCACACAGTTATGTATAAATCTAATTGAATTAGAACTTTAGCCCACAGGCAAGTTGTATGTCAGTAGATTTATGACCTTTAGCATGATTTATATTGGTAAAACATGATGTGGTTTAGTAGTCTCAATTTTGGATTTTTTAAGCATGTATTTTTTTTTAAAAAAAATATATTATGCAGTTAAACAACCTGCGAATTTCTCTGATATGAAAAATGATATTCCCTATCTGAGGGGTGATAACTTTAAGATATGGAGAGAAAGAGTCCTTCTCCAATTGGGGTGGATGGACATTGATTATGCTATAAGGAAAGACGAACCACCTTCTATTACTGCAACCAGCACTCCAGATCAGGTTGATCTTTATGAACAGTGGGAGCGATCTAATCGCCTTTCAGTTATGTTCATAAAGACTTCAATCTCTACTGGCATTCGTGGTTCTGTCAAACAGCATGACAAAATTAGGCCACTTCTGAAGGCGATCGATGATCAATTTCAGATTTCAGATAAGGCACTAGCCAACACCCTAATTATGAAGTTTTCATTCCTAAGACTTACTACAGTGAAAGGTGTGCGTGAGCACATCATGCAAATGAGGGACATTACTGTTGGAAATTATGCCCTAGGGGTAAGTCATTGTTCTCCATTAAGTTATCATTTCATACGCATGTTTATGGTGATAACTATATCCATGGATATATCTTATAGATTATCCTAAATGTCCCTGGTCGGTCATCTACGTGGGAACGAAGATGAGTTAAGACCAGTATGACTTTGATGAGGTATGGAGATACGAATCAAAGTCATGGGAACTTGTAAGAGTACAAGGTGCTGGACCGACCCACTATGAGAAAGCTGCATGGATTAAGTCATAAGCTTATCTCATGTATAACCGCGTCACAATGCCCTATGACCTGAGATTATCATGGATTGCTACATGATCAGTCACTGGTCTTTGACCTAGTCAAAAGTCACCTTTGACCGGGTGATGATAAAGGCTGGGATCGGGATCAGTGGTTTTCATGCGGAGGAATGTGAATGGTCAAGATGGAATTTGTCCCTCACATTTGTAGATAGATAATACTGGGCCCCTCGATGAGTGAGTCTAAGAAATGTATGGCCATACTGTGATGGAAAAGAGTTTCCATTTCACTTAGTAGACTGCTCGAGAATCGAGAAAGTAATGGTCAAGAAAAGGAAGTTGACGTTATCCATGCCTCATCCTTGACCGAATTATCGCGTGACAAAAGGAACGTGACATGGTTGTACGATAGGTAGTAACGTGTCATCGATCCCCATGTGAATTGGGTAGTCGCAATGTCTTGCTAGAGGCCACTTGCAACTTGTGGGCTGATACAGTCTTGACCCACTGCCAATCTCATATGGGCCTGTAGGGTCGCATACAAGAATAATCCAACACAGGTAAAAATGTCCAGATTCATTGAATCTCAGATTAATCTGAGATTAAATGAATACTGAATTTAATCTAGGATAAATATATATATATATATATATATATATATATATATATATATATATATGTATATATATATTAAATTCGAAAATAATATAATAATATTATTTAATGGAGATTATAATATTATTATATGATATTTGTTTTATATTTAATTTATCGGATAAATTAAATATCTAAAACAAATAGAGATATTATATCTCATTTGATTTTCGAATAAAGATATCATTATCTATTTAATTTAAATTGAGATATTGTATCTCAAATTTAATTAAATAGATAGATATCATTTCTCGGATTTAATTTATAGAGATAAATTAAATCAAAAGGCTTTTAATTTGAATTAAATAAATACATTAGATTAAATCTATTAGATAGATTTAATTAATATATTTTTTAATTAAAATTCGAAATTCAAAATTAATGGGGATTAATTTTGAATATAATACGCCGATGGGTTTAGAAAAACCTACGGGACTTTTAGTTGAGCGTATTAGAAAGCCGCGAGAAACCCTAGAGCGAAAAAAAGAGAGAGACGCACAGTCTGAGGCGCTAGCTGTTAGTTCTCTATGTTTATGATGTTTTGATGATAACAAATATAATGTAAATAAGTTAGTAGATTCAAGGTTAAATCATGTTAACTTGAACCTATATTGGTTAGAAAGTTTTGGCTTTGGTTGCCTCGAGTTTTAGCTCTGAACTTGTCAGATCATGTGTTGTTGGTTAAAAAGAAAAATGTTTTTTATCTGATGTGTAAGAGTCTATAAGTTTGAATTTCCGTGGATGTTTCAAGCTAGACGATGGAAATGTTTTTAAACAAACTTTTTAACTTCAATCAAATGTTTTTTTTTATGCCTTGAGTTACTTGTTGTTGAGTGTCTGGACCAATTTTTTTTAATTCTTGATATCAAGTTAATGACTCAAGTCATTAACTTTATATCAAGTTAACTTGCATTTTTCACAGGCATCGAGTTTAACTTTTGAAATATCAAATCATTGACTCAAGTTGGTAACTCAAGTTATTCACTTTTATTGACTCAAGTCAAGTGTTGATTTGCACAAGTTATCGGGTTTAACTTGATAAATATCAAGTTAGTGACTTCAAGTTAAGGTTTCTTTGGCCATGTGTTTTGAAAGTTATCGGGTTTAACTTGATAAATATCAAGTTAGTGACTCAAGTCACTAACTCAAGTCAAGTCACTTTTTAACTTCAAGTTAAGGTTTTTTGGCCATGTGTTTTGAAAGTCATCGGGTTTAACTTGATAAATATCAAGTTAGTGACTCAAGTCACTAACTCAAGTCAAGTCACCTTTTAACTTCAAGTTAAGGTTTCAACTTGATATATATCAAGTCACTAACTCAAAGTCAATCGTTTTTAACTCAAGTTGGGTCTTGGCCATTTGTTCGAAAAGCATTGACTTTAACTTTTGAAGATCAAGTTAATGACTCAAGTCATTAACTCAAGGTATGACTTTCCAACTTCAAGTCATAACTTTAAACCGGTACATTTCAAAGAGAAAGTCACCGACTCTTCCATATCAAGTGATCAACTCAAGGCATCAACTCAAGTCGATTGTTTCTCATCTCAAGTCATTGACTCAAGTTAAGTTTATTTTAACTTGAAGTTCACACTTTCTATTTTCAAAATCACCGTCTCCGTAAATTCAAAATCATTAGGAGTGATTTCATTATCTCATATATTGATTCATTACTATTCCTAAATGCTTTTAACATGTTTGCTGATGAGTTTCAGATAATTATGTCTTGGATTAACATCAGTTTATCATAAAGCAAGTTTACTGTCAAAGAGCATTAAATGCAATTTCCTAAACGAGTGTTAAACACGTAAGGCTTCTCTGATCGAAGAAAAGCCGCTCTAAAATTCCATCTGTGCATTTAATGTTATCTCACAACGGTAAAACAAAAGGAACGAAAAAGAATGACAACTCTGACAATTCCACTGAAGCATTCAGACGGCGAAATTCTTGACGAAAGCTCCTTCTTCCTAACGGACACATTCAAGAGTCTCAACGGCTATTTCACAAGATATACCAACGGTCATTAATTACAACAACTACAAATAGTCGAAGCATTCAATTCACCAACACCCGAAAACGCTGCGCAATCAATTGAGTTTTAAAAGCATTTACTGTTTCAACTGTTCCATTGAGTTTGTTCTTCAGTGTTCATTATTATCAGCTCGTGAGGAGTACTTAAACATTTATTTCTTTATCGATTGTGACTTAAGGTTGTGGAACCTTAAGAGTGGGTGGATAGATTACAACTTGTAAGGGGGAGCAGAGTCTGAGAGTGAAAGGGACCATCGTCCTTCGTTTACAGAGTCTGTAATCGTTCCAAAGAATAGTGAAATCCCAGGTGTTCTGGGGACTGGACGTAGGTCAAAGTTTTAGACCGAACCAGAATAAATTCTCTTGTGTTCATTTATCTTATTGGTTCCTATTTCGCTTACAATTTGAAAAGAAGTTTAAAACTTCTAATATCACCTATTGACCCCCCCTCTAGGTGATATTTCATCTTCACTAGCACGCTGCTGCGTCTGTGTTCGGAGATTGTTCGTGTGGATACCGGTAGAGGAAGCCGATTCTAAGAAGCCGTCTTCTGCTGATCGAGAAGGTAGCCCACCAGTTCAAAGAGAACGAGACGCGAACGAATTCACTACAGTTTCTTGATCGCCATGAGAAAATGTGCGCAAAGGGTTTGTGTAGATTCTTGAGCTACCAGTTCGCTAAAATCAAAGGAAAACCTCCGGCTCCAGATGATTCTGAGTTCTCTATAAGGTATCATTCGGGTTCCCTAACCTTGATTTAAACGCACCTGAGTGATCCTCGGGATGAGATTCGTAAAATATTTTAATCCTCTGCGTGTATGGATCCCAACAATGGTATTAGAGCCAACTCAACGTGCGTTTAAATTGGGTTTCTGTACATGCTATTATATGTGATATATATGCAAGAATCTGAATCTTTGTATGCAAGAATTTGAATCTTTGTATGCAAGAAACTGAATCTTTGTATCAAGAAATCGAATCTTGAATGCTTTAATTTGAAAATTCGCGTTAGTTTTTCAGACGGGTCTCTAGAATTATGTCGCGGCTGCTTCGTACAATTCTGAATTGTTCAGAGTGCACGATATTTGAAATCGTCCGTCACGTTTGTGCGCATCGAAGACGTTCTGAATTTTTGATCATGCTCGGACAACGCCCCTGGGGGTTTGAAATTAAGTTTTATGAAACTCTCTTTCTAAAAGAATATGATGTTTTCAAAAGCTCTGGGGGGCGCTCCTGCTAACCGGCTAGCGGGACCGCCGTAGGGACCGGCTGATTGTTTGTAGCGCGAGAATTGAAATTGTTTGTAGTGTGAGAATTTAAATCATGATATAAAGTAATATAAGATTAGAGAAGTTTATCATGAGTAATATTTTATTTCATAGATGTATGAATTAAAGTATGTTCATAACCTTTCAAAGTGTTGTTTGGGTATGGTGAACAAGATGGCTTTAGTGTTGTAAATTTTAAATATGGCCTGCGTGCCATGCCTCTCTCTAAATCTCTTCTCATCTCATTATTTAGAGAAGTCCTCTCATTGGCTTGAGGAGACTACAAGTTAGATGAGCCATGTTGTTCACGAGTTTTAATTATGTTTTGATAATGATCACTGCATGATTAATTTAGATTCTATATGAGATATACAATAATGATTGCATTCATATAGGTAGAATTAATAAAGATAATTAAAATCAGCAGGCTTTTATTTTAGATTAAAATAAATAGATCAGATTAGATCTGTTGGACAGATTTAATTAATGTTATTTTAATTTAAAATTTGAGTTCAAGATTAATTGAGATTAATTTTGAATATTTTAATACAGCCAATTAGGGTTTTAGAAATTCTATAAGATATAGATCTAGTCGTATTAAAATGAAGCTACAGCCGCAAAACTCAATAATTTAATTATAATTATATGAATTAACATATGTTATAATTAATTTAGAGTTTTAATTATGATTTGATTAGATCACTCATAATTAATTTAGAGTTTTAATTATGATTTGATTTGATCACTCATAATTAATTTAGAATTTTAATTATGATTTGATTATATCACTCATAATTAATTTAGAATTAAATTAATAGGATTAATTTGATTATATCTAATAATACCCTCTAAATAAAATCTTAAGTCACAATGCCATCAATAAATGAATACTTGTCAAAACCTCGATCGCCCATTTGTATGTTCCACCAAAGTGGATGCATCTAAGTAATCTTGGGGAGACAAGAGAGAGTAATGGTGATACTCTACATTCATTATTGTCTTGACTTAATTGAGATTATCAAAACGGTTTTGGATCTCAAGGCATTAGATGAGATTAAACATGCTAGGTCATATGATGATCGAATCCCATAAAGATCTAAGAGTTACATGTGATGTAATTGGCAAAGAGGTTGCCTACCTAAATAACTTGATTTTAAGCGTCCTGCCAAAGTGGACTTAAGATTAAGCCAAATATGGATCTTAGCCCACTAATTATAATGAGGGTTATTAATTCAGTGGGAGGTTACTGATTATACTTTGCATATCTTTTAAATTGTATAATCATGTAGAATAGTAACACCCCAACACCATCAATGCGATCAGTCCTTGAGAAGGACGAATTCGATGAGACAAACTTGCTTGACATGTTTGAGGACTTAAGTGTTGATCCTAAATACGAAAGAAAGGAGTATCTTATCTATCAACCCATTCCTGACGAGCTTGCAACTAATGATCCAAGAGCTCAGACTGATACTTACATGAAGCATCAGGATGACTCTATGGATACAAGATGCTTGAAGCCTGCCACTGTGTTTCTAGACCTCGATGGAGATCTAGAAAACATGGAGGTGTCTAAGATGATTTATCATCCTATGGAAATGTTCCAACAACAGGCAAGTCAAGAGAGGTATGAGACCGCAAAGGCCTTATTCTCTTGCAAGATGGCTAAAAGTGAATCAGTTAGTCTTCATTTTATTGAAAATGAAAGGCTACATTGATCACCTTGAAAGGCTTGGATTCCCTATATCCCAGGAGTTAGCTACAGATGTGATCTTGATCTCACTCCCAGAAAGTTATGATGACCTTGTCATGGATTACAACATGAGCAATATGGAGGAATCAATTTCTGAACTGCATGGGATGTTCAAAACTGCTGAGTAGAGCCTTGAGAAGAGGCCCAGTTCTGTTTTGTCTGTTCAGAATGGAAGGGGGATGAAACGGAAAGTCAAGAAGGCAAAACCTCTGAAGGATGGGGTCTGCTTCTTCTGCAATGAAATCAGCCATTGGAAGAGGAACTGCAAGCTCTATCAAGAAGATTTGGAAAAGGACAAGAAGGATAGCAGGCCTATCGCTTCAGGTATCTATGTCATAGACATTCGCTTTTCTACTTCCTCAAACATGGGTATTAGATACTACATGTGGTTCACGCATTTGTATAAATGTATAGGAACTCAAGGACAGTAGAAAATTGAATGGACATCTGTGACATAAAGGATCAAGTCAAAAGATTTGAGTCCTACCTTCCTATGGCATTGTCGTCTAGGCCATATAAATGAGAAGTGCATTTAGAAACTCCATTACAGATGGATTTCTGAAGTCATTTGATACTGAATCATTTGATACATGTTAGTCTTGTTTATTAGGTAAGATGACAAAGGCACCTTTTACTGGACACAGTGAGAGGGCCACCGATTTATTGGGCCTCATACATACAGATGTGTGTGGACCAATGAAGCTGCCAGAGGAAGCCATCACTACTACAAAAAGTGGCATTTGCGTCTGTAATAGGCGTCCTATTACCAAAAGAGGAAGTAAAAAAAAATGCGGTGGCATTTTTGTAATAATCTGGTGATTTTTGGAGTCTAATTATTGCAATAGAACGCCAAAAGTCCAGCCTTGAGCGCTTCCCGCGCACGCAGCGGCGTTTTTGGAGTCTAAATATCACAATTAGACTCCCTAAGATACCATCTTTGGAGTCTAAATATCAGAATTAGACTCCCTAAGATACATATTTGGAGTCTAAATAGCAGAATTAGACTCCCTAATTTTCACCAAAAACATATCTCCTTGATCGATCTATTTTCCTTGCCCGCGTTGATTTCATATTTCCTCTCAACCCTAGCTATTCCGCCATCCTCGCCCTCCACCGTTACGCCATCGCCGTCGTCGCCCTCCATCGTTATGCCGTCGCGGTCCTCGCCCTCCACCGTTACGCCGTCGCCGTCGTCGCCCTTCTTATAGCTCAGATTTGCAAATCTAGGGTTTTGGAATTTGCTGGTAGTTGATTGTTTCGGTAGTTCTTTGTAGTTCTTTGCTGTATGCGTTCTTCGCATTGAATATTGGAGCATGATATGCTGCAGCCTCTTAGTTATAACTCCTTGAAAAATGGTTTATTCTAAGGCTATAAATGATGGTAGGGATGCTTGTACAGAACATTATTCTTCCCCTGACAAGTCTTTCATAGGAGTCTAATTACTACGCTGAAGTGAGCACATTATTCATCCGAGTTTGAGCATCTGATTCTCCTCACTCATGTTTAAATCAGCATGGAAACTGCTATTCCCGAGAGAAAATTCGTATGTATTAGAAAATTTTGTTTATGTGGTATTAAAGCTTTGAAGGTGGACTTTTACTTGTCTCTAGTTGATTCCTTTTACTTCCTTGACCTCTTCCGTGACCTCTTCTATGGCTACGTTTTCACTTTTCACTTACAATAGAAAACCCAATTTCAGAATTAGTTCACTGTTAACATCTTCTTGTGGCACATCATGTATCGTTCAAGGAGGATTGAAGAAGCCACCCTCTGAGAAAGATATCTCAATTCCTTGTGTCTACCTAAATCTATAAGAGTCCTCTTAATTTCTTCAAACTTATTGTTTATGCTCTGTTCCAATTCCTCCCTAGACTTTTGAACCCTTCTATGTTCCATAAGGCTATTTTGTGCAATTTAGGCGTTATTGGCCATTTACTAGACCAGCACAACTTTAAAAGCAAAATCAAAAGATTTTTTTGGGCTTTTTTTTTCCTGATCCATTTTTCTCAACCTTTTTTACTTCTTTTTCCTGTTTTTTTCAAATTAAATTATAAAAAATAAAACTAAATATTGCAAATAGCAATAAGAACTTAAAGAAAGAAAAATGCTTTGTTTGGTTTTCTTTGAGTTTTAGGCAGTGAAAGCAATGGAGGAACCAGGTTTTGATGCCAAATTGATAAAGGATATGGGGAGGGGGAAAGGAGAGACCAAGATAGAAGTGGCAAAAGGAGAAGAGAGGGAAGAAGGAGGGGGGGAGAAAGTAGATACACATATCAGTTACGCTAGAGTTAAGGACATGGGATTTGGATCCTTTGAAATAAAGGAGGAATAGAATATAGAGACAGAGTTGGTTTATACGGTTCAGCAGTTGTTAATTAGGTACATTCTTTGGCCACATCTTAGCATAGGAAAGTGACTTAAGCTCCACAAATTGTAAACTGTTGTAGCATCAATTTGTTAATCTGAAATGAATGGATAATTTTCTCCTGCGTGGTTTAGCTCCAATATTTCACATGCCAGCTCCCTCACTACCCCTATGTACACACTGTTCCTGTTATCATCAAACATGTACATACTCATTCTAGCCTTCAAAAAAATTCCCCACCCCCACTTTGATGCCCTTGATTTATTTCTTTATTAGTACTCTGTTTCTTCACATTTTATATAAGCTTCCTGATGTATGAGGCACAAACAAGTTGCCGCAATGGTGAGTCCAACGCCACATCTCACATACCTAGGCATCCAAATTCTTACAAGTTTTTTATTGCCACCACCATATTTAGACCAAGTAAGCATTTATCATATGCAAATTGAAACCATCATTTACAATTAGCATCCAACATATATCATACTACTTTGATCTTAATTATAGAATAAAGTTTTTAGTGCAATTTATATTATAAATAGGACATGAAGTAGTGTATAATAACATACAATAAGAATCCATGTACAAATTAGCATTCTCCACCTTGTTCATATTACCCGCATATTGACCTATTAAAAAAGTCAGCCAAGTTGGTGCTAAAGATCTTATTTGCCAATTTAATATAAAGGTTTCTATGGATCAAACGGTGCCACACTATAACATGATTGAGTCATTTAATTTCGTCTTCCAAAATCATCAAGCTCTGTAATTTAGGTAAGATGTGCAATTAATGGCTTCTTTTTGCTCTGTCCAATCTTTCTAGGTGACGCTTGTTTTCTTCTTTTCTTTGCTCTGTATCTTGTTTGATTGACCGAATATGCTCATGGAAACTAGAGCCAATAGTGAACATGAATTCATGAACTGAAAAAAAAAATTATCATCAAAGCCACTATGTTGAGGTTCTAATTCCAAATCTTTTGCAGAATTCTGATGCTTTGCTTAAAGGGATACTGGGAGAAGGATTGCATATGATCTGCCTGCCAAGGTTTCGTACCGACTTCCCTTGCTAAAGATGAAGTGCTGAATAAAGGATATCAATTTCTTTTGACCCATCCTCTACAAAAGAAGTAAGAGCTTTCCATTTTTCTTCAGAGGATGAAATGAAAATAATAATAATAATAATAATAATAATAATAATAATAATAATACAGCTAAATGTCAGGGAGTCTAAGATTGTTGTGGGCATGTATGCATGAAGGGGATCGGATATTTGTTTTCCACCATGGAAGACACGAAACCAATGGGTTTTTGAGTAAAATGTCATGTAAAAGTTTTTTTTTTTCAGTCACTTGTTATGTCAAATAATGCAAGAATGAAACATTGTTTCCTACAAATTATGTATGGAAAAGCGCATGAACATTAGAATTTGCTCTTCCACTTTATATGGCCAAAAGGTCATCATATATATGTTAGTGGCAGGTTTTCAAATCAAACAAGTTCATTATTTTTTCACTGTACCACACATACACTAAAAATCATAAATAATGCAGGAATGAAAAACATTGCTTCCTACAAATTATGGTGGTTTTGCCAAAGTTAGAGGGTTATGCATTTTCACTCAACTAACCATAAACCAAATAAAACAAAGGCTTTAACTCTTATTAGGCTAGCCATTTCATAGGAATTAACAATGCAGATCAGCAACAGTTTCAACTCAATAATGTTTAACTCAGAACTTCATCAGAATGCTAGGATGGATATGTGTGCATATAATAAACATTTAGCAGGGATGATATGTGAGCACTAAAGCCTCAACCACCGTATTTCTTTAGGTAGAGGTAAATGAGAATCCCGCCACAGTATATTTAGATACTTTGAATATAATAAATATGGCATGTAAAGTAAACTGATTCAACATTGTTCCATTCATTATTTTTTAGGCTGTACAACATAATCCAATAGTTATTATCACTCCTTTTACATTTTCAGCTAAATGTCATTATCTGCTTATTCAATTCAACTTGGTACTTGAAAGGCCCCCTCTCTGCTTTATCATCACTTATATTTTATTCTTTTTTTTTTTTGGAATTTATTCTAATTTAAATGACTTTGTCACACTAATGTATTTGAAAACTTTAAAAACCATGTTCAGCAAGTACGTAAACTTTTTGCACAATCATTGATATTCTTGAATTAAATGAATTGTTATAACGTATGTCCATTTTCATTTTAATGATAGTGCACTAAAGGCATATAAATTGATTTCTGGGATTAAAGCGGGTCCAAGTAGAGAACCGACGTGGGTTTATCCGAAAGTAAGTAGTTTGTTTCCATTCAAGTTATTTCATTGATAGTGGAATTTGATATGCCTATATTCATTAAAAAGGAATTTAAGTAACTGTTTGCTTTTGATTTGTAGTGCCCTCAACAACCAGGGGATTGGGAGTGTGGATACTATGTTATGCTCTACATGCACACTATCATTCAGAGCGGACGTACTTCAGATATTGAGGAGGTACTTTTTCTTTCATTCTCAAATGATAATATTTTTTGAAGTTGTACTTTAGTACATGTATACATATATGCGTGTGTGCTGATGTGATACGACGATGTTTTCTTTCGTTTATGTCCATAGCCCACATATAAAGCATTGAATTTGCCATGGAATTTCTGATAGAATCCGTTAGTTACAAGTTTCACCCATAGTTGTGTAATTAATGCATTCACTTGATTGATTTAACTTATATCTTATTTTCTATTTTACAGATTTTTGGTTCCTTGGATGCCTACTCGAATGAAGAAATCGATTTGGTTCGAAACTTGTTAGCTGGATATCTTCTGCAACACATAGATGAATGAAGTTAGTCGATCTTCATATTTTGTTTGAGTAGTAGCAGATAGCTAGGCAACATTTTGACACTTTGTTCTTTTGCAACACATAGATGAATGAAGGTAGTCCTTATATTATTTGACTAGTAGCAGGTAGACAACATTTTGACACCTTCTGGTGATTGTTGTACATAGTGCTTGAATTACTTAGAGCTAATTTGGGTGAAATGGTTTTAAGTTATTCAAGTTTGTTGTTACTACTTTAGTCCTTATAAGCATGTATTCTGTTTCTGTATGTTAAGGTTGGCTGCGCTGTTGTACGGAAATATCGTTTATGTATGTTTGTTGAAATTTTGGGATAGTGAATTTATGAAGAATATTTTTAAAAAAAACGAACGTTTAAGGAGTCTAATTCTACGAGTTAGACTCCTGAAGTGAAACTTAAGGAGTCCAGCTTTCAGAATTAGACTTCTGAAGTGAGACTTAAGGAGTCCAACTTTATGAGTTAGACTTTTGAAGGGAGACTTAAGGAGTCCAACTTTTAGAATTAGACTTCTGAAGTGAGACTTAAGGATTCCAACTTTATGAGTTAGACTTCTGAAGGGAGACTTAAGGAGTCCAACTTTATGAGTTAGACTTCTGAAGTGAGACTTAAGGAGTCCAACTTTCAGAATTAGACTTCTGATGTGAGTCTTACGGAGTCCAAATACGGTAATTAGACTCCTTAAGTGACACATGAGGGTTCCAGTGGTGACTTAAGGAGTCTAAGTTATAACTTAGACATAACTTAGACTCCTTAAGTCATGACTTAAGGAGTCTAAAAAAAATAGGACTCCATAAGTTTTCCCTACGGCGCCCCCCAGATAGACGTCCCCTCGGAAAAGGACGTCAAAAGTACAAAAAATAGGACTCCGTAGCCCCGTTTTGTAGTAGTGCATTTATACTTCATTACATTAATAGACGGTCTTAGTAGATATGGTTATATCTATCTAATGAAACATAAGTCTGAATCTTTTGAAATGTTCAAAATATTCCAAAAATGAAGTGCAAAATCAACATGGCAAAACAATTAAGGCACTTCGATCTGATCGAGGTAGTGAATATTTGAGCCAAGAGTTCGTTGACCATCTTAGGAGTTGTGGGATCATCTCACAACTTACTCCTCCAGGAACACCTCAATGGAATGATGTTTCTGAACAGAGGAATTGAACTCTATTAGATATGGTTCAATCTATGATGAGTCAAACAGATCTTCCACCTTCCTTTTGGGGTCATGCCCTAGAAACAACTGAGTTCATACTAAAGCGTGTTCCATCAAAGGCAGTTGAGAAGACACCATATGAGATATGGACTGGGAAGAAACCCAGCTTGTCATTTCTTAAGATTTGGGGATTGAGGTTTATGCTAAACATCAAGCCTCTGATAAATTATCATCCAGATCCTCAAAATGCCTTTTGTGGGATATCCTAAGGAAACTAAAGGATACTACGTCTACAATCCCACCGATCACAAAGTGCTTGTCATTCAGAATGGTATCTTTCTAGAAAAAGAGTTTATCTCTAAAAGAACCAGTGGGAGTAAGGTGAACCTCGAAGAAGTTCGAGAGTCACAGGACAATGTAGAACCACAGATGGAAACCGGAGAAGACTCACAACAAGTTGTTGAGTCTACTCAAGTAACACAAGGCACACGAAGGTCTGGTAGATCACGGCTACAGCCTCAGAGATATGAATTTCTGATAACTGGAAGTCGTGATATTTTGCTCATTGAGCAGAATGAGCCAACGACATATCGAGACGCCGTAGTGGGACCAAACTCCAAAATATGGCTTGATGCTATGAAGTCTGAAATGCATTCCATGTACGACAATAAGGTATGGACCTTAGTCGATCCACCTGAAGGTGTAAAAACCATTGGGTGCAAGTGGGTTTTCAAAGAGAAAACTGACATGGATGGCAAAGTAAATATCTTCAAGACACGACTGGTTGCAAAAGGATTCACTCAAACTCATAGTATCGACTATGACGAAACCTTTTCGCCAGTTGCAATGGCCAAATCAATCAGAATCCTTCTTGCCATTGCATCATATTATGACTATGAGATATGGCAGATGGACGTCAAAACAGCCTTCCTTAATGGAATGCTGCTTGAGGATGTGTACATGACACAACCTGAGGGTTTTATGTGTCCAGAGGACTCTGGTAAAGTTTGTAAGCTTCAAAGATCCATTTATGGATTGAAGTAGGCATCTCGGAGCTGGAATCATCGTTTTGATGAAGTAGTCAAAGAGTTTGGCTTCATTCAAAACATGGATGAACCTTGTGTTTACAAGAAGGTTAGTGGGAGCACAGTTGTATTTCTAGTGCTTTATGTTGATGACATCCTACTCGTTGGGAATGACATTCCTACCTTGCAGAGTGTCAAGTCTTGGTTAGGAAAGTCTTTCTCAATGAAAGTTTTAGGTGAAGCCACTTATATCCTTGGGATTAGGATCTATAGAGATAGATCCAAGAGGCTGATAGGCCTAAGTCAGAGCACATATATAGACAAGATACTGCATAGTTTCAGTATGCAGGATTCTAAAAGGGGTAAAATGCCCATGTCTCATGGCATCCATCTCAGTAAAGAACTGTGTCCTAGTACACAAGATCAAAGAGACCGCATGAGTAAGATTCCATATGCCTCCGCGATTGGATCTATCATGTATGCCATGTTATGCACTCGACCGGATGTGTCATTTGCCTTGAGTATGACCAGTAGATACGTTTAAGATCCCAGTGACGGTCACTGGACTACGATCAAGAATATCCTTAAGTACTTAAGAAGGACTAAGGACTTATTCTTGGTATATGGTGGCTTGGAGGATGAGCTCTGTATAACTGGTTACACAGATGCAAGTTTCCAAACTGACCAAGATGATTCAAGATCGTAATCAGGATATGTATTCCTGTTGAGTGGTGGTGCGGTGAGCTGGAAGAGCTCTAAGCAGAGCACTGTAGCTTATTCTGCAACGGAAGCTGAGTATATAGCAGCATAGGATGCAGCAAAGGAGGCCTTTTGGGTTATAAAGGTCATTTATGAACTTGGGGTGGTTCCAACCATCTCAAATCCAATGGTCTTGTTCTGTGACAATAGCGGTGCTATTGCACGGACCAAGGAGCCTAGGTCACATTAAAGGACCAAGCATGTACTCAGGCAATTTCATCTTATCTGAGAAATCAGAGATAAAGGTGATATGAAAGTATGCAAAGTACCAGGAGAAGACAATGTAATTGATCCTCTTACTAAGCCATTTGCACAAGCAAAACATGATCGTCATGTTAGGGCAATGGGAATTATAGTAATTAATGATTGCGCCTACTGCAAGTGGGAGTGTGTTGGAAATTATGCCCTAAGGGCAAGTCATTGTTCTCCATTAAGTTATCATTTCATACGCATGTTTATGGTGATAACTATATCCATGGATATATCTTATAGATTATCCTAAATGTCCCTGGTCAGTCATCTACGTGGGAGCGAAGATGAGTTAAGACCAGTATGACTTTGATGAGGTATGGAGATACGAATCCAAGTCATGGGCACTTGTAAGAGTACAAGGTGCTAGACCGACCCACTATGAGAAAGCTGCATGGATTAAGTCATAAGCTTATCTCATGTATAACCACGTCACCACGCCCTATGACCTGAGATCATCATGGATTGCTACATGATCAGTCACTGGTCTTTGACCTAGTCAAAAGTCACCTTTGACCGAGTGATGATAAAGGCTGGGATCGGGATCAGTGGTTTTCATGCAGAGGAATGTGAATGGTCAAGATGGAATTTGTCCCTCACATTTGTAGAGAGATAATACCGGGCCCCTCGATGAGTGAGTCTAAGAAATGTATGGCCATACTGTGATGGAAAAGAGTTTCCATTTCACTTATTAGACTGTTCGAGAATCGAGAAAGTAATGGTCAAGAAAAGGAAGTTGACGTTATCCATGCCTCATCCTTGACCGAATTATCGCGTGACAAAAGGGACGTGACATGGTTGTACGATAGGTAGTATCGTGTCATCGATCCCCATGTGAATTGGGTAGTCGCAATGTCTTGCTAGAGGCCACTTGCAACTTGTGGGCTGATACAGTCTTGACCCACTGCCAATCTCATATGGGCCTGCAGGGTCGCACACAAGAATAATCCAACACGGGTAAAAATGTCCAAATTCATTGAATCTCAGATTAATCTGAGATTAAATGAATACTGAATTTAATTTAGGATAAATATATATATATATATATATATATGTATATATATATTAAATTCGAAAATAATATAATAATATTATTTAATGGAGATTATAATATTATTATATGATATTTGTTTTATATTTAATTTATCGGATAAATTAAATATCTAAAACAAATAGAGATATTATATCTCATTTGATTTTCGAATAAAGATATCATTATCTATTTAATTTAAATTGAGATATTGTATCTCAAATTTAATTAAATAGATAGATATCATTTCTCTGATTTAATTTATAGAGATAAATTAAATCAGAAGGCTTTTAATTTGAATTAAATAAATACATTAGATTAAATCTATTAGATAGATTTAATTAAAATTTGAAATTCAAAATTAATGGGGATTAATTTCGAATGTAATACGCCGATGGGTTTAGAAAAACCTACGGGACTTTTAGTCGAGCGTATTAGAAAGCCGCGGGAAACCCTAGAGCGAAAAAAAAGAGAGAGACGCACAGTCTGAGGCGCGTCCATGTTCGGAGATTGTTCATGTGGATACCGGTAGAGGAAGCCGATTCTAAGAAGTCGTCTTCTGCTGATCGAGAAGGTAGCCCACCAGTTCAAAGAGAGCGAGACGCGAACGAATTCACTACAGTTTCTTGATCACCATGAGAAAATGTGCGCAAAGGGTCTGTGTAGATTCTTGAGCTACCAGTTCGCTAAAATCAAAGGAAAACCTCCGGCTCCAGATGATTCTTAGTTCTCTATAAGGTATCATTCGGGTTCCCTAACCTTGATTTAAACGCACCTGAGTGATCCTCGGGATGAGATTCGTAAAATATTTTAATCCGCTGCGTGTATGGATCCTAACAATTACAGCTCAACTAAAGCAACTTGAGGTTGACATGTCTGACTCTTTTCTTGTGCACTACATTCTGAACACTCTTCCATAGCCATATGGACCCTTTAAGATATCCTATAACGCACATAAGGATAAATGGTCAATTAATGAACTTTTGACCATGTGTGTTCAAGAAGAGGGAAGGATGAAAATGGAAATGGGAGAGAGTTCATTTATGACATTTGAGAAAAAGGGTCAGACTCAAGCCAAGAAGAAGGGGAAAGGAAAAACACCACCCCAAGGTGGAATTAAGAAGGAATCCAAGTGTTTCTTCTATAAAAAGAAGGGACACATGAAGAAGGACTGCTCTAAATTCCAGCAATAGCTTGAGAAGAAAGGTATGTCCGTCTCACTTGTCTGTTATGAATTTAATATGGTTGATGACATTAATGGCACATGGTGGATTGATTCTGGTTCTACAATCCATGTTTCGAATACCTTGCAGGGTATGCAAAACCTAAGGAAGCCGTTGGGAAGTGAACAATACATCTACTCAGGTGGAAGGATTAGTTCACATGTGGAGGCTGTAGGAACTTGCAGTTTGGTTTTAAGTAGTGGCTATGTTTTAAATTTGGAAAAGACTTTTTATGTTCCAAGTTTTTTTAGGAACTTAATTTCTGTTTCAAGACTTGTATGTTTGGATTATTCCTTTATGTTTTATGAGACATCTTTGGATTTGTTTTATAAATCAAATAAGATTGGGAATGGTACATTGTCTAATGGTCTTTTTCTTATTTACTTACAAAATGATACTACCTATGATGCCATGCATGTTACTGTTGGTTCGAAACATAGTGTTATGAATGACAATTCCTCTATGTTGTGGCACCGGAGATTGGGACACATCTCCATTCAGAGAATTGAAAGATTGGTGAAGGAAGGGGTACTTAGTACTATGAACTTTACTGATTTTGAGACTTGTGTAGACTGCATAAAGGGAAAGCAGACTAACAAGTCAAACAAAGGTGCTAAGAGGAGTACAAAATTGTTAGAGATCATACATACAGACATTTGTAGTCCAAAAATGGACGCGTATGGTCAAAAATACTTCATCTCTTTTATTGATGATTACTCACGATACATGTATATCTACATGCTTCATAACAAGCACGAAGCATTAGATGCCTTTAAGGTATTCAAATTTGAGGTAGAGAAACAATGTGGTAAACAAATTAAGATCGTGAGATCAGATAGAGGTGGGGAATATTATGGTAGATACACTGAAGATGGACAAGCACCTGGTCTATTTGCGAAGTTTCTTCAAGAACATGGGATTGTTGCCCAATACACCATGCCTGGTTCTCCAGACCAAAATGGTGTAGCAGAAAGAAGAAACCGAACATTGTTGGACATGGTGAGAAGTATGCTTAGTAGTTCTAAACTACCAAAGTCCTTGTGGATTGATGCATTTAAGACGACTGTGTACATATTAAACTGGGTTCCAACCAAGGCTGTCTCAAAGACGCCATTTGAGTTATTGAAGGGTTGGAAATCAAGTTTGCGACATGTACGTGTTTGGGGATGCCCGTCTGAAGTTAGAATTTATAACCCACAAGAAAAGAAGTTGGACCCAAGGACCATTAATGGATGTTTCATTGGATATGCCGAGAAGTCTAAGGGGTGCAGGTTTTACTGTCCATCTCATACCACTAGGTTTGTGGAATCAAGGAATGCTAAATTTCTTGAGAATGACTTGATTAGTGGGAGCGATCAATTCAGAAACCTAGTTTCTGAAAAGGATCATTTAGCTAGCGAACCTTCTACTTTGAGTTTGAGATTGGTTGTTAACAATGCTCCTTCAGCTCAACCGAGTGTTGTACAACCAGTCATACAAGATCCACAATCGGCTGATATTGATCCAGTAGATCAAGTTGTTGATGAGGAACAACAAGAAATTGTTGAACAACAAGTTCCTCAAGAAGATAATGAAACAACATTGAGGAGATCTACTAGATCAAGAAGATCAGCAATACCTAGTGAATACATTATGTATCTGCAAGAATCTGACTATAATGTAGGAGCTGAAAATGATCCTGGAACGTTTTCACAAGCCATGAACTGTAGATAATCGAAATCATGGTATGATGCTATAAAGGATGAGATGAATTCTATAGCATCCAATAGAGTCTGGGATCTTGTTGAGTTGCCTGATGGTGCGAAGGCCATTGGTTGTAAATGGGTCTTCAAAACAAAAAGAGATTCATTGGGCAACCTTGACAGACATAAAGCAAGACTCGTTGCTAAAGGATTCACTCAAAGAGAAGGAATCGACTACAAGGAGACATTTTCTCCTATATCTAAGAAAGATTCTCTTCACATCATTCTAGCATTAGTTGCACATTTTGATTTGGAGTTGCAACAAATGGATGTGAAAATAGCCTTTCTCAATGGAGAACTAAAGGAAGAGGTGTACATGAAACAACCAAAAGGATTTTCCTCTAGTGATGGTGAGCGTTTGGTGTGCAAGCTCAGGAAATCCATATATGGATTGAAACAATCTTCCCGGCAATGGTATTTGAAATTTCATGACGTTATCTCTTCATTTGGCTTTGTGGAGAACGTTATGGATGAGTGTATATACTAGAAGGTCAGTGGGAGCAAGATTTGTTTCCTAATTCTATATGTGGATGATATTTTGCTTGCAACCAATGACAATGGCTTATTGTATGAAGTGAAACAATTCCTCTCTAAAAGCTTTGATATGAAGGATATGGGAGATGCATCTTATGTCATTGACATTAAAATACAAAGAGACAGACGTAAAGGTGTTCTAGGTTTGTCTCAAGAGACCTATATCAACAAAGTCTTAGAAAGATTTCGGATGAGGCATTGTTCACAAAGCGCGGCTCCCATTGTGAAAGGTGACAGGTTCAATCTGAACCAGTGTCCAAAGAATGATTTTGAAAGGGAACAAATGAAAAACATCCCTTATGATTCAACTGTAGGAAGCCTTATGTATGCTCAGGTCTACACTAGACCTAACATTGCATTTGCTGTTGGTATGCTAGGGAGATATCAGAGTAATCCAGGTATAGACAACTGAAAGTTGTGAAGAAGGTGTTGAGATACCTTCAAGGGACTAAGGATTACGTGCTTAAGTACAAACGGACTGACAATCTAGAAGTGACTGGTTATTCCGATTCCGACTATGCTAGCTGCATTGACTCAAGGAAATCCACTTCTGGATTCATTTTTATGCTAGCCGGTGGAGCTATGTCATGGAGTAGCAAGAAGCAGTCTTTGATTGATGGAAGCTGAGTTCGTGTCATGTTTTGAGGCTACCTCACATGGTGTATGGATGAAGGGTTTCATTCCTGGGTTTAGAATCATGGATTCAATTTCTAGGCCATTAAAGATATATTGTGACAATTCTGCTGCTGTCTTTATAGCTAAGAACAATAAAAGTGGTAGTGGAAGCAAACATATCAACATTAAGTATCTAGCCATAAGAGAACGTGTTAAGAATGAAACAGTGGTTATCAAACACATAAGCACTGAATTGATTATTACTAATCCTTTAACTAAAGGCATGTCTCTGATGAAGTTTATGGATCATGTGGAAAGAATGGGAATTAGTGCCTTTCTTTAATTTTCATTTTTGAATGATTTTCTTTCGTTGTAAGAACAATGTTATTTGTGGAACCCTATTTGTGATGTTTTTCTCATTTCAGTTTGTGTACACATTCAATTGTTTGTTTAATTTGAGAAATATCATTAAGTTTGGACCAAGAATAAACGTAGGGTTTATTCATTAAGTTACATGGGTTTGGAAAACATGATGCACTGTGATACATGGAAGATATTACTCGCTTTAAGAGGACCTATCGCTATGATCCATGCATTTTGTTTCTCAGAAGATATATGCTGAAGTGTGTGGACCAAGTGGGAGAATGTTGGAATTTTAATTATTATATTAGTATATATTTAATTTTGAAAATATTCCATTAATTCTATTAAGTGGCCCACATTAATTCTGGTTTTGTAACCTACCAATCAATTCAGTAATGGCCCATTCAATACGCAATAATTGCCAATTATTACACATTAATGGCATTCATCTCTGTGATGGCCAGAGGTTGGAATTCAGACGTGTATAAGGTTTTGGTCCCCTGAGTCTGCTCTTACGTTAAGAAGACACACCATCTGCAGAGTGAGAGAGAAGACTTAGAAGAGCCAAAACCCAGAGTTCATCTCTTCTTCATCTAGAAACAAATCAATGGCTGGAGGTATACACGATCTCTATTTAGGTTTGAACATGTTTAGATTGCTTTATTTCCAACATAGATAACTGTTCATTTCAAAGAACATGGATGGTAAGAAATTTTGTACGAGGATTTATTTCATCAAAAAGGGTAGAAGTAGAATCAGCAGGATTTATTTCCAAAGAGATTTAATGGTTTTATTCATTACAATCGCATTAGCCATATTAGGTCATTTATATTTGAAGGAAATTGAACATACCTTCTAGGGTTAAATATCAAATTTGCCATGGAAGTTTCCCAAATGGAGCGTCTAGCACCCGAAAGTTTTTTAGGTACCAAATTTGCCCCGAAAGTATTGAAAAGGTATCAAATTTACCCAAAAGTGACGGAAGTCCACGTAGATGCCACGTCATCACACGTGGCATGCCACCTCATCAATCAAAAGTATCATTTTTGCCCTGGAAGTTTTCATTAAGGAGCAATTTTGCCCCGGAAGTTTTCATTGAGGAGCAATTTTGCCCCGGAGGTTTACAAAAGTAGCAATTTTGCCCTTCTTTTAAATTTGACTATTAAATCAGTCAAAAACCACACATGTCATGCCTTGAAAAGGTGGAACTTGGAGTCAGAGAAGGAGATCCTTGAGATGTTAAGCTCAAGGCAGTCAGAATTTGTGAAGCCGAACTAGTCACAGGGACTAGAGTCGGGAAATCGGATTGGACCCGTTTAAGCCCTGGCCTTGCAGGGCTCGGCCTTGAAAAATAAGCCAGAAATTTGAAGTTAGACCTGCAGGGTCGGCCTTGGAGGGCCTCAGTCTTAATTAGGTTGGCCCTGCAATTTGTATATGCTGATCATTTGCTTAGATCATAAGTGATGCTTCCTGTGACCAGTTCGGCTTCACAAATTCTGACTACCTTGAGCTCAACATCTCAAGGATCTCCTTCTCTTACTTTAAGTTTGACTTTTTCAATGCATGACATGTGTGGTCTTTGACTGATTTAATAGTCAAATTTAATATTGGAAGAAAGAAGGGCAAAATTGCTACTTTTGTAAACTTCCGGGGCAAAATTGCTCCTCAATGAAAGCTTCCGGGGCAAAATTGCTCCTCAATGAAAACTTCCAGGGCAAAATTGCTCCTGAATGAAAATTTCCAGGGAAAAAATGATACTTAACTTTTATTGGTTGATGAGGTGGCATGCCACGTGTGATGAGGTGGCATGCCACTTGGACAGTTAGTCAAACTTAACGGATGGGCAAATTTACGACCTTTTTCATACTTTCGGGGCAAATTTGCTACCTTTTTCATACTTCTGGGGTAAATTTGGTACCCAAAAAACTTCCGGGTGCTGGGCGCTCCATTTGGGAAACTTCTGTGGCAAAAAGGGCCTTTAACCCTACCTTCTATTCCGATCAAATAAATTACCAACCCACATAAAACAGAGCCACAATCTTGATTCCGCTAATGTTACCCAGGAAGATAAATTACAAATGGAAGATGAACAGTTTTGAAAAGAACAACAGCATTTTTCTGCATTGGGAATTTTCTTTTGTGTTTTTTCAAATAATGTCCAAGGTAGCTACCCTAGCCAACATGCCACATAACAACTTAGACGGTGCTAATGATATGTATGCAAACTTAACGCCGTTAGTCTATCCCCCAAATCCTTTTCAAACTAATGGTTTTAGACGAGTAAACTTAAGGAACTAAACCTTCAGTTTGAAACTTCAGGAACCGAAATTAAAATGAACATGAACTATAGGGACCAAATATTATATTAACCATTTTTAATTGAATATGGATATGGATTTGGCATTACGTAACGACCCTTTGTATATAGTTAGGAATTTAATTGATTCGTAGATTGGTAATATGTATATATATAGTATAATATTAGGATATGTAAATTAGAGATGATTGTTCAATTCCAAAGAATGTGGATGGTAAGAAATTTTGAATGGGGATTTATTCCGTCAAGAAAGGGAAGAAGTGGAACCATTAGATATTTAATGGTTTTCATCATTACAATCACATTAACCTTATTAGGAAATTGAACATATATACCTTGTATTCCGATAAAGTAATTAACCAACCCCTACCAACCCACATAAAACTGAGCCACAATCCGGATTCCGCTTATGTAGCACAGCAAGATACACTACATATGAAAGAGAAACAGTTTTGAAAGGAACGTAAATAATTTTCAGCATTGGGAGTTTTCTTTTGCATGCATGTAATTGACTCCCCTATCCGTCCCTTTATAAAATTACAGGATACAACAACAACTTTATCCCTTATTATGGTGTGACTTCAAAGTGGCTAACACACTCTTTCGAACAAATGCAAGAAGTTAAAGATAATAAATTTTATTAGTGTATATCAGATTGTGCTTTTAGTTTGTAATTATGATCATAGTTAATATACATATTTACCCGTTATCGCAATGTACACATTACACTACTAATGTTTAGCTATTCTTTTTTTTTTTTTGAAAATTTGAATAATTTTATTCTTAATGCTTTTTCTTCAATTTTGTTAAATAAGTTATGATAAAGAATATAGAAAGGCACATTTTCCCTATGTTAATGGCATCGTCAATTCTTTTTCTAAGCATGAATGAAAGTAAGGATGGAATTCTCACCAATGATCCAAGAGATAATGAAAAAGAGAAAAGGCAGCCGACTCAAGGCAATCGGATTTGACGTTGTCTAGTAAAAGCAACATGTCCTCTGAAATATAAAGAAAAGGATAAAAAGCAGTTAAGGTAAGGCAAGCGGAGTTGACCCTACTCAAATGAAAGTAGAAAGTAATGAGAGTGGCCAAGAACAATGTAGGGATCATGAATCCCGTAAGTCTAGCAGGATATATACTTAACGAAGGGTAAAAGGAAACTCTCTTGTGCTACCAAACAATTGTAGAAAAATCACGAGCAATGGATGATCTGAGTCGCGCACAAACACGCTGTCCTACAGAGTTATTCCGCAACCACCGGTAAAGAGGAAACGGTACTCCCCAGGATTAAACAGACCCTTCTCGCTTGATACAGCAAGGCGGCAGAACTGGCGAAAGGAATTGGTAATCGACAGCAATAAAACAGACAGAGGAGAGAAGATTGTATTGACCGTACCAGTAACTCCGTCCGAATCCCTTTTATAAACTATGTCCGTGGAGAGCCAACGGACGTGAAACTATTCGGACGACGCGTCCCTCATGACCGAAGAGGCACCGCCGAAAAAGCGAGTCGATCCGCTAACAACGGTAAAATCAGAGAAGCGGTCGACCGTTGGCAATTGTTGGTCACGAAGGGTTCTCAACTTTTGAACCCCTAAAATATAGCCTTTCCAGTAAGCCTCATTAAAATAGATGAATTATTATTTTAGTAAACCAAAATAATAATATTTATGGGGAGCAAAAATATTTTCATAAATGGTGCCGGTCTCATTTATTACTCCCGCGCAGGGGGGAAATCGCCAGATTTCCACTGCGTTTGCCTCTTGGTGGCCCATTGTTGTGCGCGCGAGCCCACTACTCCTCTAAGCCCTTTACAAGCCCAACATCACATGATTGTATATATAGGCTTGAACACTCCTATCCCCAAGCAATGTGGGACTTGTTTCTTTGACACACCCACACATTTACTCACATGTTTTGCTCACATGTTTACAACAATCCCCCACATGTGTCAAAGAAACCCGCTGTGTTACCCATAAAACTATAACCGTTGTATCTGGTGGTCCTGAGAACTATGAACCAGACCTAGACCAATAACACTTAATACACAGAGATATTAGTGAAGCATGCTTCTATGAACTAACAAATCTTGGTGTGTATTAGAGGCATTAATAGTCAGATTATATCCTAACATTTCCGCTATTAATCAACGATTTTGCGCGTTATGACGGCCATGCACGCGCCTGGTGCATAACGAATGCTCTAGAGATTTCGCCACGATCTCATAGGAGCGGCCACACTCCACATTCGTAGAGGTGATTTCATGTAAATGTGCCTGCATTGAGCACTCCATCTTGTATGACTATGAAATCATTAAGAGCTCTGCTCACCCTCAAGACATGCATTCTAGCACTTCCTTATCGTCATAGGAAGGGACAAACAATTTTGTGCTAGTCGAAATCGACGAACGACTTGTTCTTACCCATTGAACCTTCTTCATGGGATCACCAATCACAAAGGTTGGGTTGCCATCGCTGTCAATTATGTGTAGGCTTTAGTCCCATTCCTCTCGATGTTTCAACAATCATTTTCTTCCCAAGGGGTTTTGTTAACGGATCCGCCAAGTTCATTTCTGACTTTACATAATCGATTGAGATAACACCATCCTTTAGCAGCTGCCTTATAATATTATGTCTCAATCGTATGTGTCTACTTTTACCATTGAAGGTTTTGTTCTTTGCTGTGGCTATTGCCGCTTTATTATCACAATGCAACGATACTGATGGTGTTGGTTTGTCACCCAGTGGGATATTTGCTAAGAAGTTTTTCAACCACTCAGCCTTAGTACCAACCAACTCCATAGCAATAAACTCAGAGTCCCTTGAGGACGGTGCTATTAAGTTTTGCTTGGCTGACTTCCACGTGACTGCACCACCACCAAGAATAAAGACATAGCCACTAGTGGATTTTGTTTCGTCTGAATCCGAAATCCAGTTAGCATCGCTGTACCCTTCTAATACAGCGGGAAACCCACTATACTGTATTCCATAATTCATAGTACCTCTCAAGTACCGTAGTAATCTTATGAGAGCCTCCCAATGTTTACTGCCTGGGCAGTGTGTATACCTGCTCAATCTACACACAGCATATGCTATGTCTGGTCTTGTATAATTCATCAAATGCAACAAACTCCCAATGATTTGTGCATATTTAGATTGAGCTATTGGATCTCCTTCATGTTTTGTGAGATGTATACTACTATCATAAGGAGTACTTAAAGGATCTTCATTAAACTGTTCAAACTTTCTCAGAATCTTCTCAACATAGTGTTCTTGAGAAAGTTGAATACCATGTTCATTCCTTATGATTTTTACACCCAATATTACCTTTGCTTCTCCAAGATCTTTCATATCAAAATTTGAAGCAAGAAAACTTTTTGTCTCAAGCACAACATTTAAACTAGTACCAAAGATAAGCATATCATCCACATATAAGCAAATAATCACACAATCATTATTCACAACTTTTATATAAACACATCTTTCTACTTCAAAGGTAGAGAAATCACCACTTATCAAAACTTGATCTAATTTTTCATGCCACTGTTTAGCTGCTTGCTTCAAACCATACTATGACTTAACTAACTTGCAAACTTTCTTTTCTTGCCCAGGAATGATACATCCTTCAGGTTGAACCATATAAATTTCCTCTTCTAACTCACCATTTAGAAACGTTGTTTTGACATCCATTTGATGTATAACAAGGTTATGAATAGAAGCTAATGCAATTAAGACTCTAATAGAGGAAATCCTGGTTACAGGAGAAAATGTATCAAAGTAATCAATATTTTCCTTTTGAGTAAAACCTTTGGCTACTAATCTAGCTTTATATTTGTCTATCGAACCATCAGGAAAATATTTTTTCCTAAACACCCATTTACATCCAATAGGTTTTGCTCCTAAAGGCAAGTCTACTAAAACCCAAGTTTTGTTTTGATTCAAAGAATCTATTTCAGTTTTGATAGCTTTTTCCCAAAACTTTGCATCTAAAGAAGAGATAGTTTCATAATAATTCATAGGTTCACCTTCTACTAAATATGTATAGAAATCATCTCCGAAAGAGGTTTCTTTTCTTTGTCTTTTACTCCTTCGTAATTTTTCAACCATATCTTCATTTGAGTTTTGTTCAGGGATTTGTTCAATTCTCTTAGGAATGTGCTCAACTTTTAAAGGGAAAATATTTTCAAAAAATTCTACATCTTTAGTTTCAATAATTGTATTATGTTCTAAAATTTCACTTTTTAAAACTAAAAACCGATATGCAGGACTTTGTTGAGCATAACCAATAAACATACAATCAGCAGTTTTAGAACCTATCTTTTTCCTTTTAGGATCAGGTAACAATACTTTTGCTAGGCACCCCCACACTTTCAAATATTTCAAATTTGGTGTAAAATTTTTCCACAACTCATAAGGTGTCTTCTTAGTTTTCCTATGAGGTATTCTATTTTGTAGAAAACATGCAGACAACAAAGCTTCCCCCCACAAGTTATTGGGAGCAGCAGAACTTACAAGTAAAGCATTCATCATTTCCTTTAAGGTTCTATTTTTCCTTTCAGCAACACCATTAGATTCAGGTGAGTATGGGGGAGTTACTTCATGGATTATTCCTTCCTTTTCACAAAAATCATTAAGCAACAAGTATTCTCCTCCTCTATCTGACCTTACTCTTTTTATCTTTTTATCTAATTGATTTTCTACCTCTGCCTTGTATAAAAGAAATTTTTCAAAGGCCTCATCTTTATTTCTAAGTAAATATACTCTAGTATATCTTGAAAAATCATCAATAAAAGTAATGTAATATCTCTTTCCACCTCGTCTCTGTTTGTTTTAAATCCCCTAAGTCAGTGTGTATTAGAGACAACAATTCAGTTTCTCTTTGAGTAACAAAATGTGTTTTCTTAGTTTGTTTTGTTTCTGCACATACTTCACATTTATTAATATCATTAATATTGATTCCAGAAATTATCCCAAGATTTTGTAATCTTTTTATATAAGACCTATGTATATGTCATAGTCTAGCATGCCATAAATCAAAGGAATCAATCAAGTAAGTAGAAGAAGAAGCATTATCATTATTTCCATCAACACTCAGTACAAAAAGACCCTGATTACAATAACCCTTTCCTATCAGAACATTGTTCTTTGTCATAATAATCTTATCTGATTCAAATGACACCTTAACCCCAGATTTTCCTAATAAAGCCACAGAAATCAAATTTGCTCTAAGTTCAGGCACATAAAGAACGCCAGTCAGCAACAATGTCTTTCCTGATGTGAGTTTCAACTCCACTTTTCCTTTTCCTTGAACCTTTGTAGTTTGTGAATCAGCCAAATAAACTTGGTCTTCTACTTCTTGGAAAGTGGAAAACATCTCCTTAGTTGCACAAATGTGCTTGGTAGCTCCAGAGTCTACCACCCATTTTTTCACATCAGCGACTAGTAAGGCTTGAGAAAAGACCATCGCAACAATAACCTCATCATCACTGTTTTCGTCTCTAACAACCAAATTTACATTTGGCTTTGGAGGATTTTCGTCTTTCTTACGTTTTTCAATTATGGCCTTTTTCCTACACTTAGCAGCAAAATGTCCTGGCTTGCCACAGAAAAAACAACTACCATTCTTCTTGAATTTGGGGTTAGAATCACTGGGTTTATAATCAGATTTCTTTTTGTATTGATGCTTAGAATCGTACCTCTTGTTGTGCAGCTTTGCTTCCAGTAGATTGGCTTTTGTAGTAATTTGCTTTCCCTTTTCTGCTTGTATTGTCTTCTTGTTTGTATCTTCTATAATGATGTGCGTAATCAGATCTGACAGCGACAATTGTTTCTGCTTATGCTTGAGTTGCTGCTTGTAATGATTCCATGTCTCTGGTAGTTTTTCAATCAGGACTCCAGCCACGAATTCATCTGGCAAATTGATGTTTTCAGCCCGAAGTTCCTCTAACAGTTTATGATACTCGTTGATCTGTAGTTTGACATCTTTGTCTTCACTCATTTCCCATCTGTAGAAATTTCCAACAACAAATTTTTGTTTCCCAACGTCCTCAGCGGTGTATTTCAGAATTAGAGACTCTCAGATCTTCAACGCCTCCTTGTACACACAATACACATCAAACAAATCATTAGATAGAGTACTTATGAGGGTGTGTCTGCAAACCTTATTAGCATATGTCCATGCATCCTTCGCTACTTGGTCAGATTCTTGTGCAGGTTGAGGTTGAGTAAGAGCAGTAGCCACACCGTGCATGTCAAGGACAGAATACACCCGTTCCTGCCATCATTTGAAATTCTTTCCATCAAAAACCTCGATCTTAGATGTATCAGGAAACGGTTTGGGAAGTGGCATCGCAAAAGGCACCGCTGTGGAATTGGGACCGGGAACATCAGAATTCTGAGGAATGTTGTTAGTAGCGTCGTTGTCCATACTCGTAATAACTCTGTAGATTGTAGAAAAATGACGAGCAATGGATGATCTGAGTCGCGCACGAACACGCTGTCCTACAGAGTTATTCCGCAACCACCGGCAAAGAGGAAACGGTACTCCCCAGGATTAAACAGACCCTTCTCGCTTGATACAGCAAGGCGGCAGAACTGGCGAAAGGAATTGGTAATCGACAGCAATAAAACAGACAGAGGAGAGAAGATTGTATTGACCATACCGGTAACTCCATCCGAATCCCTTTTATAAACTATGTCCGTGGAGAGCCAACGGACGTGAAACCATTCGGACGACGCGTCCCTCATGACCGAAGAGGCACCGCCAAAAAAGCGAGTCGATCCACTAACAACGGTAAAATTAGAGAAGCGGTCGACCGTTGGCAATTGTTGGTCACGAAGGGTTCTCAACTTTTGAACCCCTAAAATATAGCCTTTCCGGTAAGCCTCATTAAAATAAATGAATTATTATTTTAGTAAACCAAAATAATAATATTTATGGGGAGCAAAAATATTTTCATAAAAGGTGCCGGTATCATATATTACTCGCGCGCAGGGAGGGAAATCGCCGGATTTCCACTGCGTTTGCCTCTTGGTGGCCCATTCGCGAACGGTTCTCAACTTTTGAACCCCTAAAATATAGCCTTTCCGGTAAGCCTCATTAAAATAAATGAATTATTATTTTAGTAAACCAAAATAATAATATTTATGGGGAGCAAAAATATTTTCATAAAAGGTGCCGGTATCATATATTACTCGCGTGCAGGGGGGAAATCGCCGGATTTCCACTACGTTTGCCTCTTGGTGGGCCATTGTTGTGCGCGCGAGCCCACTACTCCTCTGAGCCCTTTACAAGCCCAACATCACATGATTGTATATATAGGCTTGAACACTCCTATCCCCAAGCAATGTGGGACTTGTTTCTTTGACACACCCACACATTTACTCACATGTTTTGCTCACATGTTTACAACAACAATCACTAGGCCGCTCCCACAATTGATAGAAGAATGCCAGTGTAATGCCCTTGCCATAGTGACTAGATGAGTTATAAAGAGATAGAGATGAAAGATTCTCATGACAAAGTATAGGTAGCCACTTGCACGAAATTAAGAGACTCCCCAACTTGAAGAGAATGGTCAAAGCTAGGTAAGCCAAATAGGGGGCGTGAGTCTGTGTTTAATAACAAAAATATAGTGGAAACCTAAGATTAGATAGTTAAGAAGGCATCAAGAGAGTTGTGAACTACTACAAAAATACTTGCAAAGTCGGTCATTTAACGTTGGTTATTTTGTAAACCGACATTTTAAGGAAAAAAAAACGGTGGCATTTATGTAATAGTTTGAAGAGTTTTGACCTTGGTTATTTGAATAACCAACGCATAAATCTTGACATGATACAATGAAAAAAGGCTGAAAAACAATATCACTTATACAAAAAAAGACGTTGTTTTTGTAACTGATGACGTTGAAAGTCTAATTATTTTAAATTTTAACCTAGCTTCCTTGTGTTTTCAAAGTTTCACTTCTCAATTTCACAATGCTTTTGTCCCCCTATCCCAGCCCACTCGAACCTTCGTCCTCCCGTCATTACCGGCGTTATCCCCAAGTTTTCCAATAGTCTCTACCACTTATCGTTGTCGTCGTCATTGTAACTTCCCCCCCCCCCCCCTTTTTAATTCTATTGAGTTGGGTTATTGTTTGATTATGATGTTCATTGATATGGTTGTGAAAGTGGGGAAGAGAGATCTTTGATTTAACCAAACGACAAGGTGAGGGGTAGATTGAATTCACATCATGCGCTTTTTCATTAGGTGCTTCTTATAAGCTTTACCCTTTAATTAGAGAGATGAGGCATTTTTTTAAAAAAATAAATAATTTTTTTTCATATATTATATTTATTTAGATTATATTATATTCTGCATCTTAAAATATTTTTTGCACCCAGTATCTCAAATTAATTAATTTCCACGATATTGGTGTTATAGGAAAAATATTTTTGAATACATGATTGAAAATTAATTAATTTGAGATACTGGGTGCAAAAAAAAAAAGTAACATATAATCTAATTTAAATAAATAGATGAAGGTGGAATATCACCTAGAGGGGGGGTGAATAGGTGATTTAAAAAAAACTTTGACTTAAAGAAAAACGAAACTCCTCTATGATGAGCAAAAGTAAAGAACTTGTAAGAAACAGTAGAACACAAGACAATTTATCCTGGTTCGGTCTAAATCTTCGACCTACGTCCAGTCCCCAGAACTCCTGGGATTTCACTATCTTTCAGAAGAGATTACAGACTCTGTAAACGAAGGATGATCCTAACTCACTCGGATTCCACTCCCCCTTACAAGTTGTAATCTTTTACACCCACTCTTAAGGTTCCACAACCTTAAGTTACAATCAGAAGAAAGTAAATGTTTAAATACTCCTCACGAGTTGAATAATGATGAACACTGAAGAACAGAAACTCAGCAATAAATTTGAAACACAGAAGAGATTAATGTCGAGTTAATTGCGCATTGTTTCGGTAGTTGGTAAAATAAATGATTCGACTATTTATAGATATCTTCATTGATGACCGTTGTTGAAGCGCAGGGCTAGCCGTTGAGTCTTCACAAAATGCCCGTTAGACAGATAGAATACTTTCTGAGGATTTGCTCACTCGGTTTGAATATTCGATCTGGCATTCTCTTACATTCTTTCTGTTGTAGCCGTTGTGAGTTTTCATTAAATGCTGGATTGAGTGTATCAGAGTTTTGCTTTACTTCGTCCAGTGCATCGGTTACGGAGAATACAACGGTTTTGGCAGCTGCATTAAATGCGTTCATCTGTCCAGGTGGTTAAAGTCAAAATCCGCTGGTAATTTCTGTCTAAATAATCTGAAACTCATGAACAACCTGGTTAATAGCATTTGGTAATCTTAATCACAAGTAATCAGATAAGTAATTAATCGATTCAAGCTCAACGGTAAATCGCAGATGATGATTTGAAAAACAGGGACTACTTTGCTTGAGCAGAGTTTAAGGGTTGCCCGAGCAAGCATATTGAAATGGTGAAGAATTTACTTCTACTCGCTGATGCCCGAGTATGAAAAACATCATACTTGAGTATGATGCTCAAGCATGGACTAATATGTACTTGGGCATGCTTTCTATTTCATACTGATAGATGATGTTGCTCAAGCATGAATGATTCTATGCTTGGGCAAGACTTCTTCTGATGATAATCAAGACACGGAAGACAACGTTGCTCGGGTATGAAAATATGCCTGCTTGGGTATGTTGCTCGAGTATGACAAATTTCATACTTGGGCAAGCCTTCTTTTTTTTCTGATAAACGATGTTGCTGAAGCATGAATGATTCTATGCTTGGGCAAGACTTCTCTGAGACAAAGACTGACTTTACTTGGGCAAGCACCTTAGCATGCTCGAGCAAGATTCCTGTCTTGCTCGGGTACGCTTGCTTCGAATGACCCTACTTGGGCAAACATATGGCTTTGCTCGGGTAGGCTCCTACTTGAGCCTTTTCTCAACGTTGCTCGAGTACACTTTTTAGGTATGCTCGAGCACAGTCTTTATCGGAAGCAACCTGATATACTTAGCTCTTGATGTTGCTTGAGCATGAACCAACCCTTGCTCGAGTAACATGTAATAGATTGAAATTGTAATCATCAAAAGCTTAAGAACCAACAATAGAATATATAAAAAAAATGCCTCATCCCTCTAATTAGATCTAAACTAATGCTATGGATTCTTTATATTTTTTGACTCTGTCTCTCTCACACCCATCTATTGATTTTCTCTTCATCCTTCCATTGTTTCTTCAACCTTCGATGCTCTTCTACTATTGTTTGCTCTTGATATTCTCATATATGGGTTATAACTTCGTCATTCTCCATCACTCCTCTTTTTCATGTTTTCAAACTCGTTTTGCTACACCCTACCGGTCTCGTCCTTTCGGGTGGCAGGTTAGAAAGATTCCTTATAATAGTTACATTTCCTTCATTATTAGGTCCATTTAACATGTATCAGAGTGAGCGTAAAAGTGCATCTAACGGTTTTGGACGATCTACTGTACTGGTAATAGTAAAATAACAAAAAGTAAAAGTCTCTGAAGTGTTAAGGGTACAGTTATCCAAAAATTAAATACCAAAAATATAAATACAATCATCTCAAGAATATAGTACAAAATACAATAGGGCATCCCCTATTCTTCACCTGCATCAATAAGCCCTATCTTTCCAAAAAGGTCCTTCTATCTCAGGCACGATCCCCTAAAAACTCAAATTTGTCTGGAGTTCGAAAGTGAACCCCAAAGTAACTGTCAATACTCATGTACTAAATATGTATAGTGTATGCATGCAATAATGACATGTAAATCACAAATAAAATGCCAAAACACCACATATGCATCCAGAAACATACACCATAATCGACTACCACACACTGTCGAGCTGCCCTACTAAGGCAAGCCCCAAAATTACCGGAGTCACAAACCTCTCACCGTCTAGTCGCGATCGCCTGAACCAGGACAACCCCGAAATTATCGGAATCACAAACCGTCTTCGTTGAGCTGCCACATATGGCAAGCCCCGGATTGGTATCCTCAGCGCTAGGAGAACAATAGTTAGGGACTCAAACCCCAACATGCTTTGTATGCATATTTGGCAACACTACACACAAAGCATACATGGCAATCACAAACATACAACAACACATAAAAGTACTTGAGTAAAGTAGTTACTACCTGGTGGGTATGTATCGTCTTAGAATTTCAAGATCCTTGATAGCTCCCCCACGTATGTTTTAATCCTAAATAATACCAAAACATCTTATTTTAGCATTTTCCAAAAATACCCTTGCATTTATCATCAAAACCAAGCCCTTCATCAATTTTCCAAAAAATCTAGAAATTTTTACCCAACTTTAACAATTTTTAGTAAATTATAGAAAAATAATTTTTGCATGAAACCAACGCCATGTGAACCATTACAATGTCTTTTGTTCAGGAAAAATATTTCCAAAGACCAAAAGGACACATATTTTGGCGTGAAGCCAATTGTCACTCTTTGGTCTAGATTCAACCTGATGCTTCTGAGCCAACTTTAACAATTTTTATCTTCTAGTAGAAATATCCAAAAGACATAAAATTATACATCAAAGTGGACCTTAGGAAGGTTAATTTTTCCCTGTAAAATTTCAGCTTAATCCAAGTTCATTTACTATTTTAAAAACTCGCTTGAAGCTTTGCTGCTCAGATTTTCTAAAACTGGCAGCAAGCTTGGTTTTTAGGTTTTTCGATGTTTTTGAGTTTGGAAAGTTAAACCATAGCTTAACCCCATACAAAATAATTTTTGAACACATTGAGACCATCAATAACACTAAAATCAGATTGCAACACCATGCCCTAACCCCTTGAACGAAAATCATAAGTTCAAGTTCAGAAGTTCAGGTTTTCAGTGTTTACCTGAATCAGAAGTTCAGTTGATGATCTTAGGAGCTTGGGACTTGATCTTGGCTATGGAGGTTGGCTGATCTCTTCTCTCTTTTCCTCTGAAAATTTCGTACTCCTTGGTTAAGAGAGAGAGAGCAAATGTCATTTAATAAAGGTAAAAGGTAATTGAACAGTCTGAAATAACTGGAGCAAAATCTTGTCCAATAATTAGTAAAATTCATCTGGCTTTTTAACTTTATCCTCAAGAAAATCCAGAGGGTTCTAGGTTTGCCAAGTGGCGCCTCCCCCTTCAAAATATCTATATTTTCACTTTTCATTTGGAGAAAATTACCTACTTTGTCCTGGAATTTATGAAAATTATTAGTTTTGGCTCAGGACTTCTTTATTATTCCTTTCTTTTTCCCCAAGCTCTCTAAATGGTTCCTAGGGCTAGGTGGCGCCTCCTTGACCCCACAAATCAGATTCCTTGATTTTTATTTTATTTTTCCCAATTTATCTGATTTATTCCCTTTTATCCAGCAAGTGGGACCCACAGCTTGACTTTCAGATTGATTTTGCTCTTTCTTTTTCTTCAAGCATATTTTTAATAATTATGGGGGCTGGGTGGCGCCACTTTGGGCCCACCAAATATTCCCTCATGCATTTTGTCTAGCTTTTCCACTTTATCAATCTGATTTTCAGTCTACCGATCCTTCTCGGGCCTCGCTGGTTACAAAGGTTCCTCTTTGTGTACTTTTCTTCATCTTTTTCAGATATTTTCCCCTGACTGACTATACAAATGTAATGCCTCTTCTATTTTCTAATAAGGTCTCATCTTTGTCTCATTCAGCCCAAAAGGAACCTCTAACTGGTCCCTATCGATCCCCTTTTTATCAGTCAATCGCTAGTGGTACTCGCATTTTGTGTTTGGGGCTGAGTATTGGTAAAATCATCTGACTTTTCCTTCTCTCTCTTGGGTGGACGAAATTGAATGCTTAAGGGGTAAGGATTTGACTATTTTGCCCCTGCAATCATTACTTACTTTTTGCTTTTCAACCCCATAGTGGCACTTGTCCCTAGGTAATTATTACAGCTAACTCTTCATTACTATCTCTTCAAAAATGCAAGAAATCCTTACCTAAGCAGGAAATGTCACGTGCACACTTATTTTAGCACATTTTTTCTCAGCTAATCATCTCATACCTTAGGACATAGCTAGATTTGAAAGAGGAGCTTTATACCCAAGAGGGGGGGTGAATTGGGTATATTAAAAATTTTCGCAAACTGGTTCTGTTTTTACACTCTCAGAACAGGGCAGAACAGAGGAGATAGAGTGAAGAGCTTTGCACACAACGATTTATACTGGTTCGGTCCTTTCTCTGACCTACATCCAGTCCCCAAGCCTCACCTGGGATTTTCAATCCACTATAATCAAATATTGATTACACCCTCTGTACTAAGAGTTGTTCTCTCACTAGAACACACTCCCCCTTACAAGTTGTAATCAATACACCCCAACTACCAAGTCCCCTGACTTGTAGTTATCTCAATCAATAAATGATTTACAAGTATTTGACTCTCTTACAGAGCAGATAAGATAAACACTGAAGAACTAAGTATCAAAATGATACAATACAGATGTAAGCTAATACACAATAAATGAACTAAGTAGATTTTTCGCTCAGAGTTGGTGTATCAGCTGGAGATGAAGTTAATGCTCTCTATTTATAGGTAGAGAACATTAAATGACCGTTGTGAGATGATTCCAACCGTTGGAAGTGATTTGCTTAAGTTCTGGTCATCTTCTCTCTCTAAACTTCTGCTAATCCAAGTCTTAATGAAGTCTGATGTGGATCTCTGAGTTTCTGCCCGTTGGAATTAACTTTACTTGATATAGTAAGCATTCTTTAACGTTAACAAGGCGTGCTCAGATGGATTAGCCGAAAGTAGATGAGATTGTGCAGGTGCATTAAATGCACTGTTCACCTTTTTGCTTTTTCTCACAAATCTTCAATAATCTTGATCTGTGCTAACTGAAAAACACTCAACAAACTTGTTAAACATATCTGGGATCATGAGTGAATGATTTATGAAAGCAATTAGATCAAACAACAAGATATAGCAGATTTCACAAATTTGAAAAAGCTTCAACGGTCACTAACCTCGAGGTTAGTTCATCCAACCTCGAGGTTGGCCTGAAATCTTCAGGCAAACCTTCGTTTTAAAATCATTCAACCTCGAGGTTGCAAAGTGAACCTCGAGGTTTCTCTTGAGAAGAAACCTTCTGATAAATCTCATTAACTTGCAAACCTTGAGGTTCCAAAGGTAACCTCGAGGTCTGAAGTTTGTTTCAAACCTTCAGTTTTCACGGGAGCCCGACAACCTCGAGGTTGTACTTCTGTACTCGAGGTTGGCTCTTGAAAGAACAAAGTTCAAAGTTAAACATAAAGCCCAGCCTCGAGGTTACAATGTTAACCTCGAGGTTTTCAATACTTTGAAAACCAGTGTGCTCTCTGTAAGTGATAAAACTCGAGGTTGCAACATCATACTCGAGGTCAAAGGTGTTTTCATCGGGCTTAAGTTTCAAAGCAAAGTGTCCAACCTCGAGGTTGGAATATGGACCTCGGGGTTCATGTGCTTGATGAACAACATGACCTTTCTGTATGAGTTGAACCTTGAGGTTAGCTTTGCATACTCGAGGTTACAAGTGATAATGAAGAAACTTGGGTTCTCCAACTGAACCAGAACCTCGAGGTTGACTTCTCAACCTCGAGGTTTCACATATAACTTGTGAAACCAAGTTTTGCAACATTCGAACACTTGATTTTTAAAGCTTCTGTAAGGTCAAACCTCGAGGTTACAAGCCCAACCTCGAGGTTTGCTCTTAACCAGAGTTTTGACACTTAAGAGCAAAACCTCTTCAATTGTCTGTAGTTGTTGACAATCATCAAAACCATCAGAGAACTAACATTCTCCCCCTTTTTGATGATGACAACATCTACAAGCAATACCTCTTTAAACATTTAAAAGATCATCAGTGAGATTATCAGAGTGTTTGAAAAACTGATTTTTTGCACAAGTAGAGTTCTTAGATAAAAAGTCATATATTCTCAGAGATAAGCAGAAGCATGAAATCGAGACTGATATTTCAATTGACATTCCATTTCAATAAATTTATACAAGATATAATGGAATTCAATGAAAACAAAATACATACAGTACTACAAAAAAATACATGAAAATACACATGCTGCTGCAAAAAAAAACTAGATCCCTAGACTCTAGTCCTCACTCATTGCTTGTCTCTCCCCCTTTGTCATTGTCATCAACATACTCTGGGTCGAGAATAACAAGAGGAGGCTGGTAAAGCACCATAGCAGTGGTAGGATCAAAGGAGGGATCAAGAAGGGAAGGATAGGTATAGGGAGAAGGTGTGGGAAAGATCTCAGTGGCAGGAGTGGATGGAAATGGAAGTGGGTTAGGAAGAACTTCTGTGGTAGGGGTGACTGGGGAAGGTTGAGACTGAGCAACAGGAGTGGTATGAGGTGGAGAAGAGTGTGGAGGGCTAGGGAATGAGAAAGAGTGAGAGGGAGGTGAGTGAGGGGGTGAGTGAGCAGGAGAATCAGCAGGAGAGGGAGGTGAAGATGGGTCAGGTATAGGGAGTGATGAACTAGGGCCATCAGCTGTAGCAGGGATAGGATCAGAATCCATCTCAGGAGCAGGAATAGCAGTGGAAGCTTGTACTGGAACTGAGGATGAACCAGGAGTGGATGAGGAAGCCCCGAGACCAAAATGTCTAAGTAGCATGTCAGCTCTGTCTCTGGCATCAGATGCAGCTGAGAGTGTGACAGCTAAAGAGGAGTCCAATTCAGTAAACTTTTGATCCACTTCCTCCTTTAGCTTATTCAAGTGGGACATCACCTCAGTCTGAGCCACAATGACATCCATAAGTCCCAACTTGATGTCAGCCCGTAAAATGTCGACCTCAGTCTTCATGAGAGCACGATGGGAGATGAGGGCTTGATCCACAATCTGTCTGATTTGTCCCATCAGATCATCTGGTAGAGGGGCCTGAGAAGGTGGAGGAGCTGACTGTGCTTCCTCAGGAGCTTGAGATGCCTGAGACTGTGCTGTACCTTCTGTATCAAGCTTGATCTTCATGAGGTTGATCTGATGTTTGCCAAAATAGAGAGGGTATTCAAGCGTATCAGTTGACCCTACATACCAGATTTTGTGATAGAAAAGTATCACAGAGATTAGAGAAGGATAAGGTATGTGTGTCAATTCCTTCTTGGCAAATCTGAAACTCTTCATCCCTTGGAGCAGCCAATCCCCAATGTTGAAAGGAACTTTCTTCACAAATGCAGTGAAGGGTCTGTAGTCTAGTGATGTGAAGTGAGTGTAGTTCCCAGCCTTAGGAATGAAATTCCTAGAATATATGTACCAAAGGATTCTATGCACAGGAGGCATGTCACTTGGTTTGAATGAAAGCTTAATGGCTTGGTCACGAGGGAAGGGTTTGCCTGGGATGAGAGTTTCATACACCTCTTGATTGGTATATGAAAACTCAGGAACAGGAGGTGGGTTTTTGATTTTCAAAATTTTATTGATCTTCTCAGCAGTCAATGAGAATTCAACACCTCTGACTACAGTGGATACTGACTCTTCTAGCAGATCACCATCATCATCCAATGTACTACTATCCCTCATCTTGAAGTAAAACATCCTAACCAAACTAGGGGTATAGGGACAGTATATGGAAACAAAAGGTTCATATTGTTTTATCCAAGGTGAAAGATCTAAGTTGCACTCTTTATAGAAACTTTCAAGGTTTATTGCAACTGAAGCACAAAAGACTTTTGGGAGATAAATTTCTCTATACTTATCATTTTCCTCCTTGGTTGAGAAGGATGAGGCAGCAATGATGAATCCTTCTGGAGGTGATCTGATATGCCGGATGTCCTCAATAGCATTGACAGCAAACTTCTCCAACTTCTTTTGTTGAGAGGCCTGAGAGGGTGATTGAACTTGAGGCCTTGATGGATTCTTGGTCCTTGCCTTCTTGGCCTTTTCTCTTACTTTCTCCTTCCCTTTACCGGTTGTTTCAGGCACTTTCCTCTTTTTAGACTCAACTTGACTGGGCTCTTTGATGGAAATGCCCTTCGGTTTGCTCTTCGGAGGAGGAGATGGAGGAGGATCAATGGGCATCCCTGGGATGTGCTTATCAACCCCAGAGCGCAAGCGAATAGACCGAGTCTTCTTCCTCACTGGCTTGCTTGGTCGAGGTTCAGGTGAAGGTTGACGTTTTGGAGGTGGAGATGGAGACCAAGATTCTGTCTCATCGTTCGAATGGGAGGTAGATTTTGACTGTGAAGGAGATTTCGAAGCCATTTGTGGACAGAGAGTGGAGGAAATGTGCAGAAAGATGAAGATTGGAAGAGGAAGTGACGAGAGAGAAGGAGTGAACTCGAGGTTAGGGTTCAGTAAAAATGAAATTTCACAGCAGCATATATATAGACACGCGCTCAACCTCGAGGTTGACTTCTCAGCCTCGAGGTTAGATGAACAAAAGTTCACTAATCTCTGCGATCAACCTCGAGGTTGATATCTCAGCCTCGAGGTTAGATGAATAAAAAAAATTCACTAACCATTGAAATTCTTACCTCCAACCTCGAGGTTGCCTCCAGAACCTCGAGGTTCTACTGTCTGATAGATGAGATGTCTCTTCTGTTTGCCACCAACCTCGAGGTTCTAATCCCATACTCGAGGTTCCATCCATCAGATACCTTGAACCTTTTGACCCTCTTCCAACCTCGAGGTTGGCTACTGAACCTCGAGGTTTGCCCCTTTGACAGCAAACCTAAGTCCTGCATAAGATTGTCTATGTACTCCGATGCTAAAGTTAGTGATCTATAATCATCAAAACCACAATTTAATATAAAAGTAGACAGGAATTACTTACAACTCATTGGGATTTACCATTCCCAATTCTCTTCTTATGAATGTGAATGGGTCCTTGGCTAATGGTTTGGTGAAAATGTCTGCCAATTGAAGATGAGTTGGAATGAACATCACTTTCACATCTCTCTTCTGGACATGATCCCGGATGAAATGATGTCTCACATCAATATGCTTGGTTCTTGTATGTTGCACGGGATTCTTGGCCAAGCTTATTGTGCTAGTGTTATCACACAGTATTGGGATCTCCTTTAAGTGCACTCCTAAATCAGCAAGTTGTTGCTTCAGCCACAACACTTGAGCACAGCAACTTGAGGCAGCCACATATTCAGCTTCTGTTGAGGACACCGCCACGGTAGTTTGCTTCTTGCTAAACCAAGAGACAAGTGAGTTGCCAAAGAATTCGCATTGCCCACTTGTACTCTTTCTATCCGTCTTATAGCCAGCATGATCCGAATCTGAATATGCCACAAGATGCTCCGGCTGACCTTTAGGAAACCATAGCCCAAGAGTCTTTGTATCAGATAGATATCTGAATATTCTCTTCACGTGTTCAGCATGAGACTCTTTGGGTGCGGATTGGAACCGAGCACACATTCCAACACTGAATTGAATGTCCGGGCGACTTGCAGTGAGATAGAGCAATGATCCAATCATTCCTCTATACTTGGTGATGTTGAAGTCCTTGCCCTCTTCATCAGCATCCAAAGAAGTAGTTGTGCTCATTGGTGTGTCAGCCCCATTGCACTTGTCCAATCCAAACTTCTTCAGCAAATCATTCAGATACTTTGTTTGAGATATGAATATCCCATCTTTATGTTGCTTGATTTGCAGCCCAAGGAAGTAATTAAGCTCTCCCATCATTGACATCTCAAATTCACCTTGCATAGACTTGGAAAATTCCTCACACAAAGAATCATTAGTAGCACCGAAAATAATATCATCAACATATATCTGTACAATTAAAATCTCATTTAATTTATTTTTCTTGATAAACAATGTTGTATCAGCCTTTCCTCTAATGAATCCTTGATTGAGTAAGAATTGACTCAATCTTTCATACCAAGCTCTAGGAGCTTGCTTAAGACCATACAAGGCTTTCTTAAGTCTAAAAACATGATCCGGAAATTGATCATTTTCAAAACCTGGAGGTTGTTCAACATACACCTCCTCTTGAATGAAGCCATTTAGAAAAGCACTTTTGACATCCATTTGATAGAGTTTAAAGCCTTTTGTGCATGCAAATGCTAGAAGAACTCTTATTGCTTCCAATCTAGCTACTGGAGCATAAGTTTCTTCATAGTCTATTCCTTCTTCTTGATTGTAACCTTTGGCCACTAATCTAGCCTTGTTACGCACAATGATGGCTGACTCATCACGTTTGTTCTTGAATACCCATTTTGTCCCAATTACCGGATGGTCTTTGGGTCTAGGCACCAAGTCCCAAACTTGATTTCTATCAAATTGATGTAGCTCCTCTTGCATAGCAATCACCCAATCATTGTCTGAAAGAGCTTCTTCTATTTTAGAGGGCTCTATATGAGAAATAAATGCAGAAAATGTAACTTCATTCAAGGTACTATTTCTGGTCCTAACTCCTTGATTTACATCACCTATAACTTGGTCTAAAGGATGATTCCTTATAAATCTCCAAGCTCTAGGTTGGGACTGATCAGTATTTTCAAGATTATTTTCTGGATCAGCCTCAAAAATATTTTCAGAATTTTCAGAAGGAGTAGGAGCATTTTTCGAAAAGAATTTGTTTTTGAAAATAGTCTCTTCTTCATCATCAAGGGATTTATCAGATTCAGACTCACAAAATACAACATGTACAGATTCTTCAACAATTTTAGTTCTAGTATTAAAGACTCTATATGCTTTGCTCCTATTAGAATAACCAATAAAGATAGCTAAATCAGCTTTAGGATCGAATTTACCAAGACTGTCTTTACCATTATTGTACACATAGCACTTACAGCCGAAGATACGAAGGTGGCTTAGGTTTGGCTTTCTTTCCTTGTAGAGTTCGTATGGAGTCTTATTCAGCTTCTTTCTCAAGTATGCTCTGTTGGAGACGTAGCAAGCCGTACTCATGGCATCAGCCCAAAATACTTGAGAAGTGTTGTACTCGTTCAACATTGCTCTAGCCATTTCAGTGAGTACTCTATTCTTTCTCTCCACAACACCATTTTGTTGTGGTGTTCTTGGTGCTGAAAAATTGTGATCAATCCCCATACTGTCACAGAACTCAGCAAAGGCTTGATTCTCGAACTCTCCACCATGATCAGTCCGTATTCCTGAAATTGATAACCCTTTCTCGTTTTGGACCTTCTTGGCAAATGAAACAAACTGATCAAAGGTTTCATCTTTAGAAGATAAAAATATTGTCCAAGTAAATCTAGAGAAATCATCAACAATGACCAAAGTGTATAAGTTTCCACCAAGACTTTTCACTCTAGCTGGTCCAACTAGATCCATGTGAAGAAGTTGAAGTGGTCTAGTGGTTGAAATCTCATTTTTGGTTTTAAAAGATGATTTGGTTTGTTTTCCCTTTTGACATGCATCACAAATCATATCATTTTTGAAATTCAATTTGGGAATACCAATGACCAAATCCTTTTTCAACAATTTGTCAAGTTGATACATATTGACATGAGCTAATCGCTTGTGCCAAAGCCAACTCTCATTCAAATTGCTCACAAAACAATTTTCAGAAACAGAAGCATTACTAGAGAGGTTCAAGGTATAACAATTTCCATCTCTAGGTGCTCTAAATAAAGCTTTATTTTTCAAATCATTTATGGAGATCAAATCCTTTTTAACAATAAAGCATTCATCAGAGTCAAATATTACCAAATTACCCTTATCGGTGCTTTGGCTCACACTTAGGAGATTGTGACACAATCCTTCTACAAAGTAGACGTCTTGGATGAGTGGGCCTTCATTGTTGCCTATCTCACCAATGCCAGCGATTTTCCCGGATTGATCACCTCCAAATGTGACTCTACCTCCATCTTTTGGCTTTATTGATAAAAACTTTGATTTGTCTCCAGTCATGTGTCTTGAGCATCCACTATCAATGTACCACTTGTTCGGCCTTGATGCTCTAAGACATATCTCATTTATTTCACTAGGTTGTTCTTCTTCCTCAGCAACCAGGCATATGTTGGCTTTTTCACTTTCATCCTCTTCAGCTTCATCCTCATCCGATGAGCTATCTCCCCATATAGCTGACACATATGCCTTCTTTTTGTATTTCTTGAATTTCTTCTTTTCTTTCTCTTGGTTTTTCAGCTGAGGGCATTCTGCCTTGATGTGTCCGGGCTTCTCGCATTCATAGCAGATGATAGGCTTCTTTGATTCATAGCTCGAACTTCCTTTCTGAAATTTCTTGAAGCCTTGATCTCTTTTATAAAACTTCTTGAATCTCCGGACCATCATGCCAATCTCTTCATCCTCGTCCTCATCTTCCTCATCCTTTTCCACATTGAGAGCCACTCCCTTGTTGCGATTGTTGCCACCATTGACATCTTCTAATTCCTTCTTGAACCTCAGTTTGCTCTCGTATTCAGATAAGCTACCAAACAATGCGGCAACTGAAGTCATTGACTCTCCACGAGCTTCTTCAATGGCGGTAACTTTTGCTTCCCAATCCTTTGTCAGAATATTGAGGATTTTCCTCACTTGAGCTCCTTGATCAAAAAGCTTTCCCAAGGCCGCTAGCTGATTGGTCAAATGAGTGTATCTCAACTGAAATTCTCCAATACTCTCGCCTTGCTTCATTCGCAACAAGTCATACTCAGTGGTTAGAATGTTGACGCGATTTTCCTTGATTCCAGATGTTCCTTCATAAGCTATTTCCAGCGCCTTCCACATCTCTTTAGCTGTTGACAAATTACAGATACGAAAGTACTCCTTTTGACTAAGAGCACTCTGAAGCATCAGGATAGCCTTGCTATTGAGAGTCATGTTCTTCTTATCATCATCATTGAACTCGGCTTCTGTCTTGGGAACAGTGATGCCTCCTTCTACTTTGACTGGAACATAGTCTCCAGTCTCAAAGACCCTCCATAGACCATATTCTGTAGCCATCACGAACACACGAAATTTTGCTTTCCAGAAAGAGTAGTGTTCGCCGTCGAAACTGGGAGGTCTGTTGATTGAAGCTCCATCTGGAAGAATTCCTTCCATAGTGATCCTTCTCGAGTGGTAAAACTCTTCTGAGAAGACCTTGCTCTGATACCAAATGAAAGAGGAGCTTTATACCCAAGAGGGGGGGTGAATTGGGTATATTAAAAATTTTCGCAAACTGGTTCTGTTTTTACACTCTCAGAACAGGGCAGAACAGAGGAGATAGAGTGAAGAGCTTTGCACACAACGATTTATACTGGTTCGGTCCTTTCTCTGACCTACATCCAGTCCCCAAGCCTCACCTGGGATTTTCAATCCACTATAATCAAATATTGATTACACCCTCTGTACTAAGAGTTGTTCTCTCACTAGAACACACTCCCCCTTACAAGTTGTAATCAATACACCCCAACTACCAAGTCCCCTGACTTGTAGTTATCTCAATCAATAAATGATTTACAAGTATTTGACTCTCTTACAGAGCAGATAAGATAAACACTGAAGAACTAAGTATCAAAATGATACAATACAGATGTAAGCTAATACACAATAAATGAACTAAGTAGATTTTTCGCTCAGAGTTGGTGTATCAGCTGGAGATGAAGTTAATGCTCTCTATTTATAGGTAGAGAACATTAAATGACCGTTGTGAGATGATTCCAACCGTTGGAAGTGATTTGCTTAAGTTCTGGTCATCTTCTCTCTCTAAACTTCTGCTAATCCAAGTCTTAATGAAGTCTGATGTGGATCTCTGAGTTTCTGCCCGTTGGAATTAACTTTACTTGATATAGTAAGCATTCTTTAACGTTAACAAGGCGTGCTCAGATGGATTAGCCGAAAGTAGATGAGATTGTGCAGGTGCATTAAATGCACTGTTCACCTTTTTGCTTTTTCTCACAAATCTTCAATAATCTTGATCTGTGCTAACTGAAAAACACTCAACAAACTTGTTAAACATATCTGGGATCATGAGTGAATGATTTATGAAAGCAATTAGATCAAACAACAAGATATAGCAGATTTCACAAATTTGAACAAGCTTCAACGGTCACTAACCTCGAGGTTAGTTCATCCAACCTCGAGGTTGGCCTGAAATCTTCAGGCAAACCTTCGTTTTAAAATCATTCAACCTCGAGGTTGCAAAGTGAACCTCGAGGTTTCTCTTGAGAAGAAACCTTCTGATAAATCTCATTAACTTGCAAACCTTGAGGTTCCAAAGGTAACCTCGAGGTCTGAAGTTTGTTTCAAACCTTCAGTTTTCACGGGAGCCCGACAACCTCGAGGTTGTACTTCTGTACTCGAGGTTGGCTCTTGAAAGAACAAAGTTCAAAGTTAAACATAAAGCCCAGCCTCGAGGTTACAATGTTAACCTCGAGGTTTTCAATACTTTGAAAACCAGTGTGCTCTCTGTAAGTGATAAAACTCGAGGTTGCAACATCATACTCGAGGTCAAAGGTGTTTTCATCGGGCTTAAGTTTCAAAGCAAAGTGTCCAACCTCGAGGTTGGAATATGGACCTCGGGGTTCATGTGCTTGATGAACAACATGACCTTTCTGTATGAGTTGAACCTTGAGGTTAGCTTTGCATACTCGAGGTTACAAGTGATAATGAAGAAACTTGGGTTCTCCAACTGAACCAGAACCTCGAGGTTGACTTCTCAACCTCGAGGTTTCACATATAACTTGTGAAACCAAGTTTTGCAACATTCGAACACTTGATTTTTAAAGCTTCTGTAAGGTCAAACCTCGAGGTTACAAGCCCAACCTCGAGGTTTGCTCTTAACCAGAGTTTTGACACTTAAGAGCAAAACCTCTTCAATTGTCTGTAGTTGTTGACAATCATCAAAACCATCAGAGAACTAACAAGATTATCATTTTTACTAACTGATTAACACTGTATTTGTGTTTTTGTGCCCTATTGCACTGACACCTTAATTTCTACGACTCTTGAACCTCAGTCCAAATACTCATAGGAATCTCATATAATATTTCCAACTTTAATATTACACTTCCTAAATAGGGTCTAATCATCCGCCTGCTATAGGCTTATTCTCAAATCTGTAGGCCCAAAATTCAGGACATTACACGTTTTGATCTTATTGCTTCACCTTTCTCTTCTCGACTTCTATGAGACAGATTTAGGTTCTCATGTATGAGTTTAGATTTTTTTTTAAATGTAAATCTTAGTTTTGACGTTTTTAAAAAAAATAATAAATAACTGATTAAATAGTTTTTTCTTACAATGTTTTTCAATTGCCATAAAATGTGTAATATCCTGAGTTTCGAGCATTAAGACTTGAGAATAAGTCTAAATTAAACAGACTACTAAGCACGGTTAAGGAGGTGTGACATTCTCGAGTAAGGACATATCTTTGGCTGAGAGATAAAAAGGGTTACAAAAGATCTATATAGTGCAAATTCGGTTGGAAAAGATGTCACCCAACTATGTCCTGAGGTATAGGACAATTAGTTGAGCAAAAATATGCCGATATAAGTAAGTATATGGCATTTTTAGGGCAGTCGGATATGCCCTACGTTTTTTTGAGAAAACATCGCTATGTGGCATCGTTTGTCGAGTCTTGGTATGCATATCGCAATCCTGAGTAAAACCCAACAGGATCTCGAGCAAGCACTGATAAAGTAGCTTTATTAAAGTAAAGTTAATAAAGTAAGGTCATGATGACTAATGATAACATACTTTTCTGTTGGATCAGTAAAAGCATGACACGTCTCCCTTCATAATTACAAGTGCAAAAGTCAAAAAGCTTATGGAAGAAGCTATGTGAAAGGAGATATTTTGAGGGCATTTTGGTCAGTTGCTATAAGGGACACATGTACATGCAATTAATATATTTGATTAGATCTGTTAGACAAATTTTAATTAATGTATTGATTTAATTCAGATTTGAATTCAAGATTAATTTTGAATATTTTAATATGGCTCATTAGAGTTTTAGAAACTCTATAAATAGATATTGATCTAGTCGTATTGAACATACGGATGAATTAGAGAAGCTACAAGAAACCCTAGAGAGAAAAAGAAAGACACAAAGTTTGAGGGCGCTAGCACACTGCCGCCAATGTTCCAATGTTGTTCGTGTGGATATCGGTAGAGGGAGGAGATTCGAAATTTTTGCTCCTGTTTGATCAAACGAGATGGCACCACGTTCAAGACATACGACGGCCGAGACACATGAAGAGGGAGATGCGCACCAGACTCTATTGAACGAAATTCTCAACCCTTCGCATAAGTACGACTTTTCTAACGAACTTTGATTTAAACGTCGTTGATAGATCCTCCGATGGGATTCGTAATGTAATTCCCCAGATTTTTATTAATAGTAATAACCCATTTATTTTATTTTATTTTATATAGCTTTGATGGGCCAAATACCCCTAGTCCTAATTACCTTAGGATTTTTCAGCTTATGCACTAAGAAATAGATTTTAGGTAATAAGTCATTTACTTGTCAACCAAGTCACATTAATTCATACCATGATTGATTGATTGAATTTAATATACTCTATCACATTAAATTCACATCACGGTTGATTGATTTAATTTAATATACCCTATTAATGAGGCAAGAGTAAAAGAGCCCAAAGTTAAACCTTAATTTTAAGTTATAAATAGAGGTCTAGTCTAACCCTGAATATTCATATTCTCTTTTACTATTTCTGTTGGTTATGATTAGTTTTGATGATGTCTTACATTGATGCCATTATCTAGAGCAAAAAGTTTATATCATATACATTGACTAATTACTTTGTTTATTGTAGGTTAGTCCAAGTTAAATTATAGAGAATAATTATGATATGAGATTGAAGAAAAGAAAATATCAATACTGGAAGTCTTGACGATTAAGCGGAAGTTGGAATAGCTTAATTCGGAGTCAAATTAAGCTATTTGAAGCATCAGCATAAATAGTAGTGTATACGTAAATAGTGCACCGTATACATGAATAGTGTCATACGGATCCATGAGTGTGCTACAATGATTTCATTACCTCAGGAGTTGCCTTGAGTCAAGAAAATAATTGTCTCAAGTCGTTCACATTTATTTCTCCAAACTCATTTAGAATGGCAAAATTGTAATTCTGTAGAACTTCAGATTCGATGGCAAAATTGTAATTTTGCTGACTTTCCAAAATGGCTCATTCGACTGCAGCGTCACTGTTCACCTCTGATTGCCTCTGTTCTGCGTTTTTCATGGGCGACACTTAATATTTTGAGGATATCTCACAAACCAGACGTCGTATTGAAGTGAAACTAATTTTGGATGAAAGTAGACTCCCAATGCGTCATTTGGAGACTAGATTCAAGTCCAAAGGAGTTCAGATAAAGGAGAAACAAACTGTGGAAGTTGACAGTGCAATTCACGCCACACAGCAAGGCGAGCTTCGGTATTTTGGGTGTATCTCACAAACCACAAATCCAATTGAGCTGAAACCGGTGGCATATGAAACTAGACTCAAAATGAATCACACTACAATTTGACCCACTGAAAACGGAGCTCAGACCATGGAGATATGGCCTTCGAAAGTTGACACATGTGATTCTGGAGTCAACTCAGAATAGCCTCGGTTTTCTGTCTATATCTGACATTATACAGAACCAAATGAAGTGAAACCAATTCCATATGATTCTATACTCAACAAGTGTTTCACACAATTTGGAAGCAACTAAAAAGAGCTTGAAACGAAGGAGATATGAATTTCGAAACTTCTGGGTTGCTGGAACTCTGTTTTCTGGGCAGTCATCGTTCATCAGATCATAACGGTCAAAATACAAAGTATTTTGAGCTGATTCTTTTTCCACTGGAAATAAGACATCAAGATCTTTCCATGGATATATCATGTGCTAATTTTAGAGCTATATACAAAGAGATATGGCTACTGGAAGTTGAGCTATGTTCTGAATCATCTATCACGAAATACTGTTCATCGTCTTCAAGAATCACCGCGTCCGGAAATACTGTTGCGCATGGAAAATGTCTAGATGAACACCAAAATGACTTATACTACTTCTTAACATCATTTATATCATTTGTGTATAAGTTTCAGGTGATTAGTGTTTGAATTAAGAGGAAGACCGATAGAAGTAAAACTCTGTGAGACGCATTATGAACCGAGAAGAGCTACGGATGTTTTTGCTGGAGGAAGAAAGCAATGGCAATGGCTATTTGATGAAGACAAAGTTGAAGAAATTCAGTGAAGCATATGATGAACTGAGAAAGACGAAGCAATCATATATTTCTCAAATGGAGCTTACAACGGTAATATGCCACAACATTCAAACTTCACAACGGACGAAATCTTCAATGGTCATATACGAGTATACGGCTAATGCTCTCAAACGTTCAACGGTCAAATGTTTACAACGGTTATATTTTTCAAATGGACCGAAACACAAATACTTCAACGGATCGATCACTGTTCACAACGTTCAAAAGCTCAACGGACAAATATTTCCAACGATGCTTATAAATGGAGGCATATTCAAAGCGGAAGAACACATGAGCTTACACCTTCAAAATGCCTGATGTTTATCTCATATTCTCTCTATTTTCTTAGTGATCATATAATTTATTAAGAGAGTGAGATTATTTGTATTGTACTTCAGTGTTTATCTTATCACTTCTTAGAGAGAAGATTTATTTGTAAACATTTTATCTGAGAGTTACTCAAGATTGGGTGATCTTGAGTGGGAAACACATTGTGTTGATTACAGCTTGTAAGGGGAGTGAATCCTAGAGAGAGGATTACTTCGAGTACAGAGTGTGTGATCAAGCGGTGTATTCTTACGGTGTGTAAGGGGGAGTATCTCGGTAAGAGATTTGTAAAAGGCTGCACAAGTGCCCGGCTAAACTTGTGAGATTGTAGCGGTTCTCAAGTACCCAATTAAAGCTTGAGGGAGATAGTGGATTGAAATCTCAGGAGGTGCCTGGGGACTGGACGTAGGTCATCGTGGATTGGGCCGAACTAGGATAAATCTCAGTTTGCATATTCTCTTCCTTAAACTCTTATATTTACAGCAAATATTATTTTAACATTTATTTGAATATTTAATTGTTGATTTATGAATAGTTATTTTCATACTCATTACCTTCAGTAAGAGTTGAAAAGAATTTTAAAGTTTCTAAAATTTTTATCCGACACCCAATTCACCCCCCCCTCTTGGGTAATAGTCAGGTCTAACAATTTCCTCTATTCTTTCTCTATTCTTCTAAAAGGCTAGCAAAACGGAGACCAGGTAATCCTAATCCCCAGAACAACCTTGTGTCTCGTGCTTATTCTTTTTCTCTACATCCTATTTTGCTAATCCTAATTCCCATGAGTCTTAAGTTAGTTTTATATAAGTTTTGATAGGGTTGTTATATATGAAATATATTATATATAATCCTAATCCTCAGAACAACCTTACGTCTCGTGCTTATTCTTTTTCTCTACATCCTATTTTGCTAATCCTAATTCCCATGAGTCTTAGGTTAGTTTTATATAAGTTTTGATAGGGTTGTTATATATGAAATATATTATATGTAATCCTAATCTCATGAGTCTTAGGTTAATTTCATATGAATCTTGATAAGTAATTATGATCCTAAGTATATCATATGTGATTGTTATATGTAAAATATATTTTATATAATCCTAATTAACCTTTTTCAAAACCATTCAACCTTTGAGTATCACTTTGAACGTAGATGCATGGGTGATTGAATTATATGTATACACCCTTTCATTCTTGAATTGCGTGAAGAAGCTTTTTGCAAAATCATTTATGATTGCATATACCTACCTGTACGTGGTAGCTTTGAGGGTTTTGGTTTTTGAAATTGAAACATTTATATAGATTGATGAATTACCTCACGTGGTTGCTTTGGTTGCTTCAGCTTTTGTGATTGAAACTTATAAATGCTTTCATATATATATACATATATATTCACATAATTTTTGTGACGTATTCTCTTTGTCACAAGTATATGTATTTTTTTAAAATTATCACAAACCCAAGTTATTAACTTAGATAAGTATAAATTAAGATTCTTCTTTTTATCATTGAACTATGTATATATATATATATATTTATTTATTTATTGAAAAATCTATTTATTATGTGAGTGTAATTAGAATAATTTAAATTGTGGGAGGATAGCTTTGGGATGGTACCTCCTAAAGTGATGAACACAACTCTTAGGCTTTATGCCTCGATATATTATTTGATGTGAACTTGACTATATCCATTCCTCCTAAAGTGGTGTCTGACAGGTTTCCGGGACACTAGTAGCAGCTTTGGGAAGAGATGTGCACATTAGGACGAATAGTTTTATTGTGATATGACCAATTTGATGATTTGTGACTGGCAGGTTTCCGGGTCACAGGGTAGACTAGTAGGTTTTCGGGTCTACCATGGTTCTCTTCCCACTAAACTAAATGGACTGGCAGGTTTCCGGGTCCAAATGAAATTAATAAAAATAATGAATAATATTTGATTTAATGAAAATATATAGATATGATGAGTATTAAAGTTGATATTTTAGATTATATATATAAATATATATATATATATATGTATATGATTTTTTTTATCATCATGTAAATATTTATATTTATTATTATTATTATTATTATTATTATTATTATTATTTCTATATTATCTTTGTTTATTAGGATTACCAGCTTTTGCTGATGTTTGTGTTCTGGGCTGTGATGATCCTTCGGGGGAGCAGAATTTCAGTGAAACAGGTTTTCAAGGCTAGGGCTAGCAGTGAGAAGTGAGGAAAAATAGTTGGCTAATTCTAGCTAGTTTTTTTTCTTATTTTATTTTACGCTTTGAATAAGACTTTTTTTTTTTTTAGTGTGGGTTTTTGTTATTGTAATAAGGTAGCCTTGCACATGCCCTAGTACAAGTGCGACGATAACACTTCCCAAATTTTAGTTATTTTGAATTTCAGTAATTGTTTATAAAAATTATAGCAAATTTTATGTTATGATAATGGTTAGAAATTTGGGGGTGTTACACGTAAAAATTTTATAATTCTGCTGCGTGTACGGATCCCAAAAATACCTTGTTCCATGTTGAGTTTGGAACCCAAATAAACTGAGCAACGAAGCTGGAGCAAATGAAAAGTATTACAATTAAATACACGTTTCCATGATCAATTTGGAACCACATAAAATTGAAAGTACAGTTTAATCCGCGCTCCTTAATTGGACCCTGGATAAACTAATACAGTTCAATCCACGCTCCTCAATTGCACCCCGAATAAACTCATGTAGTTTAATCCGCGCTCTTTAATTAGACCCCGAATAAACTCATACAGTTAAATCCACGCTCCTTAATTAGACCCGGATAAACTAAAAATTATACAGTTAAATCTGTGCAGGAAGCCAAGGTAGTTGAACCCGGTTTCTGAAAAAGCGAAGGTATGACAACGTACTTTCGCAGTAATGATGCATCAAAACTTGCTCTGGGATAGCAAGGCGAATTGTCATGCTGACCTTGATCAAGTTTAAATGTTTGGACTTCTCATTCTCAAATGAGTTGAACATGTGATGATTTGCCCTTACTCCGGATTGAATCCCAGTCAACGGAACCAAAATGTATACCCGATTTTTAAAAGCCGGAAGAATATTTTAATAGATTCTACACAATTTATCTTTGACCTTGGCCCAATCATTCAATAGAACTTTGAGTATATGTTTGAGTTCATATAATCAACTTATTATTGAAATGAAGAAAAAAATTCATACATGAGATCCGGGTTAAATAGTCAATTAACCCCTGTAGCACCTAGACTACCAGGATGGGGGGCTACAAGTGTACAACTTTAAAGCTGTCAGCGATGTAAGCAAATGGAGTCTGTCCCTCTTAACTTGGATTGGGGGAAACCCGTTGCTAAAACATGAAACCCAGAAACTCGAACTACGTGGACTTTGATCCCTCTAAAGGGTACGTAGGCCCGAGGCATTATTCCTAGGTCAAGTTTAATACATTTCAAATCGACTTAACCCGGATTACAGATTTGGGGTCAAGTCACAGAAAATAAATAAATCCGAAGTTCATTGAAACTCGAATAAACTCGGAAATGAGATCCGAGATAAACAATCAATGCACCTCGGCAACCCAGAGACCTGGACTACCAGGCTAGGGGGCAACTGTTACGGACTTAAATATGAGGCCTATCCAAGGTGTGGCCCAACAAGGGGCAATCAACACGACACAGACATGACGGCATAACGTTTGGGCTTAGAGGCACAAGAGGCCCACAAATCCAAACCTTAATCCTAAGGTACACTCTATAAATAGATGTTAAACCCTAAGGTACACATATTCTACACTCTCTTTGGCTATTTACAATTCAGTCGTCACTATGGACACACACCACCCCTTTTGGCTAACACCTATTCGTGTACAATGATCTATCATCCTCATAGGTATCTGCTCCATAGAGACCTAGGAGCAGGGGCGGAGCCACACTAGTGCCAGTGTGGGCAAGTGCACCCATTAAAATTTGGATAATATGTATATATTTTGAAGGACTTTTGTATCAATTTGCCTAAATGGTCTAGTTGGTTATAAGTAAGTGTCCACACTTGTTGACTAGAGATCCCCGGTTCGATCCCTCCTCTCCTCTTTTTTTTTCTTTTCATTTATATAGTTCTTATCTCCTCGCTCGTTGCACTATGCCCTCGTCCAAATCTCTCCTCGCTCGCTACACCGTCGCCTTTGTTCAAGATCCATAGCTTCCTCGCTCGCTGCACCATTGACCTCAACCCTCATTCCAGATCCCTCTCTCCCAAATCGTTCAGCCATGCCGCCGCTCCTCCGTCGTTGCATCATGATTTTCGCTCCACCCCCAAATCGTTGAGTGCTTCCAGCTCCTCCGTCATTGCATTGTGATTCTGTCTGAGGTAATTTTCAATTGTCTTTATTTCCTGCCAGTGCATAGATGTGCTTCTCGATTCTATCTTCCAGCTCCTCCGTCCTATATGTTTTGCTGATTTAGGCGTATTAGGGTTCTCTGTCAAAAATTAGCCTCCTTTTTGAAAATGCATTCTAATTAGGTATGATTAGATCACCAAGGATGATTTTAAGCCGATTGCATAGGATTTTAGAGATTAATTTATAAATAACATTATAGTGTTGGTCATCTTGAAATCTTTGAAAGTGGTCGGGTTATTGCATTTCGGAACCAGAACAATGTAAGATCGATTTAATCCCTTAAGCAAATAACCTTTATGAAATATTTGGTAAACCATGGCGAGCAGCTAGTTCACCCTACAAATATGATTCTTTTTGTTCTGGTTAGTGAATGCAATTGGAGTTGAACAGTTTCATAGATAGGCTTGTATAAAGATTTGCAATATAGTACTCACCTGGGCTTAATATGGAGTTCTCAGTCTTAGATAAGCTATGATGCTACAAGTAACAAGTTCGCCTCATTGAAGTGACTTGCATCCTCATATAATTATACTTCATTGTTTTCCTTGTAGCCAATTATTATGAATTTTGAGGCTTTGACTAGATTTTTGTGCCCTCAATTAATTGAATATTTGTCATTTGTCAATTTAATCCGGAATATTCCTCTTATTATGTTCATTGATTTACGTTTTCCAAAAACTCATCTATTTTGGGACCGAATTGGAAAATGAACATCATGTTACTTTTATTTCGAGAGACAGGATAAATCATCTTTTATTAATTGGTTACACCTTTCCAGTGAACTGTTTAGTTGTTTTAGAGTGTGAATGTTTAGTTGCTTTAGAGTGTGAATTGTTTAGTTGTTTTGGAATTGGAAATCATAGCTTTAGTTGCTTACACCCCTATATGAAAAAAGATACAATCTTATAGGTTACGATCGAGGAAGCATTGAGATGAGCTAACTTATATGTTGCAACATGTTCCCTAATCTTGTCACTTTTTTTCTTACAGAAAATGTCAACGATACAATGTTAATGCATTTAAAACTTTCCTTAAAAAATAAAAAAATAAAAATTCGGGGGTATTGTGCATCCACAAACTCTAAATCCTGGCTCCGCCACTGCCTAGGAGAGAGAGTTAAATGATCCTATATTAACATACTAGTCCATGGGCCACAAATCTATGTTCTTATATAGAACAAAACCTGTTTGTATATTTAAAAAAAGGGTAAAGGAGCAAAAATACACATGTGTTTTACTCTCGGGAGCGCCTAGCACCATATGCAAAATGCCATTACCGTTAAAAAAGACTAACACTGTTAACTAGCATTTAAAAATGGGTAAAGGTACAAAATACATATGTTCTTTACTCTTAGGAGCACTCAACACCACGTGCTTTTTTTGAGTACAAAAATACTCATGTAATTAAGAAAGTTGAACAAAAGTCCCACCAACCGTCAATATATAAAACGTCCATTAGTTAATACTGTCAATTCAATATAAGATCGTCACTCCACATCACACACCCACTTCCTCCATTGCTGATTTCTTTATTCACATATGTTGTACAGTTTCAATCCTTAAGGCACAAATCACCACATTCCACGATATTCATGCTCCTGTTTGCGAACACCGAGTTTGTATCCCGCAACTTCACATTCTTCATCTCCAAGAACTTGTCTGCCCCACAATCCAGCTCTGTGTTCCTCTCACCCATCTCTCAGATTCCACGCCTACAAGTTCTTTAGCCTAAAACCTCTCATACACACGCAAACCAGCAAAGCATTCACATCGCAAACTCCGAATGGACCACACTATTTGTAGTAATTGCACTGGTCTTTCGCCTTTCAGAGTGTACCAGAATTGATTAAAGTGCAGAGGATGAAAAACAACCCATCACGCTTTAAGCTTATAAAAGAACTAGATGAAAGATGAAGATTAACTAATAAAGTACGTGTGTGAAAAAACTAAAACGGGAACTAAAACTAATTGAAGTTAAATTGTGATAAGAAATCAAAACCAATTTGCTTGGAATAACTGTAAAACTATAAACTTCAGCTAAAAAGCTTCCATTGTGTAACATTTTATTTAGATTTAAATTATTAAGCAAGCACCAATTTATTACTAGATTTTGGGGTGGGTAATATATGATACATCGGTACAGTAAGGAAGTGAGAAGTTTGATATTAATTTGGCTCTTGTCGGGTGGGTCCCGTGTATGGTTTTTGCTCTGTAAATGACAGCCCAATCAAACAGCCTGTAAAAGGTTGTTTTGCAACTCAGCTAAAAAGTTGTGTTCCATGGGCTTCCACTTCCAGCAATGGCATTTAGTCATTTACCTCCTTTACTCGCCATCGCAAACTCCCTACTTGATCGGAAACCAGTCATTGTTCTCGAAACTCTCAGTGAACTCCAATGGCAAGCTACAGAGGATGACGTGGATCGAAAGCAAACAAATTTGGACCAAATTCTAGTAAGCTCCGAAAGACCAGTGCGAACAAAGAAATTGGCAATGGCCGTAGTGGGTGCGTGATAGTGACGATTCTATATTGAATTGACAGTATTAACTAACGGACATTTTATATATTCACTGTAGGTGGGACTTTTGTTCAACTTTCCTAACCACATGAGTATTTTTGTACCAAAAAAAGCACGTGGCATTAAGCGCTCCTGAGGGTAAAGCACATGTACATTTTTTCACCTTTACCCTTTAAAAATACCAAAATACTCTCTGAAGGGAAAAAAAACGCCATCTCTCTCAGTTCGAAATTGAAAAGCATTTGGAGCGATAGGGATGACCAAACAAATTGAAATCGAAAACTGAAACCAAACAAATTGAATCTTCTTGATTGAATCCAAAACTGAAAAAACGTGTCAACAAGGTGGTGAAATTTTGACAAGGACGGAAAGCACAAACATGGATAAAAGCTAAAGAAAAAGGATTGCGGCGACAAATTTCCAGCGTCCATCACCTAACCACATAATTAAGGTGATCAAAGATCAAAATGAACGAAGAACTGAGCAAGAAACCTGAATAGAAAGCACAAAACATAATTTCAAACATTGCGATAAAATAGAAAGCGAAAGCGAGGGCGAAGAATTGAGCAAGAAACCTGAATAGAAAACGTGTTGTATGAACAAATAAAACTCTCAAGCAAAACGAAACAAAATCTCTCAAATGAACAAATAAAACTCCAGATTCGGTCGGCAATGTTCATAGATAATCAAGCGAAATCCAAATCCCAAAACTAAAACCAGAAACGCAGATCGAAACCCATAAAATTAAAGAATCAATTAACATATATATTGATTCCTGAGAACAAAGATGAGATTTTTTTTCCCAAAACCCAGATCGAAACCCAAAAACCAAATAGATCAATGAACAAGAAATCAATTAACAAGAAGGTGATTAGAAACCATACATGGCTGAAACAAACAGAAACCCTCGATCATAATCGTGTTGATGCAAAATAGTTGGAGCTTTTCCATGGTCTCGGGGTCTTGATCTACGACTGCAGAGATAAAAATCCAAAGAGGAAGGGAAATCGAATGAGGAGCGGCATGTGGGATCTACTCAGCCATGGTTCAGAGGGTCACCGTTGCCTCTGGTAGAGGTTGTCGCCGCCGCCGCTGAGAAGGAAATCGTGCAAGGTGAAGGGTATGTTTGGTATGAGGAGTGGAGAGGGGAGGGGAGGGAAAGGGAGGGAAATTTTTTTTGAAATGACATTTACTATTTTGCCATTAATGAAGGGAATATTCTTTTTTATTGTGAGTATATTTTAGGAATATTGAAAATTATCTATGGGCAATTTTGTAAAGATGAGAGAAAAGTTTTCTCTCTCCACTTCCCCTCCCCTCCCATTCCCTCAAACCAAACATAGCCAAAGGGAAGGGGAAGTCGGTCGAGTGGGGAAGAGAGGTAGAGGGGTAGTGAGGGTATTTGGAAAATGTTATAATAATATTAACATTTTTTATTTTTTTTATATGGTGGGCCCCAACAAAAACTGACGGAGATTAACAGAATCTAACGGTAATGGTAATTTTGCACTTATTTTGAGCATTCATGTGTATGTTTGCTCCCAAAAAAAACATATGGTGCTAGGCGCTCTCGAGAGTAAAGCACATGTGTATTTTTGCCCCATTACACCTAAAGAAAATATAAACAACTTGTTCTACTTTGAAATTTGTAACCCAGTTATACTCAAATATAGATATTTATCTTAAATTTGGTAGAAATATATCGATCTGTCCTAAATTTGATAAAAAGTTAAATATTGATCAAAGGATTTGGCTTGTATATAACATATTAATAGACTTACGGGGATCCATAATTCTCTCAAATTAGAGGCTAGTTTCATTTTCTCTCCCAAACTAATTTAGTCATTCAATGCCCATTTCAAGAGCAGACATAATTAGCACCCAATAACAATGGCGAAAAACGTGCTTCTTCCAACCACCTGTTTTCAGTTTCAAATCTCAGAGTTATCTATATAAGTAGACACACATCTCTAAGAACATCCACTGTACAAGTTAATCGTTATTATCTCTATTCATTTTATCTGTGAATTGCTTTCAAATACCAAACCCATAAACCATGTCAAGTGCAAGGTTCAATGCCGGCCAATCTCAGGTGAATTCATCAATAATAACTTTTTTTCCTTTTCCTTTTTCATTTTTCCCCCGGAAACCTTATCAAACTAAACATGTTTTCTTTAAATTTTGTCAAAATTGTACATACATGATGAAGCGGGTGGATTGAATTTGAATACCACCTTGTTTAAAAAGATCACAAGGGAGAGATATCTTAATCACAAAATCTAAATCAATATTAGTATATGTACTTACTCGGATACCTAGTAACATAATCTAGGTAAAGCCCCGGACACTAGGTGGCCCAAGGTGTTACCAAAATACATATGTACACGCGTGCGCACCCAGAGACTTAATTAGCTTAATTAACCAAAATTTTGTGATGTGTCTAATTAATTAATGTTTGGTTGGTTAATTAGGAGAAGGCAGACCAAAGTGCAGAATTTGCGAGCCAATCAGCAAGTGCTGCAAAGAACACAGCAAGTGCAGCCATGGACAAGGCTTCTGATGCTGCTCACTCTTCTGGAGGCCAAGCTCAGCAAAACAAGGACGAAGCTGTTGGCTTGATCCAACAGGTTAATTAATTTATTGTAAAACACTTTATAAATTATAAATAGTATACTTATTTTATATATATATATATATATATATATATATATATATATATATTACGTCATATTATTCAAAGTTATAAATAATACGACTTATTTTCTTGAAATCTACTTAGAGCCACAGGCTTTCTGCATCAGATTAATTCATTACAAAATCATTTGTCAATATATGACTCAAACATGCTCCTACTTGTTAGTTTTAATTTATATTTCATATCATAAAATTAATTTGAATATATTACTTACAATTTTTCTTAAATTTTGTTATAATAATACAGATATCTCTTGTATTTTTAAAATTTACACAATGATCTCCTTTTAATTTTTTTAATTATAAAAATAGAATAAATTCAAAAACCTGTATTTAAAACGACATTAAAATCCTTTTTATTTCTAAGAAAAGTTTATATAATTTAAAAATAATTAAATAATGTAATTTCAGTTAAATTTAAGAGATGTCAATATTGATTTTAAGAATAAAAGAGAGATATTTAAAATTGTAGCAAAATTGAAGACAAGTTGTTAATGATTTTGGAAATAAAGAAGGGTAAAAGGTCAAAAATACACATGACCTTTTCCCCAAGATCGCCTAGCACCACGACCTTTCAACTAGATCAAAAATACACACGACGTTACGTTTTTGGGTCGCCCAGCACCACGGCCGTTAGTCAACCGTTAATTACCGTTAGTTGACCGTGGTACTGAGCAACCAAAAAACGTAACGTCATGTGTATTTTTGATCCAGTTGGAAAATCGTGGTGTTGGGCGATCCTGGGGAAAAAGGTCATGTGTATTTTTGACCCTTCACCCAATAAAGAACATTTTAATATATAAGCTAAACATAACTAATTTGCTCAAAATAAATATTATACATTGAATATGTTCTCGATGCAGACAACTGAGCAAGTGAAGAACATGGCCCAGGGTGCTGTGGACACTGTGAAGCATACACTTGGAATGGACAAAAACTGAAAACTGAGGCCTCTTGTCTCCTCCATATTGAATAATTATTAAATTTTTTTATTTATTATTTTTCTTTTAATTAGAATTATTGCTCTTCCTAGCCATTGGGGATTAGCAAGCTTAGCTCTTTTATCATGCGATTTCCTTGAAGAAATCTCATGCAAGTTGTAATAAAAAGATGTTTGTTTTCATCTTTCTTTTAGAAAAGATGTATACTGTTGGCAGATATGATCAAATGTCATGAATAACACCCAAAAAAAAAATCTAGTAATTTTTCTCTCCAGTTAGTGTCTAACTAGATTTTATGTTCCTGTGTAACGTACACGAACTTTAATCTTCTCATTGATTTAAGGGAACTGAAGGAGAGGAGAGATTTTAGTGAGTTCACTTCATTTTTTAAAAAAATAAATGGATAAGTGGAGTTTTTTTTTTTTTTTTTTACTTATACATCCAAATATATTTAATGGAAATTAATTTTGGATATAGAAGATTTATAATATAATATTATATCATTAGGTAAAGCATTTTGATTTATTTAATGAATGAAATTTACTGAAATGATTAATCTTATTAAACATTAAAAAAAAATTAAAAATCTTATTAAATAAACGATTCTTATATAAAATAATTCCATTTTTATTAAGAAATTATTTTATATATTAATGATTGAAAAGATAAAAATATACTCAGTTTTTTAAATATAATCACTTTTCTCTTTATCTTTCATTTTTTTCCCCTATATTTTTGTATTAAGTTTTTCTCTTTTTATAATTAAAATTGTAAGATTAATTTTCTTGGTTAAGAATAAAGATTGTATCTGTTGAAGACCTGTGCAATGAGCCCAACTGAGTTTAGGCCCAACAAAGGCACCTCATGAGAAGATCGTCCTCAATCAAGTAAATATCAATTATCCCACGATCATGCCTACAATCCTAGATATGGCAGGTAGTGGAGCGAACGTAATGCAGGTCATGCACGGATGGGAACCCTAGTTGAGCACTATAAATAGAAGGGCATTCACCAGGTGCACTTGATTCATACTCTTATTCGATTACTTAAATTCAGCTCACTGTGCACACACCGCACCCCACTAGCAAAAGGCCATATATGTGTAGTATAGTGATCTGCAACTGCTTAGTGTTATCTTCCTTATAGATAGCAGTGAGTAGCCTTCTCTTGGGCTTAGTATTACTATTCTCCCTTAAGAAATCATTTGATCCTACATAAACCAGTCACTAAGCCCAGAGACTTGACATATGTGTTCTACACGATAACAATATCCAATGAAATGAATTTAGTCCCTTATAACATTGCCAATAATCAATATTTAATTCTTCATTAAGAAATATGCTCACATTTAATACCTGGGTGTACTTGCAATTGACCATCACACATTCTTCGATTGGCTTAATATACCATCGATGACTGTTCACAAATTTCCATAGAGAAGTTAGTATATCTGGGTTTTGTTCCATGGGTTCCTATCATACTAAGGCTGAAACTTATCACTAGCTTTCTATAACTGATATTTGAGTTATTTGCTCGAAGTTGAATTGGCATTTGGGAAAAGTGAGGGAAAAAGAAAAATTAAAATTAAAATTAAAAACAAGCCACACCGTTCCTTAGTGGCAAAACAGGGGTTCACATTCCATACTTCTATCTTACATGCTTCTTAGGTGCTTGTCCCTCTAATTAGAGGGTTGAAACATTTTTTTTAATTTTTTTTATATATTCTATTTATTTAGATTAAACTATATGTTGCATCCTGAAATTCTTTTTGCACCCAATATCTCAAATTAATTAATTTTTAATCTTGTATTCAGAAATATTTTCCTTGTAATATCAGTATTATGAAAATTAATTAATTTGAGATATTGAATGCAAAAAAAAAAAAAAAACAGAATGTAACATATAGTTTAATCTAAATAAATAGAATATAAAAAAAATTTTAAAAAAATGTTTTAACCCTTTAATTAGAGGGACAAATACTTAAGAAACATGTAATGTGAATTCCAAAACAGGTTGGTCCTTACTCCTTACCCACCTAAAGATCTGGTAAAGAAAAACAAAAAACCACCTAAAGGTAACCGGCTCGAGCTTGCTCCTGTCAAGGTGTGGGTCGCTCCAACTCGCACCATTGAACCTAGAGCTCATGGGGGGCCAACTCGCAATTCAAGGGCTGGCCCATAATAATAATTCTACGCAGTTCCTTATGTGTCTTTTTATTTGTTTGTTTGTTTTTTTTGTAAGAAACTCATAAAAAACATTTTTTTTTTAAGTGTCCGTTTGGATAGTGGTGATTTTGCAAATGGAAGATAGGATAAAAGTTTATATCAAAAAAAAGATAGGACAGAAGTGATTTTTTTCCCCAAATAGGTTCTTGTCTAGAATAGTATTTGAAAAGTTATTTGAGATGAAAAATAAGTGAAAATGATATAAATTTTATTGAATACCATATATATATATTAGTTGTATATATTGTGATAATTAAAATTAAAAAATAAAAATAAAAATTGAAAAAAAATAAAAATTATTAAAAAATTAAAAACTCTAAAGTATTTAATTAAATATATTTTAATGGACACATAATATATTTAATAGTATATCATGTATAACTTCATTTTTATTTATTTATTTATTTCTTGGGTAAAAGACGGGGCAATGGCCCTTCTATATTAATCACTCAAAACAAACCGTGGGTAAAATACACCCACACAATCTTTGAACAGAAAATCAATAATAAAAGGAGGAGAGGTATTAAAAACTACCAACAAATCCTCCTGAACAAAACTATGATATCACGCCCTGAAAACTCAAGGGGTGACCGGCAAGAAATATGAGAGAACTCACATTCCTTAAGCCTTAAACTTATATACAAAATACTGATTAATACTCATAATACTATAATCTACAATATTCATGTTCTCCAAACAACAAAATGGAGGTAGGGATTCTGCTTATAAATTACATGGAGCATCTATCTCTAAATAATAATACAAAACTCTAGGGTTATAGTTACATCAACTAATAGCGCTTCCAGATGGATCATCGATCTTTGAATCCTTAAGGAGACTCTTCACTGCTCAACAGGAGAATCAAACTTGGAAATATTATCTGAACCAAAGTAAATTTCCTGGTAAATAACGTCCCATTCTTTTAATTCAATAAAATACAAGAGTAAATAATTAAACATTTTTATCTGCTAATAATATCAATATGGCAATAACTTCAATTTCAAAACCATAAGATCATGAATAAAAACAAAACTCTATATATATTGGATCATCAATCAACTATCTCGAAATACGTAATAAATTATTTTGTTTGATAAAACTGTTTTAAAACAGTAAATCATAAATAAAGTAGAACTCTATATAAAATATCGTTAATCAAATATTTTTCAAGTACGTAATAAAACCTTTATTTAACATAATCCATTTTAAACATAATTCTCAAAACCACATCTTTCCACAGAACTTCTTACAAAACGAATGACAAGCGTGGCCCACAATCCACGAGGGTAACTAACCAAACATGACACGAGGCCATGAAATAAGCATGGACACACAGTCCATGAGGGTAACTAACCAAGCATGACACGAGGCCATGAAACAAGCATGAACACACAGTTCATGAAACAAGTATGAACACACAGTCTATGAAACAAGTATGAGAAGAAATCCCATGAATATCAAGTGAGCCCGAGGTTAACCATGGTACACCAAGAACTAACAGTACTGCTATTAGTAACCAGTGTTCTGTATTCAATTCTCTCCAAAATATTTTCAAGCATGCTTGGGGTCAACTTATCAAAGCAATTAAAAATTCTTCTTTCAAGATAATAGCAACTTTATCTCATACTTCATAATCGAATCCCCCAACATGAGGTTTCACAAACAATATTTCAAAACTTCCCTTCAATTCCATGTGTCGATAAAATCATTTTAAAACATTAAAAACTCACATTAAAAAAAAATTCCATTTTAAATAATAATTTTCAGCTTATAAACTTTCCAAAATGCAAGATCATTTCAATATAAAATTTATAAAAATTATCTCAAAAGCCTCCTTAAAATAATTGGGAGAAAATACATAATAAAATCATCATTCTTTACACATATACTATCACAAATATTTCTTTTTTTCTTAAATTATATTTTTAAGTATGGAAATAAACATAAAAGTTCAGCAATAAAAATATCTATCTTTTATAAAAATTAGAGATGCTATTTTTACTCACCTGTTGCTCTTTCTGAAATTATACCTTTACCAAAATTCTTTTTTATTTGCTTTTCTCTTAGCTCTGGAAATTACCAATTCCATCAACCAAAAACTAGTTTGCATATAGATTTTAAATACTCTTCTTCCTTTTTTTCCGATGACTTCCTATCCTACTGTGATTCTCACTCTCTCTTCGATGTTCTTCTTTTTCTCTGGCTTTCTCACTCTCTTCTCCGTGATATCTCACTCAGTCTCGCACTATCTCTTTCCATTGTCTGTGGCCGGTGGAATAGGGAATGGAAGTAACGTATGTGTGCATATAGGTGATGTCCGAATAGGTGTAAATGGGTGAGGGACGTGTGTGTTTGTGACTGGAGTTGTGCGGTCCAAATGTTGAAATGTGAGAGAGTGTGTGCGTACATGTGTCCAGCGTTTAAGAGAGGAGAGTGCGTGCTTCATTGACTGTTGAATAAAATAGAGGTAGTGGAGTATGGGTGTTGCCCATTTTGTCTCTCTCTTATGCGCTGAATGATATTAGAGAGATAAGGAGTGCTTACCATTATTAAAGTGAGAGATGCTTAATAAAAGAGAAATATTTTAAGGCTGAAATAAAACACACGTAAGTGGGGTCTGTGCGTATATACTCCTATTCCTATCCAAATATGAGTGAACTGTCCGAAATAATTAAAATTAATTGGTATGCACAATTATATATCCAACACCCAGTTCCAACACTTAAATATATTTTCAGCTTTAGAAAATTCTAGCTCAGGAGGAGTCTTTAATCCCATCTATATGTTAGTTCTCTATGTGTTTTAATGATGTCTAATAATTGTAATAATCAATGGGTTAAATTGCAAAGACTGAAGGATAGACAAATTACATTTGAAATCTCTTGAAAAATGCTTTTGAAAATTAGTAACTCAAGTTATTAAATATAACTCAAGTTATAAGTCTAAGCAAAATGAATTTGACATAGATCATAACTCGAGTTACCACTTAGTAACTCGAGTTATGGACTGTAATTCTCTGTTTCAAAAAGGTCTTCGCGATATCAAATTGATCATCTGATATAACTCGAGTTATCAGAGAGCAACTCGAGTTATAAGCATACCAAAAAACCCAACTAATATGAGTTACTGATATAACTCAAGTTACAGGGAGCAACTCGAGTTATGGTTTTGGCAAATACTCTCTGTTTGATGTTATTGTTAATATAACTCGAGTTATGGCATGTAACTCAAGTTACACAACTCGAGTTACATCATCCAACTCGAGTTATCCAATATGACATCTCTTCTCTGTTTGAACTAAATTGAATATAACTTGAGTTAAGCTTCATAACTCGAGTTACATAAATTGAATTTTTGTCTCTGTCTAAAATTCATTTAAACATAACTCGGGTTAAGTACTACAACTCGAGTTGACCTTCATTGATTAATATTTATTGAATATTCTTACAACTCGAGTTAACACTATACAACTTGAGTTATCCTTATCAGATTTTGATTTTAACGTTCTCGTAATCTGAAATCCTATGATTATGCTTTGGGTACTTGATATTATTGGCTCTTATCACTTTTAACCAAGTTTAATCAGTTTGCTAGTATGTTTTAGACAGGATTAACAGGTTTAAACTTCAAATTACCATAAAGCAAGAAATCTGTCAGAAGCATTAAATGCAAAGCAGACACATTCACCATTTTGGCAAGAAACCTCCTGAGCAACTGAAAAGCATTCAGGCTATCTCTCAGACAACATTCTAACTGAGTCACAACGGATTATTTGAATGAAGAATGTCAACGGGGAATAACGGACGAATGTCGGAAGAATGTGAAGAGACAAGAGCAACGTGATCTCAACGGATAGATTCATTACTCACAACGGCTCATTAATTTCTTCTCAACGGTCATTAAATGCAAGCCTCTATAAAAGTCAGAAGCATTGAAGTCTCAACTATTGAAACTCTGCGCATTCAATTAGCAATCAAGAACATTTACTGTTTCAACTCTAATAGTTAATATCTTCGGATATTTCGATCTTTAGTGTTTATTAATCCACACTTCTAGAGAGTTCTTCATTGATTATCATTTATTGTAAGAATCTCAAAGTATTGAAACTTTAGGATTGGGTTATCTGATTACAACTTGTAAGGGGGAATAAGTTCTAGAGAGAGAAAATTACTTTGAGAGTACAGAGTGTGTAATCATTTGAGTTAGTGAAATCCTAGAGAATCTAGGGACTGGACGTAGGTCAAGGATTTAGACCGAACCAGTATAAATCTCTTATGTTCATTCTTCCTCAACCTTACTCTGTTCATCCCTATTTTTGTTGTGCGCAAACAGAGCAGTTAACGGAAGAAAATTTAATATCCCCAATTCACCCCCCCTCTTAGTGATATTCTGTCTTTCACTATATACACTACCTTTGGTTATTCTTTCCAAACCCTTCATCAAACGGACACAATACATCAAGACCCAAAAGTTTCAGATTCAAGGAAATATATTCCTAGAGTTCGAACAACAACAATCACAAGCCTTAAATTCCAAATAATTAATCTTACAATTATTTAGGCCCAAATTTTTAGTAATTAATCCCCTAATAATAATAATTCTAGATCCTCAAAATAATATTTCATAATTTTCCCTTAAATTTTCAAGGTCCAAAAATAACCTTAAATAATTATCTTAAACTTTTCCTCATGATAAGCTTAAGATTTTTAATTTGTCTCTTATGACTAGTTTAACAACTACTTATCTCAATCTTATTCTCCAAATTCTAGTCCCAAAATTTGGAGTATTACATATGATTAGCTAGAGCATCAGCACATGAGTTTCCCTTCTACGTATTGCATATTTATCCCTAATATTTTTCTTCAGAAATTGAAAAAAATGACTTCTAATTGAAGCCATTTTTTATAAGAATAGGTAATAAGGAAGTCTAAGGTGGTAAATAACCATTCATTCACTACTTAAAATTTATCATTATTTTTTTAAGAAATACTTGTTTAAAAATTTTTCAATTTTAAAATACTTTTTCTACATTTTCCCCTTAAATTTAAGTAACCTAGATTTTATTACAACTACGAGGAGCACTAAGAAAACTTTGGTCCAATCCTTGCAATACAATGCAACGGTAATAAATAGAAAAAAGAATGGGGGGTGCACCAGACAACTAAACCCCAAACTACATTGACAGAGCAAGAAACAATGACTCAGATCCAGTAACTCATGATGGCTTACACTTAGCGAGAGATAAGGAGTAGCAAAAGCCAGACATGGGATTAATGGAAGCAAATCCTCTCATGATCGTCTTCTTCTTCTTCTTATTTCTTATGAGTCAATTTGGACCGTTGGTTGGTTAGGAAGATGAGAAAAAAATCAAAATAGTATTGTGACATTTCAAATTTGATTGGATAGATATAATTTAGAGATTATGAGAGATAATGAGAAAATGAGGATAGGAGAAATCCAACCGGGATTAACACTCCTCCTAGCCTGAGATTTAACGCCGCTCACCCAAATTCTCTGCAAACAGATTCAGTTACGGCATTCTCATCTCTCTTTAGAGCGGACATCCTCCAAGTCCTCTCTCAATTCTCTCCATCTTCCCCCTTCTGCGAGATCATCACCATTTATAATCTCCTTCATTTTTCTCAATTTCTCGTTCCATAATCCGAATAATTATCACCTTCACTCCCATCTCATGACTTCCATGGACGTACTAAACAGGAAGCTTGGTTAAGCGGCACTTATCTCCATAGGTGGCTGAAACGTTTAGCTCTTAAGAGGTATTGGAATCTTGAGCTCGCTGGATTTCAAAGGGAAGTGTCACATTCAGATTCTATCTGCTCATTCTTGTTGGTATAATTATGATTTCTTGGTTTGGAAATTGGAGTTATGTTGTTGCATTCTAGGTGTTTGATTAAATGCATAGGTGGAGAATCTTTAAGTTGAGTTTTGAACCAATTAAGTTGATGTATGTCCTTGATCTACTAAAGGAAACTGGCATGCTTGGATGTAAGCCGAGTAAGACTCCCATCAGTGTCAAAAAGAAGAAGAAAAAAGTAGAACAGCCAACAACCGAACAAGAGGTGGCAGAAAAGAAGAAACAAGAAGAAGAGGAAAAACCAGCAGACATAGGGCGCTACCAGAGATTGGTCGGAAAACTTATCTATCTTTCTCACACACGGCCTGACATCGCCTTTGCAGTAAGTACTACAAGTCAACATATGCACTTGCCAAAGCAGAAACACTTGAAAGCAGCATATAAAATCCTGAAATATCTTAAAGGAACTCCTGGTCGAGGTCTCTTCTTCAGAAAAACTGATCTGAGGACTATTGAGATATATACTGATGCTGATTGGGCAGGAGACCAAGAGAACAGTAGGTCTACTTCAGGCTACTGTACGTTTGTATGGGGAAATCTAGTGACATGGCAGAGTCACAAGCAACGAGTGGTATCCACAAGTAGTGCAGAATCAGAATTAAGATCACTATCTGAAAGACTCAAAGAAGAAATATGGTTAAAAAGGGTTGCCGACGAGACCTACACCAAGATAGAATCTCCATTAAAACTTTACTGTGATAATAAGGCAGCTTTAAGCATGGCATTGAATCCAGTACAACACAGTAGAACTAAGCATGTTGATGTTGATCGTCACTTTATCAGAGAAAAGGTTGAAGATGGAATTATTTGTCTCTCCTATATACCTACGGAATTACAGCTTGTAGATATACTCACAAAAGGTCTACCCGAGGACAAATTTGAAGGTTTTGTATGCAAGTTGGACATGATGAGTATCTATGATCCAACTTGAGGGGGAGTGTGGTAATTGTATGATTTAGCAAATAGTATTATTTTATTATTAGTGAGAAAATATAGGAGGAAGTTAGATCAGTGAGATAATCTAGGATTACGTTAGATAATATAGGAGACTGTTTCAATCCATAAATGGACTTGTTCAGCTTGCATACCTGTTTGCCATGACCATTCTCAAAACCAGGTGGAAGTGTCATGTAAACTTCTTCTTTTAGATCCCCATTTAGGAAGGTGTTTTTGATGTCTAGCTGTTGTAAAGGCCAGTCGAGATTAACAGCAATGGAAATAAGGACTCTGACAGTGTTTAACTTTGCTACAGGGGCAAAAGTTCATTGTAGTCCAAGCCATAAGTTTGCGTAAAACCCTTGGCAACTAGTCTGGCTTTGTACTTGTTCAAGGTACCATCAGCATTGTACTTGGGGGTAAATACCCACTTACACCCTACTGCCTTTTTACCTTGGGGTAAGTTAGTGATATCCCAAGTTTGATTTTTCTCAAGAGCATTCATCTCATCCAAGACAGCATCTTTCCATTCAGGAATTTCAAGTGCCTCATGTATATTTGTGGGAATCTGAACCTGATCAAGGTTAGTGACAAAATGACAGTATTTCTGGGAGAGATTACCATATGACATGTAGTCTTGAATAGGATGTTGAGTGTAGAAACGTGTCTTCTTTCTCAATGCAATGGGCATGTTTAGGTCCTTATTGGCATCAGGAGTCTCTTTCGGTTGGGAGAGTGGCTGAGCCTCAGGCATAATGGACTCTACTACCTTTTTGTTCCTCCTAGAGTAAACCTTGCCATAATATTTGTCTCCCCCTGTTTGTGATGGCATTGTGAGTGAATCAGATGTGAAGGAATCAGGTGTGGAGGATATGATCACAGGATAGGATGGTGGTATAGGTTCAGGTATAGTAGTAGGCTGAGAGTCACTCCAAGTCTCCCCCTGACTTGAAGGGTGTGGATAGAAAGGTATGGCTTCAGCAAAGGTGACATCGCGGCTGACAAAGAGTCGTTGGGATTTGGGGTCATAACAACGATAACCCTTTTGACAATTGGAATAGCCAACAAAGATGCAAGGAATGGACCTAGGGTCAAATTTGGAAGGAGGATGGTGAATGTGGACATATACGGTACAACCAAAGACACGGAAAGGAAGAGAGTGATCAAGGTGTGAAGTTACATGAGTCTCACGGAGTTTATCAAGAGGGGACATATGAGAGAAGACATGAGTAGGTAGTCTATTGATAAGGTGGGTGGCAGTAAGGAATGCATCGCCCCAGAAATACTTGGGAACATGGCAGGTGTACATAAGAGCACGGCCAATGTCGAGAAGATGTCGATTTTTACGTTCGGCAATGCCATTTTGCTGAGGTGTGTTAGGACAACTACTTTTATGAACAATTCCGTGAGACTTTAGAAACTGGCTAAAGGTATGATTGAAATATTCGGTGCCATTATCAGAGTGTAAGACTTGAATGGTAGAATTAAATTAGGTTTGAACATAGCGGAAGAATTCAACAAAGATATTGAACACATCAAATTTTTCTTTTAGAAGATACACCCAACACAAACGAGAGTGATTGTCTATGAAAGTGACAAAGTATTTTGAACCGGTCCTGTTAGGTACTCGAGAGGGGCCCCATACATCATTGTGGATGATGGAGAAGGGTCGAGTAGAGTGATAGGGAGTCGGAGGGAAGGTAGTACGATGATGTTTCGCTAGTTCACACGTTTCACAATGGAAATGGACATCTTTATTGAATGAAAATTGAGGAAACAATTTTTGTAAATACTGAAAACTAGGATGACCCATCCTTCTATGCCATAACATCAAATTTTCATCTAAAGTAGGAGAGACATAGGTCTTTATTTGTGATGACAAGGCACTCGCAGAGGAATCATCAAGATAGTAAAGGCCGTCAAGCTCCTTAGCTGTGCCAATCGTCTTCCCCGAGGAGAGATCCTGAAATATACAATGAGTGGCAAAAAAGTGAGCAGAACAGTTTGCATGTTTTGTCAATTTGCTGATTGAAAGGAGATTGTATGCCAAATGAGGTACATGAAGAACAGAATCAAGTTTTAAGTCTCTTGTAAGGAGTACAGTACCGGTACCAGCAATGGGAGCACTAGAATTATTAGCTGTGCGAATTCGATTATTACCAGCCAAAGGAGAATAGGAAGTAAAGTTTCTTGATTCTGAGGTCATATGATCAGAGGCGCTAGTTTCTACTATCCATTTTGATGAAGAGGATGAGGATATAAGGGCGAGATGATCATTACCTTGTTTGGCGATAGTGGCAACTGGTCCTTGAGAAGACTGTAAATTTTGGAGCAAGTTGCGAAGTTGACTCATCTGTTCTGTATTCAGAGAAGGAGGCACAGATGCTGAAGGAGTATCTGATTCAAAGACAGTTTGATGAGCAGAAGGTGGTCGTGGTTTTCGAGGTGTCCAATCAAATGGCTTACCGTGGAGTTTCCAGCATTTGTCTTTGGTATGACCAATCTTCTTACAATGATCACACGTTGGACGAGATTTGTTAGAACCAGAACCAGAAGATGGAACGTGCTTACTGATGAAACCGGACGCTTCTGGTCCTGAAGAGATAGCCTTGAGAAGCATAGTTTTTCGTCGAGACTCTTCACGGCGAATCTCCGAATATACTTCTAGGAGAGGAGGAAGGGACGAATTACTCAATATCCTTGCTCGAGCATCATCAAATTCTGAGTTTAAGCCAGCGAGAAAAATCAGAATCCGATCAGTGTCGACATTTCGAAGGTGGCGAGTAGCATCAGCGGGAGAATCCTATTCATTTTTGACCATTTGATCTTCTTCTTGCCAAAGACCGACAAGTTCAAACCAAAATTCAGCAACGTCTCGAGAGCCCTGAGAAGACTTCCAGATGCGACGACGAAGATTAAATAGTTGGGATAAATCCTTGGCATCGACATAGGAATTGCGGACAGCATCCCAAATATCCTTGGCAGTTGGAAGATACATGAAGCTTCGTTTAATCTGAGGAGACATGGAATTGATGAGCCAAGAGCAGACAAGTGAATTATCAGTATCCCATTGAGCCCAGGCTGGTGAATTTTGATTTGATGGTGGCTTGATTTCTTCAGTTAAAAATTTTCGTTTTCCACGTCCACCAATAGACAGCAAAACGGCTCGTGACCAGTCATGATAATTGTGAAGAGTCAATTTTTCCGACACCAATTGATTATCGGAAGAGTGGAACATAGTTGGATTGTCACAGGTCTTGGAGAGCGGTGGTGTAGTTTCATTTGAGTCATTTGAGGACGCCATGGAATGTTGATGAACAGTAAGCGGCCCAAATAATATAAAAGGTGAACAGTAACAGCCCAAAAGAACAATGAACAGTGATGCAGAAAAAAAAAACCGAAGCTGAGGATGAAAAAATTGAAAGCACAGTAAGCCCAAACCAAATAACGCCCAAATGTACCAAAAATAAAGTAACAGCCCAGCCCAAATTGGAAGGCTGAGACAGATTGCTGGTGCGAGACAATTGAGAACCACGGGTGATGGATGAGTTAGCGTCAGACGAGACCTAACGCTGATGGCAGATAGGTTCTGGACTCTGGAGATAGCAGCGGAGGACGACGTACAATAGCAGCGAGCAGAGTCGAGAACCGGAAGACGCCAAGACTGACGGTAGAGTTGAGTGAGACCAGTCGAGGATGAGACTGGGTTAGGACGGCGGTCTGAACAGTGACCGTCGATCGAGTTCTGGAACTACAGCGGCGAATGACGACAGATGACGAGTCTGGGTGAATCGTCTTACAGTAAAGAAACGCCAGAGATGGTGCTGGACTGACTCGAGAAGACTGGAGGAACTCGAGGTGGGTAACGTCTCGGATTTTACCGGACTGACTCGAGAAGACTGGGAGGGCTTGAGAGGTTTGAGAACGTTACAGTGGGTAACGTCTCGGATCGAACTCACATCGGAGGCTAGAGTGCTAGCTCTGATACCATGTAGCGTTTTAGGATCAGATATAATTTGAGTCCGATGCCTCTTCCTTGCTTATTCATGAAAATATATAGATTACAAGGTAGTGAAATCTGTTGTAACAGATTTAGGAATTCTAGGAAATTCAAAAAATAAAAAATAAAAAAACATAGAATCTTATCTAACGTAATCCTAGATTATCTCACTGATCTAACTTCCGCCTATATTTTCTCACTAATAATAAAATAATACTATTTGCTAAATCATACAATTACCACACTTCTCCTTTGGCCTTTGCTCAACTCCGCTTTATCTCTTGTTTTTCTGAGCAGCGGCGGACGCTTTTTGGAGAAAGGCTCAGGAAATTCACTGATTCTTATGCAAAGCAAAGCTTTTGCTCTGATTCACTAAAATTTCAAGGTTTCTAGTTTCTCTCTGATTATCCTTACGTTCATTTACTTCTCCGTTTCTTCCCATTTTTCTTTGCATCATCTGTTGTGTTACTCTAAATTTACTATCTGTGGTGGTGAATTAATGTTCTGGGTAATAGCCATTTTGAAACGTTTTCTGATTGTGAGTGCACTTTCAATATGTAGCTCATATGGTATGTTCAAATAGTAAATTTGATCTGTTAGCTTTGATTCTTACTGCCAGAACTCACTGTTTTACGATGATATTTTTACCGGTTAATAAACTGAAACCAAGAGTCGAATAATGTGCATCATCATGGTTATCACCAAGTTCAACCTGTAAATTTTTGCTAGCTCAACATTGGTACTGAAGAATGCTGTGTTTTCTTTATAATCATTATTTTCTCAGTGTAATCGTACAGGATTTCTATTGTGAGTAGTTTTCTATATTTTTCTAGTTGTGGATGTCATCTCCTATCTAGTTTAGGGTATCTGTCATGAGTAATTTCTATTAGTAACATGTGTATGTCTACTTGCAGCTAAAGAACCTGAACTATTTCGTCAAGATCCATGTGACGATATCAGAATGTTTACTCTCATTGAAATTCCTCTACTTTGCTACAGCAACACTTTCAGTCTCACTTTCTGATCAGAAGTGTGCATGGGCTTTGTTAGTGTTGATTTGTTTTGTATTTTTCTGGTCTTTTATAGCCGCATACCCCTACTCAAGATCCTAACTATCTGTGGAAATGGTAGTTATGCTTAAAATTAAGTTCTTTTAGTTTTGGTATTTTGGAATCTCTGTTAAGTATGATGTTTCTGAAGAGCTATTATAGGATTTTGAAGGACAAGACTGTGTTGCTCCCTTCAAACTTGTCTTTCATGTCCAACCATGAAAGTGTTCAGAAGATTGCCTATACTCTTAACAATCCAGGTTCTAATTATTTTCAGCAAGCTGCAGAACTGCATTGTTTGGGCTCATTCATCAAACCCCACGTTACTCACCTTGTTCTCTCAAACCCTTGCCAACCACCTCAATCATGCTTAGCATTTTTCAGCTTCTTCAAAGCAAATTACTCCCTTGCTACTTGTAAGTCTGACATTCAGGACTATGCATGCCTGATTTCTACACTCCACCATGCCAAAAAGTTTGCAGAAATGAAGAATATTTTGAATTATATTGTGACCGCTGAGAACCACAGTGTCCCTGTTTTGGATATCATTGCTTTCTTTGATGAAAAAGATACTTTTTTTTTTCCACAAAGCTGTGTGATATGTTATTCAGAGTGTATTCAGATAATAGAATGTTTGAAGAGGCTTTTGTAGTCTATGATTATATGGAAGAAAATGGGTTGGTGATAGAGGAGAGGTCTTGCTTTGTGATTTTACTTGCTTTGAAAAAGTGTGGTGAGGTGGACCTATTGACGAGATTCTTTAGGAAGATGGTTGATTCAGGTAGGGTTGTAATCAAAGTTCAATCTTTGACACTTGTAATTGATGTTTTGTGTCAGAAAAGGGAAGTTGAAAGAGCCAAGGCTTTGATGGATGAGATGGAAGGTAAAGGCATTGTTGAACCGAATGTAGTCACTTACAATACATGGTTGAAAGCATACATTGCAAGAAAAGATCAAAATGGTGTTAATGCGATATTGAACTTGATGGAGGAGAGGCAAGTTGCCCATAATTTGATCACTTGTGATCTTTTGATACAGTGGTATGGAAGTTCTGGCAGCTTTGAAGAAGCTGAAAAACTGTTCAACAACATGTGCGAAAGAGAGTTAGAACCTGATGTTTTTGTGTTCACTACATTGATAAATTGGAATTGTAGAAAAGGAAATCTTGAAAGGGCATTTGCTTTGTTTGATGAATTGACTGAGAAAGGCATTTTTCCTAATGCTCACACCTATGGGGTCTTAATTAGTGGTGTATGCAAAGCAGGCCAAATGGATGTAGCAGAAATCTTGGTGAAAGAGACGCAAAACAAGGGTATTGATGTAAATATAATAATATTTAATACAAAAATTGATGGTTACTGTAAAAGAGGAATGATAGATGAAGCTTTGAGACTCAAAGTTGTCATGGAAAGCAAAGGATTTGAAGCAGATGTCTTCACCCACACCAGCATTGCGAAGGGGCTGTGTAAATTGAATAGGTATGAAGAATCCAAGAAGTTTCTAATTGAAATGGTTGAAAAAGGAGTGACCCCCATTGTGGTGAGTTTCAATATATTGTTTGAGATATATTGTAAGGAGGGGAACCTTGCAGAAGCTGACAGGTTGTTCAGGGAATTGGATGATAAGGGAGTGTTACCTAATAATTTTTCACATAATACTGTTATAGATGGTTATTGCAAGAAAGGGAAGATGGATCAAGCTCATAGGCTAAGATTTGAAATGATCCAAAAGGGTTTACTGCCAGATGTCTATACATACACATCACTTATACATGGTGAATGTATTGCTGGCAGGGTAGATGAGGCACTGAAACTTTTCAAGGAAATGTTATTAAAGGGCATAAAAGGGAACGCTATGACCTACACAGCAATTATTTCTGTTTTGTCCAAGGGGGAAAGAGATGAAGAATCCTTCAAACTCTATGATGAGATGATAAAGCTGGGCTTCACACCTGATGATAGAGTTTACTATTCACTTGTTGGCAGCCTTCATAAATCTGGACCTCATGATGCTGCAGAACAAAAGTAGATAAGTCAGAGAATAACCAGAAAGAAGGAAAATCCAGCTCTAATGCTGATATAGACTTTCTAATGTTAGGTAATATACAAGTCTTTTGATGTTTGTCTCTTTTATGCTTTTCTTTTAAATAATTTTTTTCCTAAATGGTGATGGATATGTTTTATTTTCTATCTTTGAAATCATCATTAACTAGATGGATGTTAAGAAAATGTACAGAGGAAATTGAACATAAACGTGAAGGCTAGTACATTATTGCAAGACCTGCTTTCGGGTGTGCATAATGCTTGGATTTTCCAACTCCGTGCAACCCCCAAAATCATGCCAAACCAGCACCAAAACGTTTGCTTATTTTACCTAACTACAAGCCTTGAAAAACTGAGACTGTTTGGGGATTGCTGTAGATTATTTCTTCTTGTTAAAAATGACATGTAGAGCTTTGAATTTGCTATTTTGCTGAAGTTCTGGAGGATTGTACCTAAACTTTGACGAGATTTTTAAAAAATAGGGCAGGAACACATATGGGAAAAGTCTAGGTAAAGAAAAGTCATATTTAGTGTGTATTCATGTTACATATCCTTAGCTTTAGTGTACAAATTTTAATTAAATAACCACCACCCTCCTTTCAAGGGGTGGTTGTTGTTGTTGATGAAGGAACCTAGACTTGTGTAATGTTTTGTGTCTTATGATATAATGGAGTACAGCTTCGAAAAAATAAAATTTAAGTAAATTAACTCTGTAAACTAGTTTGGGTGCGCTACAAGTAATCATTTACTATTTATTTACTTTCCTAATATTTAATTGTACTCTATTAATAAGCAAAGTATGTTATAAACAGAATACAGCTTTTGCCTTATCCTTTTTTTCCCCGTTGGTAACAGAAGAGCTTTTGCCATCATATTATTATTCGATACATGTAAGTATATTCATCGACTTCCTGATTGGCTGTGCGATAGGGTAACTGCGAAAGTGGTGATTCAGCATTCTTCTTTTTGGGTCAGTGTTCTTGCATCAATCTGTCCACTGTTCACCTCCCTCTCATGCTCTCCTGATCCTTTTCAGTTATTTTCATTGCAGTGCTCACATTTTTGTCACAAAATTGCCTGTTTACATATACATTGTGGCTGACTTTTGTGTCTTAAATATATTGGCTCTCCATTATGAATATGTTTACATTTCTTTGGGTGGATTATTATTATTATTATTATTATTTGATCATGTTCTTTGGGTGGATTCGACTATGTTATTTTGCAACACAATTTCTAAATATGTGTTCTGATCTGATATTTTTATGTCGAATTCTTTGCTTTAGGTAACACCTCTACCATTTACTTAAGTTAAAGCAATTTTAGAAATATTCTATGGGAGCATCCACTTGTGTACATTGTAACTAATAGAATGGTTAATAACATTGTTAGTCCTTATATACTTTTATTGAATTTTGGTTTTGGTTCCTATAGTTTCATAAAAATTTAGTCTGAGTTTAATGACTAGTCCTTATACTTTTAATAAATTTTGATTTTGATTTCTATACTTAAACTTATACCGAATTCTTATGAAACTATTAAAATTACAGGATGATATTAACCCTTTATAGAATCTGAAACATTATCTAGGAACAAAATGTTGCATTGGGTTATGTGGATGGCAGAGGAAATATACTACTGTACTAAATTAGTATCTATATTAGGATATTTACTGGGTTTTATATTTGATAATCAAATAAATCAACCAATCTTTTCTAAGTGTGTGATTTCTATCGTCTAGTTTTCTGAATTGACTGTTAAATTAGGATTTGAAGCAGATATCTTTACTTGCACCAGCATTGCTAGTGGCCTGTGTAAGTTGAGTGGGTGTGGAGAAAAAGCCGATGGCAATTGCTGAATGTAGATGTTCACGTTTCAGTGGTGGCTTGCGTGGCATGGATGGCAAACGAAATTTGCTGCTAACCGAGTTGGATATATTTGGTTTGTGATTCAATTATCAAAACAATCAAGAAATTTTTTCAATGATGTGATTTCTAATTCCTAGTTTTCTGAATTGACCCTTAAATCATGGAGCCCTGATTCCATTATTATTATTATTATTATTATTATTATTATTATATAAAATTACCAACAACCTGTTGGTTGAAGTGGTAAGATATCTCACCATGCTAAAAAGATGAATACAAGTTGAAGCGCACTTATTGGGAAAGGTAAGAACCATTTGCTCTTTAAGCTTCGAGAGGAAAACCCTTGATCAAATTAAAAAAAGAAAAAGAAAAAAGGACAACTTCATTTATATTACATTGTAGTATGTAATATAAGACTTAGTTGACTTTTTAAAGAGTAAGAAAGTAAATAAATTATTTTAAAATATTTATATTTATCTTGTTTTATGTCAAACTAATTTGTATGATTTATAAATTGATATATAATCAAATAATACACAACATTTGTTAGGATTAACTATCTTATTTAGGTTCTTAATCTCAACAAGAAAAATTAACTGGGTCTTATATTAAGGACTGAAGGTAGTACAAAACAATGTAAATTGTTTTTAAGGTTTGGGCCACATATGGAGTTAATGTATTGCATTAATTCTTTTACACAAGACAAAACAAAATTTTTCTCACATACTTACTTTATATATTGGAAAATCTCTTCTAAAAAGCTAACTTAATCACTTCCAAAAACCCAGCCTATTCACCTTAGGACAGTTTTTTGTAATGCAGTCAAATTATAAGTGCCATGCTTGCTTCAGTGGAATAGGGCTTCAGTGGAACAGGAAGAATGGGAAAACAAAACAAGCAAACGGAAGCTCAACGTCCATTGTTTTTAAAAGTGTCAAACTAAAAAGACTTATTGTTCTTGATTCTCATGACTACTTGGACTTCGAGCCCATCCAAGTCTTTAATCACTAATTGTATTTACTTGGTACTAATGGAAAGATATACTTATAGTTTAATGTAAACTTATAAGAAACAAACAAATAGCACAATGAAACGTTATCTTCCTAATTACTCCTTTATATATACACACACACACATTTCATCTTTTCCCTGACAGAATATGTATGATAAAAACGAAGACACAAATCATTACCCAATACTCCATTTGGTCATTTTTATAAGCAACTTTTATCCTTATTGTGCAAAACGAACTGGCAGTTAAGATTAGTAAAAAAACAATGTGTTCTGTTCTGGTAATAGGACTAATTGGACTTGACTAATGTCAAGCCTAGAGCTTACGTATCCAATGAAGGGATCAAAGTCCACGTACTTCGCAATACTGGTTGGCGTTAGCCAGAGGGGTGGTATGTGTGCTCTATGTGGCAGAAAGCAAAGGCGATGAATTAGAATGTGTGCACCTGATTAATTGACCTCTGTATTTCTAGATGTGTCCGAGGCGGATATCTCGGCTACGCAAGATATCTAGGGCGAGTATCGTGGGGATTATATATCATGTTGATATAATCCGGATTTTCCTATAATGTCGGTAGATATGATCTGCTATGATATCAGATTCTCTTGTATAATCAGTACATTATAATCTCTTGATATGTCCTCAGTTGGGCCATATCCCGAATGTGGGCCTTGGGCCGGTCCGTAACACAATGAATGTGTCAAAAATGTTATATTTCTTCCAAACATGCCTCTATTTATGAAAAAGACATAGGAGATAGAATAAGTAACAAATACAAGAGAATGTGTAATAAATGAGTAAATGAAAGAGAATAAGTGGTGAATGAGAGATGATTAATATATAACAATATGTATTTAATAGAGATAGAAAAGGAAATAATAGTTTAAATTTTCAGACACAAGGAAAAAATTGTGTATAAAAAAGACCAACCCTAGAAAAAAGTTACTTATAAAAAAGGGGTTAAGTGTCAATTTTGCCCCTGAAGTACGCACCTAGAAGCAATTTTACCCTTGAAGTTTTTGGTGTAGTAATGTTGCCTCAGAAGTCTCAAAATGTAGCAATGTTGTCTCTCCGTTAGCTACCCTAACGGTTAACTAACGTTTGACCATTAGGGCTGTTAACAGAGGGGTAACATTGCTACATTTTGAGAATTCCAGGGTAATATTGCTACGTCCAAAATTTCAGGGGCAGAATTGCTCTGGGCGCATACTTCAGGAGCAAAATTGATACTTAACATTTTCTTTTTTTAAAAAAAAGTCAACCTGATTTTATAATTAGGGTTAAGGAGCAATTTGGCCAACAATCTTCGGAAGTGCTATGAGGAGACTGAAAGACGAAATATCACCAAGAGGGGGGGTGGATTGGGGATATAAAATTTTCTTGCAAAGACAACTCTGTTTTCGCGTATGAAGAACAGAGACAAACAGACAAGAGTTAAGGAAGAATGAACACAAGGAATTAATACTGGTTCGGTCTAAATCCTCGACCTATGTCCAGTCCCCAGACTCTCCGGGATTTTCACTATCTCAATTGATTACACACTCTGTACTCTCGAAGTAATTCTCTCACTCTAGAACTTACTCCCCCTTACAAGTTGTAATCAAATATCCCAATCTCAAAGTCCCAATACTTTGAGATTCTTACAATAAATGATAATCAATGAAGAGCTCTCTAAAAGAGTGGATAAGTAAACACTGAAGATTGGAATATCCGAAGATATTGATTTCTTGTTGAAACAGTAAATGAAGTAGTTGACTAATTGAATGCGCAGAGTTTCGGTGGTTGGAGACTTGAATGCTTCTCGTATTTATAGACGCTTGCAATTAATGACCGTTGAGAAGTGATTAATGAGCCGTTGTGAGTAATGAATGTGACCGTTGTAATTCCGAGGCTTCGTCTCTTTGTATGTTTCCGTCATTCGTCCGTTATTCTCCGTTGACATTCCAAATTCAAATTGTCCGTTGGAGTACTTTAGGAATGTTGTCTGAAAAGTAGTTGGATTGCTTTTCGCTTGCTCAGATGGTTTCTTGCTGAATTGGTGTATGTCTGTGTGCAGCATTAATTGCTTCTGACAGAAATTTGCTTTATGATAATCTGAAGATTTAGCCTTGTTAATCCTGTCTAAAACATATTGGAAACATGATTAATAGTGATTAGAAATGATAAAAATCAATAATATCAAGTACCCATTGCATAATCATTGAGTTCCAGAATTCCAGAACGCTGATTTTCAAAAACTGATATGAGTAACTCAAGTTGTACAGTACCAACTCGAGTTATTTTCAAGCTTAGGAATTTCTGAAAACGAAGGTCAACTCGAGTTGCATAGTACCAACTCGAGTTGCTTTTGCATTTAATTCATACAGAGAGCAATCAGAGATGGCTAACTCGAGTTGCATAGTGTTAACTCGAGTTATCCTTAAGTTAAAAACATCCAGAGAAAAATTGCACTTTCATAACTCGAGTTGCACAGTAATAACTCGAGTTATGTTAAGCTTAAATTCAGACAGAGAGCAAATGTTACAGTATTAACTCGAGTTATGATGAAAATAACTCAAGTTATCACTATTCACAAAATTTTTGTTTTCGCGAGAGGCTTTTTGGAATTGCAAAGTACAGTCCATAACTCAAGTTGTTAAGTGATAACTCGAGTTAGGACTCTTTGAAAAATAATCTTTAACTTGAGTTGTGATTTTCAACTTGAGTTATAGTTTTTGTGGAAATTTTTTAAGTCCTATAACTTGAGTTGTAATCAGTCAACTTGAGTTACAAATATTCCAAAAACATTTTCTAAGATCTCAAGATTGATTTCAAGTATTTTATCAAATGCAACAATTGTTAGTCATCATCAAAACATATAGAAACTAAAATTCTCCCCCTTTTTGATGATGACAACACTTGTAAATTTGAGAAAGAGATCACTTTGAAATATCATCAGAAACACAGTTATCAGAGATATCAGAAAATGATCATTACTCATTCATTCAAAATAAGATATGCACAATTAGTACATGATGTAGCAACATAGTCTGAGCACAAAATGAACCAACCAAAAAGTCACATAAAGATCATAAAAAAAATACAAACATAGTCATAATAGCAATTCTATCCTATGACCAAACAGAAGGCTTCATCTTCATTTCTTTTGCTGATTCTCTGACTCTTTCTCTTTCTCTCCCCCTTTGTCATCAGGCAAAAATAGAGGATCAGAGGCCAGGGAAGCACAAAGGGCCTGAAGAATAGGCAGAGGTGAGTATAGTGAGAGAGAGAGAGAGATGGTGGTGTAGGAAGAGAAGGTGAAAGTACAGAGGTCTGAGGTGATGAAGGAGAGGAGGCAGAGACACCTGATGAATGTTCATCAAAAAGATCAGTTGTGTCTCCAGAGGATGGTGAAGGGTGATTTGCATATTTAGGAGGAGTAGGAAATGGCACAGTGGGAGGAGCAGAGGCTATGAAGGGAGCAGATAATGGAAGAGAGGACAATGTAGGGGTGATATCAGGATGAGATGCTGTAAGATGAGAGGGAGATAGAATAGGAGTGGATGTAGGCTAATATGAGGAGGTAGGAGGTGGAGACTGGTGAGGAGAAATATGTGGTGACTGATGAAGTGGAGAGTGGGGAGGAGATGGCTTGGCAGAGGGAACACCACCAGATGGACCAGGAACATCTTGAGGCTTGAACAACTTGTCAAACTTGCTATCGAATAGTGCATATACAGCATGCATGCTCTCAAAGCGATCTAACAAGTCATCAAAGTGCCCTAAGATATCATCAACCCTCTCATCAATAGATTCAACCTTGGCTTCTGTGGAGGAAACTGACTTGCTCAACTTGGTAACCTTGGAATCTGTGGAAGTGATTGAGGAGACCAATTTCCCAATCTCAGACTCAAGCTTATCAGACAATTCATAGTATTGAGCCGTGAGAGAGGTCTGAAGAGTCCCAAAAGTCTCTTGCATTGCTTTGGCTATAATCCCCTTGATCTCAGCAGACAAGTTGGAAGAGTGTGGTGGAGGTTGAGTCTCAGAGGAGCCAAGAGAGGATTCAACTGGAAGAGGTTTGGAGACAGAAGCTCTTGATCTTGAGGGAGCTCTGGATTGACCTGAACCTTCTTGAAAAGAGATGTTCATGTAATTCAGGTGAGTTTGCCCAAACATCTGGGGCTTCACCTCCTTCTTAGTGATGTCTAGATACCAAACCTTGTTTGTGTACAGAATCAATGAGACAAGGTTGGGAAAGGGATTTGAGCAGAAGCTCCAGATTGAAAGGCAAATCTTTTCATCTCCTGAAATACCCAGTGGCCTATGTTGAAAGGCACTTTGTTGATCAGAGAAGCAAAGAGGCCATAATCAGAGGAGTTGAAATGAGTGAAGTTCTTACTCTTTTGCACCAAGTTTCTGGAATAGATATACCACAGAGCCCTGAAGGTAGGTGACATATCAGCTGGTGACAACTTGAGTTCTCCCTTATAAGTCTTGTTAGGCAGTAGGGTCTTGAAGAACTTTTCCTTCTCATATTTGATGTTTGGCACCTCTGGAGGATTCTCAATAAACAGAAGGGAGTTAATAATATCAGTTGAAATAGTGATGGCCTTGCCTCTGACAGATGTAGTAATCTTATCTTCGATCAAATTCCCTTGCTTATCAACTACACTTGCCATTCTCATATTATGGTAAAAATGCTTGACCAAGGAAGGGGAATAAGCAGTGTTTATGGCCAGAAGATTTCTAAATTGTTCAAGCCAAGGAGTGAGGTCCAAGTTGCATTCTTCTTTCAATTTAGGCAAATCAACATATACAGTGGGGCAAAAAGTTCTAGATTGAAAATTCTTCTTGAAGCTCAGCATTTGTTGATCATTCATAGGAGTGGGACAACACAGAAATTCAGAACTAGGAGGTCTAACTAGGTTTGGAGGCTTGAAGACATATTTATGTTTAGAAATTACCTCAGGATTAGGAACAGGTTGAGAAGCACTTGGAGCTTTTGACCCAGACCCCCAGCCACTGGAACTTTCTTTTTCTTTTTCAAAGGAGCTACTAGAGGCTCCTTATCTCTGCAAGTGGCCGTGACTGGATCAATTGGCTTGGAAGGAGGAACGACAGGAGGCTCTTGAATGGTTAATTTCTTGGGTTTCTTCACCGGAGGCTCATCGAATGGCGAATTCTGAAGCTTTGAGGGAGGTTTGTGTTTTCTAGCCGGTCGAATGAGTGGTGGAGGAGTTGAGGAATTAGAAGGTTCATAATCAGAAGCTGATTCTTTCTGTGTTTTAGGGTTCTTCGTAGGTTTTGGTGCCATTTTCAGAAGGATTGAGAGATGGAAAGAGGCAAATTTCATAGAACAGGGAAAAGAGACCTCGAGTTAGGGTTTCAGTTGAACGCGAAAGTGAGAAACAGACACCGAGGTGTATTTATATCAGACGAGCCAACTCGAGTTACTAAGTGACAACTCGAGTTGGAGAGAGAAAATAATAACATTCTAGAGCACAGGCTAACTCGAGTTAGAGAGAAGCAACTCGAGTTCTAAAAGGAGCATTTCTTCTTGGTCTAAGTTGCAACTCGGGTTATGCGTTAAATAACTCGAGTTATACATAGTTGCAGAAAACAGAAGCTCTCAGACAGGCGAAGTAACTCGAGTTCTCTGGAGCAACTCGAGTTATTTCGAGAACTTAAAAAAAAAAGTCAGAAAGCATACCAAGAGAGACTCAACTCGAGTTATTCTGATATAACTCGAGTTATATATCAGTAAAAATCAAAAATAACACTGAACATACACAGAGACATGTCATTCACTGATATATGTAAGGATGCACCTGCAAAACAATTTGTAGCCACTCCAAAGCTTAAGTTAGTATCCACATCATCAAAAACATATAACTAATATTGAGAATTAAAAAAAAAACTTACAACTCATTGGGATTTACCATTCCCAATTCTCTTCTGATAAAACTGAATTGTTCTTTGTCCAGTGGTTTGGTGAAGATATCAGCAAGTTGAAGGTGAGTTGGGATGAACATCACTTTGACATCTCTCTTTTGTACATGATCCCGAATGAAGTGATGTCTCACATCAATGTGCTTGGTTCTTGTGTGTTGAACTGGATTTTTAGCCAAGCTAATTGTACTTGTATTGTCACATAAGATTGGGATCTCCTTCAAGTTCACTCCCAGATTAGCAAGTTGTTGTTTGAGCCATAAAACTTGAGTACAACAACTTGATGCAGCCCCATACTCAGCTTCAGTTGATGAGACAGCCACACTGGTCTGTTTCTTGCTGAACCAAGACACAAGAGAATTGCCAAAGAACTCACATTGACCACTTGTACTTTTTCTATCAGTTTTGTACCTGGCATGGTCTGAATCCGAGTATGCCACCAAATGCTCTGGTTGGCCTTTGGGAAACCATAATCCAAGAAGCTTAGTGTCGGATAGATATCTGAAAATCCTTTTGACATGTTCAGCATGTGATTCTTTGGGAGCGGATTGGAATCGAGCACACATCCCAACAGTGAATTGGATGTCCTGACGGCTTGCGGTTAGATAGAGCAATGAACTAATCATTCCTCTATATTTTGTGATGTTAAAATCTTTGCCCTCTTCATCAGCATCCAAAGAAGCAGTTGAGCTCATGGGAGTGTCGACTCCATTACATTTATCCATCCCAAACTTCTTTAATAAATCATTGAGATACTTGGTCTGGGATATGAAAATCCCATCCTTCTTTTGCTTGATTTGTAGGCCAAGAAAGTAGTTGAGTTCTCCCATCATGGACATCTCAAATTCTCCCTGCATACTCTTTGCAAAATCCTCACATAAAGTATCATTAGTAGCTCCAAAAATTATATCATCAACATAAATTTGCACAACCAAGATTTCATTCAGCTTATTTCTTTTTATAAACAAGGTTGTGTCTGCTTTTCCTCTGATAAACCCTTGATTAAGAAGAAATTGACTTAACCTTTCATACCAAGCTCTAGGAGCTTGCTTAAGATCATATAAAGCTTTCTTAAGTCTATAAACATGATTAGGATGATGTTCACTTTCAAAACCAGGAGGTTGTTCAACATAAACCTCCTCTTGAATGAAGCCATTTAAAAATGCACTTTTAACATCCATTTGAAAAAGTTTAAAACCTTTAGCACATGCAAAGGCTAGAAGAACTCTTATGGCTTCCAATCTTGCCACTGGAGCATAAGTTTCTTCATAATCAATTCCTTCCTCTTGATTATATCCTTTGGCAACCAATCTTGCCTTGTTACGGACAATGATTGCTGACTCATCACGTTTGTTTTTGAATACCCATTTAGTGCCAATGACCGGATGATCTTTAGGCCTAGGTACCAAATCCCAAACTTGATTTCTATCAAATTGATGTAACTCCTCTTGCATAGCTATCACCCAATCATTGTCTGAAAGGGCTTCATCTATCTTAGAGGGTTCTATGTGTGAGATGAATGCAGAAAAAGTAACCTCATTCAAAGTACTATTTCTAGTTCTTACTCCTTGATTTACATCACCTATAACTTGGTCTAAAGGGTGATCCCTTATAAATCTCCAAGCTCTAGGTTGAGACTGATCTGGATTTTCAAAATTGTTTTCAGGATTAGCCTCAAAAATATTTTCTGGATTTTCAATAGAAGCAGGAGTAGTTTTTGAAAAGAATTGATTTTTGAAAACATTTTCTTCATCATCATCCATAGGTTTATCAGATTTGGATTCACAGAACACAACATGCATAGACTCTTCAACAACACGAGTTCGAGTATTGAAAACTCTATAAGCTTTACTCCTATTCGAATAACCCAAAAATATACCTTCATCAGCCTTGGGATCAAATTTTCCCAAGTTATCCTTACCATTGTTGTGGATGAAGCACTTACATCCAAACACATGTAGATGACTCAGGTTAGGCTTCCTTTCTTTGTACAGTTCATAGGGAGTCTTGTTCAACTTCTTTCGAAGATACGCCCAATTTGAGATGTAGCAAGCGGTGCTCATTGCATCAGCCCAAAATACTTGGGAGGTATTGTTCTCATTCAGCATAGCTCTTGCCATCTCGGTGAGGACTCGATTCTTCCTTTCTACAACACCATTCTGTTGAGGAGTCCTTGGGGCTGAGAAGTTGTGGTCTATCCCCATGTTGTCACAAAGTTCAGCAAATAGATTATTGTCGAATTCTCCTCCATGATCAGTTCTAATTCCTGAAATAGAGAGACCTTTCTCGTTTTGGACCTTCTTGGCAAATACAACAAACTGATCAAACGTTTCATCTTTGGAAGACAGAAATATTGTCCATGCAAATCTAGAATAATCATCAACTATGACCAAAGTGTAGAGATTTCCACCAAGGCTTTTTACTCTAGCTGGTCCAACTAGATCCATATGAAATAATTGAAGAGGTCTATTTGTTGAAATCTCATTTTTTGCTTTAAAAGAAGATTTGGTTTGTTTTCCTTTTTGACAAGCATCACAGACCATGTCATTTTTGAAACTTAATTTAGGAATACCAATTACCAAATCCTTTTTCAGTAATTTGTCAAGTTGAAGCATACTGACATGAGCTAATCGCTTATGCCATAGCCAACTCTCATCCAAATTACTTACAAAACAATTTTCAAAAACAGAGCCTGAATTAGAGAAGTTTAGAGTGTAACAATTTCCATCTCTAGGAGCCCTAAATAAGGCTTTAGTTTTCAAATCATCAATGGAGACTAAATCTTTTCTAACAATCAAGCATTCATTTGAGTCAAAGATAACTAAGTTACCCTTGTCGGTGCTTTGGCTCACACTTAGGAGGTTGTGACACAATCCTTCTACTAGGTAGACGTCTTTGACTAGAGGACCTTCATTGTTGCCTATCTCACCAATCCCAGCAATTTTTCCCGATTGGTCACCTCCAAATGTGACTCTACCACCATCCTTTGGCTTGATTGAAAGGAATTTGGATTTGTCTCCAGTCATGTGTCTTGAGCACCCACTATCAATGTACCACTTGTTGGGCCTTGATGCTCTAAGACAAACCTGCAATTCACAAGGGATCAAGTTTTAGGTACCCATCTTTTCTTGGGTCCTTTGGGGTTAGCTTTGACCTTGGGAACATAAGTTCCTTTCGGTATCCATTGATAATTACCATATGGTTTGACTTTTCTTTTTTTCTTATGAAAACATGACGAAGTAGAATGACCCTTTCTGTTACAATAATTGCAATGTGCAAAAGGATTCGATGAATGGACTGATTTTGTAAAATAATTCATGTAAGATTTTTCACCATTCTTCTTTTTGCCTTTCTTCTTATCAAAATCAGGTTTGTAACCAATTCCTGATCTGTCATTTGTAAATCTTTGTTGTTTTAAAACAACATTGAGCTTTTCACTACCTCTAGTGAATTTCTCAAGTGCCTTTGTCAAATGTAGATTCTTTTCCTTCAGATCAGGGCATTCATCACAAACAAGTATTTCAGAGGAAGAAATTTTTTCAACTTGCAATTCAAGAGTTATATTCTTCTTTTTCAAAGTAAGATATTTTTCAGCAAGTTTTTCATATTCTGATTGCACAACAATGTATTCAACAAATAATTCATCAAAAGATGGTTTTGAATTATATACCTCATCATTGTTGGCAGATTGTTCTTCCTCTTCTGCAACCAGACAAATGTTTGCTTTTTCTTCTTCATTTTCATCTTCTTCATCAGATGAGCTATCACCCCAGATAGCAGAGACATAGGCTTTCTTCTTGAATTTGTTGAACTTCTTTTCCTTGTCCTTATTCTGCAGCTGAGGGCATTCAAACTTAATGTGTCCAGGTTTTTCACACTCATAGCAGATAATTGGTTTCTTTGCTTCATAGATTGAACTACCCTTGTAGAGCTTTTTGAATCCTTGGTCCCTTTTGTAGAATTTCTTGAATCGCCGGACCATCATGCCTATCTCTTCATCCTCATCTTCTTCTTCCTCATCTGATTCTTTCGTATCTTTTGCACCTTTGAGAGCAATGCCTTTGTTTTTGCTATGAACCTCATCAAGTCCCTTCTTGAACTTGAGCTTGGCCTCATACTCTGAAAGACTTCCAAAAAGAGCAGCTACTGACGCCATTGAATCTCCTCTAGCTTCCTCAATGGCTGTGACCTTCGCTTCCCAATCCTTGTTGAGGATATTTAGAATCTTCCTCACTTGAACCGTTTGTTCATATTCCTTTCCCAATGCGGCCAATTGATTAATCAAATGTGTAAATCTCAATTGAAATTCACCAATCGATTCTCCAGGTTTCATGCGCATGAGATCATATTCTGTAATGAGAGTATTGACACGATTCTGCTTTAGTCCAGCTATACCCTTGTGAGCAATCTCCAATACATCCCACATGGCTTTAGCAGATGGTAGAGTGCAGACACGGAAATATTCTTGTTGACTCAGAGCGCTTTGAAGTAGAAGAACAGCCTTACTATTCAGTGTGACATTTCTTCTATCATTGTCCTCATAGTCTTCTTCTAGCTTCATTGAAAGACGGAATATCACCAAGAGGGGGGGTGAATTGGGGATATAAAATTTTCTTCTTGAAAATACTATGTTCACGCACACAAAGAACAGAATTGAACAGAGAAAGGATAAAGAAGAATGAACACAAGGAATTTATACTGGTTCGGTCTAAATCCTCGACCTACGTCCAGTACCCAGACTCTCCGGGATTTCACTATCTCAAATGATTACACACTCTATACACTCGGAGTAATTCTCTCACTCTAGAACTTACTCCCCCTTACAAGTTGTAATCAGTCAACCCAATCTCAAAGTCCCAATACTTCGAGATTCTTACAATAAATGATAATCAATGAAGAACTCTCTAAAAGAGTGGATAAGTAAACACTGAAGATCAAAATATCTAAAGATATTGAATTCTTAGTCGAAACAATAAATGAAGTAGCTTGCTAATTGAATGCGCAGAGTTTCGGTGGGTGGAGACGTGAATGCTTCTCGTATTTATAGACGCTTGCAATTAATATCCGTTGAGAAGTGATTAATGAGCCGTTGTGAGTAATGAATGTGACCGTTGGAGTTCGAGGCTTCGTCTCTTCGTAAGTTTCTGACATTCGTCCGTTATTCTCCGTTAACATTCCATATTCAAATTATCCGTTAGAATACTTTAGGAATGTTGTCTGAAAATGGCCGGATTGTCTTTGGCTTGCTCAGATGGTTTCTTGCCAAATTGGTGATTGTTCTGAACATCGCATTAAATGCTTCTGACAAAAAGTTGCTTTATGATAATTTGAAGATTTAACCTTGTTAATCCTGTCTAAAACATGCTGGAAACATGATTAATAGTGATTAGAAATGATAAGAATCAATAATATCAAGTACCCATTGCATAATCATTGAGTTTCAGAATTCGAGAATGCTGATTTTCAAAAACTGATATGAGTAACTCGAGTTGCACAGTAATAACTCAAGTTATTTTCAAGTTCAGGATTTTCTGAAAACGAAGGCCAACTCAAGTTGCACAGTACCAACTTGAGTTGTACAGTAATAACTCAAGTTGTGTTAAGCTTAAATTCAAACAGAGAACATTTGCGTTTGGCATAACTCGAGTTGCATAGTAATAACTCGAGTTATGTTAAATAAAATTTCAACCCGAGAGCAAATGCTACAGGAATAACTCGAGTTATGATGAAAATAACTCGAGTTGTCACTGTTCACAAAATTTTGATTTCGCGAGAAGCTTTCTGAATTGCAAAGTATAGTCCATAACTCGAGTTCTTAAGTGGTAACTCGAGTTATGACACTTTGAAAAATGATTTTCAACTTGAGTTGTGATTATTCAACTTGAGTTATGAGTTTTTGAAAAATTCTTTAAGTCCTATAACTTGAGTTGTAATCAACCAACTTGAGTTACACTCTTCAAAAACATTTTCAAAGATCTTAAACACTGATTTTAAATATTTCATTAATTTCAACAAATGTTAGTCATCATCAAAACATATAAGAACTAACATTCATAACTCTTACACCATCTTCAACAACCGTCGGCATATAGTCTCCTCTCTCGAACACTCTCCATAGCCCATATTCCGTAGCATTTACAAAGACTTTGAACTTTGCTTTCCAGAATGAATAATGCTCGCCATTGAAGCCTGGTGGTCTGTTGATCGAAGCACCGTCAAGTAGGATTCCGTCCATATTGATCCTTCTCGAGATGTTAATCTCTTTAGAGAAGACCTGCTCTGAAACCAAATGAAAGACGGAATATCACCAAGAGGGGGGTGAATTGGGGGTATAAAATTTTCTTGCAAAGACAACTCTGTTTTCGCGTATGAAGAACAGAGACAAACAGACAAGAGTTAAGGAAGAATGAACACAAGGAATTTATACTGGTTCGGTCTAAATCCTCGACCTATGTCCAGTCCCCAGACTCTTTGGGATTTTCACTATCTCAATTGATTACACACTCTGTACTCTCGGAGTAATTCTCTCACTCTAGAACTTACTCCCCCTTACAAATTGTAATCAAATATCCCAATCTCAAAGTCCCAATACTTTGAGATTCTTACAATAAATGATAATCAATGAAGAACTCTATAAAAGAGTGGATAAGTAAACACTGAAGATTGGAATATCCGAAGATATTGATTTCTTGTTGAAACAGTAAATGAAGTAGTTGACTAATTGAATGCGTAGAGTTTTGGTGGTTGGAGACTTGAATGCTTCTCGTATTTATAGACGCTTGCAATTAATGACCGTTGAGAACTGATTAATGAGCCGTTGTGAGTAATGAATGTGACCGCTGTAATTTCGAGGCTTCGTCTCTTCGTATGTTTTCGTCATTCGTCCGTTATTCTCCGTTGACATTCCAAATTCAAATTGTCCGTTGGAGTACTTTAGGAATGTTGTCTGAAAAGTAGTTGGATTGCTTTTCGCTTGCTCAGATGGTTTCTTGCCGAATTGGTGTATGTCTGTGTGCAGCATTAATTGCTTCTGACAAAAATTTGCTTTATGATAATCTGAAGATTTAGCCTTGTTAATCCTGTCTAAAACATATTGGAAACATGATTAATAGTGATTAGAAATGATAAGAATCAATAATATCAAGTACCCATTGCATAATCATTGAGTTCCAGAATTCGAGAACACTGATTTTCAAAAACTGATATGAGTAACTCGAGTTGTATAGTACCAACTCGAGTTATTTTCAAGTTTAGGAATTTCTGAAAACGAATGTCAACTCGAGTTGCATAGTACCAACTCGAGTTGCTTTTGCATTTAATTCATACAGAGAGCAATCAGAGATGGCTAACTCGAGTTGCATAGTGTTAACTCGAGTTATCCTTAAGTTTAAAACATCCAAAGAAAAATTGCACTTTCATAACTCGAGTTGCACAGTAATAACTCGAGTTATGTTAAGCTTAAATTCAGACAGAGAGCAAACGCTACAGTATTAACTCGAGTTATGATGAAAATAACTCAAGTTATCACTGTTCACAAAATTTTTGTTTTCGCGAGAGGCTTTCTGGAATTGCAAAGTACAGTCCATAACTCGAGTTGTTAAGTGATAACTCGAGTTATGACTCTTTGAAAAATAATCTTTAACTTGAGTTGTGATTTTCAACTTGAGTTATAGTTTTTGTGGAAATTCTTTAAGTCCTATAACTTGAGTTGTAATCAGTCAACTTGAGTTACAAATATTCCAAAAACATTTTCTAAGACCTCAAGGTTGATTTCAAGTATTTTATCAAATGCAACAATTGTTAGTCATCATCAAAACATATAGAAACTAACAGAGACCACTTTCATCGGATCCACGTCCTTCCTCATGCCCTTCTCACGTGCCAAATTAAGTTATTCCCCTCATTTTACCATTTAGTGAAGCCTCTTACCTATAGAGAAAAGTCACTCTTTTCCATGAGAATAATTGAGCGATGTCAAAATTATGCGTCTGACAAGATTTTGCTTTATGGAATTTTGAAATTTAAAACTTGTTAATCATGTCTGAAATCCACTAGCAAACTGATTAAACTTGGTTAGAAACAATAATAATCAATAATATGTAGTACTCAAGATTTGACCAAGGAGTTTCAAATTACGAGGACAATGAATTCAAAACTCTGATGCAAGTAACTCGAGTTACTAAGGATGACTCGAGTTAAGTTTAAACTGTTTTGAAGTCAAAGAAGAATTTTCATATAAGATGACTCGAGTTACATCAGTTGACTCGAGTCATAGTTGTGGTACCTCAAGACAGAGAGGAAATTCCAAATAAGATAACTCGAGTTATTCAGGGCAACTCGAGTCATAGTTGCAACAACTTTCAGACAAAGAGGAATTTCAAATAAGATGACTCGAGTCATCTAAGGCAACTCGAGTCATATCAGAAGGCTTTATCAGTTAAGCTCTCTTTGACTCTTCATAACTCGAGTTATGTCAGAAATAACTTGAGTTATATCAGATTCTGAAAATTCTGATATCGCGATGGTCTTTTTGAAAACTGAAGTACAGCTCATAACTCAAGTTATTAAGTGACAACTTGAGTTATGGACTTCCTGTACAGAAGTTCAGAGTTGACTTCCTGTGAATTAATCCGTTGGAAAAGCAGGTGCTGGATGTGGAAATCATTCTTTAATTCCCACTAGACATGTGCAGATGAATTACCTAAAAGATTGTAACTTTCTGGGTTTGCATTTAATATGCTGACGTCACTTTTTGCTTTTGCTTTAAACCTTCAATAAACATTCTCTAATTCATCTGAAACTCACCAACAAAGTGGTTAAACATAGCTAGGAATAGTAGAGAATAAGTTTGGAAAGTATTAAGATCAAACAAGACAGATTTACAGAATCGCGAAATTTGAATTTCAAATCCATCGCAGAAACCTCGAGGTTTGTTCTCAAAACCTCGAGTTTTGGACTTGGCTTGTGAATCGGATTTATGTCTAAAACATCAAAACTTGAGGTTTCTGATCAAAACCGGAGGTTTTCAAAACTTCAAAATGTTCAGCGCTCTCTGGTTGTCAAAACCTCGAGGTTTCTAAACAAACCTCAAGTTTTCACTCAAGTATGAAAGTTTTGAAAAATTCTGTCAAAAGTAAAACCTTGAGGTTTCTATTGAAACCTCGAGTTTTCAAATCAGTGAAAACATCATCTGCTCTCTGTTTGTCAAAACCTCGAGTTTTCTATACAAAACTCAAGTTTTATTCAATTGTGAAAACTTTGAGTTTTGTGCCAAGACAAACCTCGAGGTTTCAAAACCAAACTCGAGGTTTTGAAACCTTAGAAAATTCAGTTGCTCTCTGCCTGGACAAAACTCGAGGTTTGTCTCCAAACCTCGAGTTTTCACATATTGTGAAAACTTTGAGATATTTCTGTCAAATTCCAAAACTGGAGGTTTTCTTGTAAAACTGGAGGTTTTGTGAAGTGAAAAGGTTTCAGTGTTTTCTGCCTCCACAAAACTCGAGGTTTTTCCCAAAACCTCAAGTTTTCACTCAATGTGAAAACTTTGAGAAAATCTTGCAAGTTCAAAACTGGAGGTTTTATGGAAAACTGGAGGTTTTGGAACTTGGTTAAAATCTAAGTTTCCTTGTCAGACCAAAACCTTGAGGTTTCTTACAAAACCTCGAGTTTTCTCAAAACTTGTGAAAACTGAAGTTTCAAGTCAAAATCCAAATCTTGAGGTTTTAATTAAAAACTGGAGGTTTTACAATGTGCAGAATCTGAGAGACTCTCTGTTTGACAAAACCTCGAGGTTTTTCCAAAAACCTCGAGTTTTGCATTATCACAGAAAAACCTGAGAAGTCTCTATGTTTGGAAACCTCGAGTTTTCTCTGCAAAACTCGAGTTTTCTCTTTTCTCAGAAAACTTGAGTTCCTCTCTATAAGGCCAAACCTCAAGGTTTCTGTGCAAACCTCGAGTTTTTCTCTCACAGTGAGTTTTTCACAATTGACAGCAAAACTTCAAACTTTGTTTACAATTATTGGAAATCATCAAAACCCTTAGAGAACTAACACTAAAGTCAATAGCAAAACCCACATTCCATGCTGTCTTATCTATCTGTGGAGTTTTAACTCCCCGGAGCTTAACCCTTTTCCTTAGGGTATATGTCCTTTCTGCTCTAGTTGCCCAAATTGTATTAGTACCCTTAACCATTTTAATTTACCTTTTACCAGTATTGTCCAAACCATGCGGTGATACCAAAATGTTACACCCCTACCTGCCTCACCCTTTCGGCTGGCAGGTTAAAGGGATCCTTTCTGCTTATTACTTTTCCTTTAGTCACTTTAAGCATATATCAGAGTGTGCGTGGCAGAGCATATAATCAGTTTAGACAATAATAATATATTGGTAAAGGTACAAATAAAAACATAAAGTAGTCCCCGTAGGATTAAGGGTACAATCGTCCAAAATAAATACTAAACAATAAGTATAAATCATATAGTCATCTCAAAAATAGATATACAAAACATGATAGGGCATCCCCTATTTCTTTAGTCTTCCACACCATGCCCTTAACATTGTTGTTGAATAGCTTAGCAACTAATACCTGTATTCTTTGAAACAGTCTGGAGTTCAAAATTGAACCCTAGAGTAATTGTTAAATTCATGTTATATGTATGCAATGCATGATATGCAAACCATAATCAGGAAAAATAAACCTGGCATGTACCACATACCCGTAGGACCGCCTATTCAAGACAAGCCCCCAGAATCCATAGCACTAAGAGGCCTCAATAGCCAGGGCTGCAGACCCTAACCACCTACCTTAAGCTTCAGTAGTAACCTAAGGACACACAGTCCAATAAGTACTACCTACCTCATATACCTTGGGCCCCAACACTGACCTAAGGACACGTAGTCCAATAGGTACTACCTACCCAAATCCTCAACCATAGTAAAACATGTTGGAAATTATGCCCTAGGGGCAAGTCATTATACTTTAAACGTTAATGTCATTTAAAATATTTTCCATTTAGTTATCATATTGTTTGCATGTTTATAATGATAACTATATCCTTGGATATATCTTATAGATTATCCTAAATGTCCCTAGTCGATCATCTACACGGGAGAGAAAATGAAATAAGACTAGTATGACTTTGATGAAGTATGGAGATACGAATCAAAATCATAGGCACTTGTAAGAGTACAAGGTGCTGGATCGACCCACTATGAAAAAGCTACATGGATTTTGTTATAAGCTTATCTAATGTATAACCGCGTCACAACGCCCTTTGGTCTGAGATAATCATGGATTCCTATATGAGAGTCACTGGTCTTTGACCTAGTCAAAAGTCACCTTTGATCGGGTGATGATAAAGGCTTGGATCGGGATCAGTGGTTTTCATGCAAAGAAATGTGAATAGTCAAGATGGAATTTATCTATCACATTTGTAAGAGATAGTAGTGGACCCCTCAATGAGTGAGTTTGAGAAATGTATGGTCATACTACGATGGAAAGAAGTTTCCATTTCAATTGTTAGACTACTCAAGAATCAAGAAAGTAATGGTCAAGAACAGGAGGTTGACATTATCCATGCTTCATCTATGACCAAATTATCACGTGACAAAAGGGACGTGACATGGTTGCACGATAGGTTGTATCGTATTATCGATCCCCATATGAATTGGAAATCGCAATATCTTACTAGAGGTCGCTTGCGATTTGTGGGCTGGTACAGTATTGGCCTGCTGCCAATCTCATGTGGGCCTACAAGGTCGCACACAAGAATAGCCCAATAGTGTCTAGATTCATTCAATTTTAGATATGTCTAAGATTTAATGAATAATGTATTTAATCTAGGATACACACACATATATATATTATTAAATTCGAAAATAATATAATAATATTATTTAATAGAGATTATAATATTATTATATAATATTTGTTTTGTATTTAATTTATTTGATAAATTAAATATCTAAAATAAATAGAGATATTGTATCTCAGATTTAATTTTCGAATAAATATATCATATATCTGATTTAATTTGAATAGAGATATAGTATATTAGATTTAATTAAATAGATAGATATCATATCTCAGATTTAATTTATAAAGATAAATTAAATCAGCAGGCTTTTAATTGGGATTAAATAAATAGATTGTATTAGATCTATTAGATAGATTTAATTAATATATTATTTTAATCTAAATTCAAATTTCAAAATTAATAAGGATTAATTTTGAAAATATAATACACCTATTGGGTTTTGAAAAACCTACGGGACATTTTACAAGGCGTATTAGAAACGAGAAACCCTAGAGAGAAAAGTAGAGAAGCGAAAATACTGAAGGCACTAGCACGCTGTTGTCGGTGTTGGAGGCTGTTCATGTGGATACCGGTAGAGGGAGTGAACTCATAAAGTCGGCTCCTATTGATCGAGTAGGACAAACATGAGATCGAATTGAACAAGACACTTACGAGTTCGCATAGGTACAGTTCTTCACTACTCGATTTAAACGCCGTTGATAGATCATCTTCACAGCATTCGTAAGTTTTTAATGGATGAAATCATTCCACTGCGTGTACGGATCCCAACAAAACAAACATACAAGAGTAACATAAAGCATGCAAGTTAACAGTTACTGCTTGGTGCTTTCCTTGGAATCAGTGAATCCTTTCCTTAGTGCTTGAAAAGTATGCTATACATGCGCAACCCAAAATACAGCCAAAAATACCATACTTTAATCACTCAAATAGATTCCGCTTCCAATATCAAGATTTTCGCCGATACCCCAAATTTCCAAAAATAATGTTTCGACTTCAAAAATTCATAGATAATTCAATAAAAATCTGATTGACACGATTTCAGTGGCCACGAAACCCTTATTATGTATAGTTTACAAAAAAAATAATTTCCAAGGTCATCTGGGTTCATTTCATTTTCTTATCCTCAAACCTTAGCCGCTGGTCAGCAATAGAGTTCAGGTTTTAGGGTCGTTTTCAACAATATATATCTCCTAGTAGGAAAATCGAAAAGTCACAAAATATTATATCAAAATTATTCTCAGGATGGCTACTTTAACCCTGTAAAATTTCAAAGCAAACGAACTTCATTTACTGTTTAAAATCCATCGATTAAACATCGCTGTCCAGAAGACACTGTTATTGGCATATTTGCTTTGTTCTTGTGACTTAGGGTTTTTCAAATTCGTATATCTTATCTTTGACCTTGTTCTATTCTAAGAACACAGATTAGTTGGACTTAACTAGGTGTCAAGCCTAGAGCCTACGTACTCTTTGAGGGGATCAAAGTCCACGTAGTTCGCAGTAAACTTTATGGCGTGAGGCCAGAGGGGGTAGTGTGTGTGCTCTGTGTGACAGAAAGTAAATAGAGCATGAGTTAGAACGTGTGCACCTGATTGACGTTCCTCTGCATTTATAGAGAGGTCCAGTGCGAGTATCCCGGCTTGGTGAGCAATATTCGGGCCCGAGATATTAGGGGCTGGTATCTCGGGATTATGGTTAGGATAGATCCTATATTGTTGGGATCTCATATCTTTGCCTATTATCCCGCCAATTATGCTCCCAGGCACAATTGGGCCGTGGCCTGGATTTGGGCTGTTGGGCTGGTCCGTAACAGACCTATTCCTATATAGAATCATGTTTTAAACCTATTGGAACCTTTAAAAATATCAAAATCCAACTTTATCCTCATATTAACACTATTGGATAGAAATCCCAAAGTTACAACCACTAAGTCACAAGTTTAGCACTTACCTTGAGTCTTCAAACTCTTATGCCTTCTTCTTCCTTCGGAACCAAAGACTTTGCTGCAAACCTCCTTCTTCTCCTTGAACACACCTAGGGCAGAAGAAAAATGGGTAGATATGGTCCTTAAATAAAGCCCAAGATGTAGGTGAAATATCCAACTTTTGCTATTATCGCCTGATCCAAAGGGTGCCTCAAGTTATTACATGATTCCTTTGCTTTTTCTCCAAGAAAATCTAGAGACTTCTAGGCAACAAATGTGGCGCCATTTGGTCCACAAAATCTAATTCAAATGTGTGGTGTAGGTTAATCCTATTTTTTAATCTTTTCTTTCTCTTCGTAATGACTTGATTTGACCTATTTCCTTGCTTTTTCTTCAAGTAATTCTAGATTTTTCTTTGGCTTCTTCAACAAGCTACTTGAATGCTCTTCTCTTCTTTATCCCTAAAAAAAAATATTCATGCAAAAGGAAGTGCAAACGTCTTAAAATATGTCAAGAAGGCACTTAAAAATCCTCCAAATCAAATGACCAAAATGCCCTTACAAAATATCCTCTTAACTTGGCTTGTTTTGCAAGTTTGGTTGACTTTACTCTCTCCCCTTTGTTTTGCAAGAATTTGATACTTATTAAGGAAGATTTTGAGTAATCATTTCATATTAATTGCATGCACATGTGTCCCTTATAACAATTGGCCAAAATACCCTCAAAATATCTCCTTTCACATAGCTTCTTCCACAAGCTTTTTGACTTTTGCGCTTGTAATTATGAAGGGACAAGTGTCATGCATTTACTGGTCTAATATAAAAGTAGCTTTTTCCCCTGTCATGATGAGGGGACACATGTCATGATTTTATTAGACCAACACAAAAGTATGTCATCATTAGTCATCATGTCTTTACTTTCTTAAAGTTATTTTAATAAAGCTACTTTATCGATGTTTGCCTAGAATTCTGCTCGGGTTTTACTCAGAATTGCGACATGCATACCAAGACTCAACAAATGATGCCACATTTTGATGTTTTCTAAAAAATGCAGGGCATACCCGACTGCCCTAAAAATGTCGTTTACTTACTTATACTAACATGTTTTCACTCAACCAATGATCCTATACCTTAGAATATAGTTGGGTGCATCTTTTCCAATCGAATTTATACCGTATAGGTCTTCTGTGCCCCTTTTTCATTGGCTCTTTAATTCTATGACATATACATACTAGGTCAACTAACCCGTATAGCTAAGTTACTTAGTCCCGAGAGGCTTCCTATCTCTCGGCATTCTTGGGACTCTTTACTAAACTGGACTTAGTCATCTGCCTACTTTAGGCTTATTCTCAATTCTCAGGGTCCAAAATTCGGGATGTTACATCTTGATTTTATTTAAAGTAAGCATGTGTTTAAAGATAAAAACACTATGAATAGAACATGTATTTACTCGAGAATCTTTGATAGGAATGATGATCATGAGGACTCGAGAATACCGAATGTCTATTGCCTGAAACTTGTTCCTAGTCTTGAATCACTAAGAAAGTGTATTGATGATCTCAATAAGACTAGTACTACATCATCTACTTGTATAAAGATATAAGGTAGGGACCTCATGGAATACAAGCATGTGATGACTTAGCTGATGTCGTAGATGGATCTGTTGGAAAGCGATGGCATCGAACTGACCCACCAAGAGACTCCACAAAGATTTGTAGAAAGTATCATTAGATATAAAAGTCTCACAATGTTTAGTAGTGCGGATCGTCCTAAACTTGAGGATGTCATCAAGCACTGTGTACTGGGGTCATACTTTGACTGTACAACTCTATCTTCCTGAAAATAGGGAAACAATGTACTCTTAAGTATGACTCGAATGCATGAGTGTAGATGGGCATGCCAAAAAGACTCATAGTCCCCTACAAAGGATTAGTCATTCATAGGACTGGTAGGACTTGGATGACTTCCAGTTGACTCGGGAATCTATGCACCATAAGCAATTATGAAGAGTCATGATCCATCTTAGACTCAATAGAAGAAGATTCCTAGTTCCATGAAAAGCTACATTTAGTCAACAAAGAGAGATGATATTCTATCTTGGATGACTGGTAGGACTTAGATGACTTCTAGTTGACTCGGGAATTTGTGCACCATAAGCAATTATTTTTTATTGTTTTAAATTAGCAAGCTTGGGCTAATAATTGTTATTGGGTTTTTTCAAGAGAATAGGTGTATTTATGTTAAAGTGGGCCTCTAAGCCCAATATACAAAAATGGCACCATATATGGTTCCTTGTGGGAAATTAGTGTTAGTTCCCTGTGTGTTTTGATAATTACTAACAATTGCAAACAATGTGGAGATGTTTTTGAGCAAGATAAGAGTGGATTAAAACTTGTCAATTTCAAGCAAAAACACTCTGTCTGCGACAAACTCGAGCCTAGCATTTGCAACCTCGAGTTTGCCACTAACAGAAGGTGTAAACTCGCCAGTTTAAACTTTAAACTCAAGATTGAACCTTTGAAATGAACTTAAGAGTTTTCCAAAGTTTTCTCACACTTTGAGTAAACTCGAGTTTATCTTAGCAAACTCGAGTTTGCTAGAGGCAGAGAGCTTTTTAACTTAAAAAACGCTTTTAAACTCGAGACCTCCACTTATAAACCTCAAGTTTGCACCTCCAGAGAAAATCTTCAAAGAGTTTACAAATACTGTAAACTCGAGTTTGTTATGACAAACTTGAGTTTGCCTCTGGCGGGAATGATTTTCAAAATTATGATATTTTCACAAACTCTACACTGGTTCACTCTGAGTAAAGTTTTTCATTGTTTTGAAAAATCTCAAGAGTTTATAAAACAAGTAAACTTGAGTTCATTATTACAAACTTGAGTTTACACTTGGCAGCGAGCTTTCAAGGATTTTCAACCAAAGTAACCTCGAGACTAACCTCATAAACCTCAGGTTTACTTTAGGCCGAGAGCATACAAAGTTTTTCAAGTTGAACAAACTTGAGGTTAACTTTGTGAACTCGAGTTTAAACCTTACAGAGAGCAATGCACTTTTCAACTTAAGAAAACTCTAGAGTTTGCACTGAAAACCTCAGGTTTGCCCTTTGAAAACTAAAACTAAGTTTTGGCTTGAACAGTGTCAAACTCGAGCCTGCCTACTAATAGACTTGAGTTTGTGTTTTGTACAAAGTTGCTCAAAGACTCAAAATCGCGACATTCCTCTCAGGATGAAGGAACCTCGAGTTCAGACATGCAAACTCGAGTTTAAATCAACCCCAGAGCAATATGACTTTTCAGTGTGTTGAAAACCTCAGGTTTTCATTGTAAACCTCTAGTTTGGATGTTTTGAACTTGAAACACTTTTACATACTGAAGCTGCAAACTCGAGTTCACATGAACTAAACTCGAGTTTACATCGCTGATTCAGAAATTCAAATCTGACGATTTTGGAAAACCTTCTTGTTTGATCTTAATACTTTCCAAGATTATTCTCTATTATTCCTAGCTATATTTAACCATTTTTTTTTAGTGAGTTTCAGATGGATTAGAGAATGTTTATTGAAGGTTTAAAGCAAAAGCAAAAAACAGTGTCAGCACATTAAATTCTATGCCCAGAAAGTTGCACACTTTTGGGTAATCCGTCTGCACACGGTTGCAAAACATTAAAGAATGATTTCTACAACAAGCAACTGCTTCTCCAACAGATTAATCCAGAGGAAGTCAACTCTGAACACTTGGACAGCTGGATTAAGTGGAGATTAGAGAGAGAAGAAGACCAAAGCTGCTCCTAACCTCTGCAAATCATCTCCAACGGCCTAATTAAAGATGCAACGGTCATTTAATGCTATTTGACTATAAATAGAGTTGCATTCAAGTCTTCTCAACAACTAGAACAGCTGAAAACGAAAATCATTCAAGTCTTGCATTTATTTCTTTAGTTTTCATCTGTATTGTATCTTTTGATACATTGAGCTTAAGTATTCATTATTATCCACTCTGTGAGAGAGTTTATCTTTGTAAAGCATTTATTGTAACGAATCACAAGTCAAGGGGACTTGGTGATTTGGGAATTCATTGAATACTGAAGAGTGGAGCTAAATACCCAAGAGGGGGGGTGAATTGGGTATCTTTAAAAATTAAGGATTGAGCTCTGTTTTTGACTAATGAAAAAGAGACTAATAGAGGAGTAGGGAAGGAAAGCTTTACACAATGTGATTTATACTGGTTCGGTCCTTTCTCTGACCTACATCCAGTCCCCAAGCCTCACCTGGGATTTTCAATCCACTATAATCAAATATTGATTACACACTCTGTACTAAGAGTTGTTCTCTCACTAGAACACACTCCCCCTTACAAGTCGTAATCAATACACCCAACTACCAAGTCCCCTGACTTGTAGTTATCTCAATCAATAAATGATTTACAAGTATTTAACTCTCTTACAGAGTAGATATGATGAACACTGAAGTACTTGTATCAAGTATGATACTCTATAAGTGAAAGCTGATACACAATAAATGAATTTAGTAGAAATTCGCTCAGAGTAGTTGTATATCATTTTGAAGATGTTAATGAACTCTATTTATAGCTAGAGAACATTAAATGACCGTTGTAGCTTGAATCAGACCGTTGGAGAAGTTGCCCAAGTGTTCTGAAGTGGTTTTTGGGGTCTTCTCTCTCTTGTTTTCCCTTAATATAGTTGGTCAAGACATCAGGGCTGACTTTCTGCGAATTAATCCGTTGGAGAGGAGTTTTCTTGTTTCAGCTAACATCCTTAAATGCTTTGTAAGCGTGTGCAGAAGGATTTGGGTAGAAGGAGTAACTTTTGTGCTTTGCAATAAATGCTCTGAGGTGCTTTTTGCTTTATACTCTAACCTCTCACCAAACATTCTTTAATGCTCTGAAATCCACTAATAAATACGTTAAACATAGCAGGGAATATCAGAGAATAATATTGGAAGAAGATAGAATCAAATAACATTGATTTCTGAAATGCCCAAATTCAAAAATTCTGAACCAGCGTCACGAACTCGAGTTCAGTTCTTACAGGCTCGAGTTCGAGGCTTTAGTGTTCAAAACTGTGCAAGTTCAAAAAGTGTAAACCTGAGGTTTGCTTTATAAACCTGAGGTTTGCAGATCATTGAAAAACTAAAATGCTCTCGGGTTGAAATGAACTCGAGTTTATTAAAGTTAGGCTCGAGTTCGAGGCTTCAGTGTTTAAAAGCATGTAAGTTCAAAATGAACAAACCTGAGGTTTGTCTTTTAAACTGGAGGTTCTCAAATTATTGAAAAACTAAGAAGCTCTCGGGTTGAAATGAACTCGAGTTCATTAATGTCAGGCTCGAGTTCGAGACACTTTTGAACAGACTTCGTTTTAGCTTGAAAACACAAACCTGAGGTTTGCAAAACACACTCTCGAGTTTAAAAACATATCCAAAAGTTCTTTGCTCTCTGGAACTTCTAGGCTCGAGTTTGTAAGTCTCAGGCTCGAGTTTAAATAGCTTAAAAACAGTTCTTTGCTCTCGGCCAAAACTAGGCTCGAGTTTGAATATGTTAGGCTCGAGTTTGAGCATTGGTGAACTTTTCAAACCGAAACACTTTTCTTTTAATGGAACAGTGCAGAGCTTGAAAATATCTTTAAGTTTCAAACAACTTGTCCCGCCAGAGATGAACTCGAGTTTGCCATGACAGGCTCGAGTTCATGCTCTCAAAACTTTCTTTGGATCCTTTCAAACTTGAGGTTTGAAGAAAGCAAGTGTAAGGTTTAACATGTTCTCAAAGTTCAAAAACTCTCTGGAAAGAATGAACTCGAGTTTGACCTTAGTAGGCTCGAGTTCATGTGAACTTTTCAAAAGTTTAATTTTAAACTTCAGGTTCAGTCTCGAGTTTGGGAATCAACTGGACAAGTTTGTGCTCTCTGTCAAATCCAGGCTCGAGTTCAACACTACCAGGCTCGAGTTTGGTTTTGACAGATTGAAAAATACAAGTTTAAATTATTCTAAACTTTGTCAAACCTTATCAATATTGTTTACAATTGTTAGTAATCATCAAAACACACAGGGAACTAACAAATACCACTTGTAAGGGGGAGTGAGTTCTAGAGAGAGAACTACTTCTTGAGTACAGAGTGTGTAATCATTGATATAGTGAAAATCCCAGAGAGTCTGAGGACTGGATGTAGGTCAAGTTGTTAGGACCGAACCAGTAAAAATCTCTGTGCCCAGCTGCTCTTCCCTTTACTCTGTCCACCTCTGTTTTTATTGTCTCAAAACAGAGTTATTGTCGAAAATTTTGAAAATACCCAATTCACCCCCCTCTTAGGTATTTAGCTCTACTTACATTTGTTATCAGAGCAACGTCTTCTCAAAAGAGCTTAACATCTCGAGAATGATCGACATGGAAGGTATTCTACCTGATGAAGCTTCAATCAATAGACCTCCCGGCTTAAATGGAGAACACTATTCATTCTGAAAAGCAAAGTTTAAATTCTTTGTCATGGCCATTGAGTATAGGCTATGGAGAGTGTTCGAAAGAGGAGATTATGTGCCTTCATCTATTGAAGATGGTGTGAGAGTTCTCAAACTAGAAGAAGAATACGATGACAATGATAGAAGAAATGTCACCCTCAATAGTAAAGCTGTTCTTCTTCTACAAAGTGCACTAAGTCAACAAGAATATTTTCGTATCTGCACTCTACCTTTTGCCAAACCCATGTGGGATGCTTTGGAGATAGCTCATGAGGGAACAACTGGAGTCAAGCAAAATCGTGTCAATACTCTTATGACCGAGTATGATCTTATGTGCTTGAAGCCTGGGGAATCCATTGGCGAATTCTAGTTAAGATTCACTCATCTGATTAATCAACTTGCTGCTTTGGGAAAAGAATATGACCAGTCAGTCCAAGTGAGAAAAATCCTGAATATCCTCAACAAAGACTGGGAAGCAAAGGTCACAGCCATTGAAGAAGCTCAAGGAGATTCAATGGCATCAGTAGCAGCTCTCTTCAGCAGTCTCTCTAAATATGAGACAAAGTTCAAGTTCAAGAAGGGACTTGATGAAGTTCATGGCAAAAATAAGGGAGTTGCCCTCAAGACTGTCAAAGAAACAAAAGTGTCAGAGGATGATGATGAAGATGAAGATGAGGAGATTGGCATGATGATCTGAAGGTTCAAAAAGTTTTACAAGAAGGACCAAGGATTCAAGAAATTCCACAAGGGTAGCTCAAGCAATGAAGCGAAAAAACAAATTATTTGCTACGAATGTGAGAAGCCTGGCCACATCAAGTTTGAGTGTCCCCAGCTGAACAACAAGGATAAGGAAAAGAAGAGATTCAACAAATTCAAGAAGAAAGCCTATGTTTCAGCCATCTAGGGGGACAACTCGTCCAATGAAGAAGAGGATGAGGAAGAGAAAGCAAATGTCTGTCTGGTTGCAAAAGAAGAAGAGCAACCTACCAACAATGATGAGGTATATGATTCAAAACCATCTTATGATGAGTTATTTGCTAAATACATTGTTGTGCAAACAGAATTTGAAAAACTTGCTGCAAAATATCTTGCTTTGAAAAAGAAAAATAAAACTCTTGAAATGCAAGTTGAAAAACTTTCTTCTCCTGAAATTCTTGTTTGTGAAGAATGCCCAGATCTGAAGAAAAAGTATTTGCATTTAACCAAAGCACTTGAGAAATTCATTAAAGGTAGTGAAATGCTCAATGTTATTTTGAAACAACAAAGTTTTATACATGACAGATCAGGAATTGGTTACAAACCTGATTTTGATAAGAAGAAAGGTAAAAAGAAGAATGGTGCAAAATCTTATATGAATTACTTTACAAAATTTGTCCATTATTCCAACCCCTTTGCACACTACAACTATTACAATAGAAAGGGTCATACCACCTCTTCATGCTTTCATAAGAAGGAGAGAAAAATAAAACCATCTGGAAATTATCAATGGATACCAAAGGGAACCTATGTCCTTAAGGTCCGATCTAACCCCAAAGGACCCAATAAAAGATGGGTACCTAGGACTTGATCCTCTATGATTTGCAGGTATGTCTAAGAGCATCAAAATCAAATAAGTGTTACATTGACAGCGGATGCTCTAGACACATGACGGGAGATCAATCAAAATTTACATCAATCAAACCTACAGATGGTGACAAAGGGACATTCGGTGGAAATCAATCTGGGAAAATCGCTGGAATAGGCGAGATTGGCAACAATGAAGGACCATTAATTAAGGATGTCTACTTTGTGGAAGGGCTTTGACACAATCTCCTCAGTGTTAGCCAAAGTACTGATAAAGGTAACTTAGTTATCTTTGATTCTGAGGAATGTTTGATTGTAAATAAAGATTTTGTCCCTTTACAAAACATCAAATCAAAAGCTTTATTTAGAGCACCTAGATGATATGATTCCCGAAAGAAACGGATGATCGAATCAACTAGGAATGGAATTTTCGCACCAAAAAATAGCCTCTGACGCATCCTGAAAGAACAGGTCGTATCTCACGCTATAGACCTCGGATTTGAGCGCTTCCAAAACGACCTGAAAGATGACGTTCTGAACTACGATTTTGACTAATTAAACACCGAAAAAGGATAAGGGAAACTGGAGATACGGAACAAGAAATTTAGCACGAAAACAGAAAACTACAGATTAGAGGTAGGCGCCACAATTCCAAAGAATTGATAAGCCCAAGAACGCCACAAGGAATTGAAGCCCTTGATAAGTTCAGAGATTCTCAAAAGAACCCTAGAGAAATTAGTCTCTCACCAAAAAGGTTAAAATCTCAATTCAAAATCTGCCGTTCCAAAAGCCATGGTGTTCCCTTATAAAGTGAGCAACATCCATACCTAATTCTGCTTACACACAAAGCCCAATAAGCGGCCCAATAAGCCTTATTACAAAAAGTTTAACTAAATGTAAAAAAAAAAAATAAAACTAAGTGCTGAACTTAGGCCAAGTAAAACTAAGTGAGCCCAATAAGCCTTATGCATATCCATTGAGGCCTATTCTTCAAGGTCTTCAATCTGAATTAAGTGTGTCATCGCGGTCTCTTCTTCCTTTAGACTTGGGATTGCCTCAAGTAAGGTGGTCACTAAGAGATTTAGGACCTCTTTAGCCTTTTCAGCTTTTGCTCTTGTCATCGGGCCTCCAAGACCTTGTATGTCCTCCAAAGTTTGTTGCCTTGGTCATGCCGCCTCCTATGTCCTCATCACTAGAGATGGCAATTGTTACACTCTTAACCTCTCTAGAAATGCTTCAATTTCAGAAAAATGTTTTGTAAGTAAGTTGAATGAGAGTTGGCTGTGGCACAAGCGTTTAGCTCATGTCAACATGTCTCAACTTGATAAGTTACTCAAAAAGGATTTGGTGATTGGTATTCCTAAACTTAATTTAAAAATGACTTGATTTGTGATGCATGTTAAAAGGGAAATCAAACCAAATCATCTTTTAAACCGAAAAATGAGATTTCAACCAATAGACCACTACAATTACTACATATGGACCTAGTGGCTCCAGCAAGGGTGAGGAGCCTTGGTGGTAATCTGTACGCATTGGTTATTATAGATGATTTCTCAAGATTTTGCTGGACCATATTTTTGTCATCGAAAGATGAAACATTTGATCAGTTTGTTGTGTTTGCCAAAAAGGCCAAGAACGAGAAAGGTCTCTCAATTTCAGGTATAAGGACTGATCATGGAGGAGAATTCGAGAATCATGTGTTTGCAGAATTCTGTGATGCTCGTGGAATAGATCACAACTTCTCAGCACCTAGAACTCCATAACAGAATGGAGTAGTAGAAAGAAAGAACCGTGTTCTAACTGAGATGGTGAGAGCAATGCTAAATGAGAATCAAACATCCCAAGTATTTTGGGCTGATGCTACGAACACCGCATGCTATATCTCGAATCGAGCTAACCTTCGGAAGAAGATGAACAAGACATCGTACGAGTTGTACAAAGGAAGAAAACCAAATCTTGCCCATCTACATATCTTTGGATGTAAGTGCTATGTGCACAATAATGGTAAGGATAATTTGGGTAAGTTTGATTCTAAAGCTGATATAGGCATATTTCTAGGATATTCCAATAGAAGTAAGGCCTATAGAGTTTTTAATACTAGAACTCGTATTGTTGAAGAATCAATTCATGTTGTGTTTAGTGAAAATAAATCTGATAAACCTTTAGATGATGAAGAAGAAAACGTTTTCAAAAACCAATTCTTTTCAAAAACTACTCCTTCTTCTACTGAAAATTCTGAAGATATTTTTGAGGCTGATCCTCAAAACTCTATTGAAAACCCAGATCAGTCTCAGCCTAGAGCTTGGAGATTTATAAGAAATCATCCTTTAGACCAAGTTATAGGCGATGTGAATCAAGGAGTAAGAACTAGAAATATCACTTTAAATGAAGTAACCTTTTATGCATTCATATCTCATATAGAACCCTCTAAGATTGATGAATCCCTTTCAAACAATGATTGGGTGATAGCAATGCAAGAGGAGTTACATCAATTTGACAGAAATCAAGTTTGGAACTTAGTGCCTAGACCCAAGGACCATCCGGTTATTGGGACAAAATGGGTATTTAAGAACAAACGTGATGAATCTGCAATCATTGTCCGCAATAAGGCAAGATTGGTTGCAAAAGGTTACAATCAAGAAGAAGGAATAGACTATGAATAAACTTATGCTCCAGTGGTAAGATTGGAAGCTATAAGAGTTCGTCTAGCCTTTGCATGTGTTAAAGGTTTTAAACTATTTCAAATGGATGTTAAAAGTGCATTTTTAAATGGTTTTATACAAGAAGAGGTTTATGTTGAACAACCTCTTGGTTTTGAAAACGAGCATCATCCTGATCATGTTTATCATCTTGAAAAGGCTTTATACGGTCTCAAACAAGCTCCTAGAGTTTGGTATGAGAGATTAAGTAAATTTCTTCTTGATCAGGGGTTTATCAGAGGGAAAGTTGACACAACATTGTTCATTAAGAAAAATAAGTTAAATGAAATTTTGATCGTGCAAATTTATGTTGATGACATAATTTTTGGTGCTACTAATGATGCTTTGTGTGAGGAATTTGCAAAGGATATGCAGGGAGAATTTGAGATGTCCATGATGAGAGAGCTCAACTATTTTCTTGGGCTGTAAATCAAGCAAAGGAAAGATGGAATCTTCATCTCTCTAACCAAATATCTCAATGACCTGCTGAAGAAGTTTGGGATGGATAATTGCAATGGTGCTGACACTCCAATGAGTACAACTACTTCATTGGATGCTGATGAGAAGGGGAAAGACTTCAACATCACAAAATATAGAGGAATGATTGGATCATTACTCTATTTGACTGCAAGTTGGCCATGTTAGTATCCTATGTGTTTTGATGATAATCAACAATTGTAAACTCACTTGGAAGTGTTTGTCTTTGGTAAAAACTTACTGTCAAAGACAAACTTGAGTATTGGTATCAATACTCGAGTATTGACTTGACAGAGAATTGCTCAAATCCATTTTCACAAAGCAATACTCAAGTATTAATTGCAATACTCGAGTATTGGACTTACAAAGAGCACTCCAAGTTTTCACCCTGAGACAATACTCAAGTATTGGTTGCAATACTCGGTATTGGACTTACAGAGAGCATTCCAAGTTTTCACCTTGAGACAATACTCAAGTATTGGTTGCAATACTCGAGTATTGAACACATAGAGAGAATTTCAACATTGACATAAGTTCTCAATACTCAAGTATTCAATTGAATACTCGAGTGTTGGTCATACAGAGAGTCATCAAAGTTTTACATCTTATGAAAACTCGAGTATTGATTTTACATACTCGAGTATTGGACTTTCACAAAGTTTTTTCAAATCAACATTTGTTTATGAATACTCAAGTATTCATTTGAATACTCAAGTATTGACATGGAAAAACTCCACAAAAATTTCAAATGAATGCATACTCGAGTATTGAGCATACAGAGAGCTTTTCCTCTTGTTAATGACTTGAATACTCGAGTATTGATTTGAATACTCGAGTATTGTACCTAAGGTCCAAAGTTCACATCACGATGATTTCTCTCTGGATGATGAATACTCAAGTATCAAGTTGGATACTCAAGTATTGACTTAAGTGCACAGTGACATACTCGAGTATTGATGAACATACTCGAGTATTGAGCGTTGAACTTGAAAATCAAATTTGACGAATTTGTGAAACTCCTTCATTTGATCTTAATACTTTCATTTATCATTCTTATATATTCTTGGCTATGATTAACCATCTCTTTGATAAGTTTTTAGACAGATTAATGTGAGTTAATTGAAGGATAAAGTGAAAAGCAAAAAGTGGTTCAGTTCCTTAAATGCACTGCTCAGAAAGTTGCATAAACTTGGCTAATTCCTCTGCACACGGTTGCAAAGCATTAAAGAATGTTTCCTACAACAAGTAACCTCAGTTCCAACGGACTAATTTGCAGAAGAACAAGTCAGATTACTTGGCCAGCTGGATTAAGCTAAGTTTAGAGAGAGAAGATGCCTAAAACACTTGCTAATCATCTGAAGACTTCTCTCAACGGTAATATTGAAGATGCAACGGTCAATTAATACTTCCTGAGTATAAATAGGACAACATTCAAGTCTCTACAACAACCACAACATCTGAAAACGCACAAGCATTCAAGTTCTTCAACTACCTTTCAGTTTTCACTTGTATCTTGTCTTTTGACATTATAAGGTTCAGTGTTTATCATCATCTGCTCTTAGAGAGAGTTTTATCTGATTGTTAATCATTTATTGTAAAGAACCACAAGTCAAGGGACTTGGTGGTTGGGTTCATTGATTACAACTTGTAAAGGGGAGTGAGTTCTAGTAAGAGAATCACTTCTTAAGTGTAGAGTGTGTAATCTTTGATATAGTGGAAATCTCAGTGAGGCTGGGGACTGGACGTAGGTCAGTGGTTAAGACCGAACTAGTATAAATCTTCTTGTGTCTTGCTTCTCCTCTTCTAGTCTGAATTACCCTGTTTTTATAGTCCAAAAACAAAGCACTTAGTCAAAAATTTTGATAATACCCAATTCACCCCCCTCTTGGGTATTTAGCTCCATTTACAATTATTTATTTTATAAAATATATAGTGTATTATTAAATTATAATTGTCTTTAATTATTATTAAGAAAGCATAAATAGGGGTGTTATAAGAAAAAAAAATTGATTTTAATACTTTCCAGAAATTCAAGAGCAAAAAGTTTACTTTATAAATAGGGGTATTATATAGTGTATTATTAAATTATAATTGTCTTTAATTATTTACTTTATAAAATATATAGTTATGATTAGTTTTGATGATGTCTTATATTGATGTCATTATCTAAAGCAAAAAGTTTGTATACTACTTTTATATTATACTTTGACTAATTCTTATACTTAATGTAGATACAAAGTTTAATACAATGAAGAATGATCAAAAATGGAGTTTGAAGAAAGAAGAATATGTTAATTATCATGAAAATATCAAAATTCAAGTTTCTGTGATCAAATAGAATTTGGAACGGGTCAATTCGGAGTTAAAATGAGCAAGTTCAAGCTTCCAGAAGAATATCAATTTGTTTTGGGGCTTTAATACAATTTCAGCATTTTTTTTTTCTAGAAAGCATGCTTGCAGAGGCTGGAAAGCATGCTCGCAGAGGCTGGGAAGCATGCTCGCACAAGGTGGGAAACATGCTCGAGCAAGGCATACTTTCATGCCATTTTTCACCCAAAATCCGACCTTGCTCGAGCAAGAGAAAATCCTTGCTTGAGCAAGGTAGTTCCATCAGCTTCCTCTGTTCAGCTCTGTTTCTGGTGACCTTCAGTAATTTGATGATATCTCTCAAACCAGGAATCGGATTGACATGAAACCAGTGGCATTGGAAACTAGACTTCCAACACGTAAGTTGTGACAAAAATTCATGGCCAAAGGAGTTCAGATGAATTATCTATGAATTTTACAAGTTGCCACAAAAATCAACGTCACAGTCCAGACCTAGCTTCGGTATTTTGAGCATATCTTACAAACGACAAATCAGATTGAGATGAAACCAGCGCCATTTAAAACTAGACTCAAATACCTTTTCAAAAACATCAAGAACACTGAAAAATAAGATCAATTGAAGAAGTTATGATATTTTGAAGTTGAATGTCTGTTCTGGATTCTGGAAAAACGCTGGATAAGATCAACCTCCATTCATCTGATGTTAATGAACAAAATACAACTAGTTTGGAGCTGATTCTTATTGAAATAGAAGGAATATTTGAAGAGCTTTCTGAGATGGGGTGATTTGCTAAATTTGGATTTACACCGAAGACGTTATATGCTCGCAGGAAATTGCTTCTTGTACTGTCAATGAGTTTACTTCTTGAAAATCTGATTTTTGCACAAGAACATAATACATGGCAGCCAGGAGTTTGACATTAAGACAGTCTACTTGAGCAGAGAACAATTCATGTTGAGTTGAATTATTGCCTTGAGCAAAGAAGAAACAGAGAGCAAATTAGGAAGTTTGCTTGAGCAGAGTATGTGGCTTGCCCAAGCATCAGCGTAACAAGCAAGAAAATGGCAAATTGGAAGAGGCATGCTCGAGTAGAGAAAATGGCTTGCCCAAGCACCATGCTCGAGCAGAAGAAAAATCATACTCGAGCAACAGCGTGACCAGCAACATTTTCACTGAGTTGGGAAGTCATGCTCGAGCACAAAGAAAGGCTTGCTCGAGCAACATTGATCTGAACAAAGAAACAGCAGGTTGAAGAGTCCTGCTCGAGTAGAAACAAAGGCTTGCTCGAGTAGCATGCTCGAGCAAAAGAAAAAGATTGCCCGAGCAAGCATGTTTCTGAATCCATTCGGTCTCTGTCTCGACGTTGCCCGAGCACCCTCCCATAGCTTGCTCGAGCATCAACGATACTGAGGTGCTTTTATCTGATTCAAGTGAAGGCTTGCCCGAGCATGATGGAACCATGCCCAAGCAACATGCTCGAGCAAAGATATTTGCATGCTCGAGCATCTGCGACAGAAGTCATTATCCTAGGCAATCTAAAGAAGCTTGCTCGAGCAAGCCTGAAATATTGCTCGAGCAATGATATCTCCGTTTTCAAATCACCGTCTCCGGAAAATCAAAATCATTTGATTACAATCTTGTTTCTTCAAATCCTTACTCATTATTATTCTTGATCTATTTTAATCAAATTGTTAATGAGTTACAGATTATCAGAATGAAGATCAACATAGGACATCGATCAAGGCGGGAATCTGCCATTTATTAAACCTGCCTATTCGAGAGAATCAGCAACGGACATATCTTTGCAACATACTGGGCGAGAATATTTCATTTCCTTTGTTGGGTCTCAACGGTCATAATCACAATTACGGGAATAAATGATGGCGATCATTCTGCTTCATCTCCAACAGTTATATTCATAAGTCACAACGATTATTCTTCATGCTTCATCAACAGACATATTCAAACATTCAAACGGCCAGAATCAAATGCTTCAACGGTCCTCAAGCTTCAACTAGTATAAATGCCTGAAGGTTTGAACTCATCGATAGAACCAACACATACACAGATAAAGTATACATAGAGTTCAATTTCTATTCTGTATATATCTTCGGATATTACTGAGCTTCAGTGTTTATCATTCATCTACTCTGTAAGAGAGTTTTATCATTTGTTTTACAATCGTTCAAATCTCAAGGTAGAGATATCTTGAGTGTGGGTGTACAATTACAACTTGTAAGGGGGAGTGAGTCCTAGGGAGAAAGGATCATCCTAAGTTACAAAGTGTGTAATTGTATTTGTGAGATAGTGAAAATCCCGGAATGTCTGGGTACTGGACGTAGGTCAAGGAGTTGGACCGAACCAGTATAATTCCTCTGTGTCATTCATCCTTACTTCTTTATTGCTTTCATTGTTTATACATCATACCGCGAAAAGAATTATTGAGATCACCTATTCACCCCCCCCCCCCTCTAGGTGATATTCCACCTTCACCCAATTCACCCCCTCTTAGGTATTTAGCTCCACTTACAATTAATTTCTCCATTAATAGACCCAAATATGTTAGAAGACCAAACGTGGTCTTAGGCCATTTTGAATTTAAAATTTGAATTATAAATTTGAGATTTAAATTTGAATTTTAAATTCAAGAGATTAGGTTATAAAGATGATTTTGAATTTTCTTAATATATTTATGTATATATATTTATATATATAAATAAATGTCTAATAAAGACTCGACAAATAAAGAAAAGAAGAAATAATTAAAGAAATGGATTGACCCATTATCTTGAATTATTAATCCAAGAAATAATTAAAGATATGGATGAGATCCATTATCTTCAATAATTAATTCAAGTTATGGATTTAATCCATTTTATTAATTATTTGGATAATATCAATTAATGGGTCATTATTCTTGAACCCTAATTAGGGTATTGGCTAAAAAATTCATATAACACTTTCAGTCTTGAATTTTTTGTGCCAACATACAAAAACCTTAAGGTGTTGGCCGAAACATTAAGCTCTTTTGAAACAAAAGAAAGTTTCGACAAAAGCACCGAGAAAGGGGGCAAGAGGTGCCATCCATAGGTAATCCAATATTGTTCCTCTTATCCTAAACCTAATCTCAAGAAATCTAATTTTCTTGAGATAAAGCAAATCCAAGAATGTTGAGTCCTCAACCTTGCATCGCCTAGTAAGCATCTAAGGATAGAGATGAATCAAAGAGAAGGAGTTCTCAAGGCAATCGGAAGATAGCCGTGTGGATCAGCATTAGAGGACGTTATATACTTTAAGGTCTTCAGTTATCTAAGGTAATCCTAAAACCCCTCATGTATTTTAATGAGTAGATCGTGGGAATTTCCCATGAGCAACTATCTAATATATTTTCAATATTCTTGGGAATATCCCATGAGTATTAGGATGACTCATGAGTACCATAAAAGTTATGGGTTTTTATGAGCACTTGTAAAAGTTACAGGAATCACATCATCAATATTCTTGGGAATATCCCATGAGTATTGGGATGACTTATGAGTACCATAAAAGTTATAAGTTCTCATAAGTACCAAATTTTTCAATCACATGATTAGAAGTCTAAAAACATTAAATGATAAATTTATTATCATGAGTACCATAAGAGTTATGGATTCTCATGATAACCTTATAGGAAGTAAAGCCTAAAAGGGACAACCTTGTAGAGCCATCGGTTTAAATGATGGTCATAGGAATTTCTCATGATAACCTTATAGGAATCCATGAGTATTTACTTTATAGTTTACTTTGAGAAATCTCATAATAAAATAGAGACAACATTTCAATGATTGCATTTGGGAAAAACTCATGAGCACTAGGTCTTGGGTTTATGAAATTAAGATTCATGCTCTCCCGTAAGAGTTCCAGATTTTTCATAAATTAACTTATTTAACAAATGTGATCAAGAGTATCTAGGAGTTAGGTCCTAAATATAACTCTTGAGTACTGTAAAGAGTTACGGGTTATCATAAGTATCGTAAAGGTTACAAGTTCTAGTTTCCACTGAAATTAAGGAAAGACAAAAATTGTTGTTTTTCCTACTCATAAGTTTGCGCTTGAACGTTAGGCTGCGACCAAATTTTAACTAACAGAGCATGGGGATGAGGAGGAGGGCGAATGGAAAGAGCTATCTAGTGTTTGACCATGATGAGGGAGAGAAGGACGAGGGTATGAAAAGGTGCTTTTTTGAAAAGTACTATGAATAAAATGAATACTTCGTTCTAAAGTATTTAACTTTAAGAGAACTAGTACTTGGTGCCGGATCGAACAAGGTTTTGAAAATTGCTTTTTATCTTGTACTTTACATGATGGTTATTTATTATAAAATGTTGTTTTTGTCATTCATACTTTTTGATCAATTGGCATAACCGCTATGTATGTGTTTTCACTAATGTAAAGGTGGAAGATGAATCGTTTGTAAGTGTTATATGATGGTTGTTTCAAAAGAACCATCATTTTTGTCACTAAATAAATTACAGTTATTAATTGCAACCATTATTTTTATCTTTTCACGAATTCCGCCTTGTAATACATGACAATACACATATTAACCATTACTTTTAAGTGTTATATATCCTTATGCGACCTCCGCCTCAGTATACATGACGTTTATTAGTTGTAACTGTTATATATTAGGCGTGCGTTATAAATCCCCAAATGTGTAATAGTGAGTTCTAAATTTTTATTTCGGAATTCGTAAACTGAATTAATGAAACGTTCCTAATAGCTTTTCAAGTTTTGGTATTAAGCATTTCCAAATAAATATGAATATTTCACATTTTTCCAAGTGTTCAAGCTGAAATTTCTTGTTGTGAATTTTAATTTGAAAATTGGTAAATTGAGAAATTATTAATGACTTCTCAAGATTATGAATTATTCATTTCCCACAGCATGTCTTTTCATCATTTTTCCAAACTAAAATATTGAGTTGAGAATTTATATTTGGAAATTGGTAAAATGATTTGAGAAGTTGTTAATAGCTTTTCAATTTAGGAATCAATCATTTCCCACATGTTTTTTTTAAAATCATTTTCCGACGCTAAATCTTGAGTTGTTAATTTATATTTCGAAATTATTATAATGAATTCAGAAGTTGTTGATAGCTTTTCAATTTATGAATTAATCATTTCGAAAAAGAAAAAAAGATTGTTTCTCATTTTCCGAAGTGCTCAAGCTGAAAATATGAGCTATGAATTTCAATTCCAAAATTGGTAAAATGAATTGAGAAGTTGTTAATAGCTTTACGTTTAGGAATTAATCATTTCCCATAACATGCCTTTTCCTCATTTTTCAAAAATGAAATCTTGAATTGTGAATTTAACTTTCAAAATTGGTAAAATGAATTGAGAAGTTATTAATAGCTTTTCAAGTATAGAAATTAATCATTCAAAAAAAAAACATGATTTTCCTCATTTTCCCAAGTATTCAAGCTGAAATTTAGAGTTGTGAATTTCATTTCCAAAATTGCGAAAATGAATTCAAGTTGTCAATAGCTTTTTAAATTTAGGAATTAATTATTTCTGACAATACGCCTTTTCCTCATTTTTGGTAAAATGAATTTAGAAGTTGTAATTGCATAGTTCCTAAACTCAAGAAGCCATTAACAACTTTGCAATCCATTTACCATTTCAATTAACAATTTACAACACTATATTTGTAAAATAAAAATACCGGCCAGTGCCGCTCCAACACATCTCAATCCTTGGTCGCTCAATTCACCTAAATATCAAGGAAACAATGCAATAATTTTGTGTTATCTTCATTTGAAGAAGCTTCTATATTTTTTTAATACAAACAATAGAGCAATTAGATCAAAAGACATTACGCAATATGCAGGGATTTTACCCACTCTAATTACTCTCGATCCTGAACACTGTGACCGATTAGTCACCGAAATTTTCCATCAATAATTAGTGACGGAATTTTGTTAGTGATGGTATTTTTAGCAGTAGAACGAATTTCGTCGCTAATCTGATTCCGCTATTAATCCCTCACTAAACTGATTAGTAAAGGAATTTCCATTACTAATTTGATTTTTTTTTTTTTTGTGAGGCCCTGCTTTAATGTTTTATGTGTTAGGTCTTTTTGTTTTTGCATTTGCTTTTGTTAATCTGGCTTTCATCTCTACAAGAAAAAATAAACCTTCACTAGGGATGGGTCGTTGCGATAGTTGCAATCCTAGCCAGCGAACTGGCCACATATTTATTGAATTCAAAATTTGAAGTCCCCCAATGCTCCCTACTCTTCACCATCCACGGCGGAGGCAAAGATCTAGAGAGCAAAGGAAAGGGAAGGTGAAGAAGAGGGGACAAAAGAGCAGAGGGGAGAGGGATGGGGAGAGAGCCTGATGGAGAGAAAATCCTCTCCCATATAGATACTGTTCTGTCCTAAGAACATAAATATTGGACTTGACTAGGTTGTCAAGCCTAGAGCCTACGTACCCTTTGAAGGGATCAAAGTCCACGTAGTTCGCAGTAAACTTGAAGGCATGAAGCCAGGGGAGTAGGGTGTGTGCTCTGTGTAACGGAAGGTAAATAGAGCATAAGATAGAACGTGTGCACCTGTTTAAGGTTCCCTTCTATTTATAGAGGAGACTGGTGCGAGAATCCTTGCCTTAATGAGTGATATCTAGGACTGAGCCGTTAGAGGCTGATTTGTTGGTGCCACGATTGTAGGAGATCTCTCGTTAGTGGGATCTCTTATTGTTGCCCATTATAGTGTAGATTCAGTTCTAGGCATGGTTGGGCCGAGGTCCGGTTATGGGCCTATTGGGCCGGTCCGTAACAGATACACATGTATAAAGTTTCCTGAATTCATAAACGGCAGCGAATTCGCCACGATCTGCTTCCAGCAGAGGTTGAAAGGTGTCAGACTCATGGGTAAGAAAAAGATGACATGTGGAATTGTGGGGCCCACCAACAATAACAGATATGATATTTTTGTTCCATTTGAAAAAGTTGATGTGTATTTTTGCTCAAAAAAAACATATGGTGCTGAATGTTCCCGAAAATAAAGTTCATGTGTATTTTTACACCTTAACCCAATAATAAAAGACAAAAAAGATGCTTCCAATTTTCAATTTCCCGATGAGATGTTACTTTCCTAAGATGGGATATTGGAAATTCATGTAAAAAAAACATAAATGCCCTTAAATATATATTATTTAAAAAATAATAACCCCACCGTCAATTTGTATTTATTCTTTCCTTCTTCTCCCCTCCCCAAGTTCAAGCTTCATCTTCTCATCACCAATTCATGAGGTTACTCTCCAATGCTTGATCCTTCCTCTTCCGCTATGAACGACCAGCTCTCCAGACCCAACTCAATCTTTGGACTCCGCTTATGGGTTGTGCTTGGGGCTTGTGACGGAGCCGCCATTGTGCTGCTTATCTTCCTCATTTCTATCTGGCTCATTTCCAGGCGCTCCAAGACTGAAACTGATCGTCCATCCCAACCGTCGATCCACGAGATTAGAATCGACCATCACCACAATTCCAAGCTAAAAGAGAATCCTGACCGACTCGTCTCCCGAACTCGACACCCTCACCGGAATTGGACGCCAAGCTCTGCTCCCAACATCGGAAGAAGAAAACCCATCAGGGATCAACAGAATTGAATTTGAGATTAGGAAGAACCACAGAATTTTGTTCCCTGAACGTGCTCTGGCTCGGTCGTCCTCGCACAGAAGTGGAGAGGTACGTCCGGTCGATCAGGTGCCTACGGTTATTCCTCAAGTTTTGGATGCGACCAATGGGTTCGCCGATGAGAACGTCATCAGGGAAGGCGGCTATAGAATTGTTTACCATGGTATATTCTGAAGGATAATACTAACATTGCGGTTAAGAATTTGCTCAATAATAGCTACTTTCTTCTCACAATCAGGGTTTATTCAGGTTTGATACTAACATAAGGGGACGGACAAGCTAAGAAGGAAAGAGTGTTCAAGGTCCAAGTGGAAGCTGCTGGACGGGTCCCACACAAGAATTTAATAAATCAAATTGTTAAAACATTTCTTAATAAATTTTATTATTTCGTCAATAATTTTATTAAGACAAACGATTCCCAACACTTATCCAATATTATGAATATTCTAAATACAATTTTATCATTTCCTATATATCTTCAATGTTCTTTTGTGGATTTTCCCTACTATGCTCCGAAATCCATCCCCCAAACACGCACATGGACACATTTTGCACCGTCTCTCTCACTATATTTATGTCTATTAGAATATTGCTCTTTCTGTCAATTTATATAAACAGATACAGTGACACATCACATCACCCACACAGAAACAGACTCTAGTTGATAAAAATCCACCACTCCTAATTCCAAGCTTTGAAAATTCAACACAGTTTGAATTTTCAAAGGTAGAAAAGTCGAATCAGATCTTTTTCAAATCTTCATCAGCCATCCTCGTCACCGTTTATCAATAATATATTACAAACACCACCAAGTTTGACATAAAATCTCTAATTACCTATCGTACAGAACAAAGTACGTACTATTTATAACATTAGTAAAACACAGTCTTAGTTCAAACATAAAGTAATTTAAAAAGAGAGAGAAAATAAAACATTTGAAGAAAAGTCGCAATTACAGTTCCGTTGGGGGAGACGGAGTAGTAGCGTTGGGTTCGATTTTCCTCAACTGAATCCCATGTTTTTGTGATTCATCTTCGTACACGTACGCAAATCCTCCATGTCTCGTCAGATCCATACCCGCCATTTCGTCCTCCGGCGAGATCCGTAATAGTTTGAGCTTATGAAGAATAAAGAACAGTGTGCCCATGGTGGCGCTGACCCACCCGACTATCACCAGAATCTGGATCACGTGAGCACCCAATAGCCTCCCTCCACCACCCATGAACAACCCGTGTGGCCGACCCGCTTTACCCGGGTACACTTGATCCACATACTCCCTCTTTGCGAATAACGCCGTAAAGATTATCCCCCACGCGCCACAGCCGCCGTGCAGTTGCGCCGCCTCCAGCGGATCATCGTACCTCATCTTCTCTGCCAGCTTGTTGCAACCAATCAAAACCGCAGCCGCCACGACCCCACAAATAATCGCAGCCCATGGCTCCACGACAGAGCAGCCAGCAGTGATGGCAGCGAACCCACCGAGCAAACCGTTACAGACGTCCGTCACGTTCCAGTGGCCAGAGAGAATCCGCTTGCCAAAGAGTGTGGTTAAAGCAGCGGAGCAACCAGCTAATGTGGTTGTCACGGCAGTTCGGCCCACCGCACTCCACTGGCCGTAATAACTTCCTGATTCGTAAGCGCTGAGAATCTTTGTGAACGAACCTGGATTGAATCCATACCATCCATACCAGAGCAAGAAAGTTCCGAGAACGACAAGAGTGGCACTGTGTCCACGAAGAGCTATGGGTCGACCTGTATGATCGAATCTGCCAATTCTGGGACCTTCGATGAGAGCACCCCATAGACCAGCAATACCACCGACGAGGTGAACCACACCGGAGCCGGCGAAATCTATCACTCCGGTACCAAAAAGTAAGTTGGATGAGTTGGTCGCACTGGCCCAACCGTCACTCGACCAGAACCAGTGAGACACAACGGGATAAACAAAGCCTGTTAAGAAAGATGAGTAGATCAGATAGGCCACAAACTGTGTTCTCTCTGCGATAGAGCCGCTGGTGATCCCAGCGGCGGCGATGGCAAAAGCCCACTGATAAAGGAAGTAGCTGTAGTCAAAGTTTGTGTCTGGGATGTCTTTAAGACCAAAAAAGTGGCGGCCGATGAAACCATTGGAGGGAGCTCCAAAGGCGAAAGCAAAACCGAAGAGATAGTAGAAGAGACCACCGGTGGCGGCATCAAGGACGTTGGTAAGCATGATGTTCATACTGTTCTTGGCACGAACGGAGCCGGCACAGAGCATGGCAAATCCAAGTTGCATAGCAAAAACGAGGTAAGCAGAGTTGAGGAGGTAGGTGCTGTCCACGGCGAAGGTGGTGTCGGAGAACTTGTTGGTGACGGCGGTGAATCTGTCACAGATGAAGCTGGCAGCGGCCGCGGAATTGGTTGTGTTGCCGCCAAATAATTGGGCTAGTTGTGCCGCCGGACATTCTGGCAAAGCCATGTTGAGTGAATCTAAGTCAGAGCTATTGCGAGAAAATAATCACAGAGAGAAAGGGAGGGGGAGAGAGAGAAGCAACTGGGAGAGAAGCAGCGAGGAAGATCGCTGTTTTAAATATGTATAGAAGGGAAGATGATGTAATAGGCATTAATGTATAAAGGAAAAGAACTTTAGTAGGTTGTCCATGTGTGTGAAATCACTTAATTATGGTATACGGTATCATTTTAGATTCCAAAATGGAATCAAAGACATTAGTTTCGGAAAATGTCCCTTATGATTCAAGTTTGTAAAAAAGAGATGAAAAGAATATGATATCAATGCATTCTAATATTTGTCCCCAAAAAATGCATTCTAATAAAACAGAATACATTTGTTGAATGAATTTATATCTGAATGTTTCTTCCAATTTTTGGGTTATTTGTTTGAATTTTGATATATCGTGCATATATTCTATATAGACTTTTTTCCTCAGATATAGTAAGAGGATTTGAAATTTTATTTTTACCAAAATTTCATTCTTATAAGTAAATTAGCCTTAACTATACATTAGGCTTTTTAATTTAATACTCATATTTTTTAAGCTATAATTTGATTTTTTTTTCATTAAAATAATTTGATGTTTTTAATTTAAACATTTATGGATAGAAAGTGGTGGTTTTAAAAATAGAAATAATAATTTTAATTAAAATTGTATTGTAAATTTGAATATTAGGAGAATTTCATAGGAGGGAAATTAAATCCGAAGGTCCTTTATTCCTTAAATAGTTTGCCACAATTTTAAATTAGATTCTTGAAGTTTTTTTTTTGTTTAAATTAATTAGGCCCTTATTGTTTGATTCGATAATTCTAATATATAACTTTTATGAAATTTTATTTATGTGAGTTAAAAGTTAATACGGTGTTAAATGAAACGAGGAAATTTTCATAAAATTCTATAAAAAAGAATCTAGTAGGCCGTACGCGTGTGAAATGATGGCATGAGTTGAGCGAAAAATAATAATAAATAAAGGTGAAGTGATGGGATGGTATAATAGAATATGGAAAGGAAAATTATTGATTGGATGGGGGAGGGGGAGGGGGAGGGGGAGGGGGAGCGGACGCAAACTTTTGACTTTTCAATGTTTGAATATATATTTTTTTCTATAAAAAAGTTTTGGAGGGGTTTAGCATTAGTCCCCCACTAAGGTCAGGACACGACCCAGACTCTATGAGTACTTACTGGGGACTTACAAGATTGTCTACTAAAGAAGTCTCAGCGGCTTACTGATGACTTACGAGATTGCCTACCAAAGAAGTTTCAGCGACGGTAGAGGAAATCGAACCCACGACCCAAGAACTAGTCCTGAATCCTTTACCATCTATATCAATTCTCATTGACAATGTTTGAATATTTGATTGCAAACGTAACAGCAACTTAGATTGTGGTCCCAGAAAACTTAAAAAGTTCTATATAAAGGATTTTGACTTCATAAAATTAAGATTAAAAATTTCTAAATCTAATGTATAAAGGAAGAGAAATTTTTTTTTTTGGTCGAAATATAAAGGAAGAGAATTTTAGTGGGCTGTGTGTGTGAAATCACTTAATTATGGTATACGGCATTATTTTAGATGTATACGGTATTATTTTAGATTCCAAAATGGAATCAAAGACATCAGTTTCGGAAAATGTCCCTTATGATTCAAGTTTGTAAAAAAGAGATGAAAAGAATATGATATCAATGCATTCTAATATTTGTCCCAAAAAAATGCATTCTAATAAAACAGAATACATTTGTAGAATGAATTTATGTCTGAATGTTTCTTTCAATTTTTGGGTTTTTTTTTTAATTTTGATATATCTTGCATATATAGACTTTTTTTCTCAGATAGTAAGAGGATTTGAAATTTTATTTTTACCAAAATTTCATTCTTATAAGTAAATTAGTCTTAACAATACATTAGGGCTTTTAATTTAATACTCATATTTATTAAGCTACAATTTGATTTTTTTTTCATTAAAATAATTTGATGTTTTTAATTTAAACATTTATGGATAGAAAGTTGTAACACCCCGATTTCTAACGGTTTTAATAACAAAACTTTAAATAATTTTTATAAATAAACTAACAAATTTCGAAATAACAATCTTGGGGAGTGCTACCGCCGCGCTTGTATTGGACAAGCACAAGGCTACTTATTACATTGATACTAATTAAAACTTAAATAGAAATGTCTTATCCAAATACTAAAGTAAATAAATAAAAAAAGAAACTAGCTAGAGCTTGTTATTATTCTTCCTCACTTATCACTGCTAGCCCTAGCGGCCCCAGCTTGAGACCTGTTTCAATGAAAATCTGCTCCCCCGAAGGATCGTCGCAGCCCATGAACACACATACATCAGCAAACGCTGGTAATCCTAATAGTTAAAAATAACACAAAATAATAACAATAGTAACCAATAAACAAATAAATAGTTAAGTTAATTACATATGATAGGGAAACTACCTTATATATACTTATAATCCACAAAATCAGTTTCTCATATTCATCATAGCTATACATTATCATTGACTCAGATATTATTATTTATCATCTTTTAAAATTTCTTTAGACCCGGGAAACCCTGCCAGTCTATTTAGTTTAGTGGGAAGAGAACCATGGTAAACCCGGGAAACCCTGCCAGTTTATCCTGTGACCCGGGAAACCCTGCCAGTCACAATCAATCAAATTGGCCATCAAGTATATCAAGTATTTCTTCCTAGTGTGCACACATCTTCTCAAAGTTGCTACTAGTGTCCCGGGAAACCCTGCCAGACACCACTTTGGGAAGAACGGATATCTCAATTTTCTCATCACATAATATTTCGAGGCATAAGCCTAAGGTTGTGTTTATCACTTTGGGGGTACCATCCCAAAGCTATCCTCCCACTGTTAAAATGTTTTAAAACAACACACAAAATAGACTCCTAATTTATTTCTATTATTTACCTGCATTTTATATATTTTTATATTCTTTAATTAAATATAAACATAAAAAAATTTTGACCTAAAATCTATTCGTATCTTATCTTATTGTGTATGATATATTACCTAAAGAAAAGAAGATAAAAAAAAATAATAGTAATAATAGTAAAAGTACATAAATAAATAAAAGAAAGAAGGAAAAAAATAATAAGGTGGACAGACATGTGCAGGAGTTATTAATTATAATATCGCAAGGGAGTATAATGTATTGCCTGTAGCATATTGCAATTGCAGACAAGAAAATGACGCTCAGGAGGAAACGAATTTTGGATGCAACCATATATAAACAAAATTGAAGCTTGTTGACCGAGGCAACCACTCGTATTGAATTTGGAAGGAAACGCATAGGCAATTGATTGTATTCATTTGATAAAAATTGACGCACAGGGGTATCATGCAAATGGATTGTAATCAATTGATCAAGCACACATACCGAAATGCAAAGAATTTACACACGAATTGGATTCAATTAATTGAATCCAATTCAATTCTTGAAGGAACAATGCACAATAATTTATACATGTAAGTCGAGACAAATCATAACCTATACATATATTAGAATTTACATGCGTAAGCTCATCTCCTAGAAGAACAAGGGTTTAGCCGCAAAAAAAAGTATCGGGTGTTTTCTAGGTTTAAGTGGCCAGACTTGGTATTTATAATTAAATCTAGGGTTTTGACTATGGGCTGGACCTTTTAATTATTAGATATATTTTGAATCCGATAATGAATTCAAAAAAGATTAAAATTATATTTTGATATAACTAACTCCTATAATTTAGGATCTAATCTTATAATATTATTTACAAAATAATATGGTTATCATCGGAACAATACAACACTATTAATTTATTTATTTATTTTATTATTATTATTTTTTGTATTATTTTAATCTATCATTATCATTTCTATTATTATTATTATTATTATCATCATCATCATTAAAATTATTATTATCATTATTAAAATCCGGGGTATTACAAAAGTGATAGTTTTAAAAATAGAAATAATAATTTTAATTAAAATTGTATTGTAAATTTGAATATTAGGAGAATTTCATAGGGGGGAAATTAAATCCGAAGGTCCTTTATTCCTTAAATAGTTTGCCACAATTTTAAATTAGATTCCTGAAGTTTTTTTTTTTGTTTAAATTAATTAGGCCCTTATTGTTTGATTCGATAATTAATTCTAATATATAACTTTTATGAAATTCTATTTATGTGAGTTAAAAGTTAATACGGTGTTAAAATTTTTTTTGCTCGAGAATACGGTGTTAAATGAAACGAGGAAAATTTCATAAAATTCTATAAAAAAGAATCTAGTCGGCCGTACGCGTGTGAAGTGATGGTATGAGTTGAACAAAAAATAATAATAAATAAAGGTGAAGTGATGGGATGATATAACAGAATATGGAAAGGAAAATTATTATTGGATGTGGGAGGGGGAGCGGACGCAAACTTTTGACTTTTCAATGTTTGAATATTTGATTGCATACGTAACAGCAACTTAGATTGTGGTCCCAGAAAACTTAAAAAGTTCTATATAAAGGATTTTGACTTCATAAAATTACGATTAAAAATTTCTAAATCTAAAATTATTTTTAAAATATTAAATTATCTTACATTCAATATTTCGCTATTCGAATTGTTAAAAAAAAAAAATACTTTTTTGACTTTTAAGTTTTCAGGAAGAATTTCTCAAATTAAATCTGTACATTATACATATAATACTCTACTTAATATAAGCTGCAACAATTATTTGGCCAAAAAGAACTGCAATAATTATATCCTTTTTAAAAATGTCTTCCTATATATGTTTTTTTGTATTTTATGTCAATGATGTATGTTATACATTATATAATAACCAAAGCTGAGCTAAGCGCCAGAAATTTTTATAATTGCTACTGGCCAAAAAACCAAAGAAGTTTTTATAGTTGCACCCATTTTTATTTTTAAAAATGGCGTTCCGTATTTAATACGTTTTAGTTCAATAATGTATTGTTATGAATTACTCCTATATAATAACTATAGCTTAGCTAAGCGCCAGAATGTTTTATAATTGCATCCATTTTTATTTTCCTTTTGTCAATAAGAAGTTTAAAATGCAACTTGGGTCCCCCCCTGTTAGTTTTCTGATAGTTTTGATGATTGCCAACAACTACAAACAATTAAAGAAGTTTTGCTCTTAAGTGTCAAAAAGTCTGTTCAAGAGCAAACCTCGAGGTTGGTATTGTAACTTCGAGGTTTAACCTTACAGAAGCTTTAAAAAGACAAGTGTTCTCATGTTACAAAACTTGGTTTCACAAAAACTATGTGAAACCTCGAGGTTGGGAAGTCAACCTCGAGGTTCTGGTCTTCTTGAAAAACCCAAGTTTTGCATTAACACTTGCAACCTCGAGTATGAAAAGCAAACCTCAAGTTTTAACTCATACAGAAAGGTCATGGTTTTCATCAAGCATGGAAACCTCGAGGTTCATGTTTCAACCTCGAGGTTGGACACTTTGATTTAAAACTTAAGTTTGAAGAAAACCTGTTGACCTCGAGTATGGTATTACAACCTCGAGTATCATCCTTTACAGAGAGCAACTGGTTTTCAAAGAATTGAAAACCTCGAGGTTAAGATTGTAACCTCGAGGCTGAGCCTTATGTTGATAAACTGAACTTTGCTTTTTCAAAGGCCAACCTCGAGTATGGATTTATAACCTCGAGGTTATCGGGCTCCAGTGAAAAATGAAGTTTTCGAAACAAGCTTCAAACTTCGAGGTTACTATTGGAACCTCAAGGTTTGTGAGTTACTAAGATTTGCCAGAAGGTTTCTGTTTAAGAGAAACCTCGAGGTTCATATCTCAACCTCGAGGTTACATGTTTTAAAAAGCTGTGTTTGCCTGAAACCTTCAAGCAAACCTCGAGGTTGAATGAACTAACCTCAAGGTTTGTGACCGTTGGTGCAATTTCAAATTTGTGAAATCTGCTATATCTTGTTGTTTGATCTAATTGATTTCATATATCATTCACTCATGTTCCCAGATATGTTTAACAAGTTTGTTGAGTGTTTTTCAGTTAGCACAGATCAAGATTATTGAAGATTTGTGAGAAAAAGCAAAAAGGTGAACAGTGCATTTAATGCACCTGCACAATCTCACCTACTTTCGGCTAATCCATCTGAGCACGCCTAATGAATGTTAAAGGAAGCTTACTACATCAAGTAAAATCAATTCCAACGGGCAAAAACTCAGAGAGCCACATCAGACATCATTAAGCCTTGGATTAGCAGATGTTTGGAGAGAGAAGATGCTTAAACATGCACCAAAGTTCTGCAGATGATTTCCAACGGCTAGAATCACATTACAACGGTCATTTAATGTTCTCTACCTATAAATAGAGAGCATTAACTTCATTTACAGCTGATACACCTACTCTGAGTGAAAATTTACTAAGTTCATTTATTGTGTATTAGCTTTCACTTGTAATAGTATCATTTTGATACTTAATGCTTCAGTGTTCATCTATCTACTCTGTGAGAGAGCTTTTCACTTGTAAATCATTTATTGATTGAGATAACTACAAGTCAGGGGACTTGGTAGTTGGGGTGTATTGATTACAACTTGTAAGGGGGAGTGTGTTCTAGTGAGAGAACAACTCTTAGTACAGAGTGTGTAATCAACTTCATTGAGCTAGTGGATTGAAAATCCCAAGTGAGGCTTGGGGACTGGATGTAGGTCAAAGAAAGGACCGAACCAGTATAAACTGCATTGTGTTAAGCTTCCTTTCCCTACTCCTCTGTTCTGCTCTGTTTTAAGTATTCAAAAACAAACCAAGTTTCGAAAATTTTAAAGATACCCAATTCACCCCCCTCTTGGGTATTAAGCTCCAACTTTCACCCCCCCTGGTTTTTTTTAGGGGGATTACAAAAAAAGGCTTTTAGACCACCATGTTTAGCCCAGTTATAAACGATCACGTCTAAAAAGTATGAACATGGCATTTTTTAAAATATAAAAAATTTTTTAGACCAGTTCCCTTAATATAAGGTCTAAAACATATTATTTAGAGACACTAGTAACATGTCTACAATTTTTAGTATCATTTTCATTTCCATTAATTATGAGTTTTTTATATTATCACCCTGTATCCAGTTTGTGATTCGTGGTTGCCCTCCCAATAGAAGTATCTCCTCTAGGACTCAAACTCGAGACCTAGAGGGATCTAGCAAGACCTTATTTGAGATGCAGAATAGTTTTAAAAAAAATTACTCCCTCCGGTCCTAATTATAAGACATAGTTGATTTTTTTGGAGAAATTAAGAAAGCTAATTAAATTATTTTAGAGTATTTTTATTTTTATTTTTATTTTTTTCTTCAAAGTAATTAATTTGACTAATAAACTAATATATAATCTAAAAATATACAACATATAAAATGATTAAGTAACTTATTTAACTTCCTTAATCTCTCCAAACAAAGTCAACTATGTCTTATAATTAGGACCGGAGGTAGTATTACTTTTAAGACCAGTTTTTATAAATAACAAGTCTAAAAAGTGAATTTTTAAGACATCTTCTTGAGCATAACCGGTCTAAAAGATTAGCCCTAAATTAAAACTTGCTCACTAAATCCTTTCTTTATGGCGCTGAAAATTGAATTTCGCTTTCTCAACCTCTTTTCTTGTTGTGATAACTCTACGCTCTATCACTTTTCTGAGCTCATCCTTCACTCCCCGATCCTTTTTCGCTAGAGTCTGTTAGGTGACCTTCTCACTGCTTCGTGTTTCTCTCGACAAGCTAGTTTCGGTAAACTCACTTTTTACCTATTTTTCTTTTCAATGATACAACACATGCCCTTTACACACTTGTCGCACGAATTTTCCTATATATGAAGTTAACTTAGTGAAATTAAATTTGTTTGTCATCATCTCTTGTCATAACACTCATGGCTTCAATAATTCTTAATGGAGCTTAAAATCTTTCACTCTTAAGTAGTAGAAACCTAAATAAATTAGGTTTGATTTAAAGGGTTGGATTTGCGTCAAAATAATTTCCCTTCTAATTTGGCCTTGTTGTTAGCATATTATATGTTAGAATAATACAGACTTTAGTATCTTGCAAGGTTTATTATATGCTGTTTACTTTATCTATTTAAAGTTTGCCATGTTCATCAAGATCATTAAAAAGTAGGACTTTCTAGACCTTATATTCTTAAAATTGGTCTTAAGAGTCTAACTATTTATACCTAATATTTAAATAACTGGTTTTGAAAAGTGATTTTTAAAACCAGTCTAAAATATAATAGACTTTTTAGATTGGCTGTATCAAGATTGGATCTAGAACCAATCTAAAAAGTGATTTTTGCACTAGCACTCATATTGCAGAACCAACTCTATGTTGGTAATTATGGGAAAGGTGCAAAAATACACATGTGCTTTACCTTTGGAAGTGCCCAAACCAAATGCTTTTTTTTTTTTGGTGCAAAAGTATCCATATGGTTAAAAAATAGGTACAAGAGTGATGTGATTCCCGAGAGGATAGGATGATCGAATCAACTAGGAATGGAATTTCGCACCAGAATTTCAGTCTCTGACGCGTCTTGAAAGAATCGACCATATCTCACGCTACAGATGTCGGAATTGAGTGTTTCCAAAACGAGGTGAAAGATGACGATCTGAAACACGATTTTGACTCAAAAAACACTGAAAAACGATAAGGGGAACGGGAGATACGAAATGAACAAATTTAGAACGAAAAGCTGGATTAGAGGTAGGCGCCACAATTCCAAAGAATTGATAAGCCGAAGAACGCCACAAGGATCAAAGCCCTTGATAAGTTTAGAGATTCTCAAAAGAACCCTAGAGAAGCTTGTCTCTCACCAAAAGGTTAAAATCTCAATTCAAATCTGCCGTTACAAAAGCTATGATGTTCCCTTACGTAGTTGACAACATCCATATTAAGTTTAACCTAATGCTTACACACAAAGCCCAATAAGCTAGCCCAATAGGCCTTATTACAAAAGTTTAACTAAATGTAAGAAAATAAAACTAAGTGCAGAATTTGGGCCAAGGCCCAATGAAGCCTTCATGCATATTCATTGAGGCTTATCTTCAAGGTCTTCAATGTGGAGCCTTTTCAGCTTTTGCTCTTGTCATTGGGTCTCCAAGACCTTGTATGTCCTCCAAGTTTGTTGCCTTGGTCATGCCGCCTACTATGTCCTCATCAAAGAGTCACACATAACGGTAACAGAAAGGGACGTCTGTTAGTTGGTGTAAAATGGTCTCCGGATGTGCTTTAAACATGGCGATGGAGGTGAGTTGGCGTTGAAATACTAAACCAGACTCACAAATTTGTGGTCTGCAGAGGAGTTTGAAGGAACGAGAAATCTATGTGATGGGAGCCTTTTTGTCTTTAGCCTTGGGGTCCACAATCAAAAATTACCAAGGATTACGTATAGGCAAACCTAGGATCGTTCTCTCTTCTCGAGGAGCCTTTTATTGGGTCCTAGATAATCTAAATGACATGCAAATGCAATTAAAACAAAGGGGAAATTGGTTTTGGATTTTTGAATCAATTAACTAAAGAGAAATGCAATTTAATTAAATGTTAAACTAATATTTTTGGTATTTTTAATAAAATGAAATGGAGTATGAAAATGAAATTTGAATTATGAATCTTCTTGGTAATGAAGAAATGACTATCCTTGCTCATAAAAGATTATGGGAATTAAAATTGCATTAAGTCTAAAGAACAACCTCAAGATACCACTTGAGTCCAATAATCTCAATTAATAGTAGCTCCTACAAACATAGCTAACCACTTAATGTGCAATTAAAATTGGGATTATGCAACACGAGTCTTCTTAAAATTGAGTACATAACAGTCTCTCAAAGGGGTGCAAATCAACTACATTAACTAGACAATACCACGCTAATTAATTTAATCTCATTGCAACCACAAGAAATTAAAGCAAATATAATCTTCACATTGCATAATCCAAAATCAATCACAATTATCAAACTAATAGAGACAATAAACATTAATCTCAGTTCCAGAATTTATACACGATAGTCCCTAAAACTAGGTAACCTAAATGTATAAATCTAGACTAATAGTAAGAACAATTTAACTCCCCTTTGAAGCTTTAGAGCTCAAATCAATATCCACCACCAAGAAGGAAAGAATCAGCTCCTCATTGTCTTAACTGCTCCCACAACTTTCTCAAACTCTTCACAATACTCAAAATCCTTGAGTCATGAATGTAAGGTCAGATTTGAGTAAAAATAAGTATGGGTCTATCGGTTAAAAAAAAATGGAAATAAAAAAGAAGAGTTAACGATGGTGAAGGTCAGCAAAAGTGGCGGTAGACTGAAGATGGAAAATGACGGTGATGAGAATGAAGTGAATGCGAGATCGAAGGTCGTGGGTCTTATATCCAGAAATCAGGTTCGACGGTGAGGGCTGGAAGTAACGGTGAAGAGGGTGCAGGGAGGAAGGAGTGGTGGAATGGACCATGGCATGCTTGACCAATTGGATTCTCATATTGAATTCCCAAGTTAGCCTGAAGAGTCCGTATTGTTTGTAGAATGGAATCAATACTCTGAGAGATAGACTCTTCCCTTCTGGTTGAATCCCCTACAAAAGAGTAGGATTGAAATGGTGAATCTTGATTACCATTAAACCAAGCCATGAAAGTGCAATACAATTAATTCCCAATGAATCACAAGATGACTATCTAACTATAAACTATAAAAATTAAGTAAAGGAATAAAAGAAAATGCAAATGCAAAAGAAAAAGAAGAAGAAATTTCAAAACAAATAAAAGAAAATAAAAATGCAAGTATGCTATGAATTAACTTGGAGATATGGTGAATTCAAACAATTAAGCTCAACAACATATCAAATTTAATGTAAACACACCACACAGAAGCTACCAAGTCAAAACAATGCAATATGCTATGCAAATTACCTAAATGCAAAAATCCAAAAATATGTGCAATGGGATTTTTTTTTTAATGCAAAACTATTAAGCTTCACACGAGAAACCCATTGTCAAAAGTGAATTTGACAATTAGATTACTTAGGGAGCCAATTACTTAGCTCCCCGGCAACGACACCATTTGATGAGGGCCTTTTTGTCTTTAGCCTTGGAATCCACAATAAAAAATTACCAAGGATTGCGTATAGGCAAACCTAGGATCGTTCTCTCTTCTCAAGGAGCCTTTTATTGGGTCCTAGATAATCTAAATGACATGCAAATGCAATTAAAACAAGGGGAAATTGGTTTTGGATTTTTGTATTGATTAACTAAAACAAGATTGCAATTAAATTAAATGCTAAACTAATGTTTTTGGTATTTTTATAAAATTGGTGAATGAGAGAATTAAATGAAATCGAATTGAAAATATGGAAAATGTCGCTCTTGGTGATAAAGAAATGATTATCCTTGTTCAAAAAGATTATGGGACTTAAAATTCATCAAGTCTTTAAGAAAAACCCCAAGATAACACTTGAGTCCAATATTCTCAATTAATAGTAGCTCCTACAAACATAGCTAACTACTATCTCTTGAGAAATTGTTAAAAACCACTTGATGTGCAATTAAAATTGGAATAATGCAATACGAGTCTTCTTAAAATTGAGTACATAACAGTCCCTCAAAGGGGTACAAATCAACTAAATTAACTAGACAATAACACACTAATTAATTTAATCTCATTGCAACCACAAGAAATTAAAGCAAATATAATCTTCAAATTGCATAATCCAAAATCAATCACAATTATCAATCTAACAAAGACAATAAACATTAATCTCAGTTCCAGAATTTATACACAATGATCCCTAAAACTAGGCAACCTAAATGTATAAATCTAGACTAATAGAATGAATAAATTAACTCCCCTTTGAAGCTTTGGAACTCAAGATCAATTTCCATCCCAAAAGCAAAGGAATCAGCCAAGAATCATGTAAGCACAGTCCCAATAATCCGATGGCAGTGTGGAAGAAGATTCACGGTTGTTAAAAAAAAAATGGAAAATGGAGGAAGGAAGGTGGGATCGCTGGACTCTGGTTCTTGCTGGCGGTGGTGGAAGGTTGAGGTCGACGGTGGCTGATGATAATGGAGGGTGGAAGGTCCAGAGATCGCGTGAAGGTCCTCCAATGCTGCTCTGGTTTCTGGTTGATGGTGTGGGCGTGTGAAGACAACGAAGGTCTGGGCTAAGTCGATGGTGGAGGAACCTCGCCGGCGGTCATGGTGGAGGTGAAGCCGCCGGCGAGAGGAAGAGGGAAGGGGTGAAGAAGGCTGTGGCGTGAATCCGTTGAAGGCTCTGTGCGTGCGTAATTAATTGATTTCCAGCTTGCGGCCTCAGTCTTTTATTCCCATTCAATGCGTCATTCATTTCTGTCGGATCCCTCAGCTCACGGATCAAAATCTTCTGAATCCATAATTGATCATTGACCCAAAACGCTGTGCTTTAATCTTTCAATGTGTGGATACTTTTTTGCATTTTCACGGGCCTCCATTCCTAAATTAATGTGTTGGGTCTTTTGTTTCTTTCTTGGGCCATCTGTTTTTTTTAATTGAATAAATCAGATCATGTCCTCTTCTCTGCGTTTTCACGGGTCTGCTCCTTTGAATCCATTAGAAAACCCAATAATCAATAGCCCAAAACGCATGGTATAGCTGCAGGGACCAAAGTGAAAAGATGAAAAGTTCTCAGTAAGGGACTAAAATGAAACTTTTAAAAACCTGAATAAAACTTTTCATTTAAATTTTGATTTAATCTTTTCAGTCATCCACAAATAAGATAATTAGTCTAACATAAAATATTCTCATGAAAATCAATAATTAAGAGTAATTACATATTTTTGACAATTTTGCCCTTTTTAGCCCTAAATTAATGTATTCACTCTTAATCTTAATTTATCATAAAAACATCATTTTAAATTCAATAACTAATGTGAAATGTATTATAAATCCCAATTTAATGTCCCAAAAATAATGTAAAAATATGGTTCAATCACTATGGTTGGTGTTGGCAGTGAGTGACAATGATGAAGTGGAGCTCGATGAATCCACTTGTTAGCTCCTAATATTTTGATGATAACAAGAATTTAAATTTTGAAAATGGAAATTAACTTGAAAATCTTATCTTAACATGAATTCTCGAGAATGTGATTAAGATTTTCGAGAATGGTAGTTTGAAAGTTTCCAATGTGCTAAGCTAATTCTGGAAAAGGTTAACTTGATTCTCGAGAATGAGGTTTTAAAGAGTAACATATGTTCACATCGCTAAGATTCTCGAGATTGGAACTGATCTTTAATAAGCTGTGCATTTCTTGCTGTGCAAAGACAAATTCTCTAGAATGCTAGTTTGATTCTCGAGAATGAATCATAAATGCTCATACTTATTCATCTCTTTGCATCAAACAAATTCTCAAGAATGAGAGGCAATTCTCGAGAATTAGCGATAATCAATCTCAACTCATTCCCTGGTGTCTAAGTGATTCTCGAGTATCAAAGTTACCTTCTCGAGAATGCCCTGTCACAAACACATATCAAAATTCCTTCTGCATACCATTCTCGAGTATTAAGTTATAATTCTCGAGTATGGCTAAAACATGATTTCTAGAATATCATCTTCTCCATACAATTCTCGAGAATCAGAAGAACAATTCTTGAGAATGCTTACAAGTTTCTCAAGTCTTCATCCTCGTAATTTGTGAATCACTGATTATAGATTAGGTGTTTTATATTATTGATTTGTACTTATTCTAATCAAGTTTAATTAGTTTGTTAGTGCTTTCAGAAAGGATTAACGTGTTTTAAACACCAAATGTGCAAAAAGCAAAAACATGTCAGAGCATTTAATGTTATTCAGAAAAGCAAAGCAACAATCGGAAGTAATCTTGGTGTCAGACGAAACAGTCTCTTCGAGGCTTACCCATTCCAGCTAATACTCTGAACTTCTCTCTGCACAAATACATCGACGGCGAATGCATTTAATGAATCAACGGTCGACTATTTACAAAACGGAGTGCATTGTGCCTAACGGAAAATTTAAGAGAGTAACAACGGCTAGTTTGCAAAAGCTCTCGACTGGATTAATGGCAAATACTATAAAAGCTCATCATATTCAATTCCGCCAACTACTGAAACACTGCGCAATCAATCCGAGTTATTGTTATTCACTGTTTCAACTGTTTCATTAACTTGTACTTCTGTGTTCAATACTTTATCTACACGTGAGGAGTTCTTAAACATTTATTTCATTTTAAGTTGAATCTTAAGGTTGAGGAACCTTAAGAGAGGGTGTATCAATTACAACTTGTAAGGGGAATGGAGTTTGAGAGTGAGAGGACCATCCTTCGTTTACAGAGTGTGTAATTGTTCTTGAAAGATAGTGAAATCCCAGGTGTTTTGGGGATTGGACGTAGGTCAGAGATTTTGGACCGAATCAGTATAAATTGTCTTGTGTCTATTTCTCTTCTCTGATTTATTTCTCTATTTTCATTGTTTATTTGTCTCCGTGTGATATTAGAAAAAAGATTTCGAGATCACCTATTCACCCCCCCTCTAGGTGATATTCCACCTTCCCCCACTGTCGCGGGACGCACAAGAATTTGGCAACGAAAAACCAAGAAAGAATCGACTAGCCATGATAGAGGATGGAGAAAAATTGAAGACCAGAAAGAAGCACACGACACAAGCCCTAATACCAACGGTTTGATGGGTGGCGAAGAAGGGCCAAGCATGGCCACAATCGGATCTCCAAAAAAAAAAAAAACTTAGGGTGTTGAATAATGGCCACACACAGAGAGAGGTGATGAGCAATTCTCGATGGTAAATCAATCTCTGGTGGATCGTCAAAATCGAAAGATAGGAGTGGTGGTCCTAGGGCTTCGTTGGGGCTCTAAACGACATTGCATTGCATGGCCAAGAGCTTAAATTTCTGCAGCGTTGCCTTCTCACTGTGAGTCTCTATCTATTTGTTTGTGACTAGCTATCAAAAATTGATGGGAGATTTCGAAGAATAATGTGGTTATTCATCTGATTTAAGCTTCAATTTGACATTTTATGGGAGATGAGATTCTATCTTTATATCTAGCATGAGTTGTAGCTTCCCCCTGTTGTGCAGATCTGTACATATTCATGCATAGGATGAGCAAAAAGATTTAATTTACCAGCTTTTTTTTTCATGTTTCTATGTTTTAGAGTAGGTTCAAATTAGCTAATCTTACTACTTCTGTAGCTTCTATTTCTACTTGTGTTCATCTGACTTCCTTAGAATTGTGACTATGTTCTTGCCATTTTGAGCTTAGAGTGACTCCGATACGGAAAATAGAGTTTAGATTCCATTTTACCTTCCTTTTCACTTTCTTGTTCTAGTGATGAGCACAAATTATGCCATGTTTTCACTATATTTCATGACTGAATTGTATGGTAAATCTAAGCTTAACTACAAATAATCCAAGCAAAAAGGCATATATTCATGATATAGGGAACTCAAGGATAGAAACCATTGACATCCTAAACATGTGCCAAGGAAGGAGTAATTTACATGGTTTTAAAGAGAGAATGTATAGCAAAGCTGATACTATGCTATAGCATTCTGACAACAACTCATAGTGCAAGGCAATTTGTTAAGCAACTGATCCTATTCACTCCAAAATCTCGTATGGGCCAATAAATCGAGGGGTCAATTTCTTGGCTTTAATGGATCTTCCAATTCCAGTTACTGGTGAAACCTTAAGGAATACATGGTCCCCTACTTCAAACTCCAAAGGTCTCCGTCGCCTATCCGCATAGCTCTTTTGTCTACTTTAAGTAATCAACAACCTCTAGTGAATCATCTCAATTTTCTTTGTAGCTTCGTCCACCAAGTCTGGTCCAATCACAATTTCTTCACTCAGTTCAGTCCAGCAAAGAGGTGATCTACACTTTCTACTGTACAATGCCTCAAAAGGAGCCATTTGAATGCTCGAGTGATAACTATTATTGTAAGCAAATTCAACCAAGGGTAAGTGACGATCCCAACTACCAGGTAACTTAATGGCACAAGCCCTCAACATATCTTCGAGGGTTTGAATTGTCCTCTCTGTCTAACCATCAGTTTGCGGATGATAAGCAATACTTTGACTAATCAGTTCATCAGGTCAGAACCCTCCATAGGTAGCTCTTTCCAATCCGAATTTTTTGTAAGTAACTCTATCCTTAGTTGGCCATCTCTAACGGGAAAACTAGATTTCATAAGGTCCCTCTTCTTTAGTAGTTCCGTATTCTACTTTCTTTAATTCTGCCATCTCAAATGGGGCATTCAATTTGGAGTTTCGGTTTTGGTCCATCTCCAGACATAGCCAAAATTCAACTTTCCCTATCAGAGTACTCGTCCCACATTTCTGAGAGTCTATTAGCTATTAATATATTTACTGTTATCTATCTCGATCATGAGGCCTTAACTTGTGGCTATTGAGGTTCTAGCTACCATTAGGCCCCATCGAGGATAACCTCTCAATCAGTCTTTTTAAGGAAATATTTTAGGATTAAGATCTTTCCCTATGCTAGATCAGTAGCTGTCCACCTCTAGATATCCCATATATGTTGGTACCACATTCTCCTACCTTAAGTCATTCAATTCATTTGGTATCCTATCCTAGTACCTCAATTCATTCGGGTCGATTCACACACCTAACAATCACTCAACTATCAAAATGGATCCTTAGATCATAACTCAGTTAGTGGCAATTCCTATGGATGCCCAACAAATTCTTAGGTTCATCAATCTAATCTTGAAACCTTGACCATACCCAAATAACATGCTATAATCACAAGTCATATTGTCTAACGCTTGGACACTATCCTTTATTAGAAAAAAGATGACTCTTAGAACCTCAACATCAACTAGGCTAATAAACCATATTTCTTCAACAATACCCATAATACATACTAAGATCATGATTCACAATTCATAGTCTAATCCTCAAAACATCGAATTATATCCTCATCATATCATCATTATTCACAAGGTCCTAATTCTACCTTAATCCTCAATATCACAGGGGAACATTCTAAACATCATTCCTTTACCCCTAAGGTAACCATCAATCATACCCAAGCATTGCTGACAGCGCGATATCAATCACATTAATGGGGTTCATATTCTTAGGTGTTAGAACATTAATGCAATCTTAATTACATTTCAACCTAAGCTCTATCTCAGCTTAGTTCAAATTCAAACCTATCCGTAATCATTCCAATATTCCTATGGCATCCCTAAGAATCACAATCTCAAGCTATTCAGGCTTTAAATCAACTAATTACAAATCCCTACGACACTTTCTAGGAAGTCACTTATCTTGAGATTTCTCTTACGTAAGCATACTTAACCTCTAGGTTCTTATAGGATCTAGGCCATACTATACCAACTTCTTGGTATAACTACCTTATTCCCTCTTAACACAGAGTGGGGAATTTAATTATATCCTATCTCCATGTCAGAAGCCCTAGAATTAGCATTATAATCCTTATTCTACCACTTTGTCTATCTCTAAAGCCTCTGTTGGTAATCCTCCTGAGAAGGTCTCAGAATAGAAACGATCTAAATGTTCCCATACTATAAGCATGTTAGGAACAACCCTTCGTTCTGTTGACTCCTCCGGTTCAGAGGTTGGTGGATTTGGAATTGTCTCCCGAGAATGAACGGTATTTTCTTCCTCTGATTTTGTGGAAACCTCTTGGGTATGACCATTGCTTCCACCATTCAGCCCTTCACTGGCTCTACCTTCCTTGAGTCTTCCCAACTATTTCTCTGTCGTACGGGTCCATCTATACACATGACGCAACATTTCCGCCACGGTTAACTGATCCTAGGGCCCATTAGTTTCTTGCTGGCCATTGTTATCGATGTCTGTACACGGGTTGTCACCGTAGTCTTAGGCCTGGTATTCACCATCTCTCCCCACCTAAGGGTAAAAACCTACCGAAGATGGAGAACAAGAAGAACAATGAACAAAACAAAACACAATAGGGAAGCAGGTGTGCAAAGATTATATATTGCCATACTCTAAATGCAATGCACAACAGGGCCAGAAAATCATAAACACAGGGCTCTGGATACCAAGTTGGAAAGACCCTTTCTTGCTAAACAACAATTAACCATAATGTTTTCTTAAATCCGGATTAGCAGGTAATTATGGAAGACCACCCTTTTCAATACACATCACCTCGGGGTCCAGGACACAAATTTCGCCCACAAACCCACAACAGAAAATCCATAACTCTGGGCACAATTATCGAACATAAGATTTTATAGCCCACGAGTCTTACAACACTAACCCACAATAAAGGGTCTACACAAAACAATTGTCACAAAAGATATAGTTGTGGATCCACAATGATATGATAGTGTATAAAATAAGGCCTTCGGAAAATCAACAGTCATCCAAAATAGTTAATGTAGTATTTTAAAAATATGAGGCCCTATGATGGCAATATATAAATCAATACAACACTAGAACCAAAAAGAGGCCTACAAGTTCCACGACGTCTATACCTCTGGCTGCTTCCCTTTTCTTCTAATAAGGTTAGAGGTCTCGTCTGAAAAATTTAATAACGACGGGGTGAGACATAAAGTCCCAGTAACCAAAATTAATTTATCAAATATGCAAGAAAGGATTGCAAGTCAGAGAAGCAGGTTTATTATCGTAATTAAAATATCAATAATAATTAAATAATACATAATAATTAACAATATTTAAAACCATCCCTACTCATCCATCCTGCTCCTCCTTATATCTTTTGGACGTGGTACAGTCTATTAGTGCTAGTATACCCGGCCAAGGTTAGCTAGTCACTTCAAGATTACTGTCCCCTCCCATGCTACCACCTAGGGGTCCAGGGTACAAAATTTTTCCCACAAACCCACCACCAATATACCGTAACAGGGAGGTGTCCGTTCAAAACACTCAACTCAAATTCTGGGCCAAGAATGAGAGAGCCGATGAGCACAATATCACCCTCAGTCTCTTCCACACAACCCAACATATTCCAACAGAAGAAATAATATAATACTAAGATTTTCAACAACATTTTATTATTACTCCATACACAACATCTTACAACAAACATTATAACCAACACAACAATAACAATCCCAATAATAATAATATTTAAATACATAAATTGGAAAATACATTGCTTCACTGAATTAATTTCATATTCAAACATACAAATAATTTTTCAAAACACACACAAGTAGTATATATATGAAAATTAAGCTTAAAACGATACCTTACAGTCCAAAACAAACATATAAATAAATTAACCCCGGTTACCTCAATTACAAGCTTAACCTTAGCCCGAGGAATACAACCCGTGCAATCACTGTTTATAAGTACGCTCTTCATTATGACAATTAAAGTTTATAATTTCCTATAACTAAGAAAAATAAAAATTCTAATAATAATATATTATAATGACAAAAATTGAAAATGACCTTTTGGGATTTATTTTATCATCTTCTTTTTTTAATTTTATTATTATTATTATTATTATTTTATTTTAATTATTTATTTATTTAGTTTTGAAAATAACCATTTGTCCTTCACATACAAAAACTAAACCGATAGAAATTCCTATATGGTGACAGTACACACACATATATATTTTTTTCAAAGTAAAGCTTTAAAAATCATCTACTATTATCCATATAAGAAATGTGGCTTAGGATGTGAATATTATTTTCTTAGGAAAATCAAATAAAACCCTTCATTACAGCACTTCACGCCAAGCTATTTCCTTCTTCTTCTTTTTTTTTTTTAATAGCAAGATATATATCAATACATCAGTACAACCCTTATGCTTTATTGATCACCACGATGAGCACCAACATATATATAATAACAAAAATTTTCCTTTCCTATATGTTTTCCAATATCAAATATATATGAAAAGTGTAGCATCTTACATCAGTGATATAACTCTTTCTAAACCAACGCCATATATGTATATATATACTTCCCAGATTTATTATTATTATTATTTTCTAATTTTCTTTCCAAGTCCAGCGACATGTGTGTGTGTACCAACAGTAGCTTTGTTTTTGTTCTTCTCCTTATTTTTTTTAAAAGCACTAACCCATTCTCTTTGTTACAGATGAGGCAATGCATTTTTATATACATATATATATTTCAGCTTGTTTTCTTTTCCCTTTTCCCATGCAGCACCCATAAACATGATATAGATTAACAACTTTTGCCTATTCTTCTAACAGTAGCGACATATACATAGGTATAACAAGCTTCTATATATATATATTTTTTATAACACGCACACACTTACACAAAAGCTCCTAGTTTTTAAAACACACACACATATATAATATGTGCAGTGACCCATGCCAGACGCGGACCCACACTAGTGCCTATGGGGCCAAGTGCAGACATAAAATTTTTTAAAAATATATATATAGTATGGGACTTTTATTTCAATTTGGCTGCATGGAGTAAATGGTTATTCCTTTATTTTTTACACAAGAGGTCCAGGGTTCGAATCTTTATCCTCTGATTCCTCTCCATTTTTTCCCCCAATTTCATTTCATTTATCCTCACAAATTCACATTGATCCGCCGTCTCCAATCGTCCTCACTCGTCGTTCCTTGCCTCCGCCATCCTCCAAATCGTGCAGCCGAGACAGCTTGCCGTCCGCCGTCCTCCAAATCGTACAGCTCGCCGTCCGACGCCTTTGTAATGGCCCAAGGAAAAAAAAAGAAAGGAGTCAGGGTTTTTTTTAAAACGCACGGACGCATCAATTATTCAGAGGAAGTTTCGCGATTTGAGGACCAAACCCCAGCGCTGGTGTCCGATACTTCTTCTCCGTCGTTTTCAGCCAGGTTCGCCACCGCCGTTGCACGGTTGTTCACTGCCGGTGCCTCCTTTTCCGGTTTGGGTCTTGTTGTTGCTGCTATTCGACTTTTCTTGTTCTGTTTTGCTTTCTCTGTGTCGCTAGTTGGTGATTTCTGTGCTGTTTGAATTTAGGATTGAAAAAAAAAATCAGTTCATCTCTGCTGGATGGCTAGAGGAATGGGATAGTTTGGAGGCTGTTCTTGGTGGAAGGAGTATTGGGAAGAAAGAATTTCTAGGTTTGTCTATTGTAAACTCGTTACTGATCTGTTGTCCGTATTTCTTTGAGTTTTTCTGTTTCTTCTTTGTCGTTGGTATAGGGTAAGGAGCTGAACTCATGAATTCTTAAATTCTTGAACCTTTAAATTCAATCAATTTATCTGGTGTTTGTGGGTGCGCTGATGGTGGCTGGCCGAGCAGGTCAGCACCGTAAAAATTGAAGTTTAATGGTTTTTCGGTGGTGAACGTGCTTGGCTTGCAGATGTAATGTATTTACATATGAGATGCGATGAGGTTCATTTGACTTGTGAAGTTGTGATTTGTTATTGTTATAGTATACTTAATTGTAAATGACGCAAATGAAGCTGCAGGTATATATTCTCCTGCAGGAGATCTGAACGTGTTGGTGTGAATAAAATGCGACACACAAGAAGGGATTGATTGTTGGTAATGAACAATTCTATTGAATTTGAGATGAATTTCATTTCTCATGAACTTTCAGATTTGAATTGTGACATCTTGTGAATCTCATATGAGAGTAAATTAACGGAGGTCAGTAATGGGTGTGGGGAAATTGCATCTATTTTGCAACTTTATGTAAATTTCTGCATCTTTAGAAAGTTTATAGTGCTAGGTGTCTCTCACATATAACTTTGTTGTTAAATTTGTTATTTGCCCTTAAACAAAAAAGTATATTTCTAAATTATTATGTTGGGTCATAAAATTGATAGTTTGAAATTATGTACATAGAGAGGGTTTCCTATCAAGGTTTATGAGATTACTTGTAATTCAAGGTAGTTTCATGTAATTTAGTTAAAATTAAAATATATATATATATATATAAACGCCGTCATTTTGCGATGAATCGTGAGCTCTTCAGTCCCATTAGGCCCTCTCATTTCTGAGGTGGCTTTGATCCTTTGCAGCTCCCATCCGTTGCAGCCCCTCTTCTAAAGCCGAACAGGAAATCGACAGGTTAGCTTCCTAACAAATATTCATCTTGATTACTAGTGACTTATATGCTTTGGATTGTGTTGTTGTGCGAGGTTGCAACACAACTATGCTTATCATGCAATTATAAGTTATAGTTGCTTACTAAATTGGCATATAGTATGAATTGTTTAGTTGTTTTGGATTGTGTTGTTATGCAATGTTGTGTATCAACTATGCGTACCATGCAGTTATAAGTTATAGTTGTTTACTAAATTGGCATAAAGTGTGAATTGTTTAGTTGTTTTGTATTATGTTGTTGTGCAATGTTGTGTATCAACTATGCATATCATGCAGTTATAAATTATAGTTGTTTACTAAATTGGCATAAAGTGTGAATTGTTTAGTTGTTTTGGAATTGAAAATCATAGCTTTAGTTGCTTAGTGTCCCTATATGTCCCTATGCGTTTAAAACTTTCCTTTAAAAAAAAATTTTCGGGGGCAACCCCCACATCCCACCATTAATTGTGCACCCACAAACCCAAAATCCCAAAAACCTAGGTCCACCACCGACATATAAGATATGGCAGCAAAACACCCCCCCTTCTTTTTATCAGTATGATTGGTTTATCACGGGAACAAGTAGAAAAGGAACTCAAGACTTACCTCTGTTCCTAGTTTCCGAAACAGAGCAGCAGCTTAAACTCTCACTCTCTCTCGGCTTTCTCTCTTTTCCCTCTCGGTTCTCACTCTCCTTCCCTCTCTTGCTGGGTTTCAACCTTCCTCTCACTCTCGGTTTCAGTTGCAGCAGCGCCAATGAATAAGAGCCAAGGCAACAACTTAAATAAAAACTTAAGGATCCAGTCTGAGAACGAAACTAACGGTCAAAGGACAAGAACACGCTGGGTATTCGTTAAGTTCGAAAAGCATGGCTATGTTGCGTGAATAATCGTGGTTGAGAGATACGCCGTAAAGATCCATTCACCTTTTCCTGATTTTCTCTGTTATTTTCCCGGAAACAGCGCTGCTCGGTGTTAACGTGTTTAAACTAATACGTTTCTTCACTGTTGCTGTTTTTTCCCCCCCTTTTGATCAGCTGAGGTTAAATGGCGTGGGTTTTCTGTGGCTAAAGTGTTGGGCTAAATTGGATTTAATGGGTTGGAGATTAAATGTATTTGGGCTTTCTGAATGTGAATGAATTAAAGGGGATAATGGGTTGGTTTCAATCATGGCTGTGATATATATAATTGGCTGATGTATTATTGTTTCCAATGGTTCTACGTAAATATATAGGAGTACGTGGGTGAGAAGAAAAAAAAAATGTTGGGCTTGTATCTGCCGATAGCATATGGGCTTAAGGTGCAAGGAAAAATAATTCCCTAATCTTCCAATAATTAATTTAATCACTTGGCCAAACTCCACCGTTTAATTCTCATATATCATTTCTATAATTCTAGGCATAAATTATTCCTTACTTGAATTTATTCTTTTTCTCAAAATAAATTATTTAAGGGAAAAATAAGCCTAAATTTTCAACAATTGTTCTCATAATTATCTTAAACCAAAATTTCATAATTAACACATTTATCATATATACTTATTTCTTAATTATACTTAAATCCTAAAATTAAAGTTAGGACGTTACACAGTGATTACTAGTCGATTAACGGAAGTTGGGGGCTAGATTTGTGGCCTCGGCTTATTAGCAAGGAGTCGAGGTTAGACCTCTGAGAAACAGTGTTTGCTAGGTAGCCGGTGCAAGGCTTGACCTATATTGTAGGCTTCCGGAATGAGTTTACCTCTCATAACCATGACACCCTGAGTGTAACGTAGATACAACTCGAAAATTGCCATAGGAATATAGAAGGAGTATAGTTAGTATCAAATGTATCGGATGCGGAAGCTTCGGTAGATTATAATGGTGGGTTAACCGAATAACATTGTAGTTAGTCGCTATGTTGTAGCATTGCGGACGCTATGCAGTATAGGTACTATACCAATGGGTAGAGTAACTGGAGGATTGAGGTATTTAAGGGTGATTACATGTTCAGCCTAACTTCTACTGATATCTTCTTCAATTTTGCAATACTCTGTTCATTTTTGTTATTAGCATAACTACAAGGGAGAATCTCATATAAAGACGATTGAAATAGAGAAATTCTATATAAAGCTGGTAAACTCAATAAATCTTAAATTGGGTCAATGACCCAATTTAAGATATTTAAATGTTGGTTATCTTCCAATAATACCCCTAACCCATGATCTGAAACAAAGAGGAAAGAAAAACCTAGTAATCGGATGTCGCACTCGTTACCATCGTCTCTCTCTCTTGTGCCCTGAGGATCGTGAACGATGCCCTAAGAAGTCGTCGTTGTGCTGCCGTCCCCGTGAAGAACCCTGTTTTTGACAATGAACCAGAAGATGGCTGAATCAATTATGGCAAATTATCGCAAGCACCTTCATGCTTCTGGAAATTAACGCCATCTAGCCAGTTCACCTTGTGTATTCGATGTTGAACACCTCAAGTCATGACTATAATTACCACAATTGAGCCTAGGCACCAGTTGCACAGACGAAGTCGAAGATCAATGAAAATATTGGGCAAAAGTAAATCATTGTTCGTGATGTTTATGAGACAAATTTATAATATGAATGGTACTGTCTTGCGTTATTCATAAACTATAATATTGCCCTCAATTGCTTCTTCATTTCATATAATTTTGTTTAGTTCCATTATATTATTCTGATCAAAATACAAAACTTCAATGACCACTTAGAGGCCAAACATGAGAACATATCTTGCCAAACTCCGAACATTGAAAACCAAATCTAACCAAGCAGAATAAACATAACTACAACAATCCAATGAAGCGAGTACAAACATGAGGAACCCAGAATTGGGCATTGTACGTGAAGCCACAAACTATTTTCAATTTCGCACAGGAGTCTTCTTAGGGCTCTTTCTGTAAAACTACAACACACAATTGCCGGTTACAATATTGTTGTGCTCCAGTTTTGCTTTTTTTTTTTAAATAATAATAATAATAACAACAACAACAACTAAGGGATATAGAGGTAATTTAAGTCAATTTCTAAATCCTTAATTGCGTCACATAACCTAATTAATAATATGTTAAGTTTAGTAGCATAAATTAGAATTTGGGTAATTCAACCGTCTTTATGTGAGATTCTCCCTAACTACAAACACCTCTCAAACCAATTACATTTATTTTCTGTTTGCACAACTATTATAGCAATTGTGCGTCACTCCTTGGTATCTCAGTTTCTATGGGACGATACTCTACTTACACTTTATTACTTGTTCGACTAGTTCACTTGCCATTAAGGAAATCGACCCAACATCTAGATACCCAAATCCAAGACTTTTTGCCCTTTTTCCTCTTGAAAGCTTCTGACAGTGGTGGCTATGGTAAAGAGGAAGAGGTCACCAGTGACATTGAGGATGGAAGTTGTCGTCGGTGAGGAAGAAGAGAGGTGAAATGGAAGAACGAAGGTGAAGGTGAAGCTAGTTCGCGGCGTGCCCTCTGTATTTGGTGGGGTTTTTTTTTTTTCAAGATACTACTTGACTGTCAAATCATGATGCCAAATCATCTTATAGCAAAAAAAAAAAAATGATGCCAAATCATCAATGTTAGTCAAAATCTTTATTTTAACGATCAATGTTTTTCCTTTTAACAGAGATGTGACTTTTGCACCTATTTTGTAACCATATGGATATTTTTGTACAAAAAAAAAAAAGCATTTGGTGTTGGGCGTTCTCGAAGGTAAACCACATGTCCATTTTTGCACCTTTACCCTTGTACTACCTCCGGTCCTAATTATAAGGCATAGTTGACTTTGTTTGGAGAGATTAAGGAAGCTAAATAAGTTACTTAATCATTTTATATGTTGTATATCTTTAGATTATATATTAGTATGTGAGTCAAACTAAATACTTTGATGAAAAAAATAAAAAGAAAAATAATCTAAATTAATTTAATTAGCTTTCTTAATTTCTCCAAAAAAGTCAACTATGTTTTATAATTAGGACCGGGGAGTACTAATTATTGGTTAATTGCTTTCTCATTCACTTTCTCAATAAATAAGAACTGTTTAAAAGAAAAAAAAACATTTTTACATAGTTATTGCATTTAATCAACTTTTTAGTTGAGGTAATTTAAATATTTTATTTTTTAGAAAACATCGAATGAGTAATTTTAATATGAAAATTGTATGTCATATGAGATAGGTCACTTGGCTCGTTTTTCATTTCTTTAAGATAAAATTTCCATGGTTCTCATCTTTGCACTTTTAACTTTGAGGCTTTTATCGCTACCTTAGACTTTGATCACTCACTAAGTTTTGTTTTGGATATATCTCTCCACCCCCCCTCCCCCCCCCCCCCCCCCCGCCCCCAAAAAAAAAACCATTTTTTCAAGAAATTATTTGACGCACTCTTTAATAACAGAAGTTCATATTAAAAAGTTCAACGTTCTCTCCCCCTCCCCCCAAAAAAAAAAAACCATTTTTTCAAGAAATTATTTGACGCACTCTTTAATAACAGAAGTTCATATTAAAAAGTTCAACGTACTCTTGTCCGCATTATATTATTTTATAATGGAGTATATTTTATTCTGTTGAGTGAGGTGCATATCATCGTTTTTTAAAAATAAATACAGTACACTTTTTAATAATTACACAATTATGCGTAATTGCAAAATGTTAAGAGAACAAAACAAATGTGGCTAAGCGGTGGTTTTTTGTTTCCCCCATTGTTATATATATATATATATATCTGAGAGTATATTACCAAGTACTTACTGCTATATACTATCCAATTCACTAATCCTATGTAATACATGCTTCTTTCAATAAAAGTATACAAATATTTGTGTGTGTGTGTGTGTGTTTTTCAGTACAAGAGTTATTATATCGTTACAAAAATGGAGCAAAAATACTCATTACCAGTTAATTTGACTTTTTTGTATTTTTAAAGCTGACATGACTCAACTATATTTTATCTCAACTAACAGTAAAGAATTGGAGAAAATTATAAAAAATGACAGATATTTTGGAATTTACAGTTCAACCCTTTTCTTTCCAATTCCCCTTATCTCTCTCAATCTCAATCTTACCTATCGGGCTGCATATCTTCGCCTCCTCGCCATTGTTGCCGCCTTTCTATAATTTTCAAAACTATCTAAGCTTTTTTGAGTAAATTTTTTTAGCTCTTCATTGCCAGCTGAATGAAATTGAGCTGAATAATCGTCCATGTCAGCTTTAAAAATACAAAAAAAGTTAAACTAAAGGTTAATGAGTATATTTGCTCTACTTTTGTAACCACATAGTCATTTTTACACAAAAAAAAAAAAAAAAACACACTTGGTGTTGGGAAGACTTTTAAGAAAACCACATATGTATTTTTACACCTTACTACAAAAGAAAAAACTGTTTTTTGCGACAGAAAAATTCCCTCGTAAAACAGCTATTTTCCGTCGCAAAACTGGTTTGCGGCGGAAAAAGTTCCATCACAAAAAATGCCCTTACAAATCGAATTTCCGTCGCAAAAATGTTTTTTTCCCTTGCAAATTCTGAATTTGTGAGGGAACATTCTTCCCTGCAAAATCTACAATTTTGCGAGGGAAAAATGTTCCCAATTTTGCAAGGGAAACCTCTTTCCTCACAAAATTTTGGATTTTGTTAAGCCAACATTACGAAGTCGCAAAAATGACTGAAAGTGCACGTGTATCACAAGAAAAGAAAACCTCATCTATTCTTAACTTGTTAAGAATCACAGGCAGAATAGGAAAGATAGACTAAGTGCACTTGACTAGAAAAGAATCAGAATCTCAGGTATAAAATTAATGGAAAACAAGGGGGCTAAAGAGAAGAGATACATCATATCATGACTAGATGGCAACACTATCGGTGGAAAGAAAGGAAATGCTGTTTGGAAATCATATTGGTTTAGAGGAAATCAAAGAAGTTATGACAATATAAATACTTGATAAGAGTTCGTATTACAATTGTTAGGTCTAGACTGCTACACCCACTTGATGACCTTCCTAAGTTTGTCATTACTGGTTATCCCAACGCGACAACCTGCTACCAGTTCTTCTATATCTACACTTGAAAACATTATACTGCACTACTTTTGCTTTTTCTAAATTAAGAAAATTCTAGATAAACGAAAATGTATTGCAAACTCAAAATTATTGTACTTCTATTGAAAATGGCAAATCAGGTTATAAAAACTGAATATATCAAGCATGAAACTGTTAGAATAAGAAATAAATCTTATTAGAATAGGAAATAAATCAACCATTTATTAGGATCCCTTAATTAGTGTCCTTGATTATAGGACCTTAATGACTGCGTTATTAGCCTTTATTATGCTTTATTGTATTTCCTAATGTACCTTTTCTGTTTTCCCTAAGTACATTGTAATCTTCTTCATAGAAAAAAAAACAAAAATGATAATACAGAGAGTGTAATGATGCCTCTGATTTCTCACATGGTATCAGAGCAGGATTAATTCCTAAAGAAAATTAACAGTCTTGTTCTGGTTTTCCGGCGCTGGTGACTCGTTGCTCTATTCAGAGTTTTAGAGAGGCGATGAGTTATACAGTGCCGGGAGACACAACTCTGGTTAAACTAGAGAACACAAAGAAGACCACCATAGTTAGATCTACAAATCACCAAAACAGAGTTGCGAATTCCGGCGATATTCCAAGATTCAGGCAAGCATTCCAGAAAGAGGAAAGGAGAAGAGAGCGCTGCGGAAGGAGAACTCAAGGCAACATAGATTGCACCGATTGTCAGGGCAACACCGATTGCCGATTGCCACCTTCACCGTTGGACAGCCTCAATCTCACCGCCGAAAAAAAAAAAGGAAAGAAGTCCTTTAGAAGAACAACTCACCGAAAAACTAGAGAGATCCAGTCACCACCGTCGATTGGCTTACCAACAAGTCACAAACTCAGTTCGTAATCTCAATCGCGAACATCAGCGATTGAAGCCGTCATGCATCCTCTGTCTTCTTTGTCGCAGATCAGAGAAGGAGAAGGAGCGAAGAGAAAGAAGGCGAAGTCTGCGGCACTCAGGCTGGAAGAAGTCATGAGTCTGATCTAAAAAACAGATCTTATCTAAAAGGTTACTTTACAAAAAAAAAAAAAAACATGCTGCAAATCAAAACGTTGATGCTTTGACCAAGGACCTATCTTTAAATGTTTGTGGTAGGTCCAATATGTCATTTATCAAATTTAGAGACTTGAGATTCTTTTGGACAAGTTCTACTTCTCAATATGGGACCTCTGAGACTCCAAAAAAAAAAGAGTACAAGCCCAAACAAAATATGGGACTTCTGAGACTTAAAAAGGAGTACAAGTCCAAACAAAATAAATATGCCATTGAGACTCAAGAAGAGTACAAGCCCAGGAAAAAAAAAAAGGGGGGGGGGGGCGCTGAGACTCAACTCTCAAGAGTACAAGCCTAATACTCTCCAGCTTGAGGGAGAGTGTTAGAATAAGAAATAAATCCTGTTAGAATAGGAAATAAATCAACCATTTATTAGGATCCCTTGATTAGTGTCCTTGATTATAGGATCTGATTATAGGACTTTAATGACTGAGTTATTAGTCTTTATTATGCTTTATTGTATTTCCTAATGTACCTCTTCTGTTTTCCCTAAGTACATTGTAATCTTTTTTTTTTTTTTTTGATACAGCCAGTGGGGGAAGGGGATGCAGAACTCGAACCTTGGACAAGGGGGAAGGCCAGCTCCTAAGGCTGGCCCTAGTGCCATCACGCTACGAGGCCCTTGGCCTAAGTACATTGTAATCTTCTTCATAAAAAATAATAATAATAATAATAAAAAAATGATAATACAGAGAGTGTGATGATACCTCTTATTTCTCACACAGAAACTAAACCATATACAAGCACTTACATAATGACTATTGCAAAAATGGATAAACCGCAACAATATTTTAAGTAATTAACTTTCTAACTAATAGGCATTCATATAGATCATTCTAAGCTGACAAGCCGACAAGAGAACACGAGCAAACCTTTTGAGATAATTAATTTACGGCAGTGTAACGCAACAGGACAGTAAAAAAATATGCCCCAGCTTTCAGCCAACATTAAAAGATTCAAAAAAAAAAAAAAATTACATAGCTCTCCGTCCTTATCCACATCAACTGGCAGAGATGAAGACGATAAAAGCCAGCAGGTAACATAACAGAAAGCAAAAAAGCGTATGATTCCAAATGATTGAGTACCGACAACATATACTAATTGCTGAACCACACAACAGGGAGGGGGATGTAGGTAGTTTAGGTTTAAACAAGACACCGAGGAAAACATCCAAAGACATGCATAGAGCGGTCAAGCCTATATACGCCTTAGTGCAGTCTCAAGCATGCACTCATTCAAAATGAGAAAAAGTAATAGAAAGAGGAAAAAGGGCCAAAGCAGGGAGAAGAGCAAAACGGATCAGAAATAAAAGCATAATCTCTACAACCAATTTCAAACAAATCTTAACTTATCTGGACTGTCTGTTCATTAGTCTTGGAATGTGAATCAAAATGCCTGAGTGTCAAACTATCAGTCCATTTCTTCTTGTGAAGGTTAAGCAACATCTTCTCTTCAAACTCATTTTTTCTGTAATTGATTGCTATGGAATAATAATGTCGGTTTAAGCCATGGATCAAAGCCTAGAAGGTGGAGCAATAAGTCATTAGAGAGTCAAATATTAAAAGGCAAAAAAGAAAAAGAAAGTAGTGGTGCAGAAGTGCTGCTATTGAAGCGTGTTTGCGTAAAACTCACTCGTATAGATGGCTTATTAAGATAACCAAGGTTAGATGTTGTTTGTCATGGTTCCTGACCCAGCACCAGAGTTTGTGGATTGATAAGCCTAAAGGCGTCAATCACCACCTTGCCTTTAACACTCTGAATAGGATCTACTACCATAGCCAGAGCACGTTGACTTAAAGCCTCAAAACTCTGTATTAGAAAAGCATGGAAGTAGATTGTGCATAAGTTTCTGAAAACAGCAGAGCTATAAAAGAGTTTTCATATCTCAGTTTGCTTAAGTATGTCGGTTGTCCCAAACAAACATATCCATGTCTCGTTCTTGCAGCTTATTTATAATTACAACATTCTTTGTCAATCAAAATTATGCAAGTTAAGTTGCTTTAAAAGTTTTAATTCGAAGGTAACCATTCGTTCTATTACTCCAAAGTCGTCCATAGAATACAATGAAAAGGAAGTCGTAACCTGTTGTGTATTTATGTCCCCTGCAGAAAGCCAACAGCCCAATCCAGGATGGGAATGCTACCACCCCACAACCATCTCTGGTCTGCAACATAGCGTCAGTTTTATTAACTGGTATAACTTGACTTGCATCTAGTGTAATGCTAGTATAGAATAATAAGAGGAAAAAGGTGAGTTTTCACTTATACTGTTGCAGCTTTAATTGGTGGATTTAGAAATAAAGGGCAAGATTATAAAATGGTAAGTCATAGCAATTATCTTTATGTTGTTGCCAAGAACTTCGAGCCTAATTCTTCAATGTTAAGGATAAGAATGAGCAAAATATTATGAAGGGAAAGCATAAGAAAAATCTTAACACGGAAAAAGAGACTGAAACAGAAGAAATGCTTAAATAATTCGGGGTAGGTTGCCAGTAATTGATATGGTCTTTGCCATAACTTCCCGGAACAAAATTGAAGTGCAATAAAAGTCGCAGAAATAGATTCAGAAGCTCATAAACGAACACAAAGATTTCAACAAAGCAAAGGGAAACAAAAATACCTTTCAGTCTGTCTCAGCATATCGAGCATGTTAGTCTGAAAAACATGATCCACGGCTTCAACACTAACGCTGGTACCACTCTGGCATCGCAAAAACATCTACGACGCAGACAGTGTAATCATCCACAAACTCTCCCAACATCAAGCCCATCACTTCCATTGGAGCACCAGCCCTTCCTGTAATTTTCATTGCAGCCAAAGTTATTTGAAATAATGTACCCTAGCATGTTTTACTCGATTCGGATATTTCTCCCAGATCCGAAGGAAGAGCGGCGGACCGAGGGGGAGGACTAGAGGAGGTCGACGACGGTTGTTCACGAATGCACTCGCGGTGGCCTGAGGGAGAAGAAGCGGCGGACGTGAAGCCGATTGAGGGGGAGAGACGCAGACAAGAAGCAAATGGGAGACGTGACAACCTTTCAAAACTGGCGGAAAAATCACTACGTTTGTTAACCTATTTTATTTTTACTCTGAGAATCAGAATTATATTTGGTAATACATTTTTCCTCTTTTTGTTTGGGAGTTAAAAAAATAGTAAGGGAGGAAGATGAAGGATTAATGAGTTATTTTTACCATTTTGTTCTTTTCTTTAATAATTAATATAATTATTATACTTTACAAATAAACTTAAATTTAAATTTCCTAAAAAAATTATTTATGTAATTTTTATATTCAAAAAATTATTTAAGTGGCGATGGCGGTAGTGGTGGTGGCGGGGGGCAGTGGTGGCGGCGGTGGTGGTGGTGGCGACGATGGGGGCGGAGGCGGTGGTGGTGGTGGCGGCGGTGAGGGGCAGTGGTAGTCGTGGTGGCGGGAGCGGTGGTGGTGGGGGTGGCGGCGGCGGTGGCAGCGGGGCGGGGCGGGGGGGGGGGGGGGCCGTGGTGGTGGCGGCGGCGGCAGCGGTGGTGGCAGTGGTGGTGGGGCGATGGCGATGGTGATGGTGCGATGGCGGTGGTGGTAGCGGTGGTGGCGGTGGTAGGGCGGTGGCGGTGGTTGCATTGGTGGCGACGATGGTGGTGGTGGTGGTGGCGGTGGTGGTGGTGGCAGCGGCGGTGGTGGCGACAGTGGCGGGGCGGTGGGGCAACTTTGGTGTTGGGGGTGACAACGGCGGTGGTGGTGGAGCGGTTGTGGTGGTGAACGAGGGTAAATTTCTGCTTCGATTGAGAAAAAAATAAATTCTGATTTTTTGCCCTGGAATAAAGAAGCCAAAATTTTTAGCTTTTTTTTTTAACTTCCCAGCACAAAGAATAAACCGGTTCATCCCGGGAGCAAGAAAAAAAATCGGATTTACCAAATTCATCCCTTACTAGTTTATCATCCCTTACTAGTTACTATGCTTGACATATATAAAAAAAATCCTTGACTGAACCGATCAATAGTTTTGGATCGATTGATTTGGGTTGAATTTATATATTTTTTTCATCCACTTAGTAAACTATGTAATCGTTTGAGTTTAAACTTTTCTTAAAATTGTCTGTCAGATTGTGTTTTAGTAACTATATTTTATTGAATTATATATGTGTGATTTATATATGAATAATTCATCTATTAGCTGATTAATGTCTATTTTATTTAAATTTTACTCTCTTCAGAACTATATGTGAATATTTGTTTATGTTGGAATTAAATTATATTGTTTTAATCATAATTGGGTTAACCTAATTCATCATGATTAAACCAATAACCCATAAACTATTAACTCGATTTTAATTACATGTCTAATTGAGTAGCCTGAATATTCTAATAATAGATGCCTACCTAAAGCTATAACTTATTTTAATTTGTAAGTCTGAGATGCATAATATACGTGTTCAAAAAAGATACATAATTTACACGTTCTTCTCCCGACAACCTCAACTCGCGTGAGCGCCAACTTTGACTCTCCAATAGAAAAAGATGGAAGAAGTAAGGAGCAGGCGCTTTTTTTACAAAAGATAAATAGGGTAATATGTTAAAATCAATTAACAGTAATTTTTTTATTTGAACAATGAAAAATATGTTAACTACAAGACAATTGAGATGGTAAAAATATACTTTTAGCATATGATTGGTGAAAAGGGTTAAATAGGCTATTTGGATCGGCAATGACGGAACTTAATAGGGCCATGGCCCCCCAAAAAAAAAAATTAAAAATTAAAATTTTTTTAATGAAACTTCTTTTTTTTTTTTGTGAATAATATAACTTTGGCCCCCAAGTAAAATTAAATTTTGGTCCATAACTTTTTTCTTGGTTTTACATTTTTCCCTCTTTTTATATCTTTGGGCTTATAATTCAATCTTTGTTCCATGTGGGGTCTTGTATGATTTATGTTAATCTTGTCATTCTTTTCTATATTTCATTCTAATTACCTGAAATTTTTAGTTTATCAGTGAAATTTACTTTTGTAGTGTATCCCTTACTAGTTACTATGCTTTTACCCATTTTACACTACACTTGTAGATAAAGTTAATTGACTTGATTTCATGAATATTTGTTTATTCTTTTTATTTTTAATACATTGAAAATTTTCCTTTAAAAAAAATTTTCCTCCAAATCCCCCACCACTATTTGGCCCCCTCAAGCTTTTCCTCCAAGTTCCGCTACTGTGGATCGGGAAATTTAAGAAGAGGGAATCTTCTTCCTGTTTCATAAGAATTAGGCTTTTATGGAGAATTGGTTCAGTATTTCGTCTGGGTTTAAAATCAAGGTTCCGCAGTAACCAATACTTAATTGTTATCCTTGAGGAATATCACTACTTAAAAAAATGTTTTTAGACGGTCACATTTAGACTAGATATAGAGTAACAGGTTTAAAAAGTATAGCCGATAGTAGTTTCATAAATATATATAAATAACTTTTTAGACTGGTTTCTTTAATATAAGGTTAAAAATATATTATTTATACCGTTTTTTCAAACAATGAGTCTAAAAAGTTTTTTAAAAAAATGTCTGAAGCTTGGTCTGCTGTGTGACGTGAATTTCACTGTCATCTTCCAAAATTCATGGCTCCTTCATCTGACCTCCTTTGGACTTAAATGTTATCTCAAAATGATGCATTGAGAGTCTAGTTTCCAAAAAAAATTAGTTTCGCCTCAATCCGATCTCTAGCTTAGGAGATATCATTGAATTACCAGACCTCGCTCGAGTGAAATGTGAAATAGAGATGAATAGAGTAGCTGAAACATGATGATTCTCGAGAATGACTAATGATTTTCGAGAATGATTGCTTGATTCTCGAGAATGGCTCAATAATAACTGAAATTTTTGCATGAATAGGGCCATACTCGAGAATTACATTGTTGTACTCAAAAATGACTTCAAAAATGCAAATGTAGCTTATTTTAACTCCGAATTGAGTCATTCCAACTTTCATTTGATCATGGAGACTTCTAGTATCAATCTAGGAACTTGAATAATGATATTCTCATTCCATTCATCAAGTTCTTCCATCTTCCATCTCCTCTCTTGAGCATTCTTCGCCATTTAACTTGGACTCATCATTCTCTGTAAATTCTACCTTCTTCAATATATCCTCTTCTTTTTGAACTTAACATTTTCTCCAAATTCTTCTTTCTGAAATCTCTTATCTCCTTCTTGATCTATAATTCAACTTGGACTAATCTACATTAATTATAATATTTAGTCAATGTAGGAGATAAATATTTTATACAAGCTTTTTACTCTTAAGAATAACATCTATATAAGACATCATCAAAACTAATCATATCGAACACTTGAGTGACCTACTCTTTCAACACTTCACTACTAGAGACAAAGTTCATCTACACTCGGCTTTAATTACAAAAGCACTCAAGTGATTCTGGAATCACACTCAAGTGCATGTTCTTTGTTTAGATCATGATATGATTCCCGAAAGAAAAGGATGATTGGATCAACTAGGAATGGAATTTTTGCACCGGAAATTCAGCCTCCAACATGTCCTGATAAGAACAGAACGTATCTTACACTACAGACCTAAGATTTGAGTGATTCCAAAATGAGGTGAAAGATGGCTTTCTGAAACACGATTTTGGCTCAAGAATCACTGAAAAAGGACAAGGGAATCTGGAGATACGAACCCAAGAAATTTAGAACGAAAATTGAAGTTTATGGATTATAGGTAGGCGCCACAATTCCAAAGAATTGATAAGCCCAAGAACGCCACAAGGATTGATGCCCTTGATAAGTTCATAGATTCTCAAAAGAACCCTAGAGAAGTTTGTTTCTCACCAAAAAGGCTAACTTTTTAATTGCCTCCCAAAAGCTATGATATTCCCTCATATAGTGGTCAACATCCATATTAAGTTTAACCTAAATACGCTTACACACAAAGGAAAATAAGACAGCCCAATAAGCCTTATTACAAAAGTTTAACTAAATGTAAGAAAAATAAAACTAAGTGCAGAATTTGGGCCAAGTAAAATGAAGCCTTCATGCATATCTATTGAGGCTCATTCTTCAAGGTCTTCAATCTGAATTAAGTGTATCATTTCAGTCTCTTCTTCCTTTAGACTTGGGCTTGTCTCAAGTAAAGTGGTCACCAAGAGATTTAGAGCCTCTTTAGCCTTTTTAGCTTTGCTCTTGTCATTGGGCCTCTAAGACCTTGTATGTCCTCCAAGTTTGTTACCTTGTTCATGCCGCCTCCTATGTCCTCATCATTCCCTCCTTCTTTAGAAGAATTTGTCCTCAAATTGTAATCCTCTTCTCCTGCATCAAAAAGGGACAAATCAGCCACATTAAAAGTAGCACTTACACCATACTTATCAGGGAGATCTATTTTATAGGCATTATCATTAATCTTGGATAGCACTTGGAAAGGATCATCTCCCCTTTGTTGAAGCTTAGATTTCCTTTGGGCAGGAAACCTCTCTTTTCTCAAATGAACCCAAACCCAATCGAGGGTTCAAACACTACCTTTTTCCTTCCTTTGTTTGCTTGTTTGACGTAACTCTCTACCTTTTTTCAATGTTTGCCTTTACCTTCTCATGTAGTTTCCGCACATATTCAGCCTTATTCTTACCATCTTTATGCTGAAAAACAGAGTTGTTAGGCAAAGGCAGCAAATCAAGAGGAGTGAGAGGGTTTAAGCCATAAACAATTTCCAAAGGAGAATAATGAGTAACGCTATGAACAACCCTATTATATGCAAACTCAATGTGGGGCAAACATTGTTCCCATGACTTGATATTCTTTTTAATTACAGCCCTCAAAAGAGAAGAAAGAGTTCTATTCACTACCTTAGTCTGGTCATCAGTTTGTGGATGACAAGTAGTAGAAAAGAGAAGTTTAATTCCCAGCTTACTCCATAATGTCCTCCAAAAATGACTTAAAAATTTAGTATCATGATCAGAGACAATGCTTCTTGGAAGCCCATGGAGTCTTACCACTTCCTTAAAGAACAAATCAGCAATGTGGATTGCATCATCAACCTTTTTGCACGGGATAAAATGTGCCATCTTAGAAAACCTGTCCACCACAACAAAAATAGAATCTTTGCCATTTTTAGACCGAGGTAGTCCTAACACAAAATCCATAGAAATATCAATCCAAGGGAAATCTAGAATAGGCAAAGGAGTATACAACCCATGTGGCAATAATTTAGACTTAGACTGCTTACATACAATGCATCTTTCACACAATTTATGTACATCACGCTTCATGTGTGGCCAATAAAAAATGTTCATGCAGCATGTCTAGAGTCTTTTGGATCCCAAAATGTCCCCCCTCACAAGTAATTCCCTAATAGAACCTTTAGGAACACACAATCTCTTTTCTTTAAACAAGTAATCATTATTCCTAAAAAATCCATTTTAAGCAGCATGCACACAAGTTTTATAGATTTGTGCAAAGTCTGGATCATGCTCATACAATGCCTTAATATGATCAAAGCCAATGAACTTAGTTTCAAGAGTAGAGAATAGAGCATACCTTCTTGAGAGTGCATCTGCAACCACATTAGACGTACCTTTCTTGTGCTTGATCACATAGGGGAACTGCTCCAAGAACTCTACCCATTTGGCATGCCTTTTGTTAAGCTTGCCTTGTCCTTTTAAATACTTTAAGGACTCATGGTCACTGTTGATGACAAACTCTTTGGGCAAGAGATAGTGTTGCCAAGTTTGCAAAGCCCTTATTAATGCATACAATTCCTTATCATATGTGGAATAATTAAGAGCAGCCCCATTCAATTTTTCACTAAAATAAGCAATGGGATGCCCTTCTTGCATCAAAACCGCCCCTATCCCCACATTGGATGCATCACATTCAATTTCAAATGACTTAGCAAAATTAGGAAAAGCAAGAATAGGTGCATTGGTTAATTCTTCCTTGAGGGTGACAAAGGCTTGCTCTTGTTTTTCTCCCCATTTAAAACCAACATGCCTTTTAATCACTTCATCCAAAGGTGTAGCTATTGTACTAAAGTCTTTGACAAACCTCCTATAGAAACTAGCTAAACCATGAAAGCTTTTTACCTCACTTACATTCTTAGGAGTTGGCCACTCTTGAATAGCTTTCACCTTCTCTTGATCAACCTGCACTCTTTGTGAGCTAACAACAAAACCAAGAAAAACTACATGGTCTATGCATAACACATTTTCCCTGTTAGCATACAATTTCTCATGCCTAAGAGCTTCCAGGACACACTTCAAATGCACAAGATGATCATCATAGGATTTGCTATAAATCAGAATATCATCAAAATACACCACAACAAATTCCCTAAAAATTCTCTTAACACATGATTAATTAATCTTATGAAGGTACTAGGAGCATTAGTTAAACCAAATGGAATAACTAACCATTCATACAGCCCATGCTTAGTTTTAAAAGCTGTTTTCCATTCATCCCCTTCTCTAATCCTAATTTGATGGTATCCACTCTTTAAATCAATTTTAGATAAGAAACAAGCACCATGCAATTCATCCAATAAATCATCCAATCTAGGAATGGGATGTCTATACTTTACCGTGATGTTATTGATGGCTCTACAATCAGTGCACATCCTCCATGTTCCATCTTTCTTAGGTACTAGAATGACTGGAACTGTAGATGGCCTTAAGCTTTCTTGCACCCACCCTTTTTACATCAAGTCTCCAACTTGTCTTTGAATCTCCTTTGTATCTTGGGGGTTACTCCTATAGGCTAGCTTGTTAGGCAATGAAGCTCCTAGAATGAGATCAATTTGATGTTCTATGCCTCTTAGAGGTGGTAGTCCATGAGGTGCCTCTTTAGGATAAACATCTTTAAATTCCTGCAACAAATTAGAAACCTCATTTAGAAGAGAGTTAGTGGGACTTGCATCTGTTAAATTATTCTCTTTACTCACAAGTAAGAGCATTGGCTTTTTCAAATGCATTGCCTTTTTCACCTCTTTTTCTTTTATAAACAGGTTTGGTGCTTTTCTCTCTTTTTCTCTTTTTTTTTTCTTGCTCTCTTCCACTCTCTTTTCTCTCTTGCTTTTTTTTTCCTCTCATTTTTAAATTATCCCCACTAACTTCTCTTGGTGTCAAAGATGCAAGAATAGTCTTGCGTTCTTTATGAACAAAAGAGAACTTGTTGGTGTATTCATCATGCATAACTTTCTTATCATATTGCCAAGGTCTCCCAAGTAGCAAATGACAAGCCTCCGTTGGTACCACATCACATAAAACTGTATCATCATACTTTCCTACGGAGAAGTTCACCTCCACTTGTTTGCTTACGGTCACTTCACAATCCTCACCAAGCCATTGAAGCTTGTATGGCAGTGGGTGAGGTTTGGTTTCCATGCCCAATTTAGACACTATTCTAGCACTTGCAACATTGGTACAACTCCCTCCATCAATAATTAAAGAACATACCTTCCCTTGGATAAGGCATCTAGTATGAAAGATGTTCTCTCTTTGACTATCATCCATGTCTTTTGCTTGGCTACCCAACATCCTTCTTACCATAAACAAATCTCCTTCTAGAATTATTTCTTCAATATACTCATCTTCATCATCTTGTGAGGAAGAATCTAAAGAAGACTCACTAATAAGATCTCCATCCTCTTTAAGTAACATAGTCTTCTTAGTTGGACATTTTGAAGCTATGTGACCTCTCCCCAAACACTTGAAGCATTTTATTTCACTACTCCTTGTCTTTTTAGGGATCTCACCCTTTGAGGTGTAGCAGTGGGATTGCTTGATGAAGTACCTCTCTCCTTCTTATTGAAAGTGGAATATCACCTAGAGGGGGATGAATAGGTGATCTCAAAAATTATTTCAACGTACGATGGATAAACAATGAAAGCAGTAAGAAAAGTAAAGAGAAATAACACAGAGGAATTATACTGGTTCGGTCTAACTCTTGACCTACGTCCAGTACCCAGACACTCTGGGATTTTCACCATCTCACAAATACAATTACACACTCTGTAACTCAGGATGATCCTTTCTCCCTAGGACTCACTCCCCCTTACAAGTTGTAATCGTACACCCACACTAAAGATACCACTATCTTGAGATTTGAACGAATGTAAATACAAATGATAAAGCTCTCTCACAGAGTAAAACAATAAACACTGAAGCTCAATAATATCCGAAGATATGAATGGAATAGAGATTAATCGCTTTGAGTACTTTTCTCATGCGTTGATTCGTGTTGATGAAATCAATCCTTTTAGTATTTGTAAATGGAGCTGTATACCCAAGAGGATGGTGAATTGGGTATACTCAAAATTTTCAGCTATTGCTCTGCTTTGAGCAAGTAAAAACAGAGTAGAATAGAAGTGAAGGGAAGAAAAGCTGAGACACCAAGATTTATACTGGTTCGGTCTTATCCTTGACCTACATCCAGTCCCTAAGCCTCACTTGGGATTTTCAATCCACTAACTCGTTCAACTTGATTACACACTCTGTACTCAAGAGTAGTTCTCTCTCTAGAACTCACTCCCCCTTACAAGTGTTAATCAATGAGCCCAACCACCAAGTCCCCTGACTTGTGGTTCTTTACAATCAATAATCAATGAACAATTAAAACTCTCACAAAGAGTAGATAATGATAATCACTGAAGCTCACAATGTCAAAAGACAATTTACAACAAAAAACAGAAGGTAGGTGAGACTATTGAATGCTTGTGTGTTTTCTGATGTTCTTGGTTGTTGAGAAGCCTTGAATGCACTCTATTTATACTTAGAGAGCATTAATTGACCGTTGTAAGATGAATCAAACCGTTGTAGCTGATTAGTGTTAACTTTGGTCAGCTTCTCTCTCTAATCTCCACTTAATCCAGATGTATAATTGATCTGAGGTGGCTCTCTGTGGATTTGCCCGTTGGAGAAGAGTTTTATTGATGTAGTAATCATTCTTTACCGTTTTGAAGGCGTGCTCAGGTGGATTAACCAAAAAGAGGCTAATTTTCTGAAGTGCATTAAATGCTCTGAACACTTTATGCTTTTTGCCTTTGACCTTCATTAATCTTCTTCTAAGTCAACTGAAATTCACTTAGCAAACTGGTTGAACATAGCTGGGAACATAAGTGAATGATAAATGAAAGTATATAGATCAAATGAATGTGTTTCACCAATTCGTATGATTTGAAAATCAGTTTCAGCGCCCTATACTCGAGTATGTTCTTCAATACTCGAGTATGTCACTGTGTACTTGAGTCAATACTTGAGTATCCAAAATGATACTCGAGTATGCTTCTTCCAGAGGCAAATCATCGTGACTTGAACTTGAAAACCAATGTCAATACTCGAGTATGTAAGTCTATACTCGAGTTTTGAACCTTTTGTGAGAAAATTAGCTTAAGTTCAAAAGCTCAATACTTGAGTATTCAAATCATTGACAAATGGATAACCTCTCTGTATGGCCAATACTCGAGTTTGCAGACCAATACTCGAGTATTGATTTAATTTCAAAACTTGTGAAGTTTTTCCATGTCAATACTTGAGTATTCAAATGGATACTTGAGTATTGATAAACAGATGTTTAGTTGAAAAACTTTGTAAGAGCCCAATACTCGAGTATGTAAAACCTATACTCGAGTTTCCAATAGTTATAAAAGTTTGAAGGCTCTCTGTAAGGCCAATACTCGAGTATTGCTCCCAATACTTGAGTATTGACTCAATTTGAAAAACTTGAGTGCTCTCTGTAAATCCAATACTCGAGTATGCACTCTGGACAAAAACTTGATTGCTCTCTGTAAGGTCAATACTCGAGTATGCAAACTCAATACTTGAGTATGCACTCTGGACAAAAACTTGATTGCTCTCTGTAAGGCCAATACTCGAGTATTGCTCCCAATACTTGAGTATTGACTCAATTTGAAAAACTTGAGTATTGCCTTGTAAAATGCATTTGAGCAATCCACTGTCAACTCAATACTCGAGTATACAATCCAATACTCGAGTTTCCAATTGACAGATGATTTTTAGCAAATTTGGAAACTTCAAAACATGTTTACAATTGTTGATTATCATCAAAACACATAGAGAACTAACATTCTCCCCCTTTTTGATGATGACAACACTTGTAAACCAACATTTTCAAGAATTTGAGAGAGTGTTTGCTTTTGAAATGGAATTTTCTAAAAATCAGTTCAATGAGTTAAATGATGGAACAAATGTGCATTATAAACTTAGAAACTCAGAGATTAGCAGCAGAAATGTTAAACATATCATTTGAAATCATGAACTGAAAGATACATTCATTAAACACCAAGTAACATATACATTGATCATTGATATCAGAAATGATAAAACAGCCTAGAAGTCCACTGATATTAGAAAATCAAAAACACAATGCAACTTTACACCAAAAAAAGAACATTCAAATTCTTCCTAGCTCTAACTCCCTAGATGTCCTTCTCTGCTTCTCCCCCTTTGTCATCTTCAAAATGGGGAGGATCAGTGGAAGGAGAAAGATGGAAGGGCTTAGTAGTAGGAGTCTCTGGAGATGGAAGAGGAAATGGTAGAATCTCAGTGGGAGGTGTAGTGGATGAAGGTAACACAATGGTAGCTGGTGTGGAGGGCGAAGAGAGAACAACAGTGGCTGGTGTGGAAGTGGATGCAGGGGATGATGAAGTGTGAGGTGGACTGGGAAAAGCGAAAGATGGAGAGGATGGCTGGGCTTCAGGCACAGTTGTGGATGTAGAAGGGGTAGTGGTGAAACCAAAGGTGGAAGAAGTAGATGGTCCAATGTTGAAATGCTGAATCATCCTGTTGATGTTATCTCGGGCAGCAGCAGTAGCAATCAATGTAGTGGATAGGCGAGCATCTAGATCAATCAACTGATCGAAGATCTCGTCCTGCTTCTTCTCAGACTGCTCCTTCAGCTGTTCCACTTGAGTCTTCATTTCGTCCTGTGCTGCAATCACGTCATTAAGGCCAAGCTTGATGTCAGTGCCCATCTTCCCAATCTCAAACTGCATCCGGATCGATAAAGAGGCAATAGCAGCATCAACAATCTCCTTGACTCACAAGTCAAAATCCGGAGGAGGAGGAGGTGGAGCTGACTGAGCCTCATGAGCTACGGACTGAGAATCTCTAGCCTGAGATCTGGGAGGAGCTCGAGATTGCCCGAATCCCTCAACCTCAAAGGTGATCTTCATGAGGTTGAACTGAGACTTGCCAAAGGCTGGAATGTACTTCATGCTCTCCGGAGGCCCCACATACCAAATCCGGTGATAATATAAAATCAGTGATACAAGAGAAGGGAATGGTATATGTGAAGTCTTCCGGGAGGCAAACTTGAACTGGCTCATCTCCTTGAAGATCCACTGCCCAATATTCATCGGATGCTGTTTAACAAAGGCGGAGAAGAATCTATAGTCCCTCTGAGTGAAATGCGTGAAGCTACCTCCTTTTTGTATGAAGTTCCTCGAATAGATGTACCATATAACCCGGTTGAGAGGAGACATCGCAGATGGCTTGAAGGACAAGTTATGTCTCTGATCTTCTGGGCACTCAGTATCATGGACAAGAGTCGAGTAAATCTCCTCATTAGTGTAGGTAGAAGTGGTAGCAGGATGGGGGTTGGCAACTTTTAGGATAGTATTGAGAATGGAGGCAGACAAAGTAAACTTCACGCCTTTGACAGTAGTTGATACGCGCTCCTCAACTAACTCGCCATCTGAGTTCAAAACATTGTCCGACACCATATTGAAGTAGAAATTCTTAACCAAGTTAGGATAAAATGGTGCGGCAATGGAAACAAAAGACTCGTAGGGGGCAAACCAAGGGGAGAGGTCCACGTTGTACTCTTGATACACAGTAGCTAAGTCAACCGACACCACTGCACAGAAACCACAATTTGCGTACTGATCCTTGAACTTGACACTGAGCTCAGGTGAGAGAGGTACAGTGGCTATGGTGAAACCTTTCGGAGCCGACTTGTGTAGCTTAATCTCTTCGATAGCGTTGGCGATGACCGGAGGCAACTCTTCAGACTCAGTCTCAGAAGCTTCGGCAGTTGACTCGGAAGAGGAGGAAACAGCGGTTGAAGCCCTCTTGGTCCTAGCCTTCTTAGGAACCTCTTTCTTCTTCCCTTCTGCCTTGCTTTGCTCGGCTACCGACCTCTTCTTCCTTGCCGGTGAAGGAATTGGGTCTTTGATCGACACTCCCCTCTTTTTGGGGTTAGGAGAAGTGGCTTCAGGAATATTCTAGCTTACGCCTCTGATTGAACGATCAATGCCGTAACGCAATCGATTGGGGACAGTCTTTGTCCTCGGTGGACGTTGAGGTTGAGAAGGAGCTACCTGCGTTGATTTCTCAGCTTGCTTGGAGGATTGAGTGCTATGGTTTTGCTTATGAGGAGATTTGGAAGACATTTTGAAAGCTCAGAGATGAAATTTGGGGAAAGTTGCGACGGTTTCAGAGAGAAAGTGAGAGAAGAAGAAGAGACGCTTAGGGCAAACTTGAGTATTAATGCTAGTAATGAAGAACATGAACAGTCTCTATATATATAATCACGCACCAATACTCGAGTATTGAACCCCTATACTCGAGTATTGAATACTGGACTAACATACTCGAGTATTGAAGGAAGTATACTAACCTGAACTTCAAAAGTGTGTGGTGAACTTTTGAATCCCCAAGACCAATACTCGAGTATCCCACTTACATACTCAAGTATTCAAAATCTTCAACTCAGGTTTGGCCTCTGTCTGGTGAATACTCGAGTATTGCACTCCCATACTCGAGTATTGAGTCCCTTCTTCAACAAGTTGCTCTCTGCCTTGTGGATACTCGAGTATCCAATATCCATACTCGAGTATAGCTCTTCAAAACTTTAGTATTGCTCTCTGGCATCTCCATACTCGAGTATTATAGCCAATACTTGAGTACGCATCATATGAAATCTCAAAACATCCTGCAAAAACTGCAACGTACACTTCGATGCTTTAAGTTAGTAAAAATTAATCATAAAAAACATTACTAACATTAAATGGGATGAGAATTGCTTACAATTCATTGGGATTTACCATTCCCAATTCTCTTCTAATGAAATTGAATTGTTCCTTGGCTAGAGGCTTTGTGAAGATGTCAGCAAGTTGGAGATGTGTTGGGATGAACATGACTTTGACATCTCTCTTCTGGACATAATCCCTTATGAAATGATGCCTTACATCAATATGCTTGGCCCGAGTATGCTGAACTGGATTCTTCGCCAAGCTTATTGGGCTTGTGTTGTCACACAATATCGGGATTTCTTTTAGATGGACTCCCAAGTCAGCAAGTTGTTGTTTGAGCCATAATACTTGTGCACAGCAACTTGATGCGGCTACATATTCAGCTTCAGTAGATGAGACGGCTACACTTGTTTGCTTCTTGTTGAACCAAGATACAAGTGAGTTGCCAAAGAACTCACATTGTCCACTTGTGCTCTTCCTATCAGTCTTGTAGCCGGCATGGTCTGGATCTGAGTATGCCACCAAATGTTCAGGTTGACCTTTGGGAAACCATAATCCGAGGGACTTTGTGTTTGAGAGATATCCGAATATTCTCTTCACATGTTCAGCATGAGACTCCTTTGGAGCGGATTGAAACCTTGCATACATTCCAACACTGAATTGGATGTCCGGGCGACTTGCTGTGAGGTAGAGTAATGATCCAATCATCCCTCTATACTTTGTGATGTTGAAGTCCTTGCCCTCTTCATCAGCATCCAATGAAGTTGTTGTGCTCATAGGAGTGTCAGCCCCATTGCATTGGTCCATCCCAAACTTCTTCAGCAAATCATTAAGATATTTTGTTTGGGAGATGAAAATCCCATCCTTTCTTTGCTTGATTTGCAATCCAAGGAAATAGTTGAGCTCTCCCATCATGGACATCTCAAACTCACCCTGCATAATCTTGGAAAATTCCTCACACAAAGCATCATTAGTAGCACCAAAGATTATATCATCAACATAAATTAGGACAATCAAAATTTCATTCAACTTATTTTTCTTGATAAGCAAAGTTGTGTCAGCTTTTCCTCTGATAAATCCTTGATCAAGTAGGAATTGACTCAATCTTTCATACCAAGCTCTAGGAGCTTGCTTAAGACCATATAAAGCTTTCTTTAATCTATAAACATGATCAGGAAATTGATCGTTTTCAAATCTGGGAGGTTGTTCAACATACACCTCCTCTTGTATAAAACCATTTAGAAAAGCACTTTTCACATCCATTTGAAAAAGCTTAAAACCTTTAACACAAGCAAAGGCTAGAAGAACTCTTATGGCCTCCAATCTTGCCACTGGAGCATAAGTTTCCTCATAGTCTATGCCTTCCTCTTGGTTGTAACCTTTTGCAACCAATCTTGCCTTGTTACGGACAATGATTGCAGACTCATCACGTTTGTTCTTAAATACCCATTTTGTCCCAACAACCGGATGGTCCTTGGGTCTAGGTACTAAGTCCCAAACTTTATTTCTGTCAAATTGATGTAACTCCTCTTGCATAGCTATCACCCAATCATTGTCTGAAAGGGCTTCATCTATCTTAGAGGGTTCTATATGCGAAATGAATGCAGAAAAGGTTACTTCATTCAAAGCACTATTTCTAGTTCTTACTCCTTGATTTACATCACCTATAACTTGGTCTAAAGGATGATTCATTATAAATCTCCAAGCTCTAGGCTGAGACTGATCTGGATTTTCTAAATTGTTTTCAGGATCAGCCTCAAAAACATTTTCAGAATTTTCAGAAGGAGTAGGAGTAGTTTTCGAAAAGAATTGGTTTTTGAAAATGATCTCTTCCTCATCGTTCAAGGATTTATCAGTCTCTTGTTCACTAAACACAACATGAATAGACTCTTCTACAACCTTAGTTCTAGTATTGAAGACTCTATATGCTTTGCTCCTATTTGAATAACCAATAAATATTCCTACATCTACTTTGGAATCGAATTTACCAAGATTTTCTTTACCATTATTGTGCACATAGCACTTGCATCCAAAGATGTGTAGGTGGCTCAGATTTGGCTTCCTTCCTTTGTAGAGCTCATATGGAGTCTTGTTCAACTTCTTCCTCAAGTAAGCTCGGTTTGAGATGTAGCAAGCGGTGCTCATTACATCAGCCCAAAACACTTGTGAGGTGTTGTTCTCATTCAGCATTGCTCTTGCCATTCAGTGAGCACTCTATTCTTCCTCTCAACAACACCATTTTGTTGTGGAGTCCTTGGAGCTGAGAAGTTGTGATCAATCCCCATATTGTCGCAATACTCAGCGAAGGCATTGTTCTCGAATTCTCCACCATGATCAGTCCTTATACCTGAAATTGAAAGACCTTTCTTATTCTGGACCTTCTTGGCAAACACAACAATTTGATCAAACGTTTCATCTTTAGAAGACAAGAAAATAGTCCAACAAAATCTAGAGAAATCATCTAATATAACCAATGTATATAATGTTGGAAATTATGCCCTAGGGGCAATTCATTGTTCTCCATTAAGTTATCACTTCATACGCATGTTTATGGTGATGACTATATCCCTGGATATATCTTATAGATTATCCTAAATGTCCCTGGTCGGTCATCTACGTGGGAGCGAAGATGAGATAAGACAAGTATGACTTTGATGAGGTATGGAGATACAAATCAAAGTCATGGGCACTTGTAAGAGTATAAGGTGCTGGACCGATCCACTATGAGAAAGCTGCATGGATTGAGTCATAAGCTTATCTCATGTATAACCGCGTCACAACGCCTTGTGACCTGAGATCATCATGGATTCCTACATGATGAGTCACTGGTCTTTGACCTAGTCAAAAGTCACCTTTGACCGGGTGATGATAAAGGCTCGGATTGGGATCAGTGGTTTTCATGCGGAGGAATGTGAATGGTCAAGATGGAATTTGTCCCTCACATTTGTAGAGAGATAATACTGGGCCTCTCGATGAGTGAGTCTAAGAAATGTATGGTCATACTGTGATGGAAAGGAGTTTCCATTTCACTTATTAGACTGCTCGAGAATCGAGAAAGTAATGGTCAAGAAAAGGAAGTTGACGTTATCCATGCCTCATCCTTGACCGAATTATCACGTGACAAAAGGGACGTGACATGGTTGTACGTAGATAGTATCGTGTCATCAATTCCCATGTGAATTGGGTAGTCGCAATGTCTTGCTAGAGGCCGCTTGTGACTTGTGGGCTAATATAGTCTTGGCTCACTGCCAATCTCATATGGGCCTGCAGGGTCGCACACAAGAATAATCCAACACGGGTAAAAGTGTCCAGATTCATTGAATCTCAGATTAATCTGAGATTTAATGAATACTGGATTTAATCTGGGGTAAATATATATGTGTATATATATTTAAATTCGAAAATAATATAATAATATTATTTAATGGAGATTATAATATTATTATATAATATTTGTTTAATATTTAATTTATTTGATAAATTAAATATCTAAAACAAATAGAGATATTGTATCTCATTTAATTTTCGAATAAAGATATCATTATCTATTTGATTTAAATTAAGATATTGTATCTTAGATTTAATTAAATAAATAGATATAATTTCTCGGATTTAATTTATAGAGATAAATTAAATCAGAAGGCTTTTAATTTAGATTTAATCTAAATTCAAGATTCGAATTTCAGATCTGGTTTTAATTCGGATTAAATAAATATATTAGATTATATCTATTAGATAGATTTAATTAATATATTATCCAGATTCAAAATTTGAATTTCAAAATTAATAAGGATTAATTTTGATTATATAATACGCCTATTGGGTTTAGAAAAACCTACGGAAGTTTTAGTCGAGCATATTAGAAAGCCGCGAGAAACCCTAGAGCAAAAAGAGAGAGACGCACAGTTCGAGGCGCTAGCACACTGTCGCGCCCTTGTTCAGAGATTGTTCGTGTGGATACCGGCAGAGGAAGCCGATTCTAAGAGTCATCTTCTGCTGATCGAGAAGGTAGCCCACCAGTTCAAAGAGAACGAGACGCGGACGAATTCACTACAGTTTGGGTTTTCTTGATCACCATGAGAAAATGTGCGCAAATGTTTGTGTAGATTCTTGAGCTACTAGTTCGCAAAAATCAAAGGAAAACCTCCGGCTCTAGATGATTCCGAATTCTATAAGGTACGATTCGGGTTCCTTAACCTTGATTTAAACGCACATGAGTGATCCTCGGGACGAGATTCGTAAAAAATTTTAATCCGCTGCGTGTACGAATCCCAACAGTGGTATCAGAGCCAAATCAACGTGCGTTTAAATTGGGTTTCTGTACATGCTATTATATGTGATATATATGCAAGAATCTGAATCTTTGTATGCAAGAAACTGAATCTTTATATCAAGAAATCGAATCTTGAATGCTTTAATTTGAAAATCCGCGTTAGGGTTTCAGATGGGTCTTTAGAATGGTGTCGCGGTTGCTTCGTACAGTTCTGAATTGTTCAGAGCACACGATATTCGGAATCGTCCGTCACGTTCGTGCGCATCGAAGACGTTATGAATCGTTCAGAATTTTCGATCATGCTCGGACAACGCCCCTGGGGGTTTGAAATTAAGTTTTATGAAACTCTCTTTCTAAAAGAATATGATGTTTTCAAAAGCTCTCGGGGCGCTCCTGCTAACCGGCTAGCTGGACCGCCGTAGGGACCGACTGATTGTTTGTAGCACGAGAAATGAAATTGTTTGTAGTGTGAGAATTTAAATCATGATATAATATAATATAAAATTAGAGAATTTTATCATGAGTAATATTTTATTTCATAAATGTATGAATTAAAGTATGTTCATAACCTTACAAAGTGTTGTTTGGGTATGGTGAACAAGATGGCTCTAGTGTTGTAAATTTTAAATATGGCCTGCGTGCCATGCCTCTCTCTAAATCTCTTCTCATCTCATTATTTAGAGAAGTCCTCTCATTGGCTTGAGGGGACTACAGGTTAGATGAGCCATGTTGTTCACGAGTTTTAATTATGTTTTGATATGATCACTGCAAGATTAATTTAGATTCTATGTGAGATATACAATAATGATTGCATTCATATAGGTAGAATTAATAAAGATAAATTAAATTGGTAGGCTTTTATTTTAGAATAAAATAAATAGATCAGATTAGATCTGTTGGACAGATTTAATTAATATTATTTTAATCTAAAATTTGAGTTCAAGATTAATTGAGATTAATTTTGAATATTTTAATACGGCCAATTAGGGTTTTAGAAATCCTATAAGATATAGATCTAGTCGTATTAAAATGAAGCGACAGCCGCAAGTCTCAATAATTTAATCATAATGATTTATTTCATAATTGTATGAATTAACATATGTTATGATTAATTTAGAGTTTTAATTATGATTTGATTTGATCACTCATAATTAATTTAGAATTAAATTAATATGATTAATTTGATTATATCTAATAATACCCTCTAAATAAAATCTTAAGTCACAATGCCATCAATAAATGAATACTTGTCAAAATCTCGATCACCCATTTGTATATTCCACCAAAGTGGATGCATCTGAGTAATCTTGGGAGACAAGAGAGAGTAATGGTGATACTCTATATTCATTATTGTCTTGACTTAATTGAGATTATCAAAATGGTTTTGGATCTCAAGGCATTAGATGAGATTAAACATGCTAGGTCATATGATGCTCGAATCTCATAAAGATCTAAGAGTTACATGTGATGTAATTGGCAAAGGGGTTTGCCTACCTAAATAACTTGATTTTAAGCGTCTTGCCAAAGCGGACTTAAGATTAAGCTAAATATGGATCTTAGCCCACTAATTATAATGAGGGTTATTAATTCAGTGGGAGGTTACTGATTAAACTTTGCATATGTTTTTTTAACTGTGGAATCATGTAGAATAGTAACAGCTCAACACCATCAATGCGATCAGCCCTTGAGAAGGACGAACTCGATGAGACAAACTTTCTTGACATGTTTGAGGACTTAAGTGTTGATCCTAAACACGAAAGAAAGGAGTATCTCATCGATCAACCCATTCCTGACGAGCCTGCAACTGATGATCCAAGAGATCAGACTGATGCTTATAGAAGCATCTGAAAGAGAAGGAAATCACCAAGAGGGGGGGTGAATTGGGGATTTCAAAATTCTTTTCAGTTCACCCACACAACAGATAAAATCAAGGCAAAGTGGAAATAGAGAAGAAAAGCTTGACACAGATGATTTATACTGGTTCGGTCTAATTCCTTGACCTACGTCCAGTCCCCAGTACCTCTGAGATTTTCCACTATCACTCAAGAACAATTACACCCTCTGTAAATGAAGGATGCTCCTCACTCTAGGACTCACTCCCCCTTACAAGTTGTAATTGTTTACAACAGATACACACTCTGTAAACGAAGGATGCTCCCAACCTAGGACACACTCCCCCTTACAAGTTGTATTCTGATTTTCCCAATCTCTAAGTCACCTGACTTGAGATTCTTACAATGAATGATATACTGGGAAATTGACTCTCTCTAAGAGTAGAAAATGATACACACTGAAGTACAATGTATCTAAGATACAATCAAATGTATGTACAACAAAGACTGATATTTTCGTGCAAGTTTTCTGTAGTTGTCTTCTCTGCTGTCCAACTTCAAATCTTCAGCCATTTATAGTGATTTGAAGCTTGTGAACGTTATAGATCCGTTGTGAGATGAACCTATTCGAAAATATAGCTGTTGCTGGTGTTTCCTAATATATTTCTTGCTAAAATCACTCCCTGTTTGTTTATAGCCGTTGGGAGATTTTTGCAAATCTGAATATTCGAATTTTGATTCTTCCTATATGGTCTTGTCTGAAGAGTGATGATGTTCAGCCTTAATCGGTGATGACATTGAATGTTTGCATAACGGCTGTCCAGAAATATTGCAAGTTGCCCAAAATAGATCTTCATTTGATTCTCAACTGAATTCAAAAACTTTCTGTAATCTCATGAATAAACTCGTTAAAACAGTTAAGTTACAATGCTATATGATGTATAAAGCATATAGGATCAATGGGTAACTTAATCCTGGAGTGTAGATCAGATTGGGCAATTCTGGAACAAAATGCGTTTTTCTGGCAGAAACTCCAAAACTCGAGTTTTGATAATCAAAATTGGAGTTTTGAACTGTTCACTCTTCATAACTGGCAGTTTTCAAACCAAAACTGGCGGTTTTCAAAGTCTGGAAATGCTGATGCTCTCGGGTTGACCAAAACTTGAGTTTTGCTTCCCAAAACTCGAGTTTTGAACTTTTGATGTCAAGTTCAAAACATCAAAACTGGAGGTGTTGATCCATAACCGGCAGTTTTCATTTGTGAGATTCTTGAATGCTCTCTGTCTGATGAAAACTCGAGTTTTCACTTGAAAAACTTGAGTTTTGCCTTCTCCTGGATTTGCTGAGTTTTCTTGAAACAACCATCAACTTTGGAAGACCATATCTCCCTGGTCTGAACTCCGTTTTGGTCTGTTCAACTCTTGATGGAAAGCTCTGTGTGTCTAGTTTCCAATGGCACCGATTTGAGCTCAATTGGATTTGTAGTTTGTGAGATATACCCAAAATATCGAAGGTGGGTCTGGACTGTGACTTTGATTTTTGGGTCAACTTGTAAAAATCATAGCTCCTTGATCTGAACTCCTTTGGGCTTGAATTTTATACCAAAACGACGCATTGGGAATCTAGTTTCATATGCTTTTGGTTTCGTCTCAATCTGATCTCTGGTTTGTGAGATATCATTGAAACATCAGAGGTCGCCCGTGCTGAACGTGAGACAGTGTGGAGCTGATGTGCTGATAACAGTTCAAAACTCGAGTTTTCAACTTCAAAACTCGAGTTTTGGTTCTCCAATTTTCCAAAACTCACGTTTTGCCTCGAGACTTGATTCCAATGTTCCAAAACTCGAGTTTTCACCCCAAAACTCGAGTTTTGATAGTCCAGAGACCCCAGAGACGTTGTAGACATTTCATAACTCGAGTTTTGCCTCAAAACTCGAGTTTTCTCATCTTAGATGAGTAAATTACAGCAGCAAGGTAGAAAACTCATGTTTAATACTTAGAGACTCAAGTTTGCTCATCCAAAACCTCATTCTTGCTTGTTTTAACTCTGAATTGAATCATTCCAACTTCGATATGATCTTGGAGGCTTCTAGCATCAATATAAGAACTTGGATGATAAAATCTTCATTCCATATATCAAGTTCTTCTTTATTTGGTCTCTTCTCTTCTTTCTTTCAACTCTTATCTCCTTCTTGATTAATCTCTATAATTCAACTTGGATTAATCTACATTAAATACAACAATTCATCAATGTAGGAGATAATTATATTATTCAATCTTTTTGCTTATAACAATGGCATCTATATAAGACATCATCAAAACTAATCATAACTAACATTCTCCCCCTTTTTGATGATGGCAAATACCTTAAGAAAAATATGTATGAATATGAGAATATATTAGATGCAACATATTTTTCTTGCCATTCTCTCCCCCTTATTTGTCATTAGCAAAAAGTTGAAGTAAGGAAGAAATGCTTAGAGAGACAAATATGAAACCATATTAGAAAGAGTTAAAGAACTGATTTTCTCTCCCCAATTGAAAGTGTTTTCATTCTAAATATGAAGCTATTTGGAATGTGTTTACGAAAACAAATTTTGAGAGAATTTGGAGAGGTTTTCAAGACATCTTTCATATTTAAAAACATATAGATACCAAACATGTGCAAAATTTCTACTGAATATAAAAAGATAGAGTTTAGAAATGCTCATGTTGGTTCTGCAAGCTGATGAATGATCAAAGAAGTCTATTTGCTTGCTGAATGAAGTTTGATTGTGTCGCCATGGTCTGAGATGAAGCAGTGGAAGGCTCTCTTCCTTGTTGTGTGAGATTCTTTGAAGAAGATCAATAGCAGGATCATGAATATCCTGTGTAATGTAAATAGGATGAAAGTACTTGCTTCTTGAAGACTATCGCATCTGAAAATGATTATCACTCAGCTTCCATCCTTTGCTTTTTCTTCAAAGATCATTTATGTAGAACATATCTCAGCTTCAATGATTGATCTCCAAAGTTGCAACACATAACCAAATCTCCTGCTATGAATTGAAAACTTTCTGTGCAAAAGATTTGTTAGTGCAAGCCAAATATCAAAGTATCCCTTTCTATATGATATTTTCCAAATAAGGATAATGAAAGGAAAATATGATATTAACTCATCATCAAAACTAATAAGAGATAATAAATGCAGATGAGTATACTTAAAAGGATTTTCTTCAAATAAAAGAGAAGAGCTTTTAAAGTATAAAACACATATGAATGTGAAGCTCCCCCTTAATGAATGCATGACCGAAAAAAAAATGAAGTTCCCTTCAATAATACCAAATAATAGTGTGACTCCAAATGTTATGAGGTTTTGAAAAATCTTTGCTCACAACATGGTTTCTTAAAATTAAGAACTTTCATTTTCATTGAAATTGGTATAAAGAAATCACTTATGCTTTTTATGATGATAAAAATGTTTAAAACATAAGGATCATTTTAAAAATGAGTTTGTTTAGGCTAAACTTCATGAGATAAAATAGAATGAAATCAAGTTAGCCCAGCATGATTATGGTATATACGTAATACAATACCTCACTTGAATAATATCGTAATTACTCAAGTTATAATCCTCTGTAGTCCATAGATGCATTACTGGATAACTATTATCAATTGTTTTGAATGCATCTTAGAAGCTAAAATCCTAAATGAGCTTTGTATAGGATTAGTTTCTGCTCATAGCTTCTCATCAAGCTAGCATACTCCTTATCATCTTGGTTTAAGCCTCTTGCTAGTGATGGAATGTCACTCAAGTGATGCCACAGAATTTGTAGATATAGCCACTGAAATGATCTATTCTATTTGCCTATATTCTTTGTATCCCTTAATAGAACATTTCGGTTAGCTCCTGCAAAAATATGTGTTCTTTGGTACTCAATGATTCTTGAGTCCACACAAGATTAGGCATGACAACTCTAATGCTCTTATAAAATTAAATCATATGATTTTTGAGCAAAGAGTATAACAATCAAAGATCAAAACATAGTCTTACCCAAACAAATAAGTTCAAGCCAATAAATTGAATAAGGTAACAACTAAGTGATATCAAAAATGTTATTTCACAATGACAATTTGTGAATACATTTTATGCAGAAAAGGTGTCATTGATAAAAATGAGTATAGAAAACCTTATCTATAATGATAAGCATTTATCAATTTGAAGTTCAGATTTTTCAAGAAAGATAATGAAATATGCAAAGTATTTCAAACCTTGAATGGTCTTTCAAAAATGTGATGCCACATTATGAAATCAATATTTTTCATACATGAAAGATTTTTGAAAACAATGCTCATTGTAAACATTGTGGAAGTCAATAAGTTAGCTGAATATATCCAAATGCTTCAGTTTTAGAGAACATGTTTAACATTGAAGTTAACATGTGGAAAAATTTTCTGCAAAGCAAAAGTCATAAAAGCATTATCAAGATATTCTTAACACAACATATATATGCATAATTACTTTGCTATGGCAAAGAGATAATCTTGCTTCTTAGATGAAAGTCTTGAAAGTATGTCAACAATCAAGGCAAGATTATGAATATACATAGATGGTTACTCAAAATAAGGATGGAATTAAATTTGATATATTTGAGTAACACTAGGAGTACTAGGATTCATGGATGATGAAGCACAAACTCTTTAGTCCAAATGACTAAAGTTTCAAAATATTATCCTAGTAAGTTATTCCATATAATGGTTAATGCACATAATGCATTAATGAACATTCATAATGCTTGGAATAGCTTGATCAATAAGGTTCTATGCAATAAGCATAGGTTTTCACAAATTGAATTCTTTTCTGGAAATAAGCTTGAAGCTCATATATGATTAACTTGTTTGACATGAGGTCCAAACAGTCAGATAATGAAAGTAGCGAGTTCAAGCAAACCATTGAATTCCAAAGATCAATATGTGAATGGTAGGGAAAATTTAACTGGAAAAATTTGAAGCATATTCAACATTCAGTAACAACATTGACTTCCAATTTGAAAGATCATTTGAATGCAATCAAAGTATGGATATGTTTCAAAACATCTGTATGTACTTTCTCAAAACAGTGTGAGTTGAAATCCAAACAGATTTTATATTTGTGCATTTCAAAAATATGAAATCAACAAAGTTATGCACAAATTCACTTGTTTGATCATCAAAAATTTACTAACAAATTGAATAATCAAAGTTAGAAATATGAGTGAATGATGATGGGAAGTATTAAGATTAATCAAGAAGATTTCGCAAATTCAGAAAATCTGATTTTTCAAACTGAGTGCTGAAAACTGGAGTTTTCATCTGAAAACTGGAGTTTTGGACTATGCTGAAGCAAAACTGGAGGTTTTGGAGGAAAACTGGCAGTTTTGAAACTTGAAAAGTTTGAAGGCTCTCGGCCAAGCCAAAACTCGAGTTTTGCTATCCAAAACTCGAGTTTTCACACAACTTAAAACATGAAAACTCTGAAAACGTGTGAACAGTTCAGAACTGGCGGTTTTGCACTGTTCATGATTTTCTCAGAAAAACTCAAAACTAGAGTTTTTACTTCAAAACTAGCGGTTTTCCTCTGACAGTAAGGAATTTCGATTTTTCAAGAGAAAACTTCACATTTTGGTTCTCAATTGTTTTCAACCATCATCAAAACATATAGAAAACTAATAGCTTTGACAATAAATTTGCTGATTGAATCAGTTTCCAAATCTTTTAATTAAACCAAAAACAAACCAAAAATCAATTTCATATAATCATAGTATGAGGTAAGAATTAGATATCACCATAATCCTCTTTTCCTCATAGAAGCTTGCTTGGTTGAGATGGATTGATGTAGATAACTCTTTTCCAAACTTTACCATCAACATCAAGCTTAGCTTGTTGAGCTTTCTCAAGACTTGGATCATTTCTCTATGTTGCATTCTTGAGAAGCTTTCTTTCATCCTACAAAACTTTATAAATCTTTTTCTTGGTATCCAACCTTGGATCCAATCATTGTTAGCTTGTAGGAACCAAAATTCACATGCTTTTATGAATATAATTAATTCAAAATAACAAAACATAGTGAATAAAACATGACTCTTTTGCATAAAAGAAATAATTTTTTTTAAATCATTATGTATGCATAAAGAGTTGAACCTATTAAACATTGCAATCTGTTTAGAAATATATAGATCAGTATATGAAAAACTAATTTAAAACAGATAGCTTGCAATGCTCATTCCTAAGGTTACAAAATATAAAACTTCAATGATTATTTCAGATTATAGCATAGGAGGTTTTACCATTGCATACCTTAGCCTTAGGAACTTGAAGGATTGCATTCACTCACCCAATTCATCATTCGTTGATACTTTGTCTTAGTGAATTTAGTCTTGGGATGAAGCAATGCTTTCTCATATGATGTAGACTGCAAGAATCATTTCCCTTGTTCACAAGGGATCCTTCTTTTCTTATTCTTCTCAAGATAGTTGAATGGTACTCTGTGGTAATCCATTCTTGAGGTAGAGCATACTCCTCTAACTTGTGTCCATTGCTTCTTATGATTTGACCTTGTAATTTTTGCAATGTGTGTTCTAGGAGTTCTCTTGTTTGATGTAATTCTTCTTTTGGGCTCATAAGAGATTCTCTGGTTCTTAACCTCTGTATGTCCATTTCTTTTGGAATTAACCTGCATAAACAGAGCAACAGATGGACATTTTGGTACCCTTTTGTGTTTGGGTCCTTTTGGGTTAGTTTGGACCTTAGGGAAAACATAAGTTCCCTTTGGTACCCATTGATAATTACCTATAGGTTTGCTTTTACCTTCTCTTCTATGAAAACAAGATGAAGTGGTATGACCTTTTCGATTGCAATAGTTGCAGTGAGCAAAAGGGTTGGAAGAATGAACTGATTTTTGAAAATAACTCATATATGATTTCTGTCCAATCTTTTTCTTTCCCTTTTGTTTATCAAGATCAGGTTTATAGCCAATTCCTGACTTATCATTTGTGAATCTTTGCTGCTTTAAAATAACATTAAGCATTTCACTACCGTTGGTGAATTTTTCAAGAGATTTAGTAAGAAGTAGATTTCTTTTCTCTAATATACAGCAATTATCACAAATCTTTTCTGTGACCTTTTTGAAATTCTTTTTAGAGGCATTTTCAGAAACCATTGTAGAAGTAGAAGTAGTTTGAGCTTGTTTTTCTAGCAATCTGATTTTCTTCTTTGCAGATGATAGTTCTTTGGCTATTTTTCGAAATTCAATAAAGAGTGAATTATATTCAGAGCATAATTCATCATAAGGTGAGTTAGAAGTATTTACCTCTTCATTATCAAATTCTTCTTGAGCTACAAGACAGATGTTGGTTCTTTCTTCCTCTTTAGCTTCATCTTCATCGGATGAGCTATCTCCCCAAATGCCTGAAACATAAGCTCTTCTTTTGAATTTGTTTGATTTCTTCTCTTTGTTCTTGAGCTGGATTTTGTTGATGACAAAGGGGGAGAAGATCAGAACTAAAGGCAGAAAGAATTTGAGTCTTTTGATTGAAGTCTTTTGATTGAAGTCTTTTGATTATAGTTTTTGATTTCTGTTTCTGTAATTTTGACTCTTCTGTATTGAATGTTTTTAAGCTTATGGATGAAATTGTGCTGTTTACTTGTTCTGATAATTCGATGACTCTATGGATACAGGGTGCCTGAAGCCTGCCACTGTGGTTCCAGACCTCGATGGAGATCTAGAGCACATAGAGGTGTCTGAGATGATTTATCATCCTATGGAAATGTTCCAGGAACAGGCGACGCAAGAGAGGTATGAGACCACAAAGGCCTTATTCTCTTGTAAGATGGCTGAAGGTGAATCATCCTCATTTGTTGAAAATGAAAGGCTACATTGATCACATTGAAAGGCTTGGATTCCCCATATCCTAGGAGTTAGCAACAGATGCGATCTTGACTCTATGGATACAGGATGCCTGAAGCCTACCACTATGGTTCCAGACCTCGATGGAGATCTAGAGCACATGGAGGTGTCTAAGATGATTTATCATCCTATGGAAATGTTCCAGGAACAGGTGACGCAAGAGAGGTATGAGACCACAAAGGCCTTATTCTCTTGCAAGATGGCTGAAGGTGAATCATCCTCATTTGTTGAAAATGAAAGGCTACATTGATCACATTGAAAGGCTTGGATTCCCCATATCCCAGGAGTTAGCAACAGATGCGATCTTGACTCTATGGATACAGGATGCCTGAAGCCTGCCACTGTGGTTCCAGACCTCGATGGAGATCTAGAGCACATGGAGGTGTCTGAGATGATTTATCATCCTATGGAAATGTTCCAGGAACAGGCGACGCAAGAGAGGTATGAGACCACAAATGCCTTATTCTCTTGTAAGATGGCTGAAGGTGAATCATCCTCATTTGTTGAAAATGAAAGGATACATTGATCACATTGAAAGGCTTGGATTCCCCATATCCCAGGAGTTAGAAACAGATGCGATCTTGATCTCACTCATTGAAAGTTATGATGACTTTGTCATGGATTACAACATGAACAATATGGAGGAATCAATTTCTGAACTGCATGGGATGCTCAAAACTGCTGAGCAGAGCCTTGAGCGGAGGCCCAGTACTGTTTTGTCCGTTCAGAGAGGAAGGGGTATGAAACGGAAAGCCAAGAAGGCAAAACCTCCGAAGGAAGGGGTCTGCTTTTTCTGCAATGAAATTGGTCATTGGAAGAAGAATCACACATTCTGCCTCGAAGATCTAAAAAAAACAAGAAGGATAGCGGGCTATCGCTTCAGGTATCTATGTCATAGACATTCGCTTTTCTACTTCCTCAAACATGGGTATTAGATACTACATGTGGTTCACGCATTTGTATAAATGTATAGGATCTCAAGGATAGTAGAAAATTGAATGGACATCTGTGACGTAAAGGATCAAGTCAAAAGATTTGAGTCCTCCCTTCCTATGGCATTGTCGTCTAGGCCATATAAATGAGAAGTGCATTTAGAAACTCCAATACAGATGGATTTCTGAAGTCATTTGATACATGTGAGTCTTGTTTATTGGGTAAGATGACAAAGGCACCTTTTACTGGACATAGTGATAGGGCCACCGATTTATTGGGCCTCATACATATGGATGTGTGTGGACCAATGAAGCTGCCAGAGGAGGTCTTTTGTACTTCATTACATTAATAGACGATCTTAGTAGATATGGTTATATCTATCTAATGAAACATAAGTCTGAATCTTTTGAAATGTTCAAAATATTCCAAAATGAAGTGCAAAATCAAATTGGCAAAACAATTAAGGCACTTCGATCTGATCGGGGTAGTGAATATTTGAGCCAAGAGTTCGTTGACCATCTTAGGAGTTGTGAGATCATCTCACAGCTTACTCCTCCAGGAACACCTCAATGGAATGGTGTTTCTGAATGGAGGAATCGAACTCTATTAGATATGGTTCGTCTATGATGAGTCAACCAGATCTTCCATCTTCTTTTTGAGGTCATGCCCTAGAAACTGCTGCGTTCACACTAAATCATGTTCCATCAAAGGCGGTTGAAAAGACACCACATGAGATATGGATTGGGAAGTAACCCAGCTTGTCATTTCTTAAGATTTGGGGATGTAAGGTTTATGTTAAACAACAAGCCTCTGATAAATTATCATCAAGATCCTCAAAATGCCTTTTTGTGAGGTATCCTAAGGAAACTAAAGGATACTATGTCTGCAGTCCCACCGATCACAAAGTATTTGTTATTCGGAATGGTATCTTTTTGGAAAAAGAGTTTATCTCTAAAAGAGCCAGTGGAAGTAAGGTGAATCTCGAAGAAGTTCGAGAGTCACAAGACAATGTAGAACCACAGATGGAAACAGGAGAAGACTCACAACAAGTTGTTGGGCCTACTCAAGTAACACAAGGCCCGCGAAGGTCCGATAGATCACGGTTACAGCCTCAGAGATATGGATTTCTCATAACTGGAAGTCGTGATGTTTTGCTCATTGAGCAGAATGAGCCAACGACCTATCGAGACACCATAGTGGGACCAAACTCTGAAAAATGGCCTTATGCCATGAAGTCTGAAATGTAATCTATGTACGACAATAAGGTATGGACCTTAGTCGTCCACCTGAGGGTGTAAAAACCGTTGGGTGCAAGTGGGTTTTCAAAGAGAAAACTAACATAGATGGCAAAGTAAATGTCTTCAAGGCACGGCTGGTTGCAAAAGGATTCACTCAAACTCATGGTGTGGACTATGATGAAACCTTTTCCCCAGTTGCAATCACCAAATCAATTAGATTCCTTCTTGCCATTGCATCATATTATGACTATGAGATATGGCAGATGGACATCAAAACAGCCTTCCTTAACGGAAAGCTGCTTGAGGATGTGTACATGACACAACCTGATGGTTTTGTGCGTCCAGAGGACTCTGGTAAAGTTTGCAAGCTTCAAAGATCCATTTATGGATTGAAGCAGGCATTTCGGAGCTGGAATCATCGTTTTGATGAAGTAGTCAAAGAGTTTGAATTTATTCAAAACATCGATGAACCTTGTGTTTACAAAAAGGTTAGTGGGAGCACAATTGTATTTCTAGTGCTTTTGGTTGATGACATCCTACTCATTGGAAATGACATTCCTACCTTGCAGCGTGTCAAGTCTTGGTTAGGAAAGTCTTTCTCAATGAAAGATTTAGGCGAAGCCACTTATATCCTTGGGATAAAGATCTATACAGATAGATCCAGGAGGCTGCTAGGCCTAAGTCAAAGCACATATATAGACAAGATACTGCATAGGTTCAGTATGCATGATTCTAAAAGGGGTAACATGCCCATGTCTCATGGCATTCATCTCAGTAACGATCTGTGTCTTAGTACACAAGATCAAAGAGACCGCATGAGTAAGATTCCATATGCCTCCGCCATTGGATCTATCATGTATGCCATGTTATGTACTCGACCGGATGTGTCATATGCCTTGAGTATGACCAGCAGATATCAACAAGATCCCGGTGAGGGTCACTGGACTGCTGTCAAGAATATCATTAAGTACTTAAGAAGGACTAAGGACTTATTCTTTGTATATGGTAGCTTGGAGGATGAGCTCTGTGTAATTGGTTACACAGATACAAGTTTCCAAACTGACCAAGATAATCTAAGATCGCAATCAGGATATGTATTCCTGTTGAATGGTGGTGCGGTGAGCTGGAAGAGTTCTAAGCAGAGCACTGTAGCTTATTCTGCAACGGAAGCTGAGTATATAGTATCATAGGATGCAGCTGAGGAGGCCTTTTGGATTAGAAAGTTCATGACTGAACTGGGGGTGGTTCCTACCATCTCAGATCCAATAGTCATGTTCTGTGACAATGACGACGTTATTGCGCAGACAAATGAGCCTGGGTCACATCAAAGGACCAAGCATATACTCAAGCGATTTCATCTCATCGGAGAAATCAGAGATAGAGGTGATATAAAAGTATGCAAAGTACCAGGAGAAGACAATGTAGTTGATCCTCTTACTAAACCGCTTGCACAAGCAAAACATGAGCGTCATGTTAGGGCAATGGGAATTAGAGTAATTAATGATTGCGCCTAGTGCAAGTGGGAGTCTGTCGGAAATTATGCCCTAGGGGCAAGTCATTGTTCTCCATTAAGTTATCACTTCATACGCATGTTTATGGTGATAACTATATCCCTGGATATATCTTATAGATTATCCTAAATGTCCCTGGTCGGTCATCTACGTAGGAGCGAAGATGAGATAAGACCAGCATGACTTTGATGAGGTATGGAGATACGAATCAAAGTCATGGGCACTTGTAACAGTACAAGGTGCTGGACCGATCCACTATGAGAAAGCTGCATGGATTGAGTCATAAGCTTATCTCATGTATAACCGCGTCACAACGCCCTATGACCTGAGATCATCATGGATTCCTACATGATGAGTCACTGGTCTTTGACCTAGTCAAAAGTCACCTTTGACCGAGTGATGATAAAGGCTCGGATCGAGATCAGTGGTTTTCATGCAGAGGAATGTGAATGGTCAAGATGGAATTTGTCCCTCACATTTGTAGAGAGATAATACTGAGCCCCTCGATGAGTGAGTCTAAGAAATGTATGGCCATACTGTGATGGAAAGGAGTTTCCATTTCACTTATTAGATTGCTCGAGAATCGAGAAAGTAATGGTCAAGAAAAGGAAGTTGACGTTATCCATGCCTCATCCTTGACCGAATTATCGCGTGACAAAAGGGACGTGACATGGTTGTACGATAGGTAGTATCGTGTCATCGATTCCCATGTGAATTGGGTAGTCGTAATGTCTTGCTAGAGGCCGCTTGTGACTTGTGGGCTGATACTAGTCAGTCATGAGGAGGATGATTTAAAGTTAGAGATAAAAGAAGCCTAGATGCAAGATGAACAAGTCGAATCATTTCACGAGATGATAACTAATCGTAAATCTCTGGATTATGATTTCTCACCGAGTGGACTAATTCGATACAAGAGAAGAATTTATGTACCACTGGTAGATGAACTCAGGAGGAAGATTATGGATGAAGCCCACAAAAGTAAGTATACTATGCATCCAGGAGCTACCAAAATGTATCATAATCTGAAAGCCAAATTCTGGTGGCCTGGTATGAAGGATAACATTACAAGATATGTGGCTCAGTGTTTAACTTGCCAGAAAGTAAAAATTGAACATCAACGACCTAGAGGTCTCTTGAAAGGAATCGGGATACCCAAATGGAAATGGAAGGACATTACCATGGATCTAATTGTGGGTCTCCCTAAGAGCAGGCATTACGATGTTATCTCGGTGATCGTTGCTCGACTCACCAAATCTTCACACTTTATCCCTGTAAGTGTAAATTATTCTTCGGAAAAGTTGGCGGAGATTTATATTAAAGAGATCATCCGACTCCATAGTACATTAAAGAGTATCATCTCAGACAAAGATCCTCAATTTACCTCTCAATTCTGGCAAGCTTTACACGAAGCAATGGGAACCAAGTTGAAACTCAGCACTACTTATCATCCTCAGACAGACATTCAGTCAGAAAGAACCATCCAAATACTGAAAGATATGTTACGTGTGTGTGTCCTGGATTTCAAAGGTAATTGGGATCGATAGTTGCCTTTAGCTAAATTTGCATACAATAATAGCTACCATTCCAGTATACAGATGGCTCCTTATGAAGCCTTGTATGGGAGGAAATGAAGATCTCCAATTTGCTGGACTGAGTTATCTAAGAGGAAGATATTCGGACCAGAGATGGTTGCTGAAATGTTGGATCAAATTAAACTAATTCAAAAGAGGCTTCTAGCAGTGCAAAGCAGGCAGAAGAGTTATGCCGATAAAAGGAGAATACCTCTAGAATTTGAGGTGGGAGATCACGTTTTCCTTAAAATATCTCCTGTTACTGGAATTGGTAAAGTGTTAGCGGAGAAAACTAAGTTCTCGATACATTGGACCCTTTGAGATCCTTGCTAAATGAGGACCAGTCACATATCAATTGGCATTACCGCCTAATTTGAGTAAATTGCATGATGTTTTTCATGTTTCACAATTAAAGAAATATTAGCAAGTCCGGAGCATATCTTGGAGTATAAGGACGTGGATGTGAAAGATAATCATATATTTGTAGTTGAGCTAGAACAAATTCTTGAATATCAGGAGAAACAGCTTCGACGAAAGACCATTCCGTCTGTTAAAGTGCTTTGGAAGGGATTATCTTCCAGGGAAGCGACATGGGAAACGGTTGAAGATATGAAGAACCATTACCTTGAGTTTATGTCCTGTAGTATGATCAATGTGTAATCAAATTTCAAGGACGAAATTTATTTTATGGGGGGAGAAATGTAACACCCCTACAGTTGTAATTATTGTACTTGTAATTACTGTGGAATTAATGAGAAGCTTTATTTTCAATATTATTGTTATTGTTTTATTTTTTTGTATTGTGATCAATCAATTGGTGGAATAACCTGAAAGAGTGAAAGCAAGGGCAAAATGGTCAATTCTTTGTCTTTATAATTTTGAATTTTGTTTACCATGAGGGAGAAGAGAGAACTAGGTGATTTAAGTCATACTCCGGTTCAAATGTGTCATGCGGGTCCCACAAGTGATTGGTTGACAAAAACGAGACCGATAAGGACCGATTAGGGGTTCCTTTGGACTGAATAGGTCAAGTGTGGTGCCACTCCATGAAGTTTGGAGAGTGTCATATAGGAGTGTCTATTCAAGAGGGAAAAGTCTAAAAAAGATAAAGAAAAGTGGAAAGGGAACCATTCTGTCGGCCGATGGGACCCACACGGACTAGTGGACCGGGAATAGGGCTGATAAAGTGAGGAAAAAGGGAATTAAATACTAGGGACCAGATGTGTGGGGCCCTTTAGGCGTCACTCACTCCCTTTAATCATTAAAAATATTTACTTGGAGAAAAAAAAAGAAAAGTCAGTGTAAAAGTCAAACTGCGGGTCCCACATTTAGAGAAAAAGGGCAAAATGGGAATAAATGCATAAAAATTAATTTGGGCAGAAGTGTGGGCCCCAAATGGCGCCATCTATGTCCTTTTGGGAGGTGGAATCATGTGTGGGAAAGTTTGTAATTATTAGAAAGTTCTGGGCCACAATAGTAATTTTCAAAAGTTTTGGGCCAAAGTAATTTGCACCAAAAGGAGGAAAATATCTAGATATTTTTGAGGGGGCTGTGCCACATGGCTGAACCATAGGACCCTCTAGAATTTTCTGGATTTGCTTGGGAAAGAAGCCAAAAAGTTGATCCTAATTATTTCACAAAAGCCAGAAATTTACGCTAGTTAATTCCAATTTGTAAATGGGGCTGTATATCCAAGAGGGGGGGTGAATTGGGTATACTTAAAATTTTTCAGCTATTGCTCTGTTTTGAGCAAGTAAAAACAGATAAGAACAGAGATGAAGGGAAGAAAAGCTTAGACACCAAGATTTATACTGGTTCGGTCTTATCCTTAACCTACGTCCAGTCCCCAAGCCTCACTTGGGATTTTCAATCCACTAAACTCTTTCAACTTGATTACACACTCTGCAGTCAAGAGTAGTTCTCTCTCTAGAACTCACTCCCCCTTATAAGTGTTAATCAATGAACCCAACCACCAAGTCCCCTGACTTGTGGTTCTTTACAATCAATAATCAATAACAAGAATAACTCTCACAAAGAGTGGATAATGATAATCACTGAAGCTCACAATGTCAAAAGACAATTTACAACAGAAAACAGAAGGTAGGTGAGACTATTGAATGCTTGTGCATTTTCTGATATTCTTGGTTGTTGATAAGCCTTGAATGCACTCTATTTATACTTAGAGAGCATTAATTGACCGTTGTAGGATGAATCAAACCGTTGTAGGTGATTAGTGTTAACTTTGGTCAGCTTCTCTCTCTAATCTCCACTTAATCCAGATGTATAATTGATCTGAGGTGGCTCTCTGTGGATTTGCCCGTTGGAGAATGTAACATCCCTATTTTTCATATGCTTCAATGTGGATTTATTTGCTTAAACGGATTTTATTTTTAGGATGTCTTGTGAATTAAATTAGACCTAAGGGGGATGTGAAGAAGGTCACATGAAAGGTTATTAGGGATTATGGACAAGGAAATTAATTAAAGAATAAATATTAAGGTATGATTATGATTTAGAATTTTGGAGGCATTATTTTATGGCCTAGAAAAGTCAATTGAGGAAGAGAAATTCTTTTATGGGATAAGGATTTAATTTTGTTATTAATCCAATCTTGGCAACTAAATAAACAATGAACCATGTTGCAAATAAAATCACGTGGGTGATTAAAGGGATCATATTGGTATGTGCATACAAGCTATATGAGATGCCGTTTTAGCAGCTCTTAGGAATTATTACGGTGCACCAAGACAATTGTAAAAGGAATCATGGCATATTGGTAAAATGAGGAATTTTCAATGTTAAAAAAAAAGGTCCAGCTGATCCGTAATTGCAACCGACTCAAGTTTTTGTATGGCTGAATTTGATTGGTGGAATGATTAAATTAAAGAACCAGCATGCTTAACTTCGGCCAAACAATTCCGTTGGAATTGAACTAAGTGGCTGTATGTAATTATTAAGAAATTGAAGTCCAAATTTCAGCTTATTGTGCCAACCGACATGCCAAAAGATTTAATCATTTGAACACATTTTTATTTAGCAAAAACCTCGGACAGATGTTCAGGCAGCACACCGAAGGGAAACAAGAGAAAGTGACTGAAGAAAATTCCAAAAACACGCCGACAAGGAATACCAAAGAGAGAGTGACCGTGGCACCTAAGCTGGACATCACGCTGAAGCACACCAAAGGGAGAATTCGGTGTTTTAATAAGGTAATTGTATAATGATTTGGTTTAACTTGTGTAGTGTTTCGGAAAGCATGAAATTTAGGAGTTGGAACGGTATATTAAGTATAGTCAAGCATGGTGAAATAGTGCTTAATGAACCTTGCCACCTTGTCCTGTAACAACAAAGGAATATTGTTTTGCTCTTATCCTTGCTGTTGGTCACCGAGGCAATAAAGGACTGATGTTTTGATATGTTTCTTGCTGTGTTGTCATCGGATGAGGAAAAGAAAAATGTTTGGTTATATTTACACGGGCTGTTTTGGTCACGGACTGAAGGAGAATGATTTGTTGATAGAATTAATGTATTATTGAGTCTTCTTGCTGTTTGTCACCGATAGGAAAAAGAAGTATAATATTTCAATATGTTTTCATGAGTTGTCACCGAATGAAGGGAAGTTTCGGATGCTATAATAGAAACATGGTTTTTGGGAGACAATTTTGAAGAGACCTTATCTAGTAAATGGTATTAATTGAATTACAATCATGGCCTCACTCCCTTGCCTTATATTGTTTTTCGGTTAGCATATTTTCTTTGGGAAAGAATTGAAGTCTAGTAGAATTAATGGCTTCATGGTGTGCAAAGTAAAAGGTTAAATGTAGGGTGGGCACGGTTCCTATAAGAAACAAAATGGAGAAGTATTCTTGTGACACTAAATAAAGCTATTTGGATGATTTATAGGTTAAGGGAGTCATTGGAAAGTCTGCAGGCCTACTAAAGTATTAAGGACAATAATCATCACAACAGGTAGTAACCGCTTTACCCAAATATCTCTATGTGTTTTGTTGTATGTTTGTATCTGCCATATGTGTTTTTTCCCTTGCATATGTTTGTGCCTAATATGCATACAGTGTTGTATGATTCCTAGCGCTGAGGATGTTCAGTCCGAGGCCGGCTTTGGTTGACGGCTGTACGGGTTGAGTTATCAGTCCGGGGCTAGCCTAGAAAGGGCGGCTCTACGGGTTGTGAGTCCAGTGAGTCCGAGGCTTGCCTTGGTAAGGCAGCTGTACGGGTTCTTGAATTGTGGTATGTGCTTTATTGTGTTTTAAGCTGGATGCATATATGGTATGTATTTGGCATGTTAATATTTTTCTGTCTGCATGGTAGCATACATACACTTGACACATTTAGTATTTGAGTACTGACGGTTACTCTGGGGCCCGAACTTCGGACTCCAGACGTTACTACAGCTGCAGAGGAACGTACTGATAAGTAAAGACTTTTAGAGATAAGGTAGGACCTGGTGATGCAGTGAAGGGTAGGGGATGCCCTACCATATTTTGTACCGTGTTTTTGGATGACTGTATTTTATACGTAGGGTTTTACTTTTGGATTACTGTACCCTTAACACCCCGGGGACTCATATTTTCTATTGTTTTTACTTTTATCAGTACAGTAGTTGTCCAAACCGATCCTACGCTCTGTTTCGCGTACTCTGATGCATGCTAAATGACCTAATAATCTAAGGAAAGGTAATTGGTTAAAAAGAATCCCTCTAACCCGCCACCTGGTAGGGTGAGGCCGGTGGAGGTGTAACAGAGAAGAGTTTTATTGATGTAGTAATCATTCTTTACCGTTGTGAAGGCGTGCTCAGGTGGATTAACCAAAAGGAGGCTAATTTTCTGAAGTGCATTAAATGCTCTGAACACTTTATGCTTTTTGCCTTTGACCTTCATTAATCTTCTTCTAAGTCAACTGAAACTCACTTAGCAAAGTGGTTAAACATAGCTAGGAACATATAGGAATGATTAATGCAAGTATCTAGATCAAATGAATGTGTTTCACAAATTCGTGTGATTTGAAAATCAGTTTCAGTGCCCAATACTCGAGTATGTTCTTCAATACTTGAGTATGTCACTGTCTACTTGAGTCAATACTTGATTATCCAAACTGATACTCGAGTATGTTTCTTCCAGAGGCAAATCATCGTGACTTGAACTTGAAAACCAATGTCAATACTCGAGTATGTAAGTCTATACTCGAGTTTTGAACTGTTTAATGTGAAAACTTGTTTAAGTTCAAAACCTCAGTACTTGAGTATTCATTCCAATACTTGAGTATTCAAATGGATAACCTCTTTGTATGGCCAATACTCGAGTATTGATTCAATTTCAAAATTTGTGAAGTTTTTCCATGTCAATACTTGAGTATTCAAATGAATACTTGAGTATTCATAAACGGATGTTTAGTTGAAAAACTTTGTAAGAGCCCAATACTCGAGTATGTAAAACCTATACTTGAGTTTCCAACAGTTATAAAAGTTTGAAAGCTCTCTGTAAGGCCAATACTCGAGTATACAAGTCCCATACTTGAGTATTCCTTAAGGTGAAAACTTGTTTGCTCTCTGTAAGTCCAATACTCGAGTATAGCTTCCTATACTTGAGTATTGACTTAGCTTGAAATACTTGAATACTCTCTGGAAGTCCAATACTTGAGTATGCAAGTCCTATACTCGAGTATACACTTAAGTTCAAAACTTGATTGCTCTCTGTGACTTCAATACTCGAGTATTGCTTCCAATACTTGAGTATTGCTTTGTAAAATGCATTTGAGCAATCCACTGTCAACTCAATACTTGAGTATACAATCCAATACTCGAGTTTCCAACTGACAAATGAGTTTTAGCAGATTTGGAAACTTCAAAACATGTTTACAATTGTTGATTATCATCAAAACACATAGAGAACTAAAACAATTTTACCGGATCCATTTCACCTGTATTAAAAGGGTCAAGGTGCAGATTTGCCAACCAACTATTACTCGAGGAGCGTCTGGCACAAATAACTATTGAAGGGACCGAAATTGCCAATCAACAATAAAAAGTGAAAAAAAATACAATTTGGAGCAGATTCGCCAACGAACTATTACCCCGTCACTATCTTGGTGTCTTTGTCTTCCATTGATTGTCACAGTGTCAGCGATGTCAGCATTTCCAAAGCTTCTATTGTTGCTGGGTGTTCCACTCACCCTCTTGAACTCATCCAGTAGTCCACAGCGTTCGATTGGCACACACCTTGCACCCTAGTTCCATCCCTCCGATGCCACAAGCAGCAACCGCTGCTGCCACAATGCCTGCTCCCATGGGTCTCATCTCTGTTGGTGTTTTCCTTTTCCAACAAGAAGGCTTAACTGCTCTTTTCTCCAATGTTTCCGCCACCATCCTACGCCAGTACCTCATATTTTAACTTAATTGTAATAGTTGTTGTTTTTTTTAAAATAGTTATTTGATGTTTTTTTTTTCACTTGTAATAGTTATTTTGTGTTTTTTTTCACTTTTTATTTGTTGATTGGCAATTTTGGTCCCCTCAATAGTTATTTGTGCCAGACGTTCCCCGAGTAATAGTTGGTTGGTAAATCTGGACCTTCACCCTTATTAAAAAGGTAAATTGAGTCATTGTTTCACCCTAGGGGGTGAAATTTCCAAAGGCCAAAAGAGACACCAGCCAGCCACCATAGCTAAGCTCCAAGCTCAAGGTTCCAAGCTCATCCATCATTATTCCAATTTTAGGTAACACTAACAACTTCTTCTTCTTGAGTTCTTGATTAAATATTTTCATGCAAAAGGTTGGTACTTGGTGTTAGGGTTGGATTTTTGCATTTTGAGTAAATACCCTATTTGGTCCTTGAAAAAAAACAAGGACCCCATTTTGGTCCCTCAAACAACGAAACTCCTTTTTCGTCCCTGAAAAGGATGAATTTCCATAAAAAAGGACCCCATTTTGGTCCCTCAAAAATTTCCAAAAACCCCTTTTTAGTCCATAAAAATGTCCCATTTTAGTCCCTGGGGACGAAAAAGGGGTCCGTGTTTTTTTCTAGGGACCAAATAGGGTATTTACTCTTGCATTTTTTAGGTTCCCAATAGCTCTGGAACATGATTTTGTGTAGGGTATAGTCATGGTTTTAGTTGCCGAACATGAAATCACCGAAAAAGTCTTCAAAGCAAGTCTTTAGCAATTTTGGAAATTACTTGCAGTGGTGCTTCAACTCGGTTTTTTAAAATAGTAAATGACCTTGAATGAAGCTGAAAGTTTTCAGTCCGAAATTACACTTCCTAAGGTTTTCCAAGATGTATAATTTTGTAATTTTTGGATTTTCCTATTAGGAGATAAAAATTGACAAAGTTGGTTCTAAGCACATCAAGGAGAAATTTGACCAAGTAAATATTTAGCGCCAATACTTAAAAGTACATATTTTAGTTTTGTCTATATAAGATTTTTAAGAATAATTACTTTCTTGTCTTAATTTAATATTAATATGTATATGTTGTAGTGGTCATTGGACACTGTGTGTTGTTTGTCCCGCCAACAACGTATCTTATTGATTGGATTCCTTAGGTGGTAAGCCAAACGACCATTAGTGAGAAAAAAGGGTTTTAAGACCGCCTCATTTAGACGGAACAATCGACTCCCCGGTCTTAAAATATGACCGGTGGCAGTTTTGTAAATATAAAGAACTTTAAAGGTATGGCTGGTGGCAGTTTTGTAAATATAAAGAACTTCTTGGACCGGATCCTTTATCAATGGGTCTTAAATATATTATTCAGACCGCTTAAAAAAACTAACGGTCTTAAAAATGTTATTAAAAAAATTGAAATATCAAATTTCTTTATGGAGAAATCCCGAACAGGCCGCCTCATATTTTCTGCGGTCCAAAATAATAAGGAAAAAATTAAATATACAGGTAAAAAACTTTTAAGACCAGATATATATAACAGGAGGTCTTAAAGATTATACTTTTAAAACCGGACATAAATTGTGCTTGGTAGTAAATAGTTTATTACTTTTAAGACCGGAGTTTAACAAAGGACAGTCTTAAAACTTAACCTTTAAGATCGTCGTTGTAGTTCATCCGGTCTTAAAAATAAACCGCCAAATATACTTCTTCGTGCGAAACGTTACCTTACGACTTATGTTGTCCCTTTGAACTCTGAAACCCCTCTTCTTGTTGTGAAACCACTCTTCCTGTTGCATTACCTCTCTTCCTCGCCCGCGTACCATTAGCCTCTGTTACTTTCTCATTTGCTCAGGCATTCCTCTCTTCCTGTCTCGAAAATGAACGGTGAAAACAATTCCATTCGTGTTTCGGGAACGCCAGTTACTAGTGTGAGTCAAAACGAACCCTCTTCATCTGACAATGTGCCTCATAACCGCCCTGCACGCCGTGGTAGAAGAGGCACACGAATGATGGATATAACCCTAAGTCGGACTTCTGGGTCAAGGCTCGAGATTTAATTTGATGAAAATTTGCAACCTTTCGGTCCTAATAAAAGCAAATATACTAGTTTTGTCGGCTATCTTGCACGCAGCAAGGTTAGCATCTTGACAGATGAGTGGAAAACTGTGAACTTTGGCAAAGTAAAGCAACCTATTTGGGACACTACCCGGCTTACATACACTGTCCTTGACTCTGAGAAGTTGATAAACAAGACATTGTCTTATTGTGCTAATCGGTAGAGGAAGTTTAAGACCTTTCTCGCTAACAAGTATATTTTTGCCGAGGTTCAGCCTAACAAACATCCTTGGGACAGTTACACATTTATTGATGAACAAACTTGGCAACAATTTGTTCAGCTACAGACCACTCCTGAAGCTCTGGTGAGTCTATATTTATTTTTGTTTGCCCTTTTGTTTGCTTATATAACCTGTGTGGATATGTGAATGTTATTGTGTTCATCTAATCCTGTTAATTAAATTGTTTGGTGTATGAATAGAAGTATACATTTCCTGCCTTTGTCTATGCAAGTCTGAAATGTAAACCCTGAAAAGGTGAAATACTAAGAAGGTAATTAGGGAAATAATAACGACATAAGAGTCAAGCCATTATTATAGTCTTAGTTCTGTTATAGTAGGTAGTGGTTAGACATTACTGTTAGTTCTGTTACTATCTAACGAGGATTGCTGATCCCACTGGATGCCTTAAAAAGGATCAAGTTTGTATTATTCTATAAGCATAATTCTCTTTTGTTTCTTAACCTATCTACCTAGCAGTACAAAACATAGCTCCAATTTATTCTACAATTCTACATCTTAAATAAAATGTAAAAACTTGATGAAGTGAATTTGACTAGTGCTTGAGGTTCATATCAAGCAGAAGTTCTCTAATTTTTGTTAGTGAGATGGCTGGAATTCATAATTAATAGTTGTTTTCAATTCTGATTCACAGGAAAGAAGGGAACAAGCACAGGAGATAGGGAGAAAGAATGATTGCCCGCATAGGGCTTCTCGCGGTGGATATGAAAAGGCTGAAAAAGAATTGATGGCGGCCAAGCGAAAGAGATTGGAAGATGAAGCAGAATCCAATCCTTCTGCGGTAAATGATCCGCCATCTCCAATACATCGTGAGGAGTTGTGGTTGCACATTCGGCAAAAGCCAAGCCGCGCCTACACGAGTGAACAAACTCGTGTAGTTGCTGAAAGAATTGTAAGTATCATTATTGTTATTTTTTAGTTACTAAACATGTTTCATTACTAAGCTTCTCGTTTTCTGTACCTTACAGAAAGATCTTAAAAAGAAAGAAGTAGAGGGATCTTTTGTGCCGGACGAGAGGAGTGATGTTTTGACCGTTGCGACCAGAAAACCGGACTATGGTAGGTGTGTAAGGGGGATTGGAGGACGGGTAGGCCTGAAGGAATACTTTGGTAAATCCACCAAACGCCATAGACAAAGTATGGTTACCCAGGAGCAGATGGAACAGACGGTGGCCAAATTAAGTGAGGAAGCAACGGCTATATCAATATGAGATGAGCCAGATGAGGGAGGAAATGAATAAGATGAAGTTGCTTTTGAGCAATCGTCCAGAGACCAGTGTTCCCTTCACACACTCACCTGCACCTGTGCAGCAGAGCACTAGAGGGAGCTGCATTGTTGGACAGTCAGAGCAACCTTGTGACCTATATGTGGAGGATCGTGATAGTCCTGGACGATTATTAGTTGCAAAAGAGACTGTCCACAACTTATTGGGATCAACTGTACACCACCAACAAATGGCTAATGATGAAGTCAGAGTGTCAGTTAAGAAGGTGATCATTGATGCACCTCTCCCTCTCCCAACTGATCAGCTAAAGCTTGTGAGTGATGTCAAGGGAACCTTCATCTCTTGGCCAGTGAAGCTTGGACATGTCTCTACTCATCCTGAAGCTTCATCTGTTGGAAATTATGCCCTAGGGGCAAGTCATTGTTCTCCATTAAGTTATCATTTCATTCGCATGTTTATAATGATAACTATATCCACTAGTGCAAAAAAGGCTTTTAAGACCGCCTCATTTAGAGCGGACTATCGATAGCCCGGTCTTAAAGGTATGACCGGTGGCAGTTTTGTAAATATAAAGAACTTTAAAGGTATGACCGGTGGCAGTTTTGTAAATATAAAGAACTTCTTGGACCAAATCGTTTACCAATGGGTCTTAAATATATTGTTCAGACCGCTTAGAAAACGACCGGTCTTAAAAATGTTATTAAAAAAATTGAAATATAAAAATTCTTTATAGAGAAATCTCGAACAGGCCGACTTATTTTTTCTATGGTCCAAAATAATAAGGAAAAAATTAAATAAAACTTTTAAGACCAGATATATATAACAGGAGGTCTTAAAGATTATACTTTTAAGCCGAACATAAATCGCGCCCGATAGTAATACTTTTAAGACCGGAGTTTAAAAAAAGGACGGTCTTAAAACTTAACCTTTAAGACCGTCGTTGTTGTTCATCCGGTCTTAAAAATAAACCGCCAAATATATCTTCGCGCGAAACGTTACCTTAAGACTTACGTTGTACCTCTGAACTCTGAAACCCCTCTTGTTGTTGTGAAGCCACTCTTCCTGTTGCATTACCACTCTTCCTCGCTCATGTACCAGTAGCCTCTCTTACTCTCTCAGTTGCTCAGGCATTCCTCTCTTACTGTCTCGAAAATGAACGGTGAAGACGATACCATTCGTGTTTTGGGATCGCCAGTTAATGGTGTGGGTCAGAACGAACCCTCCTCCACTGACAATGTGCCTCCTAACCGCCCTGCAGGCCGTGGTAGAAGAGGCACACGAATGATGGATGTATCTCTAAGTCGGACTTTTGGGTCAAGGCTCGAGATTCAGTTCGATGAAAAGTTGCGGCCTTTCGGTCCTAATAAAAACAAATATAATAGTTTTGTCGGGTATCTTGCACGCAGCAAGGTTAGCATCTTGGAAGATGAGTGGAAAAGTCTTGACTTTGACAAAGTAAAGCAACCTATTTGGGACACTATCCGGCTTACATACACTGCCTCTGACTCTGAGGAGTTGAAAGTCAAGACATTGTCTTATTGTGCTGATCGGCGGAGGAAGTTTAAGACCTCTCTCGCTAACACGTATATTTTTTACGAGGTTGCGCCTGCCAAACAGCCTTGGGAACAGTACACATTTATTGATGAACGAATTTGGCAACAATTTGTTCTGCTGCGGACCACTCCTGAAGCTCTGGTGAGTCTATATTTAGTTTTGTTTGCTTATGTAACCTGTGAGCTTATATTTGTTCATCTAATCCTATTAGTTAAATTATATTGTTTGGTGTGTGAATAGAAGTATACATTTCCTGCCTTTGTCTATGCAAGTCTGATATGTAAACCCTGAAAAGGTAAAATACTAAGGAGGTAATTGTGTAATGGTTTGTCTTGCAAAGGAGGAAATGAATAGTCTTAAAAGGGGGAAACTTTATATACCCAATTGTTACTATCTAATGTGGACGTATTGATGATCCCACTGGATGCCTTAAAAAGGATCAAGTTTGTATTATTCTGTAAGCATAATCCTCTTGTTTCTTGTTCTATCTACCTAGCAGTACAAAACATAGCTCTTTTGTAAGCATAATTCTTTTTTGTTTCTTAACCTATCTACATCTTCCTTAAATAATAAAATGTTGAAACTTGATCAAGTGAATTTGACTAGTGTTTGAGGTTCATATCAAGCAGAAGTTCTCTAATTTCTGTTAGTGAGATGACTGGAATTCATAATTAATAGTTGTTTTCAATTCTGATTCACAGAAAAGAAGGGCAAAAGCACAGGAGATAGGGAGAAAGAATGATTGCCCACATAGGGCTTCTCGCGGCGGATATGAAAGGGCTGAAAAGGAATTGATGGCGGCCAAGTGGAAGAGATTGGAAGATGTAGCAGAATCCAATCCTGAGGCGGTACATGGTTCGCCATCTCCAATACGTCGCGAGGATTTGTGGTTGCACATTTGGCAAAAGCCAAGCGGCTCCTACACGAGTGAATAAACTCGTGTAGTTGCTGAAAAAATTGTAAGTATCGTTATTGTTGTTATTTTTTAGTTACTGAACATGATTCATTACTAAGCTTCTCGTTATCTGTACCTTACAGGAAGATCTTAAGAAGAAAGAGGCAGAGGGTGAAGGTTGGAGCTAAATACCCAAGAGGGGGGGGTGAATTGGGTATCTTTAAAAATTTAAATATTCTACTCTGTTTTTGACTAAGTAAAGCAGGGTAAAACAGAGGAGAGAAGAAGAGAAGCAATACACTACAAGATTTATACTGGTTCGGTCCTTTCTCTGACCTACATCCAGTCCCCAAGCCTCACTTGGGATTTCCAATCCACTATCTTCACAATATTGATTACAATCTCTGTACTCTGAGTAGTTCTCTCTCTAGAACTCACTCCCCCTTACAAGATGCAATCAATACACCCAACCACCAAGTCCCCTGACTTGTGGTTATCTCAATCAATGAATGATTTACAAGAAAAGACTCTCTTACAGAGTAGATAAAATGAACACTGAAGCACAAGTATCAAATTGATACTATTACAGATGAAAGCTGAACACAGTAAATGACACTTAATAAATTTTCGCTCTCAGTTGGTGTATCAGCTTGAGAAGAAGTTAATGCACTCTATTTATAGGTAGAGAACATTAAATGACCGTTGAAGATGATTCCAACCGTTGGAAGTGATTAGCTTGGGTTTTGGTCATCTTCTCTCTCTAAACTTCTGCTAATCCAAATGTTAATGTGATCTGATGTGGCCCTCTGAGAATTTGCCCGTTGGAGATGACTTTATTTGTGGTAGTAAGCATTCTTTAACGTTTAGAAGGCGTGCTCAGATGGATTAGCTAAAAATAGGTTGATTTGCAGAAGTGCATTTAATGCACTGTACACTTTTTGCTTTATGGCTTTGACCTTCATTGATCTTCATCTGTGATTGCTGAAATTCACTCAACAAACTTGTTAAACATAGCTAGGAATATGATTGAATGAATTATGGAAGCAATAAGATCAAACAGTAAGGATTTGTAAATTCGCGTAATTCAAAAATTAGTTTTGACCGTTGTATACCGCGGTAAGTTCCTCTATACTGGAGTATGGTACTGTGCATAAGTGTCCATACTGCAGTATCCAAAGTCATACTGTGGTATGCAGCTTCCAGAGGCAGAACATCGTGATTTGAGTTTGAAAGTCATGACCTATACTGCGGTATGTAAGTAACATACTGCAGTAAGCGAATTTTTGACAATATTGAGAGTCAGTTTAATTGCCCAATACTGCAGTATGCAAATCTATACTACAGTATGCAATAGCTATAAAATTTTGAGAGCTCTCTCTATAAGCCTATACTGCAGTATCCATATCCATACTGCGGTATTGACTTGTGTGAGAAAACTTGGTTGCTCTCTGGATGGCCCTATACTGCAATATACAAACCTATACTGCGGTATTGGCTTGACTTAAAAATTTAGTTGCTCTCTGGATGGCCCTATACTGCAGTATACAAACCTATACTGCGGTATTGGCTTGACTTAAAAATTTAGTTGCTCTCTGGATGGCCCTATACTGCAGTATACAAACCTATACTGCGGTATTGGCTTGACTTAGAAATTTAGTTGCTCTCTGGATGGCCCTGTACTGCAGTATACATATCTATACTGCGGTATTGGCAAGTTTTGAAAAACTCGGTTGCTCTCTGGAAGTCTAATATTGCGGTATGTCACCCTATACTGCGGTATTGACTTAACTTAAAAAATTTGCTTGCTCTCTGGAAGTCCAATATTGCGGTATAGCACCCTATACCGCGGTATTGACTTAACTTCAAAAATTTTGATTACTTTCTGTAAGTCCAATACTGCGGTATAGCACCCTATACTGCGGTATTGACTTAACTCGAAAAATTGGATTGTTCTCTGGAAGTCCAATACTGTGGTATAGCACCCTATACTGCGGTATTGACTTAACTTCAAAAATTTTGATTACTTTCTGTAAGTCCAATACTGCGGTATAGCACCCTATACTGCGGTATTGACTTAACTCGAAAAATTGGATTGTTCTTTGGAAGTCCAATACTGCGGTATAGCACCCTATACTGCAGTATTGAGTTAACTTGAAAAATTATTGCCTTTCTGGATGACCCTATACTGCAGTATGCAGACCCATACTGCGGTATGCATCTATCAGAGGATTTTTAAATGATCTTGGAAACTTCAAAATATGTTTACACTTGTTGTTAATCATCAAAACACATTGAGAGCTAACATTCTCCCCCTTTTTGATGATGACAACACTTGTAAACTTTCTTTTTAAAGAATTTGAAAGATGTGATCTGTATTGAATTGAAGTTTTCAAAAGTCAATGTTAAGTTATCAGAAAACAATCAGTTTTGCGTTTTCAACCATAAAATTCAGAGATTGGCATAGGATATGTATTTGAGAACATAAACATCTTGAAATATGTTCATTAAACAAGATTCATACATGCAGAACTAATATCAAAAAAGATGATCATACTGATAATAACTAATATCAGAGCACACAACTACATAAATATCAAAATACAGATGAAGTGTAAACTTCCTAGACCTAAACACTATACATCTACATCTTTCTCTCCTTCTCCCCCTTTGTCATCAGCAAACTCTGGGTCAAGAACAAAGATAGGAGGAGAGTAGAGCACCATGGCTGTATTTGGATCAAAAGAGGGATCATGGGGCTCTGCATATGGAGAAGGTGTGGGAAAAATTTCAGTGGTCGGAGTAAGTGGAGATGAGAACGGGCCAGGAAGGACCTCTGTGGTAGGGGTGATAGGAGAAGATGGTATGACTGTGGCTGGTGTGGAAGTTGAGGCTGGGGAGGATGAGGCAGGCGGTGAAGTGGTGTGCGGTGGGCTAGGAAAAACGAAAGATGGTGAAGAAGGTGGGGAAATGTGAGTCTCAGGTGAAGATGTGGAAGGCTGGGGAACAGGAATGGATGGCTGGACCTCTGGGACAGGAGAGGATGAGGAAGGGCCAGTAGTGAACCCAAAGGTTGACGAAGAAGCTCCAATATCAAAATGCTTGATCAGGCGATCAACCTTATCCCGGGTGTCAGATGCAACTGTCAGTGTGATAGCCAGCCGGGAGTCCAAATCAATACACTGATCGAAGATCTCTTGATGCTTCTTGTCAAATTGTTCCGTGAGCTTTGCCACTTCCGCGTCCATCTTGATTCTCATATCAGCAGCCAATCGTCCAAACTCGAACTGCATCTTCACAAAGAGAGACGCAATAGCAGCATCCACAATCCTCTTTATCCTATCATCAAAGTCCAATGGTGGTGGGGGCGGAGCCGACTGGGCCTCATGTGCGACTGACTGTGATGCACGTGTCTGTGACCTCGGTGGAGCTCTTGACTGCCCAGATCCTTCCGGCTCAAATTGAATCTTCATCAAGTTAAGCTGAGTCTTTCTGAAGTCCGGGATAAACTTCATCTGCTCAGGAGGACCCACGTACCATATCTTATGGTAGAACATGATTAAGGAAACCAGAGAGGCGAAAGGCATGTAGGATCCTTTGCGGGACACGAACTTGAAGTGGCTGATTTCCTTGAATAGCCACTGCCCAATGTTGAACGGATGCTTGCGAATGAAGGCAGTGAAGAAGCGGTAGTCCTTTTGCGTGAAGTGCGTGTAGCTTCCTCCCTTTTGCACAAAATTACGTGAATACACGTACCAAATAACTCGGTGCAAATGTGGCATGTCCGAGGGCTTGAAGGTTAAGTGAATTCTCTGATCATCCCGTATGTCCTGACCGGGCACTAGTGTGGCATATACCTCCTCGTTTGTATATTTCGGTGTGGATGCCTCTGGAGGATTAACGACCTTGAGAATCTTGTTGAGGATGGCGGCAGACAGTGTGAATTGTACCCCTCTGACTGATGTTGTGATCCTTTCTTCAACAAGCCTTCCTTCCGAGTCCAAAATGTGATTGGTTGCCATGTTGAAGTAGAACATCTTGACCAATTCCGGACAGTAAGCGGCCTCGACGGAAACAAGCGTAGCATACGGCCCGAACCATGGCGAAAGATCCACATTGCACTCACGGTAAACTTGTTCCAGATCAACAGAAGTGACAGAACAGAATCCTCGGCTCCCAAATTGGTCTTTAAACTTGGCATTCAAGCTGGGAGGAAGTAGAACTGGAGTAACCTTGAATCCCTCTGGTGCATTCTTGTGAATCTTGATATCCTCTACAGCATTTGCTATCACGTGTGAGGAGTCTTGTTCAGACTCAGTCTCTGACGAAGAACCAGTAACCTCAACAGTCGAGGGAGAGGATATGACAGTCGTGGAAGCTCTCTTGGACCTTGCTTTTTGAGGAACAACGGTCCTCTTCCCTTGTGCCTTGCTCGGCTCTCCAGACTTCTTCTTCTTGGCAGCTGAAGATGGGATTGATGCTCTAGATGAAGTTCCCCTCTTCTTGGGATTCGGTGAAGAAGCCTCAGGATAGTAACACCGATTCCGGGAATATGACGATCAATGCCGGTATCTAATCTCTTTGGAGTTGATTTCGTCCTCGGTGCTCTGAGTGGAAGAGAAGAAGAGGGTTGTTTGGAGTGAGATTGATCTTTGGACATCTTGACGTTAGGGTTTCGGTGAGAATGAGAATGGGAAGGGATTGAGAGAGATTTGGTGAGGATTTATTGGGGTTTAATGAGGGATTGTGACGGTTTCAGAGTGAGATAAGAGAGAAAGACGTGATACTGCTAGGGCTTACTGGAGTAAAGATGCGAGTATGAAAGAACACGACAGTTCAGTATATATAGACAGACCTCTATACTGCAGTAAAGTTCTTGTATACTACAGTATATCATACTTTTATTTACATACTACAGTATAGATGAAAGTATACTGACCTGGACTTCAAAAATGTCAAGAGAAGTTTTGAAAAACCGATGGCCATACTGCAGTATAGCACTTACATACTGCAGTATGCCTCTTGCATACTTGAAGTTTTGGTCTCTGTCTGACTCCATACTGCAGTATATCACTTACATACTGCAGTATGCCTCTTGCATACCTGAAGCTTTGGAACCCGATGGCCATACTGCAGTATAGCACTTACATACTGCAGTATGCCCCTGGCACACCTGGAGCTTTGGCTTCTGACACACCCCATACTGCGGTATAGCACTTCTGAACTTCAGTTTCAGCTTTTTGTAACTTCCAAATTCGAGTATTATCACCAATATTGGAGTATGCAACCTCTGAAACATCAAAACATCCTGCAAAACAAAGGCTAAACACTCCGATGCTTAAGTTAGTAAAGATTAATCATCAATAACACATCTAACATTAAATTGAGAGAGAATTGCTTACAATTCATTGGGATTTACCATTCCCAATTCTCTCCTTATGAAAGTGAATTGTTCCTTGGCTAGAGGCTTGGTGAAGATGTCAGCTAGTTGAAGATGGGTTGGAATGAACATCACTTTGACATCTCGCTTCTGGACATGATCTCGAATGAAATGGTGCCTCACATCAATATGCTTGGTTATTGTATGTTGCACCGGATTCTTGGCCAAGCTTATTGTGCTAGTGTTGTCACACAATATTGGGATCTCCTTCAAGTGGACTCCCAAATCAGCAAGTTGTTGCTTTAACCATAGCACTTGAGCACAGCAACTTGAGGCAGCCACATATTCAGCTTCGGTTGATGACACGGCCACAGTTGTTTGCTTCTTACTGAACCATGACACAAGTGAGTTCCCAAAGAACTCGCATTGGCCATTTGTGCTCTTTCTATCCGTCTTGTAGCCAGCGTGGTCAGAATCCGAATATGCCACTAAGTGCTCCGGCTGACCTTTGGGAAACCATAGTCCAAGAGTCTTCGAATCAGAGAGATATCTGAATATCCTCTTCACATTTTCAGCATGTGACTCTTTAGGAGCGGATTGGAACCGAGCACACATTCCAACACTGAATTGGATGTCTGGGCGGCTTGCAGTGAGATAGAGCAATGATCCAATCATTCCTCTATACTTGGTGATGTTGAAATCCTTGCCCTCTTCATCAGCATCCAAGGAAGTGGTTGTGCTCATTGGTGTGTCAGCCCCATTGCACTTGTCCATCCCAAACTTCTTCAGCAAATCATTCAAATACTTGGTTTGAGATATAAATATCCCATCCTTTCGTTGTTTGATTTGCAGCCCAAGGAAATAATTGAGCTCTCCCATCATTGACATCTCAAATTCACCCTGCATAGACTTGGAAAATTCCTCACACAAGGAGTCATTAGTAGCACCGAAAATAATATCATCGACATATATCTGTACAATTAAGATTTCATTCAATTTGTTTTTCTTGATAAACAATGTCGTATCAGCCTTTCCTCTAATAAATCGTTGATTGAGTAAGAATTGACTCAATCTTTCATACCAAGCTCTAGGAGCTTGCTTAAGACCATACAAAGCTTTCTTAAGTCTAAAAACATGATCCGGAAATTGATCATTTTCAAAACCTGGAGGTTGTTCAACATACACCTCCTCTTGAATGAAACCATTTAGGAAAGCACTTTTGACATCCATTTGATAGAGTTTAAAACCTTTTGTGCATGCAAAAGCTAGAAGAACTCTTATTGCCTCCAATCTAGCTACTGGAGCATAAGTCTCTTCATAGTCTATTCCTTCTTCTTGATTGTAACCTTTGGCCACTAATCTAGCCTTGTTACGCACAATGATGGCTGACTCATCACGTTTGTTCTTGAATACCCATTTTGTCCCAATTACCGGATGGTCTTTGGGTCTAGGTACCAAGTCCCAAACTTGATTTCTATCAAATTGATGTAGCTCCTCTTGCATAGCAATCACCCAATCATTGTCTGAAAGGGCTTCTTCTATCTTAGAGGGCTCTATATGTGAAATAAATGCAGAAAATGTGACTTCATTCAAAGTACTATTTCTGGTCCTAACTCCTTGATTTACATCACCTATGACTTGGTCTAAAGGATGATTCCTTATAAATCTCCAAGCTCTAGGTTGAGACAGACTAGGATTTTCTAAATTGTTTTCAGGATCAGCCTCAAAAATATTTTTAGCATTTTCAGAAGGAGTAGGGGCATTTTTCGAAAAGAATTTGTTTTTGAAAATAGTCTCCTCTTAATCATCCAAGGATTTATCAGATTCAGATTCACAAAATACAACATGTATAGATTCTTCAACAATCTTAGTCCTAGTATTAAAGACTCTATATGCTTTACTCCTATTAGAATAACCAATAAAGATAGCTAAATCAACTTTAGGATCGAATTCACCAAGATTGTCTTTACCGTTATTGTGCACATAGCACTTACAACCGAAGACATGTAGATGACTGAGGTTTGGCTTTCTTTCTTTGTAGAGTTCGTATGGAGTCTTATTCAGCTTCTTTCTCAAGTATGCTCTGTTGGAGATGTAGCAAATCGTACTCATGGCATCAGCCCAAAACACTTGCGAAGTGTTGTACTCGTTCAACATCGCTCTAGCCATTTCAGTGAGTACTCTATTCTTTCTCTCCACGACACCATTTTGTTGTGGTGTTCTTGGTGCTGAAAAGTTGTGATCAATCCCCATACTGTCACAGAACTCAGCAAAAGTGTTGTTTTCAAACTCTCCACCATGATCGGTCCTTATACCTGAAATTGAGAAACCTTTCTCGTTCTGGACCTTCTTGGCAAAAGCAACAAACTGATCATATGTTTCATCTTTTGATGATAAAAATATAGTCCAAGTAAATCTAGAGTAATCATCAACAATGACCAAAGTATAAAGGTTTCCACCAAGACTTTTTACTCTAGCTGGTCCAACTAGATCCATATGAAGTAATTGAAGAGGTCTACTAGTTGAAATCTCATTTTTTGCTTTAAAGGAAGATTTGGTTTGTTTTCCTCTTTGGCAAGCATCACAAATCATATCATTTTTGAAATTCAATCTAGGAATACCAATAACCAAAACCTTTTTCAGTAACTTGTCAAGTTGATACATATTGACATGAGCTAATCGCTTATGCCAAAGCCAACTTTCATTTGAGTTACTAACAAAACAATTTTCAGAACCAGAAGCATTGCTAGAGACGTTAAGAGTATAACAATTTCCATCTCTAGGTGCTCTAAACAAAGCTTTAGTTTTCAAATCATTTATGGAGACCAAATCCTTTCTAACAATAAGGCATTCATTTGAATCAAAGATAACTAAGTTACCCTTGTCGGTGCTTTGGCTCACACTTAGGAGATTGTGACACAATCCTTCTACCAAGTAGACATCTTTGATGAGAGGACCTTCATAGTTGCCTATCTCACCAATCCCAGCAATTTTACCCGATTGGTCACCTCCAAATGTGACTCTACCACCATCTTTTGGCTCAATTGAAATGAATTTGGATTTGTCTCCAGTCATATGTCTTGAGCATCCACTATCAATGTACCATTTGTTGGGCCTTGATGCTCTAAGACACACCTGCACTTCACAAGGGATCAAGTTTTAGGTACCCATCTTTTCTTGGGTCCTTTGGGGTTAGTTTTGACCTTGGGAACACAAGTTCCTTTTGGTACCCATTGATAATTTCCTACAGGTTTAACTTTTCTTTCATTCTTATGAAAACAAGAAGAGGTAGAATGACCTTTCCTATTGCAATAATTACAATGTGCAAATGGATTTGAAGAGTGAACCGATTTTGTAAAATAGTTCATATAGGATTTTTGACCACTCTTCTTCTTTCCTTTCTTCTTGTCAAAATCTGGTTTGTAAGCAATGCCCGATTATCGTTTATAAATCGCTGTTGTTTAAGAATCACATTGAGCATTTCACTTCCCTTAGTGAATTTCTCAAGGGCTTTTGTCAACTGTAAATTCTTTTTCTCTAAAATAGGGCATTCATCACAAACTAAAATTTCAGGAGAAGAAAGTCTTTCAACTTGCAATTCAAGAGTAGTATTTTTCCTTTTTAAAGCAAAATATTTTTCTGCAAGTTTTTCAAATTCCTTTTGCACAAGATTGTATTCATCAAAAAGTTCATCATAGGAGGGTTTCGATTCATATACCTCATTGTTTTCATCATGTTGCTCTTCTTCCTCAGCAACTAAGCAGATGTTAGCCTTTTCTTCTTCTTCTTCAGCTTCATCTTCATCGGATGAGCTATCTCCCTATATGGCTGAAACATATGCCTTCTTCTTCTTGAACTTCTTCTTTTCTTTCTCTTGGTTCTTCAGCTGAGGGCATTCAGATTTGATGTGTCCGGGCTTCTCGCATTCGTAGCATATGATAGGCTTCTTTGATTCGTAGCTGGAGCTACCCTTTTGAAATTTCTTGAAGCCTTGATCCTTTTTGTAGAACTTCTTGAATCTCCGAACCATCATCCCAATCTCTTCATCCTCATCTTCGTCATCATCATGTGACTCCTTGTTTTCTTTGGTGGTTTTGAGGGCTATTCCTTTGTTCTTCCCATGTACTTCATCCAGGCCCTTCTTGAACTTTAGCTTGGCTTCATACTCAGACAAGCTTCCAAAGAGAGCAGCCACAGAAGTCATTGATTCTCCTCGCGCTTCCTCTATTGCTGTGACCTTGGCCTCCCATTCTTTGTTAAGAATGTTCAAAATCTTTCTCACTTGAACTGGCTGGTCATATTCCTTCCCAAGAGCAGCGAATTGATTGATGAGATGAGTGAACCTCAGTTGAAATTCTCCAATAGACTCATCGGGCTTCATTCTAAGAAGATCATACTCTGTCATAAGAGTATTTACACGATTCTGCTTCACACCGGCTGTCCCTTCATGAGCGATTACCAAGGCATCCCACATGGCTTTAGCAGATGGTAAAGTGCAAACACGAAAATATTCTTGTTGACTCAATGCACTTTGGAGGAGTAGAACCGCCTTACTGTTGAGAGTGATGTTCCTTCGATCATTTTCATCATATTCCTCTTCAAGCTTTGGAACTCACACACCATCTTCCACAATTGAAGGCTCATAATCACCTCTTTCAAATACTCTCCAGAGCCCATACTCAGTAGCCATGACGAACACTTTGAATTTAGCTTTCCAAAATGAGTAGTGTTCACCATTGAAACCGGGTGGCCTGTTGATAGAAGCTCCATCGGGTAGAATACCTTCCATGCTGATCCTTCTCGAGCTGTTAAACTCTTCTGAGAAGACCTTGCTCTGATACCAAATGAAGGTTGGAGCTAAATACCCAAGAGGGGCGGTGAATTGGGTATCTTTAAAAATTTAAATATTCTACTCTGTTTTTGACTAAGTAAAGCAGGGTAAAACGGAGGAGAGAAGAAGAGAAGCAATACACTACAAGATTTATACTGGTTCGGTCCTTTCTCTGACCTACATCCAGTCCCCAAGCCTCACTTGGGATTTCCAATCCACTATCTTCACAATATTGATTACAATCTCTGTACTCAGAGTAGTTCTCTCTCTAGAACTCACTCCCCCTTACAAGATGCAATCAATACACCCAACCACCAAGTCCCCTGACTTGTGGTTATCTCAATCAATGAATGATTTACAAGAAAAGACTCTCTTACAGAGTAGATAAAATGAACACTGAAGCACAAGTATCAAATTGATACTATTACAGATGAAAGCTGAACACAGTAAATGGCACTTAATAAATTTTCGCTCTCAGTTGGTGTATCAGCTTGAGAAGAAGTTAATGCACTCTATTTATAGGTAGAGAACATTAAATGACCGTTGAAGATGATTCCAACCGTTGGATGTGATTAGCTTGGGTTCTGGTCATCTTCTCTCTCTAAACTTCTGCTAATCTAAGTGTTAATGTGATCTGATGTAGCCCTCTGAGAATTTTCCCGTTGGAGATGAATTTACTTGTTGTAGTAAGCATTCTTTAACGTTTAGAAGGCGTGCTCAGATGGATTAGCTAAAAATAGGTTGATTTGCAGAAGTGCATTTAATGCACTGTACACTTTTTGCTTTATGGCTTTGACCTTCATTGATCTTCATCTGTGATTGCTGAAATTCACTCAACAAACTTGTTAAACATAGCTAGGAATATGATTGAATGAATTATGGAAGCAATAAGATCAAACAGTAAGGATTTGTAAATTCGCGTCATTCAAAAATCAGTTTTGACCGTTGTATACCGCGGTAAGTTCCTCTATACTGGAGTATGGTACTGTGCATAAGTGTCCATACTGCAGTATCCAAAGTCATACTGTGGTATGCAGCTTCCAGAGGCAGAACATCGTGATTTGAGTTTGAAAGTCATGACCTATACTGCGGTATGTAAGTAACATACTGCAGTAAGCGAATTTTTGACAATATTGAGAGTCAGTTTAATTGCCCAATACTGCAGTATGCAAATCTATACTACAGTATGCAATAGCTATAAAATTTTGAGAGCTCTCTGTATAAGCCTATACTGCAGTATCCATATCCATATTGCGGTATTGACTTGTGTGAGAAAACTTGGTTGCTCTCTGGATGGCCCTATACTGGAGTATACAAACCTATACTGCGGTATTGGCTTGACTTAAAAATTTAGTTGCTCTCTGGATGGCCCTATACTGCAGTATACAAACCTATACTGCGGTATTGGCTTGATTGAGAAATTTAGGTTCTCTCTGGATGGCCCTATACTGCAGTATACATATCTATACTGCGGTATTGGCAAGTTTTGAAAAACTCGGTTGCTCTCTGGAAGTCCAATACTGCGGTATGTCACCCTATACTGCGGTATTGACTTAACTTAAAAAATTTGCTTGCTCTTTGGAAGTCCAATACTGCGGTATAGCACCCTATACTGCAGTATTGACTTAACTTCAAAAATTTTGATTACTTTCTGTAAGTCCAATACTGCGGTATAGCACCCTATACTGCGGTATTGACTTAACTCGAAAAATTGGATTGTTCTCTGGAAGTCCAATACTGCGGTATAGCACCCTATACTGCGGTATTGACTTAACTTCAAAAATTTTGATTACTTTCTGTAAGTCCAATACTGCGGTATGGCACCCTATACTGCGGTATTGACTTAACTCGAAAAATTGGATTGTTCTCTGGAAGTCCAATACTGCGGTATAGCACCCTATACTGCAGTATTGCGTTAACTTCAAAAATTATTGCCTTTCTGGATGACCCTATACTGCAGTATGCAGACCCATACTGCGGTATGCATCTATCAGAGGATTTTTAAATGATCTTGGAAACTTCAAAACATGTTTACACTTGTTGTTAATCATCAAAACACATTGAGAGCTAACAGAGGGATCTTTCGTGTCGTCCGGTAGGAGTGATGTTCTCACTGTTGCCACCGGAAAATCAGACCACGGTGGGCGTGTAAGGGGGGTTGGAGGACGGGTAGGCCTGAAGGTATTCTTTGGTTCATCTGCCAAACGCCATAGGAAAGAGGTGGTTACCCGGGAGGAGATGCAACAGACAGTGGCAAAATAAATGAGGAATCAGCGGCTAAAGAAGCAAAGTATCAATCTGATATTAGCCAGTTGAGGGAGGAACTGAATTAGGTGAAGCTGCTTTTGAGCTCACATCCAGAGACCAGTGTTCCCTTCACACCCTCACCTGCAACTGTGCAGTAGAGCACTCGAGGGAGCTACATTGTTGGACAGTCAGAGCAACCTTGTGACCTTTATGTGGATGATCCTGATCATCATGATAGACTACGATTGGTTGCAAAAGGGACTGTCCACAACTTATTGGGATCAACTGTAAACCACCAACAAATGTCTGATGATGAAGTCAGAGTGTCAGTTGAAAAGATGATCATTGATGCACCTCTCCCTCTCCCAACTGATGAGCTGAAGATTGTGAGTGATGTCAAGGGAACCTTCATCACTTGGCCAGTGAAGCTTGTACATGTCTATACTCCTCCCCAAGCTTCAACCCCTCGTCCTCAAGTTCCATCCCCTCGTCGAGCTCCATCCCCTCCTTAGGCTCAATCCCCTACTGCTAAGTTGACTGGCCGCGGAAAAAATAACCGATATGGTGAAAAGTGGAGGTTTTAAAAGTAAATCGTGGCCTTTCAATGAAGTAGTAGGCGTCGCGAATCCCCTACCAGTCCAAGTTGATACCGTTGATATTGACTCCCTGCTGGTTCCTCGACAGAAGCTTACTGATGCAATTATTCAAATTTGGATGAAGTAAGTATGTTCTTCTATGAGTACATAATTTAAATGCATCGTTTAGACACACATACATATATATACTAATTCCCTGATCGATATAATTATTGTAGGTTCTTACATCAAGAATTGGAGAATGAGGGCAGGAGCGTCGATTTTGGATTCTTGTGCCCACAGTATATGAGTCAAACAACCATGGAGCAAAGACAAGAGTACATATCAAGGAGGTTGTGTAATGTGAGAAGAAAGGTGTACTTGTTGCCATTCTTCCATAGGTACATATCACAAATCTTGTCTACAATTCACTTAATTCTGCTACATATATATATCACTAAGTGAGATTTACTGCTATGAATTTTCAGCCGCCACTGGCAGTTGGTCATCATGTGCATGGAAGAAAATAAAGTTATCTTCTTATGCTCCACTCACAGCCCGCCAGTGCCTACGTTGACGCAGACCATCAACGAGTAAGCATGTCATTTTGATTCTCTTGTCAGAAATCTCTGCTGTGAATTTTCAGTGAACATTGATAAATATGCATTTTTGATGATAGTGCCATGAGGACCTTCCAAATCGACGCACTCCAAAGGCGTCCTCCTCAGGCCAAAGTGCCTAAATGGCTCAGACCAGAGGTTGGTACAATATAATATTGATAAACTTGTCAACTGCCTTGTGAACTTGGTCATAAGATATATATTACTTATATATTTCTTGTTCTTTTTAATTAGACTCGTCGGCAATCACAGGCGTCCAACCTATGTGGCCAATACATCATGAAACACATGTATGATATTGTCACTAAAGGAAATACTAAATTATATGCAAAGGTAAATATTTGATGTTACATATTATGCACGCAAGTTAATTCAGTTTCTGGCTTAATGTTACATCTGAAATATGGACGCAAGTTAATTCAGTTTCTGTCTTTGAGGTTACAGATGTTTCAATGCCCTGCCCCCTTTTCGGATGCTGAACTCGAGCACATACGCGATTTGTTTTGTCAATATCTGTATGACCTGATCTTAAGTAGTGATCAGGGACAACAATTAATGATGTTATTCATTTGTAAATATTTTGTAAAATTTGATTATTTTTTCGATCAATTTGTAAATAATACACAGGCAATATAAAATTCAATAAATAAATTTGTTTAATTTTTCGAACAATTTTCTTGTGTCCATTTTGGGGTATCTGAAATTGGATGGTGGATATACCTATTTAGTGCGCTTGAAATTTGAGGTACAGGATGATGTAGCGAGTTCGCGACTTTAGGACTGAATATGGGTAAACTTCCGGTCCTAAAAGTTTTCGGTTAAATAGTATGAGACTTTTAGGACCACATGTTGTATACTTCCGGTCCTAAAAGTATTGACAAAATATTGGTGAGACATTTAGGACCGTATGTTTTAAAATGATGGTCCTAAAAGTATTCGACACTTTTAGGATCGTATCTCCTTTTTCCGTCCGCTCTTAATAGTCTTCCTTTAAATAGAGTTGATTCGCTTTTCGGACAAATTAATTAGGGTTCAAGGCAACCGAAGTTCTAGCATTCTGATCAAGCTAGGTCCCTCATTGTAGTCGATGTTACCTCTCCAGATTTAGATTATCGATTTCCCTTTTCTTTGTCCCTTTTCTTTTTGTCGGAAAAAGATGAGAGATATTGAAAAGGACACTTTGTTTCTAATCAGGCGAGGTAACACTGAGGACAACGATGGTCCAACCTTGAGAAGAATTGTCACTGTTTGTTTTTATTCGAATAAGGTAAATGTTCTTTTTGTTTTGTTGGTCTGATCTTAACTGTATATTGTTGGATATTTTAATGTGCGAGTTTTTAATGTTGATCATACACACGAGGACAATGTTTTGTTTTTTTCCTCCTTGTCGGAAAAAGAAAGAATGTACTGATCAGAAGGATAAAGGCGATCGAAATAGGAAAGTAACAAATTTATATATTTTTTAATGCTGCCCCAGCGGAGTACATGATTTAAAAAAAAACAGAAAAATATTTACTCCTCCCCATCGTTGTCAGAGGGGAGGGAGTCGTCGAGGGGTCGGTGATGTCGTCATCGAACGGATTGTACTCAATGTCGTGGGCGTCGAGTATCGCGTTGATCTTGTTGTTGACGGCATGGTAGACCTGAAAAAGCTGGCCCTGTCGTCGATCTATATGATCGACGCGGGCCAGGAGATGGCGCAGCAGCTGTTTGGTGGTCGGGTTCGGAGGCAGAGGAGGAGGGTAAGGATTGTTATGCCCAGTGGGAGGAGGAAAAGGAGGACTTGGTGGTGGTGGAGGACCTTGGGGCGGTGGTGGAGGACCTTGGGGCGGTGGAGCAGCCATTGTAGAAGTGATGATGAAGAATGTGAAGAAAGTAAAGTAACAACGGCTTTAAATAGAGAACCCATCCGGAGTGAAACGTCGGAACCTTTAATGAGCAGACGCATAGTTCATCAGAATACGAGGAGACACCTAGTTATGTTGGAAAGTTTATCTGGAAGCCGAAGAGATCCTCTGATAGAGTGTAAGGATACGACTCTGTTATCGGAATTTGAAACGATGAACTTTTTTTAGGAAATTAAATCTTGAATAAATGAATTTTAGGACCGGAAAAATGATAAAAGATCGGTCTTAAAAGTAATTTAATTGACTAAAAAAATAAATAATATACTTATAGGATCGGAGAAGTGATAAAAGGTCGGTCTTAAAATTAATTCAGTTAAAAAATAAATAATATACTTTTAGGACCGGAGAAATGATAAAAGGTCGGTCTTAATATTAATTCATCTTAAAAATTAAATAATATTTATAAAACTCGCTCGTAAAGTGTAGACCATTCGTCTGCTCTTGACCTCTCTATCCTTAACACTCCTTATTAACTCTGCACTACCTCGTCACTCCAAACTACCTCTAGCTCTGCCTTTATTAATAAACGCCTCATACCTCTTTGCGCCAACGTACTGCTCAAACCATAGTTAGATACAAGATAACCGCTCGTAGGGGTGCTCTTACTCGTGATGCTCGTGCCTTCCATCAATCGTTATACAGTGCGCCTCCTCCATCGAGAGTGCGTTCGATTGAAACAGAAGAGTCTCGGGTCGTTGGACCCATTGTTATTTCCGATGATGAAGACATTGCCGCACCCCCCCTCCAGCCTTCCGACCATGAAGAGGTTCCTGCTCCACCTCTCCAACCAGTTGGCCCCAGCGCGCCGACCGCTGACCCTCGTCCTCTTTCCTCTAACGACCTGATACGAATAAGACAGGAACTTGCTGATATCCGGCGAGAAATTAATGTTGCTCAAGCCGATATTGCCTGGGCTTTGAAGGATAATAAGCTTTGATAATTTTCTGCTTTTTTTTTCTTGCAATGTGTACGACAATATTCAAGTAATTAATAATAGTATTAATTAAGAACCATAAGCTTGTCTCTTTTTAATTTTTTGTTCAAGTAATTAATAATAGCATTAATTAAGAATAGCATTAATTAAGAACCATAAGCTTGTCTCTTTTTAATTTTTTGTTCAAGTAATTAATAGTAGCATTAATTAAGAACTATAACCTTGTCTCTTTTTAATTTTTTCTTCAAGTAATTAATAGTAGCATTAATTAATAGCATTGATAATTTTCTGCGCTCGCCAAAGTCCCAAAGTCAATACTCTTTTCTCTGGAAAATTAACTTAGGTCCGGAGTATTATAAAACTGCGGTCTTAAATATTTAGGACCGGACAGGATAAGAATTCGGTCTTTAAAGTAACACTTAAAAATTTAATATAAAATATTTAGCACCGGATGCTTTATAATTAATCGGTCTTAAAAAATCCAAACATAAAACCATGTCTCTGTCGCGCGGAAAATTAAATTTCCCTCTCTGAATTTCTCTTGTCGCGCCGAAAGTGATTACTGAGGAGGTTCTGTCTCCCGTGGTTGTGTGTTGTTCCGTCGGTGCTTCGCGTTGCTCTCTCGACAATCACTTCCTCGTTCCTCAGCTAAACTTAGACCAAGCTGTAAGAGGTGTTTCGGTTATATAATTTCATGGTTTTCCTACTTATCGTTCTGGGTTTTTCTTGAGTTGAACGAAATCGATGAAATGCTCTTGTGTGCTTCTCTGTTGTTAATAAATATTCTATTCTGAAGATTATATTTGCACTTGAGACCTACCCAACTGACCAACAAATGTTTTTAGGGTACTCTTGCTGTCTCCAACATCAACATTCGTGGCGGGAGAAGAAAGACTCTTATTTGGCATTTGAATTTATATGCTACAGGTGAGTCCACAAGACCTTCATGCGAAGCATTTAAATTTCCTCGTCATGCATTTATTTTGCTTCGGGAGTATTTAAGTTTGGCTTCACTATGATATTCATGACCAAAAGTGATTCTTCGTTATGCATTTATTTTGCCTTATTATACGTATGTTAAATCTTTCCGTCCATAGGAATTCTACTATGGATCACAGTTGGATAAATGCTTTACGGACGAGCGTTGAATATCAGAATGGGGTGAGGGACTTTATTGAATTTGCTAAACAAAATGCCAATGATGATAGTGGGAAGTTTTATTGCCCTTGTGTAAAATGTTTGAATGAGAGGCGACTAAGTCCTGAAGTTATACGCACACATTTAATTTGTCATGGATTTTGTAAGACCTATACAATATGGGTATGGCATGGTGAAAAAATACCAAGTGGGTCTCAACATGGGGAACTGGCCTTTGATGATAATGACATGGATATGGACGATCGGATAGAGGACATTATTCGCGATGTAGGAGAAGAAGCCTTTCAACAATCACATGCATATGGTAATATGTGCAGTGATGCGGAGACCCCGCTATACCCAGGGTGTCAAAAATACCAATTGTTGAATGCTGTATTGAAATTGGTAAGCTTGAAGGCACGTCATGGATGGAGCGACAAGAGTTTTCCTGAAATGCTTGAGGCTTTTAAGGATATGCTTCCGGATGATAATGTGTTGCCGCATCGATACTATGATGCTAAGAAAATACTTTGTCCACTGGGGATGGAGTACAAAAAGATCCATGCATGCCCGAATGACTGTGTATTGTATAGAAAAGAGTTTAAAGAGAAGCAGAATTGTTCGATATGTGAAACCCCAAGGTACAAGTCAAATAAGGGGCCTGTAAAAGTGTTGTGGTATCTTCCAATCATACCAAGGTTCAAGCGGCTGTTTGCGAATGAAAATGATGCAAAACATTTGCGGTGGCATGCAGATGAGAGGATTTCTGATGGAAAGCTTCGTCATCCAGCCGATTCTGCTCAATGGAAGAAAATCGATCAATTATTTCCCAACTTCGGCGAAGAACCTAGGAACCTTAGGCTTGCCCTTAGCATGGATGGCATGAATCCATATGGAAGCCTTAGCAACGTACATAGTTCATGGCCTGTACTCCTCATTATTTACAACTTATCTCCTATGTTATGCATGAAGAGAAAATACATCATGCTGTCTATATTGATTTCGGGACCAAAACAACCCGGAAATGACATTGATGTTTACCTTCAGCCCTTGATTGAAGACTTGAAGGAGTTATGGGAAGAAGGTGTGGATGTTTTTGACTCTCTCAAGAAGGAGGTATTCAAATTGCGAGCGATGATATTCTGTACTATAAATGACTTCCCAGCATATGGTAACTTGTCAGGGTATAGTGTAAAGGGCCATAAAGCATGTCCGGTTTGTGAAGAAGGCACATGCTACCATCAACTCCAACATGGAAGAAAGACGGTTTACCTTGGACATAGGAGATTTCTTAGATGGGGCCACCCATATCGTCGATTAAAGAAAGCCTTCTTTGGTGGCCAAGAATATGAAGATGCTCCGGTGTCATTGACTGGGGAGCAAGTTTATGAGAAGGTGAAAAATATCAATGTCATCTTCGGCAAGACAGCCAACAGTAGAAAAGATCCAAATATATGGAAAAAAAGATCTGTATTCTTCGATCTTCCCTATTGGCGCAATCTTGATGTGAGACATTGTATCGATGTCATACATGTGGAGAAAAACGTATGTGATAGCATTGTTGGCACGCTTCTCAACATATAAGGAAGTTCCAAGGATGGTGTGAAGGCAAGATTGGATTTGCAAGCAATGGGAATACGTGAAGAGCTACATCCAAGGCCATATGGGACGAGAACTTATTGTCCCCCGGCTTCTCATACTTTGTCTAAGGATGAGAAACGTAGTTTTTGTGAGTGTTTACATGGCACAAAAGTTCCCTCGGGGTATTCTTCAAATTTTAAGAGGCTTGTATCGATGAAGGACTTGAAATTAGTAGGCCAAAAATCGCATGATTGTCATGTCTTGATGCAACAGCTACTCCCAATAGCTATTCGAGGCATCGCTGAATATGACCTTTGGGTTGTTTTGACTAGACTTTGTGTCTTCTTCAATGCAGTTTGTTCTAAAGTTTTCGACATTGAAAAGTTGGATGAATTGGAGAATGAAGGACATCTTATCTTGTGCCACCTTGAGAAGGTTTTTGTTCCTACATTTTTTGATATCATGGTTTATCTAATTGTTCATGTAGTGAGGGAGATAAAGTTGTGCGGCCCTATCCATTTACGGTGGATGTACCCAATTGAAAGATCTATGAAATTCCTTAAAGGGTACGTGAAGAATGCATACTGTCCGGAAGCATCGATTGTTCAGAAATATGTTTCTGAAGAAGCCATGGAATTTTGTCAAAATTATTTGGCCAAAGTAAGACATATTGGGCTTCCAAAACGTCATCATGCTGGAGGGGGTAGGCGAGGGGCTTCAGTAAAGACTGTGGATCCTGATGAATTGTCACAAGTCCACTTATACATCTTGAATAATATTGATGAAGTTCAAGCCAGCATAGCTGCACATAAAGAAGCTGTGAGGAAAGAAAATCCTCGAATGACTAAACAAAGGTTGATTAGGGAGCATAACAGAACTTTTGCACACTGGTTCAAACGAAAGGTCGAGGGGGAGGAATGTGTTTCTGGTATCCTCAAATGGTTAGCACGTGGTCCTGAGGTTGATGTCATAAGTTGGAATTTGTATGTGATCAATTGTTATACATTTTACACGAAGTCCCTAGGTGATAGGAGCACAGTCCAGAACAGTGGTGTTATGTTAGAGGCTGAATCTATGCACTTCTCCAGTTCGAAAGACAAGAGCCCTTTATTGGCAGTCATGCCATATTATGGGGTTATTGAAGAGATATCGGAGGTGGACTATGTGAAAATTAGATTTCCCATTTTCAAATGCAAGTGGGTTAATGTCAATAATGGTGTTCAGATCGATCGGCTAAGATTTACATTAGTCGATGTCAATGGTAGAAGTTTTGGAGATGAACCTTTTATTATGGCAGACCAGGCGCAACAAGTGTTCTATATCACCGATCAAGAAAATAAAATGTGGTCTGTAGCTCTCCAAGGAAAGAGGGTCATTGATATTGATGAGGAAATGCAAATTATGGTATTCCTGAGAGTACACCTTTTTCAAGGGGTCTACTGGACATGAACGAAGAAGATGAAGTGGATAATGAACCCGGCATAAGAAGTGATCATCAAGAAGGGATATGGGAAGATATCACTTTATAAAAGAGTCAATTCATAAGGTAATATTCATATATATGCAGATTTATTTGACTACTTTAAGGCTTTAACTATATATATTATTCCTTCTATGTTCATAAAATGTCTTTGACTATGAAGTTTGTTCCTTGTTTTATTTTTGTAGCAGGATCCAATCATGTTATAAAAGAGGATGTTACGTTGTTGGGTGGGAATCAGATGAAGGCATGGTGAATATTATTTTGGGCGCATCTATGTTGTATTTGTAACTTATTGTATTTGTAAGTAAGTTATCTTATTGTATGAATTAACTTAGGTGTTGTAGATTAATTAAGAGGCCAAATAACTCATGGTGAATAATATTTGTATCATTTTTCCAATTCAATTTATTCAAATAATTGTTCATAGCTTGTAGCTTAAAGTATCGACTTTTATGTGCTGGATTGGGTAGTGGATTTGTGTATATATATAGTAGCAGGAACAACAGCAGGGAAAAATTCGAGAAAATTTAGATTGGAAATAAATAAGCTGGTCTTATACGTTTAACTTTTAAGACCGGATGTAATTATATGATAGGTCTTAAAGGCCATATTAAGCCGGTCTTAAAAGTTGGCCTTTTTAAGACCATAATGTTATATTTAGATGTCCAATCTTAAAGGAAGATTTTTAAGACCGGACGTAATTATCATCCGGTCTTAAAAGTCAGTCTTTTAAGATCGTGTATGATTAGTCGGTCTTAGAAGTCGCTAAGTTTAAGACCGTATTTATTTTTGTCCGGTCTTAAAGGTCCGATATTTTTAAGAGCGGCCTATTTTAGGCCGGTCTTAAAAGTTGAGTTTTTGGACCGACCAAATCAAACTATTTCATGTTCATTTAGTACAAATTTTAAGACCGAATGTTTTAAATGTCCGGTCTAAAATATGTAGACTTTTAAGACCGGATCAAAGTCCGGTCTTATATGTAGACTTTTAATACCGGCTGGAACAAGACCGGTCGTCCGTCCGTCCGGTCTTACGAGCCTGTTTTGTTCGGTCTTAAAAGCCTTTTTTGCACTAGTGATCCCTGGATATATCTTATAGATTATCCTAAATGTCTCTGGTCGGTCATCTACGCGGGAGCGAAGATGAGTTAAGACTAGTATGACTATGATGAGATATGGAGATTCGAATCAAAGTCATGGGCACGTGTAAGAGTACAAGGTGCTGGACCGACCCACTATGAGAAAGTTGCATGGATTAAGTCATAAGCTTATCTCATGTTAATTATTTCATTCACTTCATTGGTTTTTCTTATACCTTGTTTTCCAATTTACAATTTTTTGATAGTGTGGATCCTTACTTGGAGGAAGAAATCGATACGGTTCGAGACGTTTTGGCTGGACATCTTCTGCAACACATATAGATATATAAAGTTTACTTCACATTTTTTGGTTGGGTCAAGTGATCATCTATTTTATATAAATCTTCTGATAGACGAAGGCTTCTTGAGATTCTTTTAGAACTGTGATGGTGGCATTTATATTGCATGTCAATTAAGTAAATTAGGTGTTGCATTACTATGTGTTAGGTTATTTTTTTATGGACTATTCATTATTTCTCTACCAGTATCTGTTTATACTATTAGTTTTAAGTTGTTATCAGTAACATAAGTGTATCACTGCCTGGGAAAATTTATAAATATGTAGCAAACATATATTTTTTTTTTTAAAAAAAACTCATATAAGGCGTCCTTAGATTTACGTGTCAAAAATCCCTAATAGTGTTAACGGATATCAAATGGAAATGCATTATTTGCTTCATGGCAATTTTATTCTTGACATATGCCTGATGAAGTGCCAATAAGACTAGAAGTTTTCCCATTTGCTTGTCAAAAGGAAGAAAAAATTAAAGCCATAGTGAAAGGCTGATTTGTTTTCCATTTTTTCCTCTTTGGCAGGTGAAATGCTATATGAAGCAATTACTCTCTAGCCTTGAGCATTGCCACAACAAAGGTGTCTTGCATTGTGATATCAAGGGTTCTAATCTGCTTATTGATGATGAAGGAATCCTTAAAATTGTAGATTTTGGACTGGCAACTTTGTATGATCCAGAGCAAAAGCAGCCCTTAACAAGTAGAGTTGTCACAGTTTGGTATCGTGCTCCCGATCGAGCTTCTTCTTGGGGCTACACATTATGGTGTTGGCATTGATCTCTGGAGTGTTGGCTGCATCTTGCCAAAGCTGCTTAATGGGAAGCCAATCATGCCTGGCCGAACAGAGCTATTGCTTGTTGTGTTGATCCTCATGTGGCCGTTTGCATAATGAATTGCCCTTAAAATGTATAGTGCGAGTTTGATGCTCATCTTGTCTTATTTCATTTTGACTTGTTGCTATTTTATTGGACATTTCTTTGCTTTTTGTGGACTGATGAAGTGATGACGATGGAGGCTAAAGATGACTTGGTTTTGGTCTCCGGATGACTATATAAATGATGATTATTTTGGTATTCTCATTTGGATGACTGTGTCATTAATCCTTCGGCAAAATTTACTATTCAGTATTTTATTTTACCAGTATATTTTGACCAAACCGATGCATACTCTACTTGGAAATTGAATTAAAATTAAAATAAGATAAAGAATGACACTAAAATTAAATTAAAATTAAAATAAGATAAAAAATGACACTACCCGCCACCTGAAAGTTGAGGCCAGTAACAATCTCCTCACCCATATGGATAGTCAAATTCACTCCCTACCTCCTCACCTATTTTTGATTATTTTGCATCTGATTTTTTTTTTTCTTCCTCTAGATTGTGCCACATCGCATCCGTGAATTTCAAGCCTTAATGCATTGTTGCATTTTTCTAAATTCCAATGCATCATTGACACTTTCATAAATAATTATATATAATAATATATGTCTGTCATGGAATTGTGATAATTCTTTTTTTAAGCAAAGAAATGATTATTCTTTAAACATTATAAAAATAATCATGTTCGATATTTGCATTAATTTCTTTTTTATAAGAAAAATTGAGTCATACTAATGATATTCTCCTTCTTTTTATTTTATTTTATTTTTATTTTTTGGAGAGCTAAAATCCCAGGGAGAACAAAGGGAAGACAAAATACAAACCAATTTTCTTTCCATTACATATACAAGACACAAATGCCTTGGCTACAAAATTGATACAATAAAACCCATTAAAGGCATATCATCATCATCACCACCATTTCAACACCCCAAAACGAAAAACAAAAGGAAACTACAACAAGAAAAACAAAAAACAAAACAAAACAAAAAAAGAAAAACAAACAAACAAACTGATAAAGACACAGTAGCTAGTCCCATCAACAGAAACAAACTGGGAAGAACCTGATTCATCGTTAGCATGTTACAAAAGGAATACAAAAGAACTATTAATTCATCAGACACGATTCCCAGAAACTGGAACATTTGCACCCTTATGGATGTGGTCTCCGCTGGCCCCTCCTCCGATGCCACCATAGTTGTCGGTGTCACGGTAGCCAGGACCGTACTTGCTGCTGTAGAGTCCGGCATGGATGAGGATGGAGTATAGAAGCTGTGTGAATGTGAGGATTATAATGAAGGCCTCCACTACCCTCAGTCTCCACCCTCTGTGCCCTCCTATGTTTATCTCCTTACACGCCAACCTGCACTTTCACACACACTTAAAAAGTGTTGAATTATATCTATGTTGAGGTTGACGTTGTCTTTCTGTTAAGATGAAAATGACTTTAGCAAGTTGATAGAACATACCTCAACTTTTATACCCCTTTAATTGAATGTCAAATTATTCAATATAGGACATATTCTAATAAAAACCATACAAATTCAAATCTTAATCTTAATATAATATTAAAGTCAACTTCTTTGTTTCACTGAATCAATCTCCATATATCTCTTTTCACTTTAAAACCTGTAAGAAAAGAACTTATTTGAGATTTTTTTCGTGGCTATTCTTTAATATAGAACCTTCTCACGACATTTTCTCAATAAATAATGGGGAAAAAATTCGTGAGAATTATTTTATTTGTATCAATTACATGATTCACTGTTATGCTGCTGTTAATTACATCACTGATACTAAATGTATTACTATTTTTATTTTTATTTGTAAACAATCCTTTTGTTTAGATATAACAAATAACAGATCAGATTCATTATGTGTATAAGTATATATAAATAAAGTTGATGTTTAATTAATTACCCAAAGGCTATGACAGTAACAGCCCAAGCTATGATAGAAGAAGCTCCAGCTCCTGCTAAGCTATCATTCCTCCAAGTCCTCAAATGGTTTCCTCCTATAAACTTTGACACAATCCCCAACACAGAAGCCAGCAACGCAAACGTCAAGAAGAACATCGTAGCACCATTTCCTCCAAAACCTTAAACAAATCAACCAAACCACCATCATGTTCGTTAGGAGCTACACACATACACGCACACGCCATACAGAGAGAAGACTTACTGGGGTGGTACGTTTGGCCATTGATGAACCTGTTGAGGCACCAACTAGAGAAGCCAAGCACAATGAAGTACATGATCAAGTTCAGAAACAGTAATGGAGCTGCTATATTTTTTCCCACTGTAGCCATTCTTATTTCTTTTTCCTCCTTCAAGCTTCTTCAGACCCGCTTCTGAAATGTCTGAAAGTAGTTAGTATTACACCGATCGATTACGTAGGAACTTTGTTATTGCTTCACGAGAGATCTCTACGTGGCTAGTTGAGTACTCTGAAGTAGGGCGATTGTGTTGAGCCGATATATAGAGGTGGTGAAGGTGGTTTTGAAGATACGTGTCAAGTGATAGCGTTTCGCATGTGTCCTCACTTGTACAGGTGTTAGGACACTTGTCGAGTTTATTGTGTCTGTTTCTCCATAAGTAAATTAAAGGTGCTGCTTCTCACCTAAAATTTGATCTGATAAAAAAAAAATATATATCTCTCTCTCTAGAAGGGTCTTAGAATCTCCAAGTTCGATTAAACGGTGCATTACCTCGAAGGAGAAGAAAGGGTTTCACTTTCCCAGAGCATCTTGTGGTCCATCACTAGCCGCTACCTAGGATCCGAAGTCTAACATCCTGCTCGCTTAGATGATAGGATGAGATTAGAACAATAAAATAAAATTAATATACTTTAGAAAATAAATATTAATTGCATAATTGTTATACAAGATAAGTATGGGATGGCCTCCCTCTTTCATTACATAGTTTTCGTAGTTTGGGTGTGTGTGTTAGCCTTCGGTTTATCGAATATATATACAAATACTTGGCTATTCTTTTGCTAAAAAAATTATGTGTATCGTTTTAGCTCAACCGGTGGCCTTGTATTCGAGCGATAAGTATACAACCATATATTAATGTTGGTTAATTTTGCTTATTGCACGACTTTCATGCAAAGTTGTTTTATGAGGTTGAAAACAAAAATTTTGTTTAATTGTTGTGGAACCCCGTAACTCCTTACGATTATCACGAATTATTAACCTTAACTCATTACGCTAATTAGTTACTAATCATTAATCTATAACTTTTTACGGCACTCATGGAAATTAATAATAATTTATGATATTCATGAGTTTCAGGATTACTCGTTAAAATAACAATTGGGGATTAGGATAACTTGATAAAAATGACTATTGGAGATTATAATTACCTTAAATCACTTGAAGACTTCAATCTTGTTAATGTTATCTAGCGTTTATCCACACGGCTATCCCTAATTGCAATGAGAACTCTTTCTCTTGAAATCTCTCACTCTTTGGATGCTTGCTAGTCAAAGGCAAGGTTGAGGTTTGGTTTGTTTGGGTTTTTTTCTTTCCAAGAAGATGGTGGTTTCTTAGAATTAGGTTAAAGATAAGAAGAGCAAGATTGGAACTTACCTTTTCTTGAATTGGTGAAACACACGAATCAAATTGGCATCTTGTTTTTTCTCTTGAAAAATGTGCAAAAAGGGACACCCAAAAATCAGCACTTTATTAGAGTCTAACCCTAATTTAAATGTTTACAAGAAAGGCCCAATCTAAACTTGAATTAGAAAATCCAAATCACAATGAATTAAATTCATATCTTAATTGATTGATTGAATTTAAAATGATGAATCACATTCATATCTTGATTGATTAATTAAATTAATCATTTAAGATGATTGATCATACTTACTTCTTGATTGATTGATTGAGTCAACCATATAAGATAATGGATTATATTTATTTCTTGATTGATTTATTGAGTCAATCATATAAGATGATGGATCTGTTAGTTCCCTGTGTGTTTTGATGATTACTAACAATTGTAAATACTACTGATAAGGTGAGACAAAGTTAAACTTGTATCTTTCAATCTGTCAAAACCAAACTCGAGCCTGTTAGTGTTGAACTCGAGCCTGGATTTGACAGAGAACTCAAACTTGTTCAGTTGATTTCCAAACTCGAGAATGAACCTGAAGTTTAAAGTTAAACTTTTGAAAAAGTTCACATGAACTCGAGCCTACTAAGGTCAAACTCGAGTTCATTGTTTCCAGAGAGTTTTTGAACTTTGAAAAACATGTTAAACCTTACACTTGCTTTCTTCAAACCCCAGGTTTGAAAGAATCCCAAGAAAGTTTTAAGAGCATGAACTCGAGCCTGTCATGGCAAACTCGAGTTCATCTCTGGCGGGACAAGTTGTTTGAAACTTAAAGATATTTTCAAGCTCTGCACTGTTCCATTAAAAGAAAAGTTTTTCGGTTTGAAAAGTTCACCAATGCTCAAACTCGAGCCTAACATATTCAAACTCGAGTCTAGTTTTGGCCAAGAGCAAAGAACTGCTTTTAAGCTATTTAAACTCGAGACTGAGACTTTCAAACTCGAGCCTAAAAGTTCCAGAGAGCAAAGAACTTTTGGATATGTTTTTAAACTCGAGAGTGTGTTTTGCAAACCTCAGGTTTGTGCTTTCAAGCTAAAACGAAGTCTGTTTCAAAAGTGTCTCGAACTCGAGCCTGACATTAATGAACTCGAGTTCATTTCAACCCGAGAGCTTCTTAGTTTTTCAATGACTTGAGAACCTCCAGTTTAAAAGACAAACCTCAGGTTTGTTCATTTTGAACTTACATGCTTTTAAACACTGAAGCCTCGAACTCGAGCCTAACTTTAATAAACTCGAGTTCATTTCAACCCGAGAGCATTTTAGTTTTTCAATGATCTGCAAACCTCAGGTTTATAAAGCAAACCTCAGGTTTACACTTTTTGAACTTGCACAGTTTTGAACACTAAAGCCTCGAACTCGAGCCTGTAAGAACTGAACTCGAGTTCGTGACGCTGGTTCAGAATTTTTGAATTTGGGCATTTCAGAAATCAATGTTATTTGATTCTATCTTCTTCCAATATTATTCTCTGATATTCCCTGCTATGTTTAACGTATTTATTAGTGGATTTCAGAGCATTAAAGAATGTTTGGTGAGAGGTTAGAGTATAAAGCAAAAAGCACCTCAGAGCATTTATTGCAAAGCACAAAAGTTACTCCTTCTACCCAAATCCTTCTGCACACGCTTACAAAGTATTTAAGGATGTTCGCTGAAACAAGAAAACTCCTCTCCAACGGATTAATTCGCAGAAAGTCAGCCCTGATGTCTTGACCAACTAGATTAAGGGAAAACAAGAGAGAGAAGACCCCAAAACCACTTCAGAACACTTGGGCAACTTCTCCAACGGTCTGATTCAAGCTACAACGGTCATTTAATGTTCTCTAGCTATAAATAGAGTTCATTAACATCTTCAGAAAGAGATACAACTACTCTGAGCGAATTTCTACTAAATTCATTTATTGTGTATCAGCTTTCACTTATAGAGTATCATACTTGATACAAGTACTTCAGTGTTCATCATATCTACTCTGTAAGAGAGTTAAATACTTGTAAATCATTTATTGATTGAGATAACTACAAGTCAGGGGACTTGGTAGTTGGGTGTATTGATTACAACTTGTAAGGGGGAGTGTGTTCTAGTGAGAGAACAACTCTTAGTACAGAGTGTGTAATCAATAGTTGAACATAGTGGATTGAAAATCCCAAGTGAGGCTTGGGGACTGGATGTAGGTCAGGAAAGGACCGAACCAGTATAAATTGCATTGTGTTTAGCTTCTTCTCCTTATCCTCTCTGTTGTGCTCTGTTTTGAGTAATCGAAAACAGAACCAGTTACGAAAATTTTAAAGATACCCAATTCACCCCCCCTCTTGGGTATAAAGCTCCTGCTTTCATTTGGTATCAGAGCAAGGTCTTCTCAGAAGAGCTTAACCACTCGAGAAGGATCACTATGGAAGGAATTCTTCCAGATGGAGCTTCAATCAACAGACCTCCCGGTTTCGACGGCGAACACTACTCTTTCTGGAAAGCCAAATTTCGTGTGTTCGTGATGGCAACAGAATATGGTCTATGGAGAGTCTTTGAAACTGGAGACTATGTTCCAGTCAAGGTAGAAGGAGGCATCACTGTGCCCAAGACAGAAGCCGAATTCGATGATAATGATAAGAAGAACATTACTCTCAATAGCAAGGCTATCCTGATGCTTCAGAGTGCTCTTAGTCAAAAGGAGTACTTTCGTATCTGTAACTTATCAACGGCTAAGGAAATGTGGAAGGCGCTAGAAATAGCTTATGAAGGAACCTCTGGAATCAAGGAAAATCGCATCAACATTCTAACCACTGAGTATGACCTGTTGCGGATGAAGCAAGGCGAGAGTATTGGAGAATTTCAGTTGAGATATACTCATCTGACCAATCAGCTAGCAGCCTTAGGAAAGCTTTTCGATCAAGGAGCTCAAGTGAGGAAAATCCTCAATATTCTGACAAAGGACTGGGAAGCCAAGGTTACTGCCATTGAAGAAGCTCGTGGAGAATCAATGACTTCAGTTGCTGCATTATTTGGAAGTCTATCTGAGTATGAGAGCAAACTGAAGTTCAAAAAGGACTTAGAAGATGTCAATGGTGGCAACAATCGCAACAAAGGAGTGGCTCTGAATGTGGAAAAGGATGACGAAGATGAAGATGAGGATGAAGAAATTGGGATGATGGTCCGGAGATTCAAAAAGTTTTATAAGAAGGATCAAGGCTTCAAGAAGTTTCAAAAGGGAAGCTCAAGTTATGAATCGAAAAAACCTATCATCTGCTATGAATGTGAGAAGCCCGGACATATCAAGGCAGATTGCCCTCAGCTGAAGAATCAGGACAAAGAAAAGAAGAAGTTCAAGAAATTCAAAAAGAAGGCATATGTGTCAGCAATATGGGGAGATAGCTCATCGATGAGGATGAAGCTGACGAAGACGAAAGCGAAAAAGCCAACATATGCCTAGTCGCTGAGGAAGAAGAGCTACACAATGAAAGAAATGAGGTATATCTTAGAGCATCAAGGCCAAACAAGTGGTACATCGATAGTGGATGCTCAAGACACATGACTGGAGACAAATCAAAGTTTTTATCAATAAAGCCAAAAGATGGAGGTAGAGTCACATTTGGAGGTGATCAATCCAGGAAAATCGCTGGCATTGGTGAGATAGGCAATAATGAAGGTCCACTCATCAAAGACGTCTACCTTGTAGAAGGATTGTGTCACAATCTCCTAAGTGTGAGCCAAAGCACCGATAAGGGTAATTTGGTAATATTTGACTCTGATGAATGCTTTATTGTTAAAAAGGATTTGATCTCTATGAATGATTTGAAAAACAAAGCCCTATTTAGAGCACCTAGAGATGGAAACTGTTATACTTTGAACCTCTCTAGCAATGCTTCTGTTTCTGAAAATTGTTTTGTTAGTAACCTGAATGAGAGTTGGCTATGGCATAAGCGATTAGCTCATGTCAATATGTATCAACTTGACAAGTTATTGAAAAAGGATTTGGTTATTGGCATTCCCAAATTGAATTTCAAAAATGATATGATTTGTGATGCCTGTCAAAAGGGAAAACAGACCAAATCTTCCTTTAAAGCTAAAAATGAGATTTCAACAAACAGACCTCTTCAACTTCTCCACATGGATCTAGTTGGACCAGCTAGAGTGAAAAGTCTTGGTGGAAACTTATACACGTTGGTCATTGTTGATGATTTTTCTAGATTTACTTGGACAATATTTTTATCATCAAAAGATGAAACATATGATCAGTTTGTTGCTTTTGCCAAGAAGGTCCAGAACGAGAAAGGTTTTTCAATTTCAGGTATAAGGACCGATCATGGTGGAGAATTTGAAAACAATGCCTTTGCTGAGTTTTGTGATAGTATGGGGATCAACCATAATTTCTCGGCACCAAGAACACCCCAACAGAATGGAGTTGTGGAGAGAAAGAATCGAGTACTCACGGAAATGGCCCGGGCAATGCTGAACGAATATAACACTTCACAAGTGTTTTGGGCTGATGCGATGAGTACGGCATGTTACATCTCCAACCGAGCCTACATGAGAAAGAAGATGAACAAAACACCATACGAAATCTACAAAGAAAGAAAGCCGAATCTCAATCATTTGCATATCTTCGGATGCAAGTGCTATGTGCACAATAATGGTAAAGATAATCTTGGTAAATTCGATCCTAAATCTGATCTAGCTATTTTTATCGGTTATTCAAATAGGAGTAAGGCATATAGGGTGTTTAATACTAGGACTAAGATTGTTGAAGAATCTATACATGTTGTATTCTGTGAATCTGAATCTGATAAATCCTTGGATGATGAAGAGGAGACTATTTTCAAAAACAAATTCTTTTCGAAAAATGCTCCTACTCCTTCTGAAAATTCCGAAAATGTTTTTGAGGCTGATCCTGAAAATATCTTAGAAAATCCTGATCAGTCTCAACCTAGAGCTTGGAGATTTATAAGGAATCATCCTTTAGACCAAGTCATAGGTGATGTGAATCAAGGAGTTAGGACCAGAAATAGTACTTTGAATGAAGTTACATTTTCTGCATTTATTTCACACATAGAACCCTCTAAGATAGAAGAAGCTCTTTCAGACAATGATTGGGTGATTGCTATGCAAGAGGAGTTACATCAATTTGATAGAAATCAAGTTTGGGAATTGGTGCCTAGACCCAAAGACCATCAGGTAATTGGGACAAAATGGGTATTCAAGAACAAACGTGATGAGTCAGCCATCATTGTGCGTAACAAGGCTAGATTAGTGGCCAAAGGTTACAATCAAGAAGAAGGAATTGATTATGAAGAAACTTATGCTCCAGTGGCAAGATTGGAAGCCATAAGAGTTCTTCTAGCCTTTGCTTGTACAAAAGGTTTCAAACTCTTTCAAATGGATGTCAAAAGTGCATTTTTGAATGGTTTTATTCAAGAGGAGGTATATGTTGAACAACCTCCAGGCTTTGAAAATGATCATCTTCCAGATCATGTTTTCAAATTAAAGAAAGCACTTTATGGCCTTAAGCAAGCTCCTAGAGCTTGGTATGAAAGATTGAGTCAATTTTTACTCAATCAAGGATTTATCAGAGGCAAAGCTGATACAACACTTTTCATAAAGAAAAACAAATTGAATGAAATTTTAATTGTTCAAATTTATGTTGATGACATCATATTCGGTGCTACTAATGACTCCTTGTGTGAGGAATTTTCCAAGACTATGCAGGGTGAATTTGAAATGTCAATGATGGGTGAGCTCAACTACTTCCTTGGACTGCAAATCAAGCAACGAAAAAATGGGATATTCATATCCCAAACCAAGTATCTAAATGATTTGCTAAAGAAGTTTGGGATGGACAAGTGCAATGGAGCTGACACACCAATGAGCACAACCACTTCCTTGGATGCTGATGAAGAAGGCAAGGATTTCAACATCACCAAGTATAGAGGAATGATTGGATCATTGCTCTATCTTACCGCAAGCCGCCTAGACATCCAATTCAGTGTAGGGATGTGTGCACGATTCCAATCCGCTCCCAAAGAGTCTCACGCTGAACATGTAAAAAGGATATTCAGATATCTCTCAGATACAAAAACTCTTGGACTATGGTTTCCCAAAGGTCAGCCAGAGCACTTGGTAGCATATTCAGATTCGGATCATGCTGGCTACAAGACGGATAGAAAGAGTACAAGTGGGCAATGCGAGTTCTTTGGCAATTCACTTGTCTCTTGGTTTAGCAAGAAGCAAACTACCGTGGCTGTGTCCTCAACAGAAGCTGAATATGTGGCTGCCTCAAGTTGCTGTGCTCAAGTGTTGTGGCTGAAGCAACAACTTGCTGACTTGGGAGTGCACTTAAAGGAGATCCCAATACTGTGTGATAATACTAGCACAATAAGCTTGGCCAAGAATCCCGTGCAACATACAAGAACCAAGCATATTGATGTGAGACATCACTTCATTCGGGATCATGTGCAGAAGAGAGATGTCAAAGTGATGTTCATTCCAACTCATCTTCAACTGGCGGACATTTTCACCAAACCTCTAGCCAAGGAGCCATTCACTTTCATAAGAAGAGAATTGGGAATGGTAAATCCCAATGAGTTGTAAGCTTACTCTTAACCCAATGTTAGGTCAAGGTTTTGATGATTATCTGTTACTAACTTAAGCATCGGAGCTTCTAGATATGTTTTATGCAGGATGCATCTATCTAACATCTGCTGAAAACTGAGATGAACTAGAGCCTGTGAATGATGAACTCGAGCTCGAGGAAGGCAGATAAAAGATGAAAGGCAAAAGGGTGAGTGAACTCGAGTTCATTAGTAAATGAACCTCAGGTTCACTTCAGGCAGAAAGCAAAAATGAACCTCAGACAAGGTGAACTCGAGTCCATCAATAACGAACTCGAGTTCGAAAGTCACAGAGAGCAACCCTGCTGAGAAATTATTCTGAACTCGAGCCCATAAGTGAGAACCTCAGGTTCACGAGAAAGTTCAAGAGTTCACAGTACACTCTTGAAGTCCAGGTAAGTGGATTTTTATGACGAACTCGAGCCCACAAGTTGTGAACTCGAGTTCATCGTGTGCCCTATATATACTACAGTTGTGAACTTTCCACTTCACTTCACTCGAACCTCCGGTTTGCCCTAATTCTTCTCATCTTCTTCATTCTCTGATCTCTGCGAAAATGACTTCCAAATCCTCAAACCCTAAAGAACCTAACCCTAATCCCTCTCAAACTTCCTCTCAAGCTCAATCTGAGCGTCCTGTTCGAACAAAGTCTCGGTCCACTCGTTTACGGTATGGCATTGACAAAGAAATCAGAGGAGTTCAGAGTGGCAACCCCGCGGTTCCTCCCTCTAGACCAAAGGGAGTAGTGATTGGAGAAGAACGAACCAAGAAAAGACACGATCCAGAACCAGAGGTTCAAGGAAAAGGAAAGGCTCCTCAAGCGTCAGCACCGTTAAGAGAGAAGCAACCGTTCAAGAAGAAGAAGACAGCTGGTATCTCCTCTGTTCCTACTCCTGGCCAAGGAAGTGGACAAGCACAGTCTCAACCCCAAGCTCAACCTCAACAACATCAGCAGGACCAAGGTGGTCCTCAGGTATCTCAGACACTTCCTGCTCTATTAGACATTTATCATCATAAGAAATGTCCAGCTGGTTTCAATGAGAATCCCTGTAGGATGACTCCTGAGGAGGGAACTCAGTTTAGGAAGAAGTTTGATGAAAAGAGAAAATTCTGTCCGATTGTATCTGTTGATTTGGATAAGATCAAAGAAGAATGTAGTTTAGATTTGAGGCCTTGGTTGAAGTCTTTTGAGTCTTTAATCTCCATCAAGGCACCTTATAGTCCTAAACTCATCAAAGTGTTTTATTTTCATATGAGGTCTGCTAACATTTTAGACTCAGAAGGGGATTTAGTGGAAGAAAGGATAGTTACTAAAGTCAGAGGGCAAGAAATTACCATTACTCCAGCTTATCTCAATTCCATTCTGCAAATTGTCAATCCACCTAGACCTGAGACTCACCGATATAGCCAACAAACCACCTTTAGTCTGCTTAGGCCAAATGAGACTGTTCCTGAGGGATTGGAGATCCTTAACTTCACACCTGCTGCAATGCCCCCTAGGAACCGGGCAATTTGGTACATTTACACAAGAAATCTGCTGCAGAAAGGAGGAAACTTCACTCATTTTGCCAAGAAGGATTTCAATATATTTGCCTCTATCCTTGACAAACAGCCTCAGAATGTGGGATATTGGCTTTTTCAAGAAATGGCTAAATTTGCCTTTCACTCTAGATTGTCCTCACAAATACCCTTCCCAAGCTTGGTCTCAGTCATCCTTCATCACGAGAAGATTTGGTATTTGGCTGAGAATGATCCTCCTCAGTATCCTATTGAGTTTGGACAACACATCATGAATCTCATGAGAGTGGATGAACCCCAGGGATCTGACCAGTCAAGAGCTCCTAAGAGATCCAGACAAGCAAGGTCCAGAGCCACACAGTCCAGAGCTGAGGAAGCTCAGAGTGCTCCTCCTCCATCTGATTTTGATACAAGGGTACAAGCGATTGTAGACAAAGCTGTGTCTGATTTGGTTGAGGGAATAGAACTGGCAGTTGGGAAGTTGGTTGCTGAGGTCAATAAAGGCCACAGTGATTTGGTGGACATCCAAGAGGGCTTCAAAGTAGAACAAGAAGCTTTGAAGAATCAGATTAATGACCAAGCTTCCACTATGTCTACATTACTGGTCACTATGATGAGCCTAAGTGATAAAATGGACAAGCTCATGAAAGCTCAACCACCAGAAGCCTCTACTTCCGTGCCTGCCTCTCAAACCTCAACTATGCCTGACCCTCAGCCTGACCCTGAGCCTGCTGAACCTCTTCCTGAACCTCAGGCAGCACCTCCAGTTCCTGTCTCTATACCTACATCTTCCACATCTGAACCCCATTCTCAACCTGATATCCAGCTTGCATCATCCCCTCCTTTTGCTGATGACAAAGGGGGAGAGAGTGTGGAGTGATTTGTGAATGTGGAGTGGTTTTTGTTTACAATTGTGTATTTTGAGCTGTCTGTGCATTTTGAAATTTCTGTCTGTGCATTTTGAAATTTCTGTTGGAACTTCTGTGTGTATTTTTGCAACTCTAAGTTATATGAAATTACAGTCGCATATGCCTATCTATGAATTGTTTGTGCTTCTGCTGTGGTTCTGTTTTGTCTCTGACAATTTGCACAATTCTCTGATAACTTACAAAAGTTTTTTTTTTTCTCTCAAACTGAATTTCACAAAGAAGTTTTTTTTCTCCAAATTTCAAAATCAATTGTTTACAAATGTTGTCATCATCAAAAAGGGGGAGAATGTTAGTTCCCTGTGTGTTTTGATGATTACTAACAATTGTAAATACTACTGATAAGGTGAGACAAAGTTAAACTTGTATCTTTCAATCTGTCAAAACCAAACTCGAGCCTGTTAGTGTTGAACTCGAGCCTGGATTTGACAGAGAACTCAAACTTGTTCAGTTGATTTCCAAACTCGAGAATGAACCTGAAGTTTAAAGTTAAACTTTTGAAAAAGTTCACATGAACTCGAGCCTACTAAGGTCAAACTCGAGTTCATTGTTTCCAGAGAGTTTTTGAACTTTGAAAAACATGTTAAACCTTACACTTGCTTTCTTTAAACCCCAGGTTTGAAAGAATCCCAAGAAAGTTTTAAGAGCATGAACTCGAGCCTGTCATGGCAAACTCGAGTTCATCTCTGGCGGGACAAGTTGTTTGAAACTTAAAGATATTTTCAAGCTCTGCACTGTTCCATTAAAAGAAAAGTTTTTCGGTTTGAAAAGTTCACCAATGCTCAAACTCGAGCCTAACATATTCAAACTCGAGCCTAGTTTTGGCCAAGAGCAAAGAACTGCTTTTAAGCTATTTAAACTCGAGACTGAGACTTTCAAACTCGAGCCTAAAAGTTCCAGAGAGCAAAGAACTTTTGGATATGTTTTTAAACTCGAGAGTGTGTTTTGCAAACCTCAGGTTTGTGCTTTCAAGCTAAAACGAAGTCTGTTTCAAAAGTGTCTCGAACTCGAGCCTGACATTAATGAACTCGAGTTCATTTCAACCCGAGAGCTTCTTAGTTTTTCAATGACTTGAGAACCTCCAGTTTAAAAGACAAACCTCAGGTTTGTTCATTTTGAACTTACATGCTTTTAAACACTGAAGCCTCGAACTCGAGCCTAACTTTAATAAACTCGAGTTCATTTCAACCCGAGAGCATTTTAGTTTTTCAATGATCTGCAAACCTCAGGTTTATAAAGCAAACCTCAGGTTTACACTTTTTGAACTTGCACAGTTTTGAACACTAAAGCCTCGAACTCGAGCCTGTAAGAACTGAACTCGAGTTCGTGACGCTGGTTCAGAATTTTTGAATTTGGGCATTTCAGAAATCAATGTTATTTGATTCTATCTTCTTCCAATATTATTCTCTGATATTCCCTGCTATGTTTAACGTATTTATTAGTGGATTTCAGAGCATTAAAGAATGTTTCGTGAGAGGTTAGAGTATAAAGCAAAAAGCACCTCAGAGCATTTATTGCAAAGCACAAAAGTTACTCCTTCTACCCAAATCCTTCTGCACACGCTTACAAAGTATTTAAGGATGTTAGCTGAAACAAGAAAACTCCTCTCCAACGGATTAATTCGCAGAAAGTCAGCCCTGATGTCTTGACCAACTAGATTAAGGGAAAACAAGAGAGAGAAGACCCCAAAACCACTTCAGAACACTTGGGCAACTTCTCCAACGGTCTGATTCAAGCTACAACGGTCATTTAATGTTCTCTAGCTATAAATAGAGTTCATTAACATCTTCAGAAAGAGATACAACTACTCTGAGCGAATTTCTACTAAATTCATTTATTGTGTATCAGCTTTCACTTATAGAGTATCATACTTGATACAAGTACTTCAGTGTTCATCATATCTACTCTGTAAGAGAGTTAAATACTTGTAAATCATTTATTGATTGAGATAACTACAAGTCAGGGGACTTGGTAGTTGGGTGTATTGATTACAACTTGTAAGGGGGAGTGTGTTCTAGTGAGAGAACAACTCTTAGTACAGAGTGTGTAATCAATAGTTGAACATAGTGGATTGAAAATCCCAAGTGAGGCTTGGGGACTGGATGTAGGTCAGGAAAGGACCGAACCAGTATAAATTGCATTGTGTTTAGCTTCTTCTCCTTATCCTCTCTGTTGTGCTCTGTTTTGAGTAATCAAAAACAGAACCAGTTACGAAAATTTTAAAGATACCCAATTCACCCCCCCTCTTGGGTATAAAGCTCCTGCTTTCAGGATCATATCCATATCTTTCTTGATTGATTGAATAATAATTTAAGAAGATTGATTACATTCATCTCTTTAACTAAAATTTAAAATCATTTTTAATTCAATATTTATTAATTATTTCTCTTACCTTCATCCAATATATATATAGTTGCAAACTCTAGTTTAGATAAACAAACTCGAGTTTGTGTCGCTGAGTTTGAAAATCAAATTGCTCGAATTTGAGAAATTTTCTTGTTTGATCTTAATACCTCTTATCATCACTCATTACTATTTCTAGCTATGTTTAATCACTTTGTTAGTAAGTTTCAGATGATTTAGAGGACATTAAATGAAGATTTGAGCAAAATCAAAAAGTGATGTTAGCAAATTAAATGCAATGTCCAGAAAACTTGCATCCTTTTGGACAATCATTCTACACAAGTTGCAAAGGGATTAATGTTTCATTTCCACATCCAGTAGCTGCTCTTCCAACAGATTAAAAGTCAAGAAGTCAACCATAAACTTTTGTGCAACTGGATTAACCAAAGAGTAGAGAGAGAAGAAGTCCAAAGCTTAACCTAATCAACGATCACATTGAAGATTACAACGGTCATTTCATGCTATCTTCATATAAATAGAGCTGCATTCAATTCTTCTTAAGAACTAATCTGCTGAAAACGAAAATCATTCAATGTATTTGATTAATAAGGACGTTTTTATCATGTTTAATATTTATGGATTTATTAATAACCGGTTATCCCAAATTACAGGTAATTTCTCAAGCGCATGCACCCCAAAAAATTACTTGGATGAAATTAAGGTTACTACGCACCAGGTAGTAACTCTAACCTTTTATGTTTGTGAGTGTACTTGTGTATGTTTAAATGCCATGATTTGTGGAATGTGTTTTATAAACGTATTTGATTTCATACAGTATATTTAAGTGTTGGCTATTCACATTTGTAATAAGGAATTTGGATTCGGGTAGGTTCCACATTTTGGTTTCCTTGTGCTGAAGGACTCGGGACCAGGTAGGTTCTGGGTTGGGCCTTGGAGAGATAGGCACAGGATCAGGTAGGTCCTGCTTGTCTTTCCAAGCACTCTGGAATTTTGAACCAGGTAGGTTCTACGCATGATTTCCTAGCACTGGGATTTTGAACTGTGTTTTATACTGTCTGTATGCTTTATGGTATTCCTGATTATGGTAGTTTATTTATTACATATACTTATATTCCATGCATAGAGGTTAACATGTTACTTTGAGATTCATTTATGAATCTCATATTTGAACAAGGCCATAGGTAGTGGAACTGTGAAGAAGGGGAAGGCGGTGCTGTGAGCGGGGACAGAAGAACGTTGAACTTGGGAGAGGTTCCTTTTTGTTTTGTATATATTTATTTTTTTAAATTTAAATTTTGGAGTTTTAAATTTAGGATGACTGTATATATTTAAATATCTTGGAGAGGTTAAGTTTATTTTGCAAAACCAAGTTAAGTTTGAATATTTCCGCATTTTTATCAATTACTCATTCATCCAAACCAGATCCATACGCTCCTCTGTGTATGAACTCTGATATGATCGGGAGATATAAGGGAGCGTTACATTACTAGTAGTACCGAATATTATATCATCCATATATATTGGCACAATTGAAATCTCATTATACTTATTACTCTTTATGAAGAAATTTGTGTCTGCTTTTCCTTTGACAAAACCTTGATCAAGAAGAAACTACCTTAACCGCTCATACTAAGCTCTAGGAGCTCGCTCAAGACCATATAAGGCTTTTTTGAGACGGTATACATGATCTAGATGATGATCACTTTCAAAGCTAGAAAGTTGTTCAACATAAACTTCCTATTGAATGAAACCATTTATAAAGGTACTCTTAACATCCATTTGATAGAGTTTGAATCCCTTGATACATGCAAAGGCTAAGAGTACTCGTTTGGCTTCCAATCTAGCCACTGAAGCATACGTTTCCTCATAATCAATACCTTCTTCTTAATTATAGCCTTTGGTAACCAATCTTGCCTTGTTTCTGAGAATGATTGCGGATTCATCACGTTTGTTCTTAAATACTCATTTAGTGCCAATGACCGGATGGTCTTTAGGCCTAGGTACCAAGTCTCAAACTTGATTTCTATCAAATTGATGTAATTACTCTTGCATTGCTATAACCCAATCATTGTATGATAGGGCTTCGTCAATCTTATAGGGCAAAATCTCAGATATAAAGGAAAAAAATCTAACCTCATTCAAGGTACTTTTTTTTGTCTTTACACCTTGATTCATATCTCCTATCACTTGGTCCAAAGGATGATTCCTGTGAACTCCAAGCTTTATGTTGAGATTGATCAGGATTTTCACAAGAGTTTTGAGGATCACTTTAAAAAATGTTTTCAGAGTTTTCAAGAGAGGCAAGGGTAGTTTTTGAAAAGAATTGATTTTTATAAGTAAGTTCCTCATCATCATCCAAAGGTTCATCAGTCTTAGATTCGCAAAACACAACATGTATAGATTCTTCAACAATACGAGTACGAGTATTGAATACTCTTCAAGATTTACTCCTATTCAAATAACCAAGGAATATACCTTCATCGGATTTAGCATTGAACTTTCCCAAGTTATCCTTACCATTGTTGTGGACAAAGCATATGCATCCAAAAATGTGCAAATGAGCTAGATTCGGCTTTGTTCCCTGATAGAGTTCGTAAGGAGTCTTGTTATACTTCTTTCGAAGGTAGGCTTGGTTTGAGACATAGCAGGTCATGCTCATTGTGTCTGCCCAAAAGACTTGAGAATCTTGTTCTCATTCAGCATTGCACGGGACATTTCTGTGGGCACTCGGTTCTTCCTTTCAACCACACCATTCTGTTGTGGTGTCCTTTGAGCTGAGAAGTTATGATTTATTCTGTGACCATCACAGAATTCTCTGAAGGCTTGATTCTCAAACTCTCCTCCATGATCAGTCTGAATACTTGAAATGCAAATACCTTTCTCGTTTTGCACTTTTTTGGCAAATACAACAAACAGATCAAACGTTTCATCTTTGGAAGATAAAAAGATAGTCCAAGTAAGTTGAGAGAAATCATTGACAATAACCAAAGTATACAAATTGCCACTAAGGCTCTTAACTCTTTCTGGCCCAACTAGATCCATATGGAGTAGTTGGAGAAGTCTATTAATCGAGATTTCAAACTTATTTTTGAAAGATGTTTTAGTTTGTTTACCTCTTTGACAACAATCACAAATCATGTCATTTTTAAAATGTAGTTTAGGTAAACCAAGAACTAAATCTTTTCTTAACAGCCTGTCTAGTTGGAACATGTTCAAATGAGCCAGACGCTTATGCCACTGCCAACTTTTGTCCAAGTTGCTAAGAAAACAATTTTTAGAATTGACTTTGGGAATATTTAAGGTATAGCAGTTACCTTCTCTCGATGCCTTAAACAAAGTTTTAAGATTACTATTGTCAATTGAAGATCATCCTTGTTTACGATGAGACATTCTTCTGAATTGAAAATGATCCAGTTGTTCTTGTTTGCACTTTGGCTCACGTTTAGGAGACTATGACAAAGTCCTTCCACGTAATAAACATCTTTAATTAGGGGTCCTTCTTTTTCGCCAATTTCACCAATTCCAACGATCTTTCCGGTTTGGTTTCCCCTAAAGGTTACTTTGCCACCATCCTTTGCTTTCATTGCCACAAACTTGGATTGATCCCCCGTCATGTGTGTGGAGCATCCGCCATCAATGTACCACTTATTGGTTCTTGATGCTCTCAGACAAACCTGTAATTAAGACAATGTCAAGCAATAGGTACCCATCTTTCCTTGGGTCTTTTTGGGTTAGTTTGGGCCTCAGAGAAAACATATGTTCCTTTAGGCACCTACTGATAGTTGCCAACAGGTTTATCTCTTCTTTCTTTCTTTCTTTCTTATGAAAACATGATGAAGTATTATGACCCTTACGGTTACAATAATTGCAATGATTTATGAAAGTAGTTCAAATAGGATTTTCCTCTAGTTTTCTTTTTCCCTTTCTTTTTGTCAAAAATAGGATTGTATCCTATGCCTGATCGATCATTTGTAAATCTTTAAGCTTTCAAGATTGCATTGAACTTTCCACTACCTTTAGTGATGTTCTCAAGTGTTTTCATAAGATTAGCATTTTTCTTCACAAGATCAAGACACATTTTGCAAATCACGTTTTCACAAATTGGAGGAGGATCTTTAACTTGCTTTTCAAACATTTTGATTTTCCTCTTAGAGGCAATAAGTTCTTTTGCAATCTTTTCAAATTCAGAATGTAACTCATTATATTTAGAATGCAGTTCATCATAGGTGGTTTATAATCATATACCTCTTCCTCGTTTTCAGGTTGCTCTTCTTATGCAACTAAGCATACATCTGAAACCTATTCTTCCTCAATTTCTTCTTCATCTGAGGAATTGTCTCCCCATATGGCAGATACATAGGCCCTTTTCATGAAGTGATTGAACTTCTTCTTCTTCTCCTTTTCTATGCCCTTTATTTGAGGACGTTCAGATTTGATATGGTTTGACTTCTCACATTCATATCAGATGATCTGTTCCTTATCCTTGAACTCACGTCTGTTACTTGAACTTCTTTTTTGGAATCAATTTTTGAACCCTTAATCCTTCTTATAAAACTTCTTACATCTTCGCACGAACATGCCCATCTCATCATCATCGTCTTCGTCTTTGACTTTGAAAGAGATTAGCCGTGTCCCTCAAAATAACCAAATTCAATAAAAGATTTGCAGTAATAAGGAACCTGGGTCGTTTTCACAAAGAATTTGCAGCGGGTCTGATTGGAATAACAGCGAAACAAAAACAGTAAAAATGGGGGGTCTTTGGTTGAAATAAATTAAAAACGAAATTGCAAAGAAACAAAACGAAGCAAATAGAAGCAGATTAAAAACGATCAACCCAACGTTCAGATTCCAGAGACTTCAATCATTGAATGAAATATAAATAACCCACGTTTGGCTCTAGATGAACCGAGATCTCTGCATTCGCCCATAAAATTCCTCGACTAGACGATTGCCTAGATTATGTCCGAACAGTGGCGTCACACTGTGAGATCGCATAGCAAAACTTAAAACCTAGTTTGAACTCAGTCCTTAGGATAAACCAAATCGAATGTTAAATCTAATATTCAAACTATTTCCAGAAATCGGATCCAATAATATGAAAATAGAAACGAGTTATATTACCGAATAAGCACAAGTTCTCTGGATGAATCATGGAATCCTAATATTGGATTAACCACAGAAGTTTAGCCAAGCATGGCTAGGCAAAACGCAGAAGAAAAGATGAAGAAGAACTCAGAGAAAAATAAAACTTCTGTCTTTCAATCCAAAACTGCTTCAAACGTGTATTCAAAATATTGGCGATCGACCTAACTAAATAAACCCTAGCTGCCAAAGCAAAATGGGCTCTACAAGTTTGGCCCAAATCAGAAATAAAATAAAACTAGACTTTAATTACAAAATTCGAGCAAAATAAAAATCCAAAAAAATGGGTCTGTCTTTAGATCCAATTTCGTCCATCTTCTTGTCCGAATCAGCCTTCCGAGTCTTCATAACAATTGTAGCTCTCTGAATCATCTAAAAAAGGAAAGAAGAATCAGTCTAATCGGATATCTAGATCAAAAGTTATGGCAAAAATACTAAATCACTATAAATCTGGAATTTAATCATAAAAATGAATCAAATCCAATTAAAAGCTCAAAGCCCAATTAAGTAACAAAATCCATGATTTATCAGTCAAACCTTCCTAAATTTATTCACCAAGTGACACAAATAAGTGTAATAATATTCAATTATCAGACTTCCATTTCCTTCACCGCATTGACGTATGGCAACACCTTTGCTCCTATTGTTGTTGATTTCATCCATGCCCTTCTTGAATTTCAATTTGCCTTTGTACTTAGATATGAAGATGGAATAACACCTAGGGTGGGTGAATAGGTGATCTCAAAAGCTTTTCACGAGTCACACATGAGCGCAAGTAAAACAAAGACAGAGAAGGGAAATAGACACAAGGCAATTTATACTGGTTCGGTCTAACACTTTGACCTACATCTAGTCCCCAAGCACACCTTAGGATTTCCACTAACTCTTCAAATACGAATACAATTACACACTCTGCAATTTAGGATGATCCTTTCACATTCGGACTCACACCCCCTTACAAGTTGTAATCGTACACCCACACTTAAGGTTCCACAACCTTAAGATTTAACAACTATACAGATAATCAAATAGTGTTTAAACTCCTCATGAGTAGATAAATGATAAACACTGAAGTACAAGATATCCGAAGATATTAATGAAGCAGATGAAACAGCAGATTGCAATAAGTTCGAATTGAATGCACAGCGTTTCAGTAGTTGGTGAATTCAATGATTCTGGTATTTATAGTTGTTGCAATTAATGACCGTTGGAGAAGCTTGAAGATTGATTGTTGAGTCTCTTGAATATGAAGATGGAATATCACCTAGAGGGGGTGAATAGGTGATCTTAAAAAATTTGCTAATCACACAGGAACACAAACTTAACTAAGACAGAGAAAGCAAAAGGACATAGAGAAATTTATACTGGTTCGGTCTAACACTTCGACCTACGTCTAGTCCCAGAACACCTTGGATTTCCACTATGTTTCAAAGACAATTACACTGTACTTGGATGATCCTCTCACTAGGACTCACTCCCCTTTACAAGATGTAATTGTATCCCGACACTTAAGGTTCCACAACCTTAAGATTTTACAAAACAATAATCAAATAAGTGTTTTGAAACTCCACACGAGTAGATAAAAATAAACACTAAAGTACACTGTAAATATCCAAATATATTTAATGAAACAAATGAAACAACAAATTGTAATAAGTTAGAGTTGCATGCACAGCGTTTCGGTAGTTGGTGAATTCAAAGCTTTAGGTATATATAGTTGATTTCATTTATGACCATTGAGAAGCATGAAGAAATATCCGTTCAGAGAGAATATTTGAAAATACTATCTGACTCGAGGCAGGTAAAGCATTTGCTCGAGTCACCAATAACTAAGGCTTGAGTCAATCTCAAAAGATTGATGAGAGATAACGAAGATCTTTAACTTGAGGCAAAATATGAGGCTCGAGTCAGCCTCTAAACTCGAGGCAGACAAATAGGCTCGAGTCACTGTGAAGAAAAGCAATTGGAGCTCGATAAGCAAGTCTCTGGCTTGAGGCATTAAGAATAGACTCAAGTCAATCTTGACTTTCAAATGTAATGGTCAAGATTCTGGCTAGAGTCAATGCTCACTGGCTTGAGGCAAGAGAATCATGTTTTGAAAATCATTTCAAAAATTAAGACCTTTGGCTCGAGTCTCTAGAAGTCCTGGCTCGAGTCTAGCCACAAACTCAAGGCAAACTCTTTGTAGGCTCGAGTCAATCGATTCACACTTTGAACAATATTTTAAGATCAAGGATCTTTGGCTCAAGTCTCAGAGTAACCAGTGAAGACGTAGTATCACCTAGAGGGGGGTGAATAGGTGATCTACAAAATTTTTCGCTAAGTGAACAACGCACGATAAACTAAAGTAAAAAACTGAGAATGAACACAGAGCGATTTATACTGGTTCGGTCTAACTCTTCGACCTACATCCAATCCCCAAGAACACCCTGGGATTTTCACTACCTTTCAAGAACAATTAGGCACTCTATAAATGAAGGATGGTTCTCTCACTCTTAGACTCCACTCCCCCTTACAAGTTGCAATTGATACACCCTTTCTTAAGGTTCCACAACCTTAAGATATAACTGATAATGTAGTAAGTGTTTAAATACTCCTCACAAGTTGATAAAATAATGAACATTGGAGAATGAAATCAATGAAACAGTTGAGACAGCAAACAGTATTAAACTTCGAATTGATTGCGCAGCGTTTTGGTAGTTGGCGGAATTGAATGTGTTGGTCTTTTATAACCTTCATCATTAATGCCGTTTGAGAAGTTTGCAAAACTATCCATTGAGACTCTTTAGTTTTCCGTTAGACACAGTGCTACTCCGTTTGTGACCAGTCGACCGTTGCTTCATTAAATGCTTCACCGTCGATGAATTTGGGCAGAGAGAAATTCAGAGTGTTAGCTGGAAAAGGTAAGCCTCGAAGGGAATGTTTCGTCTGCCATGGAGCTTACTTCCGATTGTTGCTCTGCTTTTCTGCATAGCATTAAATACGTGTACTACGTCGGATTGCCTTTCATTCAAAGCTTGATTTAATCTGATTAATCAACTGAAACTCATTGAAAAGAATGATTAAATATAATAAAAATAGCCTCAAATATGTTTAAACAGGATTTAGCTATTACCCAGTGAATTCAAGAAATTGATCTGAGAAATTTAAAAGTGATAGAGATAACGATTATACACTCTCGAGAATTTATACAATCATTCTCGAGAATTCCTTAGTGCTCATTAAATCATTCTCGAGAATCTTTCTTACATTCTCGAGAATTGCATGATTAGGCTTAGAACTCAAGAATTACATTTATGCATTACTAGAGAATATCTTGGCCATTCTCGGCAATTCTGTAAGTATTCTCGAGAATTATCAAAGTATAATTGCATTCAAGTGATAAACTAGCTAGATTCTCGAGAAATAAATTGTCATTCTCGAGAATTACTCGGAACAGTGGGAAGTAACTGAGTGAGCTATTCTCGAGAACTAATTTTCAATTCTCGAGAATTGGTAGTGAAGGTGTGTTAGTACAGGTGAATAAGAACATTCTCGAGAATCAACGCATGAGACTTCAATGAAACAGTGAACCTGAATCCAAACTCAGATTTTCGAGAATTGTTTTCTTATTCTCGAGAGTCACAAGCTATTCTCGAGAATTACTTTGTGATTCTCGAGAATTTCATGAGAAGGAGTTTATATAACATTGTGTGCTATTCTCGAGAGTTACCTTTCCATACTCAGGAATTACAGATATACTCCAGAATACTTGGCAGAAATGGATTAATGGATTAATAAATTTTCAAGACTTATTTCAAAATCCTTAATTGTTATCATCAAAACATTTGCAACCAACATTATCCCCCTTTTTTTATGATGACAACATCCATAGAAGAAAATGGGTTTGAAAGTTTTTGATCTTTGAAGATCAATCAGACATTAGATGTGAAGTCATTTAGTTTATGCAAGATCATTCAGAATATATTCAAAATGCATCTAAGTCAACATAGGTAACTTAAACATTAGCAAGTTAAACTAATAACATTAGAAACAACTACTATCAGAGTAATCAGTAGGAAAAACTAATGTCAACAGTATTTCCAATCTTCTTCCTCTTCATCTTCATCTTCAACAGTGTTTCCAATCTTCTTCCTCTTCATCTTCATCTTCAACAATCTCTCCCCCTTTGACATCATCTAAAAGGGAACGATGAGTAGATGAAGAAGGAGCATCAGCAGGAGTAGATGTAGAAGCTGGAGGAACAGACTTGGAGAATTTCTTGAAGGCCAATCCTTCAAGAGACATATCCAACTGATGAACATGACCCTGAAGATCCTGAATTTCTTTGGTTAATTTGGCTGAAGATTCCTCTTGAGCCTTTTAGCAGGCTTGGAAACAAGATGAGATATACTTGTCCATATTTTCAAATTCAGTAGTAAGACCCTTCAGAATTGTAGAGGTAACATTTTGGAGTTGATTTGCCAAGATAGTGACTTGATTAGCATTCTCATATAGGGGATTGATGGCATCAGAAATCCCTCTGGCCATTGCTCTTGCAACAGCCTATTCAACATTATGCTGGATGGCAGCCTGAGTGAGTGATGGAGCAGGGGAAAAAGTAGTACCAACCTGTGAAGATTGAGCTTCCTCAAGTTGCTTAGAAGAAGATGGTTTTGGATTTGGAGGACCTTTGTCTTTCTTCTTCTTCCCTGTAGCCTTGGTAAAAGAAATGTCCATGTACAAAAGATGAGTAGTGGTAAATTGCTTAGGAAAGGACACATTTTCTTTGTCCTGTAAATACCATATATTGTTGAATCCAAGAAGCTGAGACACGAGGTTAGGATATGGAATGGTGTTCTTCTTGGCCTTTGTGTAGGTGGAGATAAATTCTGACATCTCAGATATGACCAATTTCCCCAGATTCCTTACTTCCATAGTGATAATTGAAGCCATCAACTCATAGTCTTTGCTCACAAAATGCGTGAAGCTCTGTCCCTTATTAACTATATTATGACTATAGAGATACCAAATAACTCTATATGTATTAGACATCCGAGAGGGTTTGAATTTCAGAGGCTTGCCATCATAAGTTTCATTTGGAAAGAGAATTTTAAAACTTTCAATCTCAGGAAGTTTAGGAGAATCAGGTATGTCAGAAAGACCAAAAAACGAATTCAGAATCTGAGCAGTAAGTCTAATCTCTTGGCCTCTAACAAATGTAGTTAAAACGGTCTCATTGTCTTCCTCAGTCTCAACCATATTATAATAAAATATTTTTTACTATCATAGGAGAAAACGGGGTAGTAATACCAAGTAGAGGCATGTATGCAGTGAGCCAAGGAGACAGATCCAAATTGCACTTTGTTCTGAAATCTTCTAGGTCTAAATACACATTGGGACAAAATGGCCTATTCTCAAAATTCGACCAAAAAGATGGTTTAGATGGAATTACCAATTCATCTTGGCAGAAACCAGGAGGACAATGGAGTGCACTTTTCTGCCCTTTGAGTTTGGAGGCAAATGATTGTTGTGTGCCACTAGCTAAGGGACGCTTCTGACGACCAGGATGCTTACGAGGAGGTATCTGAGGTCTATCCTCCACACTCTTTGATCTCATCTTGTGAAATTGTGGATGATCGTCCGCAAACAAGTCAGATGTTTTGGTGGATGCAGAATAAAGACCTTTCCCCTTTTCGGTTAGCAGAGAATGAGTCTGAAGTCAAGTGAGAGGCCGAGAGGGTTCTGCAATGACAACGTCCTTGGATTTAGATTTGGAATGCACTGGCTGAGAGGGTTCCTCAAGGATGATGCCCTTTTATTTTGTCTTAGAAGGCCCAGAAGTTTTGACTTTGGGGCGAAATTTTGTGCGTGGTTTCTTCGAAAGAGGTTGTGAAAGTGCAGCTAAATCACCCAGAGGGGGGGTGAATTGGGGATTTTAAAATTCTTTTGAAGTATACTCTGTTTTTGTCAAAAACACGATGAAACAGAAATGAAAAGAGTATGAAGGGAAGAGGAGCAGGACACAAAGAAATTATCCTGGTTCGGTCCAATCAGATGACCTACGTCCAGTCCCCAGTTACTCTAGGTTTTTCACTAACTCTCTTGACGATTACAAATTCTGCAAACGAAGGATGTTTCACAACCTTGAACACACTCCCCCTTACAAGTTGTAATCGAATAATCCAATCTCAAAGTCCCGCTACTTTGAGACCCTTACAGAAAAATGAATTACAGAAAAGAACTCTCTTCTAAGAGTGGATTTCAATGATCACTGAAGTACAATGTGTCTAAGTTACAATCAAAAAATAGAAACAACTCTTTTTCGAGTAGAGTGGTTGTAACTCAGTTCTGTATCTTTCCAGGTTGAATTCTTCAGCTATTTATACTGGTTTGAGGCTTGTGAACGTTATAGATCCGTTGTGCCTTCTTCCAATTCAAAATTATAGCTGTTGCTGAAGTTGTATCATGAATCAATCAGCTGAAATTACTCCTTGTCTGAAATATAGCCGTTGGTCAAGTTGATTTGCAGATTTGCTTGATTCTTGTTTTCTTTTAAGGAATTCATCCGTTGGAGATATTGTATAATGGCCAAACGACTTTGTACAACGGCTAGATGACTCTGCATAACGGCTCTCCATGAATTCAGCAAGTTTCCTAAAATGACTCCTTATTTGAATTTCAATCAAATTCAAGTATCTTCTGTAATCTCAGGAATAAGCACATTAGAACAGCTCAGTTATAATGATAAATGATACATATAACATATAAGATTAATGGGTATCTTAAACAAGGAAGAATGAATCAGATTTGGCAAGTTTTTAAACGAAACAGCGTTTTTCTGATATTTCACCAAAACTCGAGTTTTGAAAATCAAAACTGGAGTTTTGAACTGTTCATTCTTCATAACCGGCGGTGTTCAAACCAAGACTGGCAGTTATCAGAGTTTGGAGAAATCAATCTTCTCGGGTTGCCCAAAACTCGAGTTTTGATGCTCAAACCTCGAGTTTTGAACTATTCATGTGAAAACATGATTTAAGCTCAAAATATGAAAACTGGAGGTGTTGGTACATAACTGGCGGTTTTCAACTTAGAAAAGATTGAAGGTTCTCTGTCTTACCAAAACTGGAGTTTTGGTATCCAAAACTCGAGTTTTCATTTTTTTATGAAAACTTGGAAAATACTCGTATAGTTGAAAACTGGCGGTGATGAATTGGAGAAAAATCAATTGCTCTCTGTCTCTTCAAAACTGGAGTTTTGGTTCCCAAAACTCGAGTTTTGAACTTTCTTCCAAAATAAGACAAATTGAAAACTGGCAGTGATGAATGAAAACCGGAGGTTTTGAGATGTGAAAAACTTAGAAGATTTGCACACTTCTCTGTCAGGCCAAAACTCGAGTTTTGGATTCCAAAACTCGAGTTTTGAACTTTTCACAAGTTCAAAACTGGCAGTGATTACGAAAACTGGCGGTGATGGCTTTGAGCAGTTTTGCCACAGACCAAAACTCAAGTTTTGAATCCCAAAACTCGAGTTTTCCTCTGACAACAAGGAAAACTGATTTTTTGCAAGATAAAACTTATCCAATTGGTTTTCAAGGCTTTCCAATTGTTCAATCATCATCAAAACACATTGAGAATTAACAGGTTGATCAGGAGATTTCTCTAGAGATGAAGTGGCCATTGCAGACAGTGACGATGATAGTTGCAAAGAGGGAGTATGGGGTGAGTTCGATAAACTGAAGGAGTATTAATGAAAGAAATTAAGCAGTCGATGATTTCGAGAAGGAAGAGAACTCCAGTGCTCGACGATGGGGAAGGATGAAAATAGAATGAGGAATTCAAAGTTCTTGAGCGTTTGATGAAACAGATGCTCTGAAGTTTTGAATAGAAAAATAGGGTTTTAGAGTAGAGGATAACGAAAGATAAATAACATTTTATGACAAAATACAGACTGAAAGATGAAACGTCATGTTTTTGGCGAAACTTGAACAGCCCAACATTCTCGAGAATTGATTTTAATTCTCAGGAATGCGAGATGGATTAAGAGATACTGGGTTTGCCAATTCTCGAGAATCTTGTCATGATTCTCGGGAATTCTAATTAACTTTCGAGAGAGAAATTTTGAAACGATTGTTCTCGAAAATAGCCCTTGGATTCTCGAGAATAGACTAAAACGAGATGCTTTCCTGATTGACCATTCTCGAGAATCCTATGGTGATTCTCTAGAATTCCATTCTCATCTTAAGCAGGTGAGACAGGAATGGTTTGCTCATTGGTAGTTCTCAAGAATTTGAAATTAATTCTCGAGAACGCGAGAATGAAACACAGTTGAAGAATGCTGATTCTCAGGAGTACAGGGCTCATTCTCGAGAATTGTCTATGATTCTTGAAAGGAAAATGTCTATGTTGCTTTCTCACATTTTCAATTCTCGAGAACACCCAGGTGATTCTCGAGAATCTCCTACACTTATGTAACTTATTATTCCCAACTCTCGGGAATTCCCATATGATTCTCGAGAGTAGTTTGTCCTTCTATGTACTCTTCTATTACAAATTTTATTCAACTCTCAAGAATACTCTGATGATTCTCGGGAATTATGTTTTTAAAAATGAACAGTAGATTCTTGTAACTCTTAGAAGCCCGATAAAATTCGATAATCCTCAAGAGTTAAATGTCATTTCTCGAGAATGATTAGTTGTTACAGAACTAATACAACACTAATTCTTGAGAATGCTAAACTCATTCTTGAGAATTACTACACCCTGCAAGCCTCTATTTTTCGATCACATAACAGGGGAACCTGCAAAACATGATTTAGACGCTCCGATGCTTAAGTAAGACTCTATTAATCATCAAAACACAATCAACAACATTAAACTACAATTACTTACAGTTTATTGGGATTTACCATTCCCAATTCTCTTCGAATGAACATAAACTAATCTTTGGCTAATGGCTTAGTGAAAATGTCAGCCAGTTGCAAGTGAGTGGGTATGAACATTACTTTGATATCTTTCTTTTGCACGTGGTCTCTGATAAAGTGATGTCTCACATCAATGTGTTTGGTCCTTGTGTGTTGAATGGGATTCTTCACCAAACTTATTGTACTTGTATTGTCGTAGAGAATTGGTATTTCCTTCAAGTGAATCCCCAAGTCTTGAAGTTGTTGTTTGAGCCATAAGACTTGAGCACAGCAACTTGAAGCAGCAACATACTTAGCCTCTGTGGAGGATACGGCCATAGTTGTCAGTTTCTTGTTGAACTATGAGACGAGTGATCCTCCAAGAAATTCACATTGTCCACTGGTGCCTTTTCTGTCAGTATTGTAACCGGCATGATTAGCATCTGAATATGCAACTAAAAACTCTTGCTGCCCTTTTGGAAACCAGAGACCCAATTCCTGTGTCCGAGAGATATCGAAAGATCCTTTTAACGTGCTCGGCATTTGATTCTTTAGGAGCTGATTGAAATCGTGCACACATTCCTACACTAAATTGAATATCAGGTCGATTTGCAGTTAAATAGAGTAATGATCCGATCATCCCTCTATACTTAGTTATATCGAAATCTTTGCCTTTCTCTTCATCCACATCCAAAGAGGCTGCTGAACTCATGGGAGTGTCTGCACCATTACAATGCTCCAATCCAAACTTTTTAAGTAAATCACGGAGATACTTTGTTTGTGAGATGAATATCCTATCTTTTCATTGCTTGATTTGCAATCCGAGAAAGTAATTGAGCTCTCCCATCATTGACATCTCGAATTCTCCCTGCATTTTCTTGGAAAATTCCTCACAGAGAGACTCATTAGTAGCACCAAATATTATATCATCCACATATATTTGCACAATCAGGAGTTCATTAAGTCTATTAGTTTTAATGAAAAGAGTTGTGTCTGCTTTCCACCTAACAAAGCCTTGATCCAAAAGAAATTTACTTAAACGTTCATACCAAGTTCTATGAGCTTGTTTGAGACCATACAAGGCTTTCTTAAGGTGATATACATGATCTGGATGATGTTCATTTTCAAAACCAGGAGGTTGTTCAACATATACTTCCTCCTGAATAAAACCTTTTAGAAAAGCACTCTTAACATCCATTTGATAAAGTTTAAATCCTTTGATACACGCAAAGGCTAAGAGTACACGTATTGCTTCTAATCTGGCCACTAGAGCAAATGTCTCCTCATAATCAATACCTTCTTCTTGATTATAGCCTTTGGCAACTAGTCTAGCCTTGTTACGGACTATAATTGCGGATTCATCTCGTTTGTTCTTGAGTGCCCACTTAGTGCCAATGGCCGGATGATCTTTAGGCCTAGGTACCAAATCCCAAACTTGATTTCTATCAAATTGGTGTAATTCCTCTTGCATCGCTATCACCCAATCATTGTTTGATAGGGCTTCATTGATCTTAAAAGGTTCAATTTGAGATATGAAAGCATAAAATGTTACTTCATTTAAAGTACTATTTCTGGTCCTCACCCCTTGATTAACATCACCTATCAATTGGTCCAAAGGATGATTTCTTATGAACTTCCAAGCTCTAGGTTGAGATTGATCAAGATTTTCTAAATCATATTGAGGATCAGTTTCAAAAATATCTTCAGAATTTTTAATAGAGGCAGGAGTAGATTTTGAAAATAATTGGTTTTCGAAAATATTTTCTTCATCATCATCCAGAGGTTCATCTAATTTTGATTCACAGAACACAACATGTATTGATTCTTCAACTACACGAGTACGCTTGTTGAAAACCCTATATGCCTTACTCTTATTTGAATATCCAAGAAAAATACCTTCATCAGACCTGGGATCAAATTTTCCCAGATTGTCTTTACCATTGTTATGTACGAAGCACTTACAGCCAAAGATATGGAGATGAGCCAAATTTGGTTTCCTTCCTTTGTAGAGTTCGTAAGGGGTCTTGTTGAGCTTCTTCTGAAGATATGCTCGATTAGCAATATAGCTGGTCGTGCTCATTGCGTCTGCCAAGAAGACTTGTGAGGTTTGATTTTCATTTAGCATAGCACGAGCCATTTCAGTGAGCACACGATTCTTCCTTTCCACCACACCATTCTGTTGTTTTGTTCTTGGAGCTGAGAAATATTGATCAATTTCATAAGCATCACAAAATTCTCCAAACGCTTGATTTTCGAATTCACCTCTGTGATCCGTTCGAATAGCTGTAATGCAAATACCTTTCTCGTTTTGCACCTTATTGGAAAACACAACAAACAGATCAAATCTTTCATCCTTTGATGATAAGAAAATAGTCCAGGTAAAACGCGAGAAATCATCGACAATCACCAAAGTATACAAATTACCACCAAGACTTTTAACTCTTGCGGGTCCAATTAAATCCATGTGAAGTAATTGAAGAGGTCGGTTTGTCAAGATTTCAGGTTTGTTTTTGAAAGACGATTTAGTTTGTTTACCCCGTTAACACGAATCACAAATCATATCATTTTTAAAACGAAGCTTGGGTAAACCAACTACTAAGTCTTTTCTTAGCAACTTATCCAGTTGATGCATGTTGACATGAGCCAAACGCTTGTGCCACAATCAACTTTCGTCTAAGTTACTGACAAAACACTTTTCAGAATTCATTTTTGGTAAATCCAAGGTCACGGGGAGCTTTAAATAATACCTTTAATTTACCTTTATCAATTGGAAGATCGTCTTTGTTGACAATGAGACATTCTTCTGAGTTAAAGATAATCCAGTTGTTCTTGTCAGCACTTTGACTCACACTCAAAAGATTATGACAGAGACCTTCCACAAGATATACGTTTTTAATTTGAGGTCCACTTTTTGTACCAATTTCACTAATACCAGTGATTTTTGCAGACTGGTTTCCTCCAAAGGTGACTCTACCTCCATCTTTTGATCTCATTGCAACCAACTTCTCTACATCTCCTGTCATGTGTCTGGAGCACCCACTATCGATATACCACTTGTTGATTCTTGATGCTCTCAAATACACCTACTAGACCAGAAGAGATCAAGCTTTAGGTACCCATCTTTTTCTGGGTCCTTTGGGGTTAGTCTGGGCCTCATGAACATAAGTTCCCTTAGGCAGCCACTGATAATTGCCAACCGGTATATCTTTTCTATCCTTCTTATGAAAACACGATGAAGTACAATGTCCCTTTCAGTTGCAGTAATTACAGTACGCAAATGGGTTTGAAGAATGAACTGTTTTTCGAAAATAGTTAGATAGGATTTTCCACCAGTTTTCTTTTTCCCTTTCTGTTTATCAAAAATAGGATTATATCTTATGCCTGAACGATCGTTCGTAAACCTTTGAGCTTTCAAAATAACATTGAGCATTTCACTACCTTCAGTGAATTTCTCACGTGATTTTGTAAGATACGAATTTCTTTTCTCCAAATCCAGACAATCATCACAAACAAGATTTTTACTGGTGAGATTCTCAACTTGTAATTTAAGAGTCATGTTTTCTATTTCCAAGGATATACATTCCTCCATAACTTTTTCAAATTCAGATTGTATTTCATTATATTCGTCAAATATTCATCATAGGTTGGTTGTGAGTCATATACCTCATGGTCTTTTTTAGTTTGCTCTTCTTCTACCACTAGACAGACATTGGCAACTTCATCCTCTTCCTCTCTTTCTTCCTCTGAGGATCCATCACCCCATATACCGGATACATAAGCCTTTTTCTTGAAGTTGCTGAACTTCTTCTTTTTGTCCTTTTCGTTTACTTTTAACTGTGGACATTCAGACTTGTAATGACCTAGCTTCTCGCACTCGTAACAGATGACTTGATCCTTGTCTTTGAGTTCACGTCTGCTGCTAGAGCTTCCTTTCTGGAATCTGTTTCTGAACCCTTCATCCTTTCTACAAAATTTCTTGAATCTTCACACGAACATGGCCATCTCATCATCATCTTCATCTTTCTCCTTTACAGCATTAAGAGTAATACCCTTGCTCTTACTATTGTTGATTTCATCTAAGCCCTTCTTGAATTTCAATTTGCTTTCATGTTCAGATAGACTTCTGAATAAGGCAACAACTGAAGTCATTGACTCACCACGAACTTCCTCAATTGCGGTGACTTTAGCTTCCCAATCTTTTGTTAGGACATTAAGAATTTTCCTGACCTAGGCGCCTTGTTCATACGTTTTGCCCAGAGCAGTCAATTGATTGATCAAGTGAGTAAACCAAAGTTGGAATTCTCCGATAGATTCACCAGACTTCATGCAAAGAAGATCATACTCAGTAGTCAACGTTTTGACTCGATTTTCTTTAATGCCAATTGTTCCTTCATATGCAATCTCCAAAGCATTCCACATCTCTCTAGCGATTGTTAGATTGCAGATACGGAAGTATTCTTGCTGATTGAGAGCGCTCTGAAGCATGAGAATAGCCTTGCTGTTAAGAGTGACATTTCTCCGGTCATTCTCATCGTAGTCTTCTTCTAGTTTTGGAATTCTAAGACCATCTTCGAGTACTGTTGGAACATAGTCACCTCTTTCAAAAACTCTCCAGAGACCAAACTCCGTAGCCATAACGAAGACTTTGAATTTGCTTTTCTAGAACGAATAATGTTGACCATTGATGCCTGGTGGTCGGTTGATTGAAGCACCATCTAGTAATATTCCGTCCATGATCTAACTCGGGATGTTAAGCCCAACTGAGTAACCAGGCTCTGATACCAAATGAAGACGTAACATCACCTAGAGGGGGGGTGAATAGGTGATCTACAAAATTTTTCGCTAAGTGAACAACGCACGATAAAATAAAGTAAAAAATAGAGAATGAACACAGAGCAATTTATACTGGTTCGGTCTAACTCTTCGACCTACGTCCAGTCCCCAAGAACCCCCTGGGATTTTCACTATCTTTCAAGAACAATTACACACTCTATAAACGAAGGATGGTTCTCTCACTCTTAGACTCCACTCCCCCTGAGAAAGTTGCAATTGATACACCTCCTCTTAAGGTTCCACAACCTTAAGATATAACTGATAATGTAGTAAGTGTTTAAATACTCCTCATGAGTTGATAAAATAATGAACACTGAAGAATGAAATCAATGAAACAGTTGAGACAGAAAACATTTTTAAACTTCGAATTGATTGCGCAGAGATATTGGAATAATCAACTTGATTAAGCCTAAGAAGCGTTAACCATAGAACGCTTAGTCAGAAAATTAAAGCAAATGTCATACAGGCTAGAAATAAGCAAATGTCATACAAGCTAGAAATTAAAACAAAAGTCCAAGAAAATAGCAAGCAAGAATTGAGAAAAATAAATACAAAAGCTTGCAACTAGCAAAATAATATAAGTAAGACTCTTTGCTTCTTTCTTCACTTCACAGAACCTCTCCCCCTTTGGCATCTATCAAAAAGAGGGGAATCACAGAGGAGGTTGTTGGAACCGAGATGAGAATGAATGGGATGAGATGGGAAAAGGGAAAGGAGAGTATGGAATGATGGAGAGAGTAGGAGGTGCGAAATTGAAGTGTCTAGATCATCCTCACCAAACAATTCAGCTGTAGAAGATCCAGAATAGGTAATCTTCACAGGAGAAGTGATTGATGAAGGAATAGGAACAGTGGTAGGGGCAGAGACTTGTGGAGATTAAATGACAGGAGTAGAGAGAGTAGGAATGGTGGTGAAGGCAAAAGATGGCGAAGGAGTGGAGGTGGGGAGGTTTTGAGAGTAGGAGAAGGAATGCCAAAACTAGAACCACCAAACTGAGAGAGAAGCTTATCAACCTTGTTGGAAAGTGTCCAAAGTGTGTTGTGCATGTTGGTAATCAATGCTCCATGGTCGTCCAAATGTCCACTCAAATTCCCAACCTCTTCCTTCAATTCGTCTTGATTCTCTGGAATTGTAGTGACTTCCTTCACTAATTTCCCAATCTCAAATTCCAATTTGACAGAGAGAGAATTTTGAGCAGCCAAAGAGATGTGCAGAGGGTCCAAGCTATCTGAGGCAGCTGTTAGTTTTCTATGTGTTTTGATGATAATTGTAAATTGTAAATGAAGTGTGAAGTTTTTCTTTCATAAGTTGAAAAACTTACTGTCAAAGGAAAACTCGAGTTTTGGTTTCACAACTCGAGTTTTGGTCTTATAGAGAAGAGCTCAATTTTCCTTAGCAAAGCAAAACCGCCAGTTTTCAGAACTCTAGTTTTCACTATACTGAGACTTCTCACTATTTTCTGGAAAAGACAAAACTCTAGTTTTCATTTGGAAACTCGAGTTTTGGTCATACAAAGAGTCTCCAACATTTTATGCTTGAGAAACCTCCAGTTTTGATATATAACCGCCAGTTTTCAGCTTTCCTTGAGTTTCTCCAAGTTTTGAGAAAACTCGAGTTTTGGTTTAGAAACTCGAGTTTCACCCTGGCAGAGAGCTTTCAAATTTTACTCAACTTTGAAACCGCCAGTTTTGATGGAAAACTCCAGTTTTGTCTTGGCATCGATTTCTCAAGTTTTCATATTTAAATGAAAACTTGAGTTTTGGTCAAGCTGAGAGCTTTGCTCTTTTTCAATGTTTTGAAACCTCCAGTTTTGGATGAAAACTTGAGTTTTGATGTTTTGGACTAACATTCATATTTCATGTTAAAAGTCCAAAACTCGAGTTTGGAAATGGAAACTCGAGTTTTGAGTTCCTGTTCAAAAATGTGTTCCTAAGCTCAAATCGCGATTTTCCTCTCTGGATGGAGGAAACTCGAGGTTTGTTATGGAAACTCGAGTTTTGCTATAAGTGCATAGTAGAAAACTTGAGTTCAAAAGAATAAACTCGAGTTTTCATCGCAGAGGTTGAAATTCAAATCAGACGAATTTGTAAAACCTTCTTGTTTGATCTCAATACTTCCTATTATTATTTTCTAATATTCCTAGCTATGTTTAACCACTTTATTAGTGAGTTTCAGATGATTTAGAGAATGTTTATTGAAGGTTTAAAGCAAAAGAAAAAAGTGACGTCAGCACATTAAATGCAAAACCCAGAGAGCTTGCATACTTTTGGGTAATCCTTCTGCACACGTTAACAAAGGATTAATGTCTGCTTTCCACATCCAGTAGCTGCTATTCCAATGGATTAATTTACAAGAAGTCAATCCTAGACTTTTGTGCAACTGGATTAATAAAGAGTAAAGTGAGAAGAAGACTAGAGCTTACCCTAATCCTTGTCTAATGAAGGCAACGACTATATTGAAGATTATAACGGTCATTTAATGCTCTCTTGGCATAAATAGAGCTGCATTCAATTCTTCTCAACTAACACATCTGCTGAAAATGAATTGCATTCAAGTTTTACACTTACTCTTTCAGTTTTCACTTGTAAAGTATCTTTTGATACAAAGAGCTTTAGTGTTTATTATTATCCACTCTTAGAGAGAGTTTCTTGATTGCAAATTATTTATTGTAAAGAATCATAAGTCAGGGGACTTGGTGATTGGGTTTATTGATTACAACTTGTAAGGGGGAGTAAGTTCTAGTGAGAGAATTACTCTTGAGTATAGAGTGCGTAATCAATTGTGATAGTGGAAATCCCAAAGAATCTAGAGACTGGACGTAGGTCAAGAGGTTGGACCGAACCAGTATAAATCTGTGTGTCTTGCTCTTCTTCTCTACTCTTTGTTCATCTCTGTCTTTATTATTCAAAATAGAGCATTTTCAAAAAGTTTTCAAAATCCCCAATTCACCCTCCACTTGGTGATTTAGCTCCACCTTCAACAGCCTTTTCAACAATTGCCTTGATATGTGCACCCATAGAGAAAGGAGTAGGCTGAGAAGTCAATTCTGGGCTAGGTTCAGGATGCTTAGGTTGACCAATCACATGAGCTCGAGGCTCGGAAGCTCTTGATCTAGAAGGTCCAGGGGCCCTAGATTGGCCAAACCCTTCTTGGAAGGTGATCTTTATTAAGTTCAAAATGTGTTGACCAAAAACCTTTGGCTTCTTGGATACTTCTTCTTTCTCCAAATACCAGATTTTTTTCATTGAATAAGATAACATACACCAAGCTAGGAAATGGGATTGTGGAGTTTTTCTTTGAATGCATGGATTACTTTTTCATCTCACCAAAAATCCAGTGACCAAGGTTATAAGGAACTTTGGCCATAATGGAAGCAAACATAGAATAATCACATTGGATGAAATGAGTGAAATTTTTGCCCTTCTGTACAAAGTTCCTTGAGCAAATGTACCACAAGGCTTGATATAGAGGTGGCATTGTAATGGGAGGAAAGGTGAGTGACCCTACTGGTTCAGTTAGCTACTAATCTGGACGGAGAATTTTGAAGATTTGTCCATTGTCATAATGGATTTCAGGGACAGGAGGAGGATGAGTGTTAGTTCCCTGTGTGTTTTGATGATTACTAGCAATTGTAAACAATGTGGAGATGTTTTTTAGTAAGATAAGAGTTGGTTAAAACTTGTCAATTTCAGGGAAAAACATTCTGTCTACGACAAACTCGAGCCTAGCATTTGTAACCTCGAGTTTGCCACTGACAGAAGATGTAAACTCGCCAGTTTGAACTTTAAACTCGAGACTGGACTCTTCAAATGAACTTGAGATTTTTTCCAAAGTTTTCCCATACCTTGAGTAAACTCGAGTTTATCTTAGCAACCTCAAGTTTGCTAGAGATAGAGAACATTTTGATTTGAAAACATGTTAAACTTGAGACTCCTATTTCTTAAACCTCAAGTTTGCAACCTCCAGAGAAAATCTTCAAGAGTTTACAAATACTGTAAACTCGAGTTTGTTATGACAAACTTGAGTTTGCCTTTGGTGGGAAGATTTTTCAAATTCTTAAACCTGACATATTTCAAGTGTAAAGACTTTTTCCAGTTTGAAAAATCTCTAGAGTTTACAAAACATGTAAACTCGAGTTCATTGTTGCAAACTCGAGTTTACACTTGACAGAGAGCTTTCAAGGATTTTCAACCAAAGTAAACTCGAGACTGATTTCATAAACCTCCAGTTTACTTTAGGCCGAGAGCATTCAAAGTTTTTCAAAGTTTAACAAACTCGAGGTTAACTTTGTGAACTCGATTTTAAACTTTTCAAAGAGCAATGCACTTTTCAACTTGAGAAAACTCTAGAGTTTGCATTGAAAACCTCAGGTTTACCTTTTGAGAAAACTAAGTTTTGACTTAAACAGTGTCAAACTCGAGCCTGTCTACTAATAGACTCGAGTTTGTGTTTTGCTCAAAGTTGCTCCAAGACTCAAAATCACGACATTCCTCTCTGGATGAAGGAAACTCGAGTTCAGACTTTCAAACTTGAGTTTAAATCAACCCGAGAGCAATATAGCTTTTCAGTATATTGAAAACCTCAGGTTTTGTTTGCAAACCTCCAGTTTAGAAGTTTTGAACTTGAAACGCTTTTACATACTGAAGCTTCAAACTCGAGTTTACATGAACCAAACTCGAGTTTACATCGCTAATTCAGAAATTCAAATCTGACGAATTTGGAAAACCTTCTTGTTTGATCTTAATACTTTCCAGTATTATTCTCTATTATTTCTAACTATGTTTAACCACTTTTTTAGTGAGTTTCAGATGGATTAGAGAATGTTTATTGAAGGTTTAAAGCAAAAGTAAAAAAGCAATGTCAGCTCATTAAATGCTATGCCCAAAAAGTTGCACACTTTTGGGTAATCCATCTGCACACGGTTGCAAAGCATTAAAGAATGATTTCTACAACAAGCAACTGTTTCTCCAACGGATTAATCTAGAGGAAGTCAACTCTGAACACTTGGATGAAAAACGGAGCCAAATACCCAAGAAGGGGGGTGAATTGGGTATTTGAAAAATTAGACGAATTTGTTCTGTTTTTCAGACAGTGAAACAGGGCAGAACAGAGCAAGAGGAAGAATAGCAAGACACAAGGATTTATTCTGGTTCGGTCCTAACAAACTGACCTACATCCAATCCCCAGACTCTCTGGGATTTTCCACTATATCAATGATTACACACTCTGCACTTAAGAAGTGATTCTCTCACTAGAACTCACTCCCCCTTACAAGTTGTAATCAATGACTTCCCAATCACCAAGTCCCCTTGACTTGTGATTCATTACAATAAATGATTTTCAGAAATAAACTCTCTCTAAGAGCAGATATTGATAAACACTGAAGCTCTTTGTATCAAAAGATACTATACAAGTGAAAACTGATGAAAATAAATGAACACTTGAACGTAATAGGTTTTCAGCAGTTGTGGTTGTTGGAAAGACATGAATGCAGCTCTATTTATACTCAGAGATCATTAAATGACCGTTGCTTTCCCAATAGATCTGTTGGAGAAGTTCTGTCAAGGTTAGGAAGTGGTTTAGGCATCTTCTCTCTCTAATTTCCACTTAATCCAGCTGGCCAAGTGATCAGAGTTGACTCTCTGCTAATTAATCCGTTAGAGAAGAGGTTGCTTGTTGTAGAAATCAATCTTTAATGCTTTGCAACCGTGTGCAGATGGATTGACCAAAAGAGTGCAACTTTCTGAACATAGCATTTAATGTTCTGAACTGCTTTTTGCTTTATGCTTTAACCCTTCAATAAACATTCTTTAAACATCTGAAATTCACTAATAAAGTCATTAAACATAGCTAGGAATATCAGAGAATAATATTGCAGAGTATCAAGATCTAATAAGAATGTTTTCTGAAATTGTCAGATTTGAATTTCTGAATCAGCGTCACAAACTCGAGTTTAGTTCTTGCAGGCTTGAGTTTAGAGCTTCAGTTGGTAAAGGTGTTTCAAGTTTAAAACATATAAACTGGAGGTTTGAAATCAAAACCTGAGGTTTTTAACTCATTGAAACATCACATTGCTCTCGGGTTGATTTGAACTCGAGTTTGTCAAACTGAACTCGAGTTCCCTTCTTCCAGAAAGGAATGTCGTGATTTTGAGTTTTGGAGAGTTTATGACTAAGAGGCAAACTCGAGTATATTAGCGACAGGCTCGAATTTGACACTGTACAAGACAGATCTTAGATTTTGCTTTTAAAACATAAACCTGAGGTTTGAAGTTCAAACTCTAGAGTTCTCTCAAGTTGAAAAGTCTTTTGCTCTCTGTAAGATTTAAACTCGAGTTTGTAATGCTAGGCTCGAGTTTGACATTGTTTCAGTCAAAACTTGTTTATAGTTTAAAAACATAAACCTGAGGTTTCCAGTGCAAACTCTAGAGTTTTCTCAAGTTGAAAACTTCTTTTACTCTCTGTAAGATTTGAACTCGAGTTTGCTATGTTAGGCTCGAGTTTGTTCAACTTTGAAAAACTCTGAATGTTTTTGGCCTGAAGTAAATTGGAGGTTTGTAAAATAAGTCTCAGGTTTACTTTGATTGAAAAACTTTGAAAGTTCTCTACCAAGTGTAAACTCGAGTTTGCAGTGATGAACTCAAGTTTACATGTTTTGTAAACTCTTGAGACTTTTCAAATTGGAAAACTTTACTCTGAATGAAACAGTGTAGAGTTTGTGAAAATCTCTTAATTTGAAAAATTCTTTCTGCCAGAGATGAACTCGAGTTTATCATAACAATCTCGAGTTCACAGGTTATGTAAACTATGATGGATTTTCTCTGGAGGTTGCAAACTTGAGGTTTGAAGGGAGAGGTGTCAAGTTTAAAGGTGTTTTCAAAACAAAATCCTCTTTGCCACTGGTGAACTCGAGCTTGCAAGTGTGAACTCGAGTTCACACAAAGCTTTTGAAAACTTTGGAAGACTCTTAAGTTTTAAACTTCAGGTTCAGTCTCGAGTTTGAGAATTAAAGTGGCAAGTTTACACCCTCTGTCAAAGGCAAACTCGAGGTTGCACATAATAGGCTCGTGTTTTTCGCAGACAGAGTGTTTTTGCTTGAAAATGACAAGTCTTAACTCATTCTAATCTTGATCAAAACATCTCCACATTGTTTACAATTGTTAGTAATCATCAAAACACATAGAGAACTAACATTGGATAGCTGGATTAAGTGGAGAGTAGAGAGAGAAGAAGACCAAAACTGCTCCTAACCTTTGCAGATCATCTCCAACGGCCTAATCAAAGATGCAAATTCATTTAATGCAATTTGAGTATAAATAGAGTTGCATTCAAGTCTTCTCAATAACTAGAACAACTGAAAAAGAAAATCATTCAAGTCTTGCATTTACTTCTTCAGTTTTCATCTGTATTGTATCTTTTGATACTTTAAGCTTCAGTATTCATTATTATTCACTAGGAGAGAGTTTATCTTTGAAAATCATTTATTGTAAAGAATCACAAGTCAAAGGGACTTGGTGATTTGGGAGTTCATTGATTACAACTTGTAAGGGGAAGTGAGTTCTAGAAAGAGAACTACTTCTTGAGTGCAGAGTGTGTAATCATTGATATAGTGAAAATCCCAAAGAGTCTGGGGACAGGATGTAGGTCAAGTTGTTAGGACTGAACCAGTATAAATCTCTGTGTCCAGCTGCTCTTCCCTTTACTCTGTTCACCTCTGTTTTTATTGTCTCAAAACAGAGTTATTGTTGAAAATTTTTTGAGAATGCCCACTTCACCCCCCCTCTTGGGTATTTAGCTCCACTTACAATGAGGAACTTGTAGTAAATAATCATTTAAGTAATCAGTCGTAATGGCAATCCTTTTCCCTCTCACAATGGTAAAAATTTTCTCTTCATCAATATGATTGTGTTTGTCTAAAAGAGTGTTCACAAGCATGTTAAAGTAAAATACTCTAACAAGAGTAGCACTATATGTTGGGATTGTTAGTTCTCTATGTGTTTTGATGATGATCTGACAATTGCAAACCCAAAAATGAAGTTTTGTCTTGGTAAGTTGAAAAACTTGCTGTCAAGACAAAACTCAAGTTTTGGTTTCAAAACTCGAGTTTTGGCCATGACAGAGAGTTGCTCGCTTTCACTGAACAAGCTAAAACTCGAGTTTCCGGTGAAAACTCGAGTTTTGCAATTTACAGAGACTCATGACATTTTTCAACTAAAGACAAAACTCGAGTTTTGTTATGGAAACTCGAGTTTTGGTCATACAGAGAGTCTTTGATTTTTGAACTCAGCTTCAGGCCAAGACTTCATATTCAAACTTTTTTTGAACGATTCAAAGTTTTCTCTAAGTTAAGAGAAAACTCGAGTTTTGCCCTTACAGAGAGATTTCAAGTTTTCACCAAGTTTTGAAAACTCAAGTTTCAAAATGAAAACTCAAGTTTCTAACTTGAGCGAATTTTCAAAGTTTTTCATCATTGGATGAAAACTCGAGTTTTGACCCAACCCGAGAGCATTGCCAAATTTCAAAGTTTTCATAACTATATGAAAACTCGAGTTTTGATTTCAAAACTCGAGTTTTGATCAGGTAGAGAGCAATGCATTTTCACTATGATTTGGAAACTCGAGTTTCAGTTTTGAAACTCAAGTTTTGGCCTGATATGAACTCTTCAATGTTTTCACAGATTAAGTGAAAACTCGAGTTTCACTTTGGAAACTCGAGTTTTAGCCAAACAGAGAGTATATGATTTTCCAACCTTTTGAAAACTCAAGTTTTAATTTGAAAACTCAAGTTTTGATGTTTTGGACTTCCACGTGCTATTTCCATTAAAAGTCCGAAACTCGAGTTTTAGTTTGAAAACTCGAGTTTTGACATTTACTCAAACTTTGGTCCAAAAGCTCAAAACACGATATTACTCTCTGTAAGTAGAAAAATCGAGTTTCAGTTTTGAAACTCAAGTTTTGACTTAAGTGAACAGTTGAAAACTCGAGTTTTCTAGATCAAAACTCAAGTTTCCATCGGCGGTTCACAGATTTGAAAATCACAATTTTGGAATCACTTGTTGTTTGATCTTAATACTTTCCAGAATTAATCTTCCATATTCCCTGCTATGTTTAACCACTTTACCTGTGAGTTTTAGGCAGATTAATGAAGGTTTATTATGAGTTGGAACAAAAGCAAAAAGGTGGTTCAGAACATTTAATGCAAATCAGAAGGTAGCCTTCTTTTGGCTAATCCAGCTGAACACGCCTTCAGAACGTTAAAGAAAGTTTTCTACAACAAGTAAAATCTTCTCCAACGGTCTAATCCACAGAGACACAAGTCAGACTCATTATCCACCTGGATTAAGAGAAGATTAGAGAGAGAAGCTGACCTAAGTTACAACTAATCACCTCCAACGGTTTGATTCATCATACAACGGTCATTTAATGCTCTCTAAGTATAAATAGAGATGCATTCAAGTCTTCTCAATAACTACAACAACTGAGAGCGAAATTTATTAAGTGTTCATTCAATTCTTTCAGTTTTTCCATCTGTATAGTATCTTGTGATACTTGAACTTCAGTGCTTATCATTATCCACTCTTTGAGAGAGTCTTTCTTTGATTATTGATTGTAAAGAACCACAAGTCAAGGGACTTGGTGGTTGGGTTCATTGATTACAACTTGTAAGGAGGAGTAAGTTCTAGTGAGAGAATTACTCTTGAGTGCAGAGTGTGTAATCAGTGATTTAGTGGAAATCTCAGTGAGGCTGGGGACTGGACGTAGGTCATTGGTTAGGACCGAACCAATATAAATTCTCTTGTGTCTTGCTATTCTTCCCTTTCTCTGTTATACCCTGTTTTACATTATACAAAATAGAGCAATCTCGAAAATTTTTATAGATACCCAATTCACCTCCCCTCTTGGGTATTCAGCTGCACTTTCATTTGGTATCAAAGCCAGGTCTTCTCAAAAGATCTTAACATCTCGAGAAGGATCAAGATGGAATGTATTCTACTTGATGGAACCTCTATCAACCGACCACCTGGCTTCAGTGGACAACATTATTCCTTCTGGAAAGTCAAATTCAAAGTCTAAATTATGGCTTCTAAATATGGGCTATGGAGAGTATTTGAGGTTGGAGATTATGCACCAACTGTGGTAGAAAATGGTCGTAGAATTCCAAAGCCAGAAGAAGCCTATAATGAGAATGATCGAAGAAATGTTACTCTTAACAGCAAAGCCATTCTCATTTTGCAAAGTGCTCTTAGTCAACAAGAGTATTTTAGAATCTGCACTTTGCCATCAGCAAAGGCTATGTGGGATGCTCTAGAAATAGCTCATAAAGGAACCACCGGAGTCAAGGAGAATAGGGTCAATACACTCACGACAGAATACGATCTTCTTCGCATGAAATCTGGTGAATCCATTATTGATTTTCAATTAAGATTTACTCACCTGATCAACCAGCTTGCTGCCTTAGGAAAAACTTATAATCAACCGGTTCAAGTGAGGAAAATTCTCAATATTCTCAGCAAGGAATGGGAAGCGAAAGTAACAGCTCTTGAGGAAGCTCGAGGAGAATCGATGAGCTCAGTAGCTGCTTTGTTTGGAAGCCTGTCAGAATATGAAGGTAAACTAAAGTTCAGAAAGGAGCTTGAGGAAGTGAGTGGCAAAAACAAAGGAGTAGCCCTTAAGGCAATGAAGGAAGTTAAAGAGTCAGATGCTGAGGAAGAAGAAGATGAAGATGAAGATGAAGAACTGGGCATGATGGTTCGAAGATTCAAAAAGTTCTACAAGAAGGACCAAGGCTTCAGAAAGTTTCACAAAGAGAGCTCCAGCTTTGAATCAAAGAAGCCTATTATATGTTATGAATGTGAAAAGCCTGGCCATATCAAATCAGAATGACCTCAGTTGAAGGATCAAGAGAAAGAAAAGAAGAAATTCAAAAAGTTCAAGAAGAAGGCATATGTTTCAGCCATATGGGGAGATAGCTCATCTGATGAAGATGAAGCTGAAGAAGAAGAGAAAGCCAACATATGTCTGGTTGCACAAGAGCAACAAGATGATAGTGAGGTAGATGAGTCTCAACCTTCCTATGATGAATTATTTGCTGAATATAACATTATGCAATTGGAATTTGAAAAACTTGCTGAAAAATATTTGGCTTTGAAAAAGAAAAACATCACTCTTGAGTTAAAAGTTGAAAAACTTTCTTCTCCGGAAATTCTAGTCTGTGATGAATGCCCTGTTTTGGAGAAAAAGAATTTACAACTAACAAAAGCACTCGAGAAATTCACTAAGGGAAGTGAAATGCTCGATGTAATTCTTAAACAACAAAGATTCATAAATGACAAATCGGGCATTGGTTATAGACCAGATTTCGATAAGAAGAAAGGCAAGAAGAAGAATGGTCAAAAATCATACATGAACTATTTTACAAAATCAGTCCATTCTTCTAACCCATTTGCACATTGTAACTACTGTAATAGGAAGGGTCATTCTACCTCGTCTTGTTTTCACAAAAAGGAGAGAAAGGTTAAACCTGCTGCCAATTACCAATGGGTACTGAAAGGAACTTATGTTCCAAAGGTCAAAACTAACCCAAAAGGACCCAAGAAAAGATGGGTACCTAAAACTTGATCTTCTACGATCTGCAGGTGTGTCTTAGAGCATCAAGGCCCAACAAATGGTATATTGACAGTAGATGTTCAAGACACATGACCGGAGACAAATCCAAATTTCTCACAATCGAGCCTAAAGATGGTGGCAAGGTCACTTTTAGAGGAGATCAATCTGGAAAGATAGCTGGCATTGGTGAGATTGGAAACAAAGAAGGTCCACTCATCAAAGATGTATATCTTGTTGAAGGTCTATGCCACAACCTCCTTAGTGTGAGCCAAAGCGCCGAAAAGGGTAACCTTGTTATTTTTGATTCTAATGAGTGTTTGATTGTGAAAAAGGATTTACTTCCTCTAGAAAATTTGAAATCAAAAGCTTTATTTATAGCACCTAGATATGGCAATTGTTATACTCTAAACATCTCTAGTAATGCTGCAGTTTCAGAAAAATGTTTTGTAAGCAATTTAAGTCAAAGTTGGCTGTGGCACAAGCGCTTAGCCCATGTCAACATGTTCCAACTTGACAAGTTGCTTAAAAAGGATTTGGTTATTGGCATTCCCCAATTAAGTTTTAAAAATGATTTGACTTGTGAAGCATGTCAGAAGGGAAAGCAAACTAAATCATCTTTCAAAGCTAAAAATGAAATCTCTACTAATCGACCACTACAATTGCTTCATATGGATCTTGTGGGTCTAGCAAGGGTGAGGAGTCTTGGTGGCAATTTGTACACATTGGTCATTGTAGATTATTATTCGAGATTTTGTTGGACTATTTTTCTGTCATCAAAAGATGAAACATTTGATCAGTTTGTTGTGTTTGCCAAGAAGGTCCAGAACGAGAAAGGATTTTCTATTTCAGGCATAAAGACTGATCATGGTGGTGAATTTGAAAATAACGCCTTTGCTGAGTATTGCGACAATATGGGAATATTTCACAACTTCTCAGCTCCAAGGACTCTACAGCAGAATGGTGTTGTGGAAAGGAAAAATCGTGTGCTCACTGAAATGGCGAGGGCTATGCTGAATGAGAACAACACTTCTCAAGTGTTCTGGGCTGATGCTATGAGCACCGCTTGCTACATTTCCAACCGAGCTTACTTGAGAAAGAAGTTGAACAAGACTCCATATGAGCTCTACAAAGGAAGGAAGCCTAATCTGAGCCACCTACACATCTTTGGATGCAAGTGCTATGTAAACAATAATGGTAAAGAAAATCTTGGTAAATTCGATTCCAAAGTAGATATAGGAATATTTATTGGTTATTCAAATAGAAGCAAAGCATATAGAGTCTTCAATACTAGAACTAAAGTTGTAGAAGAATCTATGCATGTTGTATTCAGTGAAGAAGAGACTGATAAATCCTTGAACGATGAGGAAGAAAACATTTTCAAAAATCAATTCTTTTCAAAAACTACTCTTTCTTCTACTGAAAATTCCGAAAATGTTTTTGAGGCTGATCCTGAAAACAATTTAGAAAATCCAGATTAGTCTCAGCCTAGAGCTTGGAGATTTATAAGAAATCATCCATTACACCAAGTTATAGGTGATGTGAATCAAGGAGTAAGGACTAGAAATAGTGCTTTGAACGAAGTAACCTTTTCTGCATTTATTTCTCATATAGAACCCTCTAAAATAGATGAAGCCCTTTCGGATAATGATTGGGTGATAGCTATGCAAAAGGAGTTACATCAATTTGACAGAAATCAGGTTTGGGACTTGGTACCTAGACCCAAGGACCATCCGATTATTGGGACTAAATGGATATTCAAGAACAAACGTGATGAATATGCAATAATTGTCCGGAATAAGGCAAGATTGGTTGCAAAAGGGTACAATCAGGAAGAAGAAACAGACTATGAGGAAACTTATGCTCCAGTAGCTAGATTGGAAGCAATAAGGGTTCTTCTAGCCTATACTTGTGTTAAAGGGTTTAAACTTTTTCAAATGGATGTTAAAAGTGCATTTTTAAATGGTTTTATACAAGAAGAAGTTTATGTAGAACAATCCCCTGGTTTTGAAGATGAAAAGTACCCTGATCATGTTTTCAAACTTAAAAAGACATTATATGGTCTCAAACAAGCTCCTAGAGCTTGGTATGAGAGATTGAGTCAATTTCTCTTAGATCAAGGATTTATCAGAGGAAAGGTTGATACTACATTATTCATCAAAAAGAATAAGTTAAATGAAATTTTAATTGTCCAAATTTATGTTGATGACATAATTTTTGGGTCTATTAATAATGCTTTTTGCAAGGAATTTGCTAAGATTATGCAGGGAGAATTTGAGATGTCCATGATGGGAGAGTTGAATTATTTCCTTGGTCTGCAAATTAAGCAAAGGAAAGATGGAATCTTCATCTCCCAGACCAAGTATCTCAATGATCTACTGAAGAAGTTTGGGATGGACCAATACAATAGAGCTGATACTCCCATGAGTACAACTACTTCATTGGATGCTGACGAAGAGGGCAAGGACTTCAACATCACAAAGTATAGAGGGATGATTGGATCATTGCTCTATTTAACCGCAAGTCGCCCGGATATGCAATTCAGTGTTGGAATGTGTGCAAGGTTTCAGTCCACTCCAAAGGAATCTCATGCTGAACATGTGAAGAGGATCTTCAGATATCTTGCAGACACCAAGACGCTAAGATTGTGGTTTCCTAAAGGTCAACCCGAGCACTTGGCAGCATATTCAGACTCAGACCATGCCGGCTACAAGACTGATAGAAAGAGCACAAGTGGTCAATGTGAATTCTTTGGCAACTCACTCGTGTCATGGTTCAGCAAGAAACAAACAAGTGTAGCTGTGTCATCTACCGAGGCTGAATATGTGGCTACATCAAGTTGCTGTGCTCAAGTGTTGTGGCTCAAACAACAACTTGCTGATTTGGGAGTAAACTTGAAGGAGATCCCGATTCTCTGTGACAATACAAGCACCATAAGCTTGGCTAAGAATCCAGTCCAACACACAAGAACCAAGCATATTGATGTGTGGCATCATTTCATAAGGGATCATGTTCAAAAGAGAGATGTCAAAGTGATGTTCATCCCAACTCACCTTCAGCTTGCAGACATCTTCACAAAGCCACTAGCCAAGGAACAATTTAATTTCATAAGAAGAGAATTGGGAATGGTAAATCCCAATGAGTTGTAAGTTTTCGTTTACCCAATGTTAGTTAAGGTTTTGATGATTAATTGTTACTAACTTAAGCATCGGAGTGTCTAGTTGTGTTTTATGCAGTTTTTTTTTTAAATCTGGAGTTTGTTGCTTATAAGGGGTGAAAACTCAAGTTTTGATGTCAAAACTCGAGTTTTGATAAAGTATCGGGGAGAGAGAAGATAACTTGGAGTTTTGAAGAAGATGAAAACTCGAGTTTACAAATTGGAAACTCGAGTTTCCACCAGACAGAGAGCAACAAGTTTTGAAAGAAAATGAAAACTCGAGTTTTCATACTAAAACTCGAGTTTTGGTCAAAGCGGTTCAAAAGTTCACAGTACACTTTTGAAATCCAGGTTAGCTTTATTTCTTCAAAACTCGAGTTTTGCTTCTAAAACTCGAGTTTTGGTCGGGATATATATAGCTAATTATTTATGTATTTTTCAAAACTCGCTTCAAAACTCAAGTTTTGCCCTAGGTTCTCACTCTGAATTCTCTCGCCCAACTCCTCAAAACCCACGAATCTCTTGTTCCCATTGTTAAATCCCTCTCCAAATCATTCAATGTCTTCACCCAAACCAGCTCAAGTCTCTCCAAACCCTAAAAGAACTTCAAACCCAGTAGTTGCTTCAGAAGGAAGACCACAAAGGTTGAAGACCCGCTCCACTAGACTGAAGTATGGAGTAGACAAGATCATAAATGGAGTTCCAGACAAAGATTCACCACCCAAGGCAACAACTCCCAGAGCAAAAGGAATCATCATCAACGAAAACTTAGAAGGACGATCAAAGCGAAAACTTGACGATGATGTCTCTCAAAAAGGAAAAGGAAAGGAGAAAATGCCAGAGGTTCCAGTGATTCCAAAACCCCCCAAGGCCAAGCATTCGAAGACTATGTCTATTCCTGAAAGAGGTCAGAGTTCTTCTGCTGCTAAATCCCCCAAGCCTAACTCCTCTCCAAAACCCACTTCCAAACCCTCTTCGTCTCCTAAACCTATTCCTTCTGCTCCTCCACAAGAGGAATTCTTTCCTGAAGCCATAGACTTTGTGGAGGATGCTATTACTGATATTTATAATCATTCCACTCCTCCAGAGAGATTTTTTACTGCCCTTACTCAGTTATCGAAAGAAGAAACGGAAAGATTCAAGGCATTCTTCATGAACAAAGCATTTAACCCCTCTGTATCTGTGAATCTGGAAAAGTTAAAAGAGGATTTCAACCTTGACCTTTCTCCCTGGCTGAAGGATTATGAATCTTTTATCTCTATTTCTGCACCATACACTCCCAACCTTGTTAAACTCTTCTACTTCAACATGGTGTCAGATAATCTGATGGATTCAAAAGGATATCTAGTGGAAGAAAGAGTATCCACTATGGTCAAAGGTGTAGAATTTACCATCTCAGCTTCTGTGATCAATAAGATTCTCAAAATTGCAAACCCACCTCCAAATCCTGATATCAGAATTAGCAATCGCGACATTTTCACCATTCTATGCCCAAACACCCCATTTCCACCAAACCAAGCACATTCTCTGTCCTTCAAGCCTGCCGACATGTCAAATACCAACCGAATTCTTTGGTATATCTACTCCCGGAACTTTATGCAAAAAGGAGGCAATTACACTCACTTCACCCAGAAAGATTACCCTCTATTCGCTGCCTTTGTCAGTCAAGCCAAATTTGATCTTGGACACTGGATTTTCCAAGAAATGATTAAGTTTAGATTTTTATCAAGGAGACCCTCTCATATTCCCTATCCATCACTGGTTTCGGTGATCTTGTTCTATCACAAAGTCTGGCATTTGGGTACCCCTGAGTCTATCAAGGAACCTGCAGCCTTTGGGAAGAGTCAACTGAACTATATGAAGCTTACTTTTGAAGGTAGTGACTCACAGCAATCCCAGGCTCCTTCAAGATCTCGTACTCGGGCTACACGATCAAGAGCTCAGGAAGCTCAGTCTGCCCCTATCTCTTCTGCATTACCTCCTGATTTTGAGGATAAGGTCAAAGCTATTGTCACAGCGACTATAGCTTCCCTCTCGATAAGATTGGAGTTTGAAATAGGAAAATTGGTCGTTGAGGTGAGAGACGGAAACCATGATCGAGTGGATGCCCAAGTCGCAATGAAAGCTCAGTTGGATGAGTTCAAGATTGAATCAGAGAAGAAGCAGAATGAGCATTTTGATCAAATGATTGATCTTGATGCGAGATTGTCTACTCATTCCATCGCCACCATGACTCTAGATAACAAGGTGGACAAAATACTAAGGCATCTGGGCATTGGATCCACATCTACTACGTTTGGCACCACGTCTACACCAACACTTGCACCATCATCTCCTCCCTTTTCATTCCCAAGTCCTCCTACATCTTCACCTCCAGCCTTCTCATCTCCTTCTGCTACTGTGATCCTACCATCTCCATCCACACCAGCCACTAAAATCTTTCCTCACTCCACTCCCTCTCCAACCACTCCTGCTACTATTGTCCTCCCATCTCCTCTCCCTGACGCAATTCCACCTCCCCATTTTGAAGATGACAAAGGGGGAGAGAACTAGGGAAGAGTTAGGATGAACTTGTGTTTTGAGTGCTATTTTGAACTGACAATTCTGTAATTATGAACTTTGCACTATAAATGTAAGTTTATGAATTTTAGCTTATAATTAATATCCATGTTTAAACTCTGCTTCTGTTGTTCATCTCTGATATACCATGTGCATTAGTTTGAACATGAACAAATTAGTTTGAACAAAGATTTGTCAGTTGACAGAATTTTGAACCTTCTTTGAAAAATTGCATCTTGATCTGTCAATTTTCTCAAATACCTGTGATTTTAGGTTTACAAGTGTTGTCATCATCAAAAAGGGGGAGAATGTTAGTTCTTTATGTGTTTTGATGATGATCTGACAATTGCAAACCCAAAAATGAAGTTTTGTCTTGGTAAGTTAAAAAACTTGCTGTCAAGACAAAACTCGAGTTTTGGTTTCAAAACTCGAGTTTTGGCCCTAACAGAGAGTTGCTCGCTTTCACTGAACAAGCTAAAACTCGAGTTTCCGGTGAAAACTCGAGTTTTGCAAGAGACTCATGACATTTTTCAACTAAAAACAAAACTCGAGTTTTGTTATGGAAACTCGAGTTTTGGTCATATAGAGAGTCTTTGATTTTTGAACTCAGCTTCAGGCCAAGACTTCATATTCAAACTTTTTTTGAACGATTCAAAGTTTTCTCTAAGTTAAGAGAAAACTCGAGTTTTGGTTTCGAAACTCGAGTTTTGCCCTTACAGAGAGATTTCAAGTTTTCACCAAGTTTTGAAAACTCAAGTTTCAAAATGAAAACTCAAGTTTCTAACTTGAGCGAATTTTCAAAGTTTTTCATCATTGGATGAAAACTCGAGTTTTGCTTTAAAAACTCGAGTTTTGACCCAACCCGAGAGCATTGCCAAATTTCAGAGTTTTCATAACTATATGAAAACTCGAGTTTTGATTTCAAAACTCGAGTTTTGATCAGGCAGAGAGCAATGCATTTTCACTATGATTTGGAAACTCGAGTTTCAGTTTTGAAACTCAAGTTTTGGCCTGATATGAACTCTTCAATGTTTTCACAGATTAAGTGAAAACTCGAGTTTCACTTTGGAAACTCGAGTTTTGGCCAAACAGAGAGTATATGATTTTCCAACCTTTTGAAAACTCAAGTTTTAATTTGAAAACTCAAGTTTTGATGTTTTGGACTTCCACGTGCTATTTCCATTAAAAGTCCGAAACTCGAGTTTTAGTTTGAAAACTCGAGTTTTGACATTTACTCAAACTTTGGTCCAAAAGCTCAAAACACGATATTACTCTCTGTAAGTAGAAAAATCGAGTTTCAGTTTTGAAACTCAAGTTTTGACTTAAGTGAACAGTTGAAAACTCAAGTTTTCTAGATCAAAACTCAAGTTTCCATCGGTGGTTCACAGATTTGAAAATCACAATTTTGGAATCACTTGTTGTTTGATCTTAATACTTTCCAGAATTAATCTTCCATATTCCCTGCTATGTTTAACCACTTTACCTGTGAGTTTTAGGCAGATTAATGAAGGTTTATTATGAGTTGGAACAAAAGCAAAAAGGTGGTTCAGAACATTTAATGCAAATCAGAAGGTAGCCTTCTTTTGGCTAATCCAACTGAACACGCCTTCAGAGCGTTAAAGAAAGTTTTCTACAACAAGTAAAATCTTCTCCAACGGTCTAATCCACAGAGACACAAGTCAGACTCATTATCCACCTGGATTAAGAGAAGATTAGAGAGAGAAGCTGACCTAAGTTACAACTAATCACCTCCAACGGTTTGATTCATCATACAACGGTCATTTAATGCTCTCTAAGTATAAATAGAGATGCATTCAAGTCTTCTCAATAACTACAACAACTGAGAGCGAAATTTATTAAGTGTTCATTCAATTCTTTCAGTTTTTCCATCTGTATAGTATCTTGTGATACTTGAACTTCAGTGCTTATCATTATCCACTCTTTGAGAGAGTCTTTCTTTGATTATTGATTGTAAAGAACCACAAGTCAAGGGACTTGGTGGTTGGGTTCATTGATTACAACTTGTAAGGAGGAGTAAGTTCTAGTGAGAGAATTACTCTTGAGTGCAGAGTGTGTAATCAGTGATTTAGTGGAAATCTCAGTGAGGCTGGGGACTGGATGTAGGTCATTGGTTAGGACCGAACCAGTATAAATTCTCTTGTGTCTTGCTATTCTTCCCTTTCTCTGTTATACCCTGTTTTACATTATACAAAACATAGCAATCTCGAAAATTTTTATAGATACCCAATTCATCCCCCCTCTTGGGTATTCAGCTGCACTTTCAGGGATCCGTACATGCAACGGAATTAAAAAATAAAAACTTACGGATCCCATCGGAGGATCCATCAACGACATTTAAATCAAGTTAGAAAAGGAACCATACCTATGCGAATTGATAAGCGTCTCTTTCAATTTGGTCTTGTGGGCTACCTACTCGATCAACAGGAGTCGACTCTACAAATCTCCACCCTCATTGTCTGATAGGGCTTCGTCAATCTTAGATATGAAGGTAGAAAATGTAACCTCATTTAAGGTACTTTCTCTGGTCCTTATCCCTTAATTTACATCTCCTATTACTTGGTCTAAAGGATGATTCCTAATGAACTTCCAAGCTTTAGGTTAAGATTGATCAGGATTATCACAAGTGTTTTGAGAATCATTTTCAAAAACATTTTCTAGATTTTCAAGAGAGACAGGAGTAGTTTTTAAAAAGAATTGGTTTTTATAAATAGGTTCATCCATCAAGAGGTTCGTCTATCTTGGATTCACAAAACACTCTCTAGGTGATAATCATGCTCGAGCATGATCACCCCTATTTTTCAAATCTCCGTCTTGGTAAATCTTAAACCATCGTGTATGATCTTATTTATGTATATCATTACTCATTAATATTGCCAATTGTTTTTAATCAGTTTGCTAATGAGTTTCAGATGATTTTATGATCGATTAACAACAAAATTGCATAAAGCAATTTGTGTGTCAGAGAAGCATTAAAAGCAATTGACATAGCAGTGATATCCTCGGTAACCACTCTCTGATCAATGTAAAGCATTTACTGATATTCCGCTCACGCATTAAATGTTATTTCACAAAGGGAAAAACAGAAGGAATGAAGAGAATGTCGTGATTGCAAATCCACCTAGATTATTTGAACGGCGAAAATATTAACCAAGCTCCATCTATCTAACGAATATATTCAAGACTCACAACGGTTAATCTTCAAGCTTCGCCAACGGTCATTAATTGCAACATCTATAAATAGCCGAAGCATTGAATTCACCACCTACCAAAACATTGTGCATTCAATTCAAACTCATCACAATTTGTTGTTTCATCACAATTTGTTGTTTCATCTATTTCCTTAATATCTTTAGATAACTTGTACTTCAATGCTTATCACTTATCTACTCGTGAGGAGTTTAAACACTATTTGATTATCTGTTAAATCTTAAGGTTGTGGAACCTTAAGTGTGGATGTACGATTACAACTTGTAAGGGGGAGTGAGTCCGAGTGTGAAAGGATCATCCTGAGTTACAGAGTGTGTAATTGTACTTGTATTTGAAGAGTTAGCGGAAATCCCAAGGTGTGCTTGGGAATTGGATGTAGGTCAAAGTGTTAGACCGAACCAGTATAAGTCGCTATGTGTCTATTTCCCTTCTCTGTCTTTATTTTACTTGCGCACTTGTGTAACTAGCGAAAAGTTTTTCAGATCACCTATTGTTGGTGAAATTCCCTTATGGCAAGCGAACTAGTCGAACAAGTAATAAAGTGAAAGTAAAGTATCGTCCCATAGAGACTAAGATACCAAAGAATGACGCTCGGTTGCTATGATAGTCGTGAAACAGAAAGTAGATAAAATCGGGTTGAGAGGTTGTAGTAATTATGCTACTAGCAAAAATAACAATAAACGAGAGAAGATATTAGTGATAAGTTAGGCTGGACTCAGAGTCATCCTTAAGTGCGTCAATCCCCAGTTGTCTTACACAATGCTACGGCATCTATACTGTACAGCTTCCGCAATTGCTACATCATAGCTGCTACTCACAAGGCTATTTGGTTAGCCACCTCTATAGTCTACCGAAGCTTCCGCGTCCGATACGTAGGATACTACCTATACTCCTTCCATATTCCTATGGTAACTTTCTAGTGTAGATCTTTGCTATGCACAGGGTGTTATGGTTATGAGAGGTAGACCCATTCCTGAAGTCTACAATATAGGTCATGCCGTGCACGGGCCGCCTAGCAAGCATCTGTTTCTCGGAAGTCTAACTCCACTCCTTGCCAGTAAGTGAAGCCATTGATCTAGCCCTTAACTTCCGTTAACCGACTAGTAATTGAAACACCGATACACAGACCAAATTTATTGAATTAAAAACATGCAACTGGGTTCATTCGACACTTAAAGATTCGTCCTCGTCCAGCCATATGAAAATCAGTTCATGGCTGACGAGGAAGACGCAAAACAAACATTGACAAAAAGACCCATGATTGAAATACAAAATTAACTAAAAGAAAACAGAAAGCTTGAACGGAGTTCTGAAGCGTGGATGAAGTCCTATCACGTCACTGCTCCATGTCGTCTTCTCTCCATCGTACTGAAGGGAAGGATGCCGAGTTGTTCTGGAAATAGTATGCTCTGTGATCTTTCTCATTCTTCTCGAGAGACTGTCTAGATTTCTGTCTAGGGCTCTCCGACTTCTTTAGGTTTCACCCGGCTGCCTTTTATAATCGGGCTTCCGTGCTACGCAAGTTGCAGTGAGTTGAGATTTTCCTATTCCGTCGGGATCTCTAGTATCTTCTTTTTAGATTAGATTGACTCTGCAATTTTGCAGGATTCTTTCAAGTCTTTCAGTTCTAATCCTCCGCATCTTCTATTCCGTTACGTCAGCAATCCATCTGTCAATATCGCCCTTTTCTTTAATTCCTGAAATCATCTAGATAATAAGGTCAGAATATAAGCCGCATAGCATTGCGTCCTCTACTTTGCTATAGCATTCGTCTGCCTTGTATTGCTCTTCGGTCTGCTGTTAGAATGCTATAGCATCGCATCAACTCTGCTACACAATTTTCCTTAAAAAGCATTGCGAATTACACTGTTATTAACACATACTGATGATTTCCATCTCTCACTCCCTATATCATGAATACATGCCTTTTTGCTTGGTTAAATCATAGTTAAGCTCATCTTTACCATCCAATTCAGTCATGAAATATAGGGAAAATATGGTATTATTTGTGCTCATCAAATACCCCCACACTTAGCTTTTTGCACTCCTGGGCAAAAATAAAATAGAGCGAACAAAAGCTCATAGCCGTAGTCTTCCTGCCCGTATAACCTTGCTTGCATGCCTGCTTTCAGTTTCCATCCCCTATTCGGCAATCCCACTGCCCAGTGCCAACCACTCATTAGCGTGTTATTGTTCCAATGAGGAAGTTTCAAGGGGCTCTCAGGTTTCAGTGTTTGCACTCACTCACCCAAGGGGTTTTGATTTCTGTCTTGTCTAGCGGGCCCGGAAGATCCATAGCCTTGTCAGAGTTCTAAGATTACTTCCCAGCATCTGAATATTTCGTTCACCAAAAGGACTCTTTTAGGTTGTGCTGTGGGAATGGCTAACTGTTGTGAGGTAGGAAAGGATGGTGGATGCTATAGCAGCTCGGGCAGATTATTCCTCTTTTTGCTTCTGTTGGCTTCAGCCGAGTGTTCCTTCTTGAACTTTGAACTTCATGTTGTTCCTTTATTCCAGGTCATCTTTTTTTTTCTTATGCAATAACAACAGCTCTTCAGTCTCTTTTGCATTTCTTGGACACACTCTGTTGTAGCAACGTTTTTTACAGTCTCCTTCAGCTTGCCTTCCTATTCTGCTATAGCATAGTTGTTTGGCTCAAGGGGGTGGCAATGTGGAGTTGATGACAAATGGCTTGTGTATGGGGGCAATGGGTATGACAAGAATGCCTCTATCCCATGAACTTCAACTCAGACACCAAGTAGCTTATCAAAGAACTAGGACAATCAAGGATCAAACACAGGCTAGCAGACATACACACAGGATAAAACACGAAGGCTCAAATCAATTCTTCCATTGGGGGTTCTTCCCTTTTAACATCATCATTATCACTCTACCCCGCATCAGGTTGGCTAGCACCATCAATTTCCCAAGCCTAAAGGTTCAGTTCCCTTCAGCCCTTGTGCTATGCTTAGTCATACAGACATTCATTTCATGGCTACAAGATTCTATTCTTGCTCTACAAGAGTTTTTGGAAAAAAATTTTCATTTTGTGCAATCAAAACTAAATGCAGGGTTAATCCGAGCAACCATTAACAACAGATTATATCATGATATTCCCTCCCCACTCTTGAACGACGCAATGCCCTCATTGCAATAGCAGCAGAAGAGGTTAAAATTAGCGCAGAATATGGGGATGGGGGCAACGAGCAAGCAGAAACAATATACAGCATCATTCACAAAAGGCGCCCTGGGGAAAACGCCCTAGGCATTAACAAAGTGTCAAGAAAAAAAAACAAAAAGCAAAGAAAAGGAAACTACGGGGCAAGGGGAACAAGAGGGACCGGGGCGGGGCGCTGGTGGCCGTGTCATCTTCCTCGGATGAGTCCCTGAGGGTGTTGACCACAGGAATACCTAAATGCGAGTGAGAGAGAGAGAGACGGCCACTGGTAGGTGACGGCGATGGGATTCCAGTTTCGCCCAAGAATCACGCCAGAGGGTCTTGCTTTCCTTACGGAGGCGACCGAGGCGATGGAGAAACTTGCGTGACGACTTTTCGTCGGTGGCTGGCCGCCAGTAAAGGTGGGCATAGGTGTTAATGTAGGCATGGTCTGAGCAGTCGGTGCTGCCTGACACTGTAGAGGGTTCCGTGGATGAGGACGAAGGGTAGGAGACTTCGATGGGGATGGGTGGTGGAGCACAACTAAACGTTCGGCGAGTGGAGGCCGGTGATTGGCTGAGGGTGAGGGAGGGGAAGGACGGGGTGAGTCGGTGGGTATGTGAAAAGATGCGGGAGGTGAGACTGGAAACAGGTGGTGTTTCAGAAGCAATTTGAATAAAGGACGGTACAGTTCCTTAAACGAGTAGATATGTCTCGTAGTTGACGTGCAGTGGGCCCATTAGGGTGGCCCACTAACAATCGTCACATAGGTGCAGTGTTTATATTAGAGGTGTGGAGCGTACCTGTCTACACTAGGCCTATGCTTTGTTCTTTGACTTGGGGCCTTGATGCCATATCCTATGCCGTAGCATATACCAAGCTGGGCTTGTTTCCTCCTGTGTTGATGTTAAAGAACCATGACCTTGGGCTACCTCCCAATAGTGCTTGCTTTAAAGTCTTCAGCCGGACTTTGCTATTGCTATTTAATGCTGTGGTGGTGCAGGGAGCTCCCCTGCCTCTGTAGTGCTTCTGCTGGTATCTGAACAAGTAAGGTTCTTCTCAGTTGGTGTTGGTCAAATTCCCTTATGGCAAGCGAACCAGTCGAACAAGTAATAAAGTGAAAGTGGAGTATCGTCCCACAGAGACTGTGATACCAAAGTATTGACGCTCGGTTGCTATGATAGTCGTGAAACAGAAAGTAGATTAAATCGGTTTGAGAGGTTTTGGTAACTATGCTACTAGCAAAATAATAATAAACGAGAGAAGATATCAGTGATAAGTTAGGATGGACTCAGAATCGTCCTTAAGTGTGTCAACCCCCCAGTGCTTTACACAATGCTACGGTATCTACACTGTACAGCTTCCGTAATTGCTACAGCATAGTTGATTCCCACAAAGCTATTTGGTCAACCCACCTCTATTGTCTATCGAAGCTTCCACGTCTGATATGTAGGATACTACCTATACTCATTCCATATTCCTATGGTAACTTTCTAGTATAGATCTTTCCTATGCACAGGGTGTTAATGGTGATGAGCGGTAGACCCATTCCTGAAGTCTACAATATAGGGCATGCCGTGCACGGGCCGCCCAGCAAGCATCTGTTTCTCGGAGGTCTAACTCCACTCCTTGCCAGTAAGTGAAGCCACTGATCTAGCCCTTAACTTCTGTTAACCGACTAGTAATTAAAACACCGATAGCATAACCAAATTTATTGAATTAAAAATATGCAACTGGGTTCATTCGACACTTAAAGATTCATCCTCATACAGCCATATGGAATTTAGCTCATGACTGACGAGGAAAACACAAAACAAACATCAATAGAAAGACCCATGATTGAAATACAAAATAAACAAAAGAAAACAGAAAGCTTGAACGGAGTTCCAAAGCGTGGAAGAAGCCCTGTCACGTCATTGCTCCACGTCGTCTTCTCTCTGTCGCACTCAAAGGAAGGATGCTGGGTTGTCTTGGAAATATCGTGCTCTGTGATCTTGCTTACTCTTCTCGAGAGACTGCCGAAGATAGAATTCTGTCTAGGGCTCTCCGACTTCTTTAGGGTTCTCTATGCTGCCTTTTATAATCGAGCTTCCGTGCGGCGCAGCGGTTGAGACTTTCCTATTCTGTCGGGATCTTCAGTATCTTCTGATTAGATTAGATTGCCTCTATAGATCCTGCGGGATTCTTCTAAATCTTTCAGTTCCAATCCTCCACATCTTCTATTCCGTTACGTCAGCAATCCATCTGTCATTATTGCCCTTTTATTTAATTCCTGAAATCATCTAGATAAAAAGGTTAGAATATACGCTGCATAGCATTGCGTCCTCTACTTTGCTATAGCATTCATGTACTTTGTATTGCTCTTCAATCTGCTGTCAGAATGCTATAGCATCGCATCAACTCTGCTACACAGTTTTCCTTAAAAAGCATCACAAATTAACACATTCTGATGATTTCCGTCTCTCATTCCCTACATCACGATTGCATGCCTTTTTGCTTGATTACTTCACAGTTAAGCTCATTTTTACCATCCAATTCAGTCATGAAACATAGGGAAAATATGGTATTATTTGTGCTCATCAAATACCCTCACACTTAGCTTTTTGCACTCCCGGGCAAAAATAAGATAGAGTGAATAAAAGCTCATAGCTGTAGTCTTCCTGCCCGTGTAGCCTTGCTTGCACGCCTGCTTTCAGTTCGATCCCCTTTCGGCAATCCCACTGCCCAATGCCAACCGGTCATCAGTGTGGTATTGTTCCAATGAGCTCTTAGGAGTTCCAAGAAGCTCTTAGGATTCAGTGTTTGCACTCTCTCACCCGAGGGGTTTTGATTTCTCTCTTGTCTAGCGGGCCCGGAAGATCCATAGCCTTGTCAAAGTTCTAAGATTACTTCCCAGCATTTGAATATTCGTTCATCAAAAGGACTTTTGAGGTTGTGCCGTGGAAATGGCTAAGTGTTGTGAGGTAGGAAAGAATGGTGGATGCTGTAGCAGTTCAGGCAGATCATTCCTCCTCTTGCTCTTGTTGGCTTCAGCCGAGTGTTCCTTCTTGAGTTTTGGACTTCATGCTTTTCCTTTATTCATGTTCATCATTTCTTTCTTTCTTTTTTTTTAGCACAACAACAACAGCTCTTCAGTCTCTTTTGTCTTCCACGGACACACTTGGTTGCTGCAACATCTTCACAGTCTCCTTCAGCTTGCCTTCCAACCTACTCTGCTATAGCATCAATGTTAGGCTCAAAGGGGTGGCAAAGTGGAGCTGATGACAGATGGTTTGTGTTTGGGGGCAATAGGTATGACAAGAATGCCTTTATCCCCTGAACTTCAACTCAAATGCCAAGTAGCTTATCAAAGAACTAGGACAAATCAAGGATCAACGCAGGTTAGCAGACACGCACACAAGACAAAACATTAAGGCTCAAATCAATTCTTCCATGGGGGTTCTTCCCTGTTAACATCATCATTCTCACTCTACCCCACATCAGATTGGCTAGCACCATCAATTTCCCAAGCCTAAAGGTTCAGTTCCTTCCGGCCCTTGTGCTGTGCTTTAGTCATACAGGCATTCATTCCATGGCTACAAGATTCTATTCCTGCTCTATAAGAGTTTTGAAAAAATTTTCTAATTTGCGCAAACAAAACTAAATGTAGGGTCAATTCCTGTAACAAACGGGAGTTCAGAATGAGATTGAGAGATGGAGATGGCGGTTTGCGCACTTCGATGGTGAGCAGCAGAGAATGTGCGCGGATTGTTGTGGAGATTCTTTAACTCCAGGCGCAGCTGGCGAATACGGTTTCGGTACCGGCACGGGTGTTTGTCATCGATGTCTGGGCGCCAGTAAAGGGGAGAATTCGCCACGATATAGGCTTTGTCGTACACATACGCCAGACCCTGGGGACCTGAACAGACGGATGAGTAAGACGAGGAGGACGACATGTGCGTGGCCGGTTTGTGCACCGGTGATGGGTGAGCTTGGCTACGGTGCCGGAACGGGCATCGTGCTTGATAAAGCCTTGTCATCTTCAAGGTCCTTGGCATGGTGATTGGTTGATGTGGTGGTGGGAGGAAATTGGAAGGCGCGGATGGAGTGGGTCGGCTATAGAGGATGGAGGGAGGAGAAGTAAGGTTTGAATGCGAAGAGTCACGTCTCCTGATATAGAAAGCTATGTTGATTCGCCATGGGCCCACCAAAGTGGCCCACTAAGCCTAAGCTCATATAAATAATTACGAAGGACATGAAGCGCGTACCTGGTTATCCTTGTGCCTTTGGTGCGGTGCCCTGGTTGTCCCGTCCTGTGCCGTAGCATTGTCTTTTAATGGGCTTGTTTCCTCCTGCACTAATGCTACAGAACTACGAACCTGGGCTGCCTCCTAGTAGCGCTTGCTTTAACGTCTTCAGCCGAATGTAATGCTCGTGACCTAGGCTGATTGCAGATCAATAGCTATCTTGTCTCTCTCCACGGGGTCCGACCAATAATGTTTAATCTATTGACCGTTGACTCGGAAGCTATTTCCTGTTACTGAATTTCTGAGGTCAACTGCGTCATGCGGAGTCAAGGCATTGATAACAAAGGGTCTTGTCCACCTGGATTTCAGCTTCCCTAGAAATAATTTCAAGCGTGAGTTGTACAATAGGACCTTCTGGCCTACCTCGAAGTTATGGGGTATTAGTCGCTTGTCGTGCCATCGCTTGACTTTTTCCTTGTAAAGTTTTGAACTTTCATATGCATTCAAACGGAACTCGTCCAGCTCATGCAACTGAAGTAGGCGCTTGTCCCCTGCTGTGGTAGGATCCATGTTCAGTTGTGCTATTGCCCAATGAGCTTAATGTTCCACTTTAACTGGAAGATGACATGCCTTTTCGAACACCAGTTGATATGGGGAGACGCCCAAGGGGTGTAAGTTCCGGCTGAACCCAAGAGGGGGGGTGAATTGGGTGAAGTATAAAAACTTTAGTTACTTTGAAAATTCTTTTCGTAACTCCCAGAAATCAGTTTAGAAAGCAATAACCACACATTTATATATGTAAACACATCCAAACATATATGTGCTGGAAATGTAAGAGATAAGGGAAGAGAATATGCAAACAGATTTATACTGGTTCGGCCCTCCTTGACCTACGTCCAGTCCCCAGGCACCTCCTGAGATTTCAATCCACTATTTCCCTCAAGCTTTAATCGGGTACTTGAGAACCGCTACAATCCCACAAGTTTAGCCGGGCACTTGTGCAGCCTTTTACAAATCTCTTACAGAGATACTCCCCCTTACACACCGTAAGGATACACTGCTTGATCACACACTCTGTACTCGAAGTAATCCTCTCACTAGGATTCACTCCCCCTTACAAGTTGTAATCAACACAATGTATAACCCACTCAAGATTACCCAATCTTGAGTTGCACTCAGTAAGATAATGTGTTTACAATAAATTTCCTCTCAAAGGAATGGATAGATAATCACTGAAGTACAGACACAATTCATTTCACTCACAAAGCTATCTAGACAAGTAAAACAGAGTGAAATAGATGAAGAAGCAGAGGTTCAGCATCTTGGCATTGTAATCTTGTGTCTCCACATTTTTCTGCTTCAATCCATGTCTTTTATAGGTAGAGAAGGGTCTGTGACCGTTTATGACCGTTGAAGAATCAATCAGACCGTTGTAGGTGATTAGCCTTAAGTGTGGTCAGCTTCTCTCTCTAAACTTCTGCTAATCCAAGAGTTAATTGAAGCTGATGTGGCTCTCTGAGTATTTGCCCGTTGAAATTGACTTTACTTGATGTAGTAAGCATTCTTTAACGTTCATTAGGCGTGCTCAAGTGGATTAGCTGAAAGTAGGTGAGATTGCAGAGGTGCATTAAATGCACTGTTCACTTTTTACTTTATCTCACTAATCTTCAATAATCTTGATCTGTGCTAACTGAAAAACACTCAACAAACTTGTTAAACATATCTGGGAACATGAGTGAGTGATATATGAAAGCAATTAGATCAAACAACAATGATTTATGAATTCGTGAAATTCAAAAACCAAAAGTTACCGTTGGTTACTCGAGTAAGTTCCTCTTTACTTGAGTAAGGCACTGTGCAAAAGTGTCTTTACTGGAGTAACCAAAGTTTACTGGAGTAAGCTCTTACCAGGGACAAACCATCGAGGCTTGAGTTTGAAAACCAAGAGCTTTACTGGAGTAAGTCACTGTTCACTCGCCCTTTACTTGAGTAACCAATCCTTTACTGGAGTAAACAGCTTAGTTTGAAAAACTTGTTTGCTCTCTGGATGGCCTTTACTAGAGTAAGCATATCTTTACTCGAGTAAGCACTCAACTCTAAAAATTCATTTTGCTCTCTGGAACTCCTTTACTGGAGTAAAGACTCCTTTACTTGAGTAAGCCTTGTAAAATGCATTTGAGCAACTCCTTGAACTGACTGCCAACTTCTGAGAGCCATATCTCTCTAGTCCAAGCTCCGTTTTAGTCCGTTCAAATCTTGATGGAAAGATTTGTGTGTCTAGTTTCCAATGGCACTGATTTGAGCTCAATTGGATTTGTCGTTTGAGAGATATACCCAAAATACCGAAGGCTGTTCCTGACTGTGACGCTGTTCTTTGTGTCAACTTGTAAAATTCATCAATAATTCATCTGACCTCCTTTGGGCTTGAATTTTTGTCACCAATACGTTTTGGATGTCTAGTTTCCAATGCTTTTGGTTTCGTATCAATCCGATCTCTGGTTTATGAGATATCATCGAATTACCAGACGTCGCCCGTGCTGAACGTGAACAGAGTGGAACAGAGTTGCTGATATCGTTGTTTACTCGAGTTAACACTTCTTTACTCGAGTTAAGCTTCGTCCAGAGACACCAGAAGTGTTGAAAACACTGTATACTCGAGTTAAGCTTTCTTTACTCGAGATAGGAGTCCCATACTCGAGTCAAGAGTTCCTTACTTGAGTAAACTCCTCCTGAAGCTGATTTTTGCTAACCTTTAACTCCAAATTGAGCCATTTGAACTTCCTTATGATCTTGGATGGTTCTAGAACCAATTTTAGAGCATGAATAATGATATCTTCATTCCATTCAACAAGTTCTTCCTTCTTTAATCTCCCATCTTGATTATTCTTCATAATCCAACTCTTTCTTCAGCCTTGAATGCTTCTTCTTTATTTGGTCTCATTTCTTCTACTTGGTTATCACTAAAACCCATTGATAACATCTTGCTTTCTTGATAACCTCTGCAGATACTTCTTTCTTTCAATTCTTATCTCCTTCTTGATTAATCTTTATAGTTCAACTTGGATTGATCTACATTAAATACAATAGTTAGTCCAAGTAGGAGATAAATATATTACTCAATCTTTTTGTTTATAAGAATGGCATCTATATAAGACATCATCAAAACTAATCATAACCAACATTCTCCCCCTTTTTGATGATGGCAAATACCTTAAGAAAAATATGTATGAATATAAGAATACATTAGATGCAACATATTTTTCTTGCCATTCTCTCCCCCTTATTTGTCATTAGCAAAAAGTTGAATTGTAAGTTATCAGAAAATGACCAATTTTGCATTTCAACACAAGTTAATCAGAGGATGGCAGCAGATAAAATTATTAATATCATAAACAACTAGAAATGTATTCAATGAGCAAACTTCATAAACGAAGAACTGATATCAGAGAGGATAAACACTCTGATAATCACTGATATTAGAACCAATCACTACAAGATTAGCAAAATACAATGAAGTGCAATGAGACACAACACCTAGAACCTATGCACCTTATGCATGTTAAAAAATATATGAAACCAGATTAAAAAAATTCAAAGAAACTGATTTTCTCTCCCCGATTGAAAGTGCTTTCATTTTAAATATGATACAATTTAGAATGTTTTTATGAAAGCAAGTTTGAATATAAAGATACCAAAATTTGGAGAGGTTTTCAAGACATCTTTCACAATTAAAGCATATAGATACCAAACATGTGCACAATTTCTACTGAATATAAAAAGATAGAGTTTAGAAATGCTCATGTTGGTTCTTCAAACTGATGAATGATCAAAGAAGTCTATTTGCTTGCTGCATGAAGTTTGATTGTGTTGCCATGGTCTGAGATGAAGCAGTGGAAGGCTCTTTGCTTTTTGAAGTCGCATCTGAATATGATCAGCACTCAGCTTCCATCCTTTGCTTTTTCTTCATAGAACATCCATGTAGAGCACATCTCAGCTTTAATGATTAATCTTCAATGTTGCAACACATAACCAAATCTCCTGCTATGAGTTGAAAACTTTCTTTGCAAAGGATTTGTTAGTGCAAGCCAAATATCAAAGTATCCCTTTCTATATGATATTTTCCAAATAAGGATAATGAAAGGAGAATATAATATTAACTCATCATCAAAACTAATAAGAGATAGTAAATGCAGATGAGTATCCTTAAAATGGTTTTCTTCAAATAAAAGAGATGAGCTTTTTAAGATATCAAACACATGTGAATGTGAAGCTCCCCCTTAATGAATGCATGACTAAAATATGAAGTTTCCTTTAATGATACCAAATAATAGTGTGACACCAAATGTAATAAAGTTTGGAAAAATCTTTGCTCACAGCATGGTATCTCAGAATTCAAAAACTTTCAAATTCATTGAATATTGGTATATAAAAAAAAATTACTTATGCTTTTTATGATGATAAAAATGTTTAAAGCATAAGGATCATTTTAAAAATGAGTTTGCTTTGGCTAAACTTCATGAGATAAATTGGAATGAAATCAAGTTAGCCTAGTAGTAATGTGAGAACAGAGAAATGATTATGATATATGAATATTATTTCAAAAATACAATACCTCACTCAAGTAATATCATAATTACTTGAGTCATAATCATTTGTAATCCACAGATGCATTATTGACTAGCTATTATCAATTGTTCTGAATGCATTTTAGAAATTGAAACCCCAAATGAGCTTTGTGTAGGATCAATTTCTGCTCATTGCTTCTCATCAAGCTAGCATGCTCCTTATCATCTTGGTTTAAGCTTCTTGCTAGTGATGGAATGTCACCCAAGTGATGCCGCAGAATTTGCAGACATAGCCATTGAAATGAACTATTCTGTTTGCTTTCTTTGTATCCCTCAACAGAACATTTCGGTTAGCTCCTGCAAAAACATGTGTATTTTGGTACTCAATGATTCTTGAGTCCACACAGGATTAGACATCACAACTCTAATGCTCTTATAAGATTAGATCATGTGATTTTTGAGCAAAGAGTAAAACAATCAAGATCAACACATAGTTTTACCCAAATAAGATCATGCCAATGAATCGAATAGGGTAACAACTAAATGATTCCAAAAATGTTATTTCTCAATGACAATTTGTAAACACACTTTATGTAGAAGGGACGTCATTGATAAAATACATGTAAGTTTAAGTATAGAAAATCTTATTCAAAAAGATAAGCATTTATCAATTTGAAGTTTAGATTTTTCAAGAAAGATAGTGAAATATGCAAAGTATTTCAAATCTTGAATGATCTTTCAAAAAATGTGATGACACATTATAAAATCAATATTTTTCATACATGAAAGATTTTTGAAACATGTTTGAAAACAGTGGTCATTATAAATATAATGGAAGTCAATAGGTTTAATGAATATATCAATATGCTTCAGATTTGGAGAACATGTTAAACATTGAAGTTAACATGTTGAAGAATTTTCAGAAAAGCCAAAGTCATGAAAGTAAAGCATTATCAGGACATGCTTAGCACAACATAAATAAGCTTAATGACTTTGCTATTGACCAAGAGATAATCTTGCCTTAGAGAGTAGAGTATCGAACATATGAGAGCATTCAAGGCAAGAATTATGAGAATACAGAAGTAGTTACTCTAAACATGAATTGGGACAAATAATTATATATTAGAGTAACACAAGTAGTACTAGGATTCATAGACTATGAAACACAGATTCTTTAGTCCAAATGACTAAAGTTCCAAAGAATTATCCTAGAAAGTTATTCCATATAATGGTTAATGCACATGATGCATTAATGAACATTCATAATATTTGGAATAGCTTAATCAATAAGGTTTTATGCAACAAGCATAAGTTTTCACATACTGAATTCATTTCTGGAGATCAGCTTGAGACTCATATATGATTCACTCATTTGACATAAGGTCCTACCATTTAGAGAATGAAACATAAGAGTTCAAGGAAAGCATTGAATTCTAGAGATCAATATGTGAAAGATAATGAAAATCAATTAGAGAAGTCTGAAGCATATTCAACATTCAGTAACAATATTAACTTCCAATTTGAAACATCATTTGAATGTAATCAAGGTATGAATATTTTCCAAATCATGTGTATGCATTTTCACAAAACAGAGTGAATTCAAGTTCAAACAATATTTTAGAATTGCGCATATCAAAATAAAATAAACTCAGATTGTTGATCATCCAACTCGAGTTAAGAGATGATTTGGAGGAGGTTTAATGGGAATTTATGGAGGTTTGAAGGAGGAACACGACGGTTTCAGAGTGAGAGAAGAGAGAAAGACATGTCTGCTAGGATAAGGGATGCAAGTGTGAAAGAACACAACGGTTCAGTATATAGGCAGACCCCTTTACTCGAGTAAAGTTCTAGCTTACTCGAGTAAAGAATACTTCACTAACATACTCGAGTAAATGTGGAAGTATACTTACCTGGACTTCAAAAATGTAATGTGAATTTTTGAATCCCTGATGGCTTTACTCGAGTAAACATTTACTTACTCGAGTAAGCCTTTGGCTTAACTTCAGCGTTGGCCTCTGTCTGGTCTTTACCCGAGCAGAGCATCCCTTACTCGAGTAAAGCAGCCTCTTTACTCAGCAAAGTGCTCTCTGCCTGCCGGTTACTCGAGTAACCATTTCCTTACTCAAGTAAAGCTTTTCTGAACTTCAGTTTCAGCTTTCTGCAACTTCCAAATTCGAGTACCTTTTCTTATACTCGAGTTTGCAATTCATGAAACATCAGAAAATCCTGTAAAAACAATTGCTATACACTCCAATGCTTGAGTTAGTATATATATTAATTATCAAAAACACAACTAACATTGAGTGCAGGCAATTCTCAATCTATTGGGATTAAATATCAACAACTTTCTCATGATAAAACCAAATTGCTCTTAGATGAATACGTTATTTCCAAAACTATGTATCACAGATAATCTTACAAATTTGAGTAGATACATAAGCGAATATATGATACCAAGAAATTCATTTTTCAATGACGATTTGTAAATACATTCATGGAAAACATGTCATTGATATGAACTTTTCATAAACTATGCAAATAGTTTTCAATATCTCAAATATCAATCGTGATAATGTTATATGAGATTGAGATGTTGATGATACGAAAACTCATCTTTGTAGAAATACTTAGAAAAACAATGCATTTGCAAAGTATGGTGGAAATTGAATTCCAATCTAAAGATATCATTTGAATCAAAACATGCATATTTTTAGAAACATTGGAATGCATTTTCCAAACACAGAATGAATTATATTTCAAAAACAAGTTCTTGACTTGTGCATCTCAGAAACTTTCAAGTCAGAAAAATTATGCAGAAATTCACTTGTTATCCATTAGCAATCTTGAAAACATTTTTAATGTCACAGGTAATTGATTGCTTAAGGAATGCAATGATAGACAAGTATTCATTACCCAAATATGAATTTCATATAAGTACAATATGGGGTAAGGATTAGATATCACCGTAATTCCCCTTGTCCTCATAGAAACTTGCTTGGTTGAGATGGATTGGTGTAGACAACTCCTTTTTCGGTTGTTCACCATCAACATCAAGCATAGCTTGTTGAACTTTCTCAAGACTTGAATCATTCCTCTATGTTGCATTCTTGAGAAGCTTTCTTTCATCCTACAAAACTTTATAAATCTTTGTCTTTCTTGGTATCCAACCTTGGATCCAATCATCGTTAGCTTGTAGGAATCAAAATTAAACTCACATGCTCCTTTAAATACAACCAATTCAGAATAATTGAGCAAAATGAATTAATCATGACCTTATGCATAAAAGAAGTACTCTCTTTTCAAATCATCATGTATGCATAAAGAGTTATACCTATTGAACATTGCAATTTCTTTCAGAAATAGATCAAGATGTGAGAACCCGGATTTTAAGGAAAATAGTTGCAATGCTCATTCCTAAGGCTACAAGATATAAAACCTCAAAGAAAATTTCAAATGATAGCATAGGAGGTTTTACCATTGTATACCTTAGCCTTAGGTGCTTTGAGGATTGACTTTGCTTACCCATTGCCTCTTCATATGTCTTCCCATGGGTGTTGGCAAAGCTCTCTCAAGGGACATAGACTTCAAGAAGCTTCTATTTGATACTTGAGAGATTCTCCTCTTCTTGTTCTCCTCAAGATAATTGAATGGTACTCTATGGAGATTTGTTCTTGAGGCAGATGATACTCTTCTTGCTTGTATCCATTGCTTCTTATGATGTTTAAGACTTGTAGATTCAGCAATGGGTGCCATGGGAGTTCTCTTGATTGATTTAGATCCTATGATCTTCTTCTTTGGTGCATGAAGAACTCTTGGCTTCCTCTTTCTCTTCTTTGTACCTTGATGTCCATTGATATTCAAATGATCCTGCACACATAGAGTACTAGATGGACATTTTGGTACCCACTTATACTTGGGTCCTTGACTGTTAGCATTGGACCTTGATTGTCCTTTAGGAACCCAAACACATTTATTTCTTACATTAAAATTTCTTCTAACATAGCATGTGTAAGAAATATGTCCAGATTTTCCACAATAATTGCAAGTAATATGATCATGCTTGTTATGAACAACTTTGCAAGAATTATGTGGTTCTAATGGATACAATTTTGAGTGATTCATGTTTGTGCATTCTTTCTTCCCATATGGTTTTCCAGCATCATATTCAAAAATATGATTGTTTTCCAAAATAGGATCAGTAAATGGTTGAAAAACAAATCTATGTGATTGTTCAAAAACATTTTTCTTATCTACACAAGAAGAATTGGAATTGTTTACCACTTGTGTGTCTTGAGCTTTAAATAATGGTTGATCACAATCTTCCATGAGCTCTCCTTGGGAATCCTTTTCCTCTTGTTCTTTGGTGTTGACTGGATCATTAAAATATTCTCTAATTTCACCCTCTTCCATTTGTTCATCACTCATAGATGTGCAATTTGAAATCTTTGATGAACTGTCAACATTTTCAACTTCAACACAATTGTTAGAAGTATAAATAGAATTAAGAGTATCCCAAATATCTTTAGCACTAGAGCAACACTTGATTTTCACAAAATCATTTTCGGTTAAAGCACTATACAAAATTTTCATTGCTCTAATGTTTAATGAAAACAATTTCTTTTCTTTTTCAGTCCAATCCTTCCTTGGTTTGAAATCAAAATCATTTGTAAAAACATTCCACATATAAAAATCAGTTGCTTTGATAAAACTAGTCATTCTAGCTTTCCAAAACCAAAAATCAATATCTTTCAAAAGTGGAGGAATGGTAAAATCAAATCCTTCTAAAAGTGAAGAACACCCAAAATCAGCCATTGAAACTCTTGAGACGGTTAAGTCCTTTAAACAAGAGACCTCGCTCTGATACCAAATGTAAGTTCCGGCTGAACCCAAGAGGGGGGGTGAATTGGGTGAAGTATAAAAACTTTAGTTACTTTGAAAATTCTTTTCGTAACTCCCAGAAATCAGTTTAGAAAGCAATAACCACACATTTATATATGTAAACACATTCAAACATATATGTGCTGGAAATGTAAGAGATAAGGGAAGAGAATATGCAAACAGATTTATACTGGTTCGGCCCTCCTTGACCTACGTCCAGTCCCCAGGCACCTCCTGAGATTTCAATCCACTATTTCCCTCAAGCTTTAATCGGGTACTTGAGAACCGCTACAATCCCACAAGTTTAGCCGGGCACTTGTGCAGCCTTTTACAAATCTCTTACAGAGATACTCCCCCTTACACACCGTAAGGATACACTGCTTGATCACACACTCTGTACTCGAAGTAATCCTCTCACTAGGATTCACTCCCCCTTACAAGTTGTAATCAACACAATGTATAACCCACTCAAGATTACCCAATCTTGAGTTGCACTCAGTAAGATAATGTGTTTACAATAAATTTCCTCTCAAAGGAATGGATAGATAATCACTGAAGTACAGACACAATTCATTTCACTCACAAAGCTATCTAGACAAGTAAAACAGAGTGAAATAGATGAAGAAGCAGAGGTTCAGCATCTTGGCATTGTAATCTTGTGTCTCCACATTTTTCTGCTTCAATCCATGTCTTTTATAGGTAGAGAAGGGTCTGTGACCGTTTATGACCGTTGAAGAATCAATCAGACCGTTGTAGGTGATTAGCCTTAAGTGTGGTCAGCTTCTCTCTCTAAACTTCTGCTAATCCAAGAGTTAATTGAAGCTGATGTGGCTCTCTGAGTATTTGCCCGTTGAAATTGACTTTACTTGATGTAGTAAGCATTCTTTAACGTTCATTAGGCGTGCTCAGGTGGATTAGCTGAAAGTAGGTGAGATTGCAGAGGTGCATTAAATGCACTGTTCACTTTTTACTTTATCTCACTAATCTTCAATAATCTTGATCTGTGCTAACTGAAAAACACTCAACAAACTTGTTAAACATATCTGGGAACATGAGTGAGTGATATATGAAAGCAATTAGATCAAACAACAATGATTTATGAATTCGTGAAATTCAAAAACCAAAAGTTACCGTTGGTTACTCGAGTAAGTTCCTCTTTACTTGAGTAAGGCACTGTGCAAAAGTGTCTTTACTGGAGTAACCAAAGTTTACTGGAGTAAGCTCTTACCAGGGACAAACCATCGAGGCTTGAGTTTGAAAACCAAGAGCTTTACTGGAGTAAGTCACTGTTCACTCGCCCTTTACTTGAGTAACCAATCCTTTACTGGAGTAAACAGCTTAGTTTGAAAAACTTGTTTGCTCTCTGGATGGCCTTTACTAGAGTAAGCATATCTTTACTCGAGTAAGCACTCAACTCTAAAAATTCATTTTGCTCTCTGGAACTCCTTTACTGGAGTAAAGACTCCTTTACTTGAGTAAGCCTTGTAAAATGCATTTGAGCAACTCCTTGAACTGACTGCCAACTTCTGAGAGCCATATCTCTCTAGTCCAAGCTCCGTTTTAGTCCGTTCAAATCTTGATGGAAAGATTTGTGTGTCTAGTTTCCAATGGCACTGATTTGAGCTCAATTGGATTTGTCGTTTGAGAGATATACCCAAAATACCGAAGGCTGTTCCTGACTGTGACGCTGTTCTTTGTGTCAACTTGTAAAATTCATCAATAATTCATCTGACCTCCTTTGGGCTTGAATTTTTGTCACCAATACGTTTTGGATGTCTAGTTTCCAATGCTTTTGGTTTCGTATCAATCCGATCTCTGGTTTATGAGATATCATCGAATTACCAGACGTCGCCCGTGCTGAACGTGAACAGAGTGGAACAGAGTTGCTGATATCGTTGTTTACTCGAGTTAACACTTCTTTACTCGAGTTAAGCTTCGTCCAGAGACACCAGAAGTGTTGAAAACACTGTATACTCGAGTTAAGCTTTCTTTACTCGAGATAGGAGTCCCATACTCGAGTCAAGAGTTCCTTACTTGAGTAAACTCCTCCTGAAGCTGATTTTTGCTAACCTTTAACTCCAAATTGAGCCATTTGAACTTCCTTATGATCTTGGATGGTTCTAGAACCAATTTTAGAGCATGAATAATGATATCTTCATTCCATTCAACAAGTTCTTCCTTCTTTAATCTCCCATCTTGATTATTCTTCATAATCCAACTCTTTCTTCAGCCTTGAATGCTTCTTCTTTATTTGGTCTCATTTCTTCTACTTGGTTATCACTAAAACCCATTGATAACATCTTGCTTTCTTGATAACCTCTGCAGATACTTCTTTCTTTCAATTCTTATCTCCTTCTTGATTAATCTTTATAGTTCAACTTGGATTGATCTACATTAAATACAATAGTTAGTCCAAGTAGGAGATAAATATATTACTCAATCTTTTTGTTTATAAGAATGGCATCTATATAAGACATCATCAAAACTAATCATAACCAACAAGGGGGTCTTGTATGCAGTGTGGTATGCCCATAAGGAATCATCAAGTTTGTTAGACCAGTCCTTCCGGTTTGGGTGCACCACTTTTTCCAAGATACGTTTAACTTCTCTATTTGAGACCTCTGCTTGTCCATTTGATTGTCGGTGATAGGCTGTGGCGATTTGGTGCTTTACTCCATATTTGGTTAGCAAAGCTGTGATTTGGCGGTTGCAGAAGTGAGATCCTTCATCACTGATTAAGGCCCTGGGGGTGCCAAATTTGGTAAATATCTGCTTCTTTAAGAATCTGCTCACTACCTTGGAGTCATTGGTTGGCAAGGTGATTGCTTCAACCCATTTGGAAACATAGTCAACGGCGACTAAGATGTACTGATTGCCTCTGGAAGGGAGGAAAGGATCCATAAAGTCAATCCCCCACACATCAAACACTTCAACCTGCAAAATGGGTGTCAGTAGCATTTTGTGCCTGCAGGATATGTTGCCAGTCTGCTGGCAGTTGTCGCATTTAGACACAAAATGATATGCGTCTTTAAACAGGGTAGGCCAGTAAAACCCAGACTGAAGTACCTCAGCGGCCGTTCGAACCCCTCCGTAGTGTCCCCCATATGGGGATGAGTGGCTGTGTATTAGGATATCATCGGACTCATCGTTTGGTATTCAGCGTCAAATCATCTGGTCTGGGCATTGTTTAAAAAGGTAAGGTTCATCCAAATAATACTTCCGGCTTTCATAAAGGAACTTTTTCTTTTGGTGATATGTGAAATCCGCTGGGACTTCTCCTGACTAGGAAGTTTGCGATATCTGCATACCACGGTGTGTTGACGCACGAGATGGCGTTGAGCTGCTCATCTGGGAAGCATTCCTGTATCGGGACTTTTGAATTTTCTAAGGTATTGCCTTCTAATTGCGAGAGGTGATCTGCCACTTGATTTTCGGTCCCCTTCCTGTCACGGACCTCCGCATTGAATTCTTGCAGGAGTAAGACCCATCTAATTAGTCGTGGCTTAGCATCCTGTTTAGCCACTAGGTATTTAATGACAGAATGGTCTGTGAAGGCTATTACCTTAGCACCCACTAGGTAAGACCTAAATTTCTCAAAGGCAAACACCACTGCCAATAACTCTTTTTCTGTTGTGGTGTAATTCATCTTGGCACTAGATAAGGTTTTGCTTGCATAATGGATGGAGTGGAACATTTTATCATGGCGTTGGCCCAGTACTGCTCCCACTGCTGAGTCACTTGCATCGTACATGAGCTCAAAAGGTAAGTTCCAATCGGGGGCTGGGATGATTAGGGCAGTGGTCAACCTTCTTTTTAGTGTTTCAAATGCTTCCATACATGCCGTATTGAAATCAAATGGAGCGTTAAGTTCGAGCAGGGCACATAACGGCTTAGTGATCTTAGAGAAGTCCTTGATGAAACGTCTGTAAAAACCCGCATGTCCCAGGAAACTCCTAATTCCCTTGACTGTGGTGGGCGGTGGCAACTGTTCGATAACAGCTATTTTTGCACGATCAACTTCTATTCCTTTCCTTGAGATCTTGTGCCCTAGAACCACTCCCTCTGTGGCCATGAAATGACATTTTTCCCAATTCAGTAACAGATTTGTTTCCTCGCAACGTCGAAGGACCGATTTGAGGTTCTGCAGGCAGTCATCATAGGAGTTTCCAAACATTGAAAAGTCGTCCATAAAAATTTCTATCGACTTTTCCACCATATCAGAGAATATTGCCATCATACAACGTTGAAATGTGGCGGGTGCATTACAGAGGCCGAAGGGCATTCGTCGGAAGGCAAAAGTTCCATAAGGGCAGGTAAAGGTGGTCTTATGCTGGTCTTGAGGTGCTACAGCGATCTGATTGTATCCAGAATAACCATCCAGGAAGCAGTAGTATTCCTTTCCTACAAGTCTATCCAGCATTTGGTCAATAAATGGCAATGGAAAGTGGTCCTTGAGGGTGGATTTGATCAGTTTCCGGTAATCCATGCATATTCTCCATCCAGTGATTGTTCGTGTGGGAATTAGCTCGTTCTGATCATTTTCTACTACAGTGATTCCTCCTTTCCTAGGTACGCATTGCACCGGGCTAACCCACTCGCTATCAAATATAGGGAAAATGATTCCTGCGTCCAACCATTTGATAATTTCTTTCCGCACTACTTCCTTCATGATAGGGTTCAGTCTTCCTTGGGGCTCAACTGAGTGCCGACACCCTTCTTCTAGGCGTATCTTGTGCATACATAATGAAGGACTAATCCCTTTTATGTCAGCTATTGTCCATTTGAAGGCTCTTTTGAATTTGGTGAGTACTGTCAGAAGTTTGGTTTCCTGATTGCTGGTCAACTGTGTGGAGATTATGACCGGCAGGATTGGATTTTCTCCCAAATAAGCGTATTTCAAGTTGTCGGATAGTGGTTTGAGATCCAGGATTGGTGGCTCCTCTATGGATGGTTTGGCTGGGTGTTTTAGTTGCTGGTCGTTTTCCTATAACTCGAACCTCATACCCTTTGATAGGTCAGGATGCGCATGATTAGCACTGTTCAGTCTTGCTGCCTGAATGGGAGCTTCCACACTTGTCCCTGATTCTAACTCCTCGGGTTCCCTGTCGTACGATTCTTGAAAAGACTCGTGTATGATTTCGTCCACTGCGTCCAACACTGAGCATGGGTCTAGATCATCACTGTGTTGCATCGCCTTGGATAAACTGAAATTCGTTTCCTTGCCATCTACATTTAGTATGAGCTCTTCTTCATTTACATCCATCAATGCTTGTCCCAGGGCGAAAAATGGTCGTCCGAGAACAATGGGTGTCTCGTGCACATCATTCTATCATGGATGATGAAGTCCACAGGTAAGGTAACTGTTCCCACTTGTATCAAGATGTTATGTCTTTCACAGGTGGGGTGGATCGTTGTTTTGTCTTCCAACTGGAAGCTTACTTTGGCAGTTTGTTCGTTACCAGTGGTTATCTGTTTAGCAACTGATCTTGGCATTATGTTTACTTGAGAACCTGGGTCGCATATTGCTTTTACCACAGTGTGATGATTTATTGCGCATGGAATTTCCAGGCAGTTAATGTTATGATCATTAGGTCTTTTGTCTGGCTAGCACGACTTACTCGCCTCAGAAGTCAAAGGAATGACTTCAAGCCCCAGTTGTTTGTTTCTTGGGGATATAGTGTCATTGAGGAACTTCACGTAGGTGGGCATTTTGTTCAGAGCTGCTGCCGGTGCCATGTGAACACGAGATCGTTGCACGAGCTCTAAAAATTTCTGAAACTACGGGCTGGAGGTTAGTTGGGTGGCCCTGTTAGGTGCCAACAATTCAGTAGTGTTACCCCTATTTATCTTTGGTTGAAGTGTCCTTGCTGTTGCTGGTAGTGAACCTGCTGTAGCATCGTCAAATAAGCAGCTTGGTGGTAACATTGCTTCTCGCTTGTCACTCTTAGTGGCTGCGCTCGTCATGCTAAGGGGTAGTGGCCATGGGCATTCCTTGGTGAGGGCTGCTATTTGACCAATTTGTTCTCCTAACTTCTGACTTGCCCGCTGTTTATTTAACATCTCTGAGTTTTGTCTTGCCAAGTAGTCCCCAAGCATACCAATAGCATCCTTTTTTAGGCAACCAGGTGTGTCTCCTCCCTGGCGGTTATTGCATCCCCATGGGTTTTGGAGATTGGCCTGTACAACGGGACCGAGTAATCCTTTAATAGAAGTGGTCAAAGTGGTCACCTGGGCAGTAAGGGCCATCAATGCTTCCGTCATACCAGTACTTGCGACTTCTTTGCATGGGAGCTTGCTGTTGTTAGTCCATTGATGCCCTTGTTCTGTTATTTTTTTCAACAGTTGGCATGCCTTGTCATATGGCTGTGCGAGGAGAGATCCGTTTGCACAGGCGTCCACATAGGCTCGAGTCTTACTGTTCAGCCCACAGTAGAAGGTTTCCACTTGAGCCCATCCTTGCAATCCATTCTGTGGGCATCTACTAAGTAGATTCTTGAATCGGTCCCAAGCTTCATGAGCTAGTTCCTCAGGATCTTGTGTGAAGCTGGATATCTCCTTCCTTAATTGAGCATTCCTTGTTGGTGGGAAGAAGTAAAGCAGAAACCTTCTCCCCAGCTCCTCCCAAGAAGTGATTGAGCCGGTGGATAGATTATTGAGCCACTTTCGCACCTTGTCCCTCAAGGAAAATGGGAATAGTTTAACCTGGATGGCGTCGGGAGGTATAAAAGAGTCACACACCTCCAGGAAGGTCTTGAGGTGAAGGTGCGGGTCTTTAGATGGGAGTCAGCAGACACCTATGAACACACAATCACATAGGCTTCACCTAGCCTACATGCCAAGGGCCTCAGTAGCACCCCTACAGGTACTACCTAGCCACCATGCCTTAGGCCTCAGCAGCACCCCTACAAGTACTACCTAGCCTACATATATCAGGCCTTAGCAGTAACCATAGAACATGAAGTCCCATAGATACCACCTAGCCTACATCCACAATCATGATAACACATAACATACAAGAGCCACATAGAGTATGCAAGTTTACAATTACTACTTGACACTTCTTGAAAGCAGTGAACTTTTCTCTTAGCCTCGGGGATGTGTCCTACACATGAGAATACCCTAAATACAGCCAAACACTATGACATCAATCATACATTCAAACTCTACTTCAAGTTTCATGCAATTCGCATACCACCAGAATTTTTGACCCAACTTTGCTGATTTTTAATAAATTCTAGAAACATCATTTTGACATGGGATCAATGGTGTCAGAACCCTTGGATGTCTATTTTATAGGAAAAATAATTCCCAAGTCCAACTAGGTTTGAATCCTTTTCTGGTTCTCAAACTTTGACCACTGGTTCGAGAGAAAAATCCTGCTTTTAGGTCATTTTCAACTTAAAAGATCTCTCAGTTGGGAACTCCAAATGGAACAAAACCTTATATCAAAATCATCCTTAGGATGTCTACTTTCACCATGTAAAATATCAAAGCAAAAGGAATCCATTTACCTCTTCAAAATCACTGATTAATCTTCACTGCCCAAAAACTGTAAGAACCGACAGATTTTCATATAATAAAACTTAGGTTTTTAGAGTTCAGAAAGAGGTGATCCCACTTGACCCTACACAAAAACACCCTATGGACCCATTCAACACCTTAAAAATATGAAAATCCTACTGCATTCCCACGAAACACATAGGGCAGAAGTGAAAGTAGCTTGGTTGCCGGTTTAGGGAACTTACCTCGAAATGTCAGTTGCGTAAGGCCTTCTTCACCTCCTGAACCGAAGACTTCAACTAAGCACCCTCCTACTCTCCTTGAGCTTGTGGTTGGTGTGGGAAAAATTAAGGGAGGAGTGCCCTATTTATAGGCTCCAAGGATGCAACCTATTGTCCAACTTTGGTTAATGTCCATTGGGTAAAAGGTGTTTCGGATTAAATTATCATTTCCTTGCTTGATTCTCAAGTCTTCTACAGTTCTCCATGGGCATATTGGTGGCGCATTCCTAGGCAAAAAAATGAGATTCCAAAATTGCCCCTAATGGTGGTCTTAGTTGTAGGTTTTAGGTCTAGGGGTAAAATGGTCATTTCGCACCACTCTTCTTCCAAAGCCGTGGGACCCACAAAATCTACCCTTAAATGTGCCATAAATGACATGAATTGGGCCATAATTGTAAGAACCGGCTGAACCCAAGAGGGGGGTGAATTGGGTAAAGTATAAAAATTTAGGAACTTTGAAAATCTTTTCGTGACTCACTGAAATCAGTTTATAAAGTGATAATCAGACATTTAAATGTATAAACACATTCAAACATATATGCTGGAAATGTAAGAGTAAGGGTAGAGAATGTGCAAACTGATTTATACTGGTTCGGCCCAATCCTTGACCTACGTCCAGTCCCCAAGCCACACTTGGGATTTTCAATCCACTATCTTCTTTCAACTTGATTACACGTTCTGTAACTGAAGTAATCCTCTCACTAGGATTCACTCCCCCTTACAAACTGTAATCAACACACCGCTTGATTACACACTCTGTACTCGAAGTAATCCTCTCACTAGGATTCACTTCCCCTTACAAGTTGTAATCAACACAATGTGTTTCCCATTCAAGATCACCCAATCTTGAGTAACTCTCAAAAGAATAGAATGATTACAATAAATCTTCTCTCTTAGAAGTGAATAGATAAACACTGAAGATCAAATACAAATCACTTCACTCTCTAAGTCATCTAAACATGAAAAACAGAGAGCAAATGATGAGAAAGCAGAGTATCAGCATGTTGGAAGTGTAGGCTTGTATCTCCACGTTTTTCTGCTTGAATTTGTCTTCTATTTATAAGCAGAGATCAATATATGACCGTTGAAAAGATTCAATGACTTTTGGATAAAGAAATATAGCCGTTGGAAACTAACCATTAGAGTTTTTGCACAGCTTTTGATGTTCTGACACAAATATGATATTTTGAAGATTTGCTTCTAATCCTTTGTTTTAATCATCTGAAACTCACCAATAAAGTGGTTAAACATACCTAGGAACATTAGAGATTAATCATAGGAAGTTTTAAGTTCAAACAAGAAGGTATTGCAGATTTGTCAGATTTGAAATTCTGAAGTCACGAAGAAACCTGGAGGTTTTCTGGAAACCTGGAGGTTTTCTGGAAACCTGGAGGTTTTTTGGAAACCTGGAGGTTTTCAAAACCAAAGAAGAGTCGTTCGTGTGCTCTCTGTTTGCCCAAACCTGGAGGTTTCTATCAAAACCTGGAGGTTTCTGTCAAAAGTGGAAATTCTGAGTTTTTGCGCCAAACAGAATCCTGGAGGTTTTCTGGAAACCTGGAGGTTTTCAAAAACCTTGAAAGTTCATTTCTTCTCTGGAACTTAGAAACCTCGAGGTTTGTGGCAATACTCGAGGTTTTGCTAAAATCATTGAAAATCAGAGTTTTGATCCAAAGCCAAAACCTGGAGGTTTTGTTGAAAACCTGGAGGTTTTCAAAGTCAGTGAAAAACGTTTGCTCTTTGGATGCCAGAAACCTGGAGGTTTTCAACCAATACTCGAGGTTTCTCTCTAATTTCAAAATTCTCAATTTTGCGTCAAAACAGAAACCTGGAGGTTTAAACAGAAACCTGGAGGTTTTGCTTTGTTCAGAAAACTTGGAAAATTCTTGGCCAACTTCAAACTCAAGTTTAAATGTCCAAGCTTGAGGTAAGAATCCAATGCAAGAAGAATCAGCTCCAAATTCATTGTATTATGTCCGTTATGACTCGATGAATGAAGGTTGTTCTTGACCAGCGTTTTTTCGACATCCTGAACTGACTGTAAACTTTCAAAGGCCATATCTCCCTGGTTTGAACTCCGTTTTGGTCTGTTCAAGTCTTGATGGAAAGCTATGTGAGTCTACTTTCATATGCCACTAATTTCAACTCAATCGGATTTTCCGTTTGTGAGATACACCCAAAATACCGAAGGTGGGTCTGGACTGTGACGTTGATTCTTGTGGCAAATTGTAAAAATCATAGCTCCTTGATCTAAACTCCTTTGGGCTTGAATTTTATATCAAAATGACGCATTGGGAGTCTAGTTTCATATGCCACTGGTTTCACCTCAATCGGATCTCTGGTTTGGGAGATATCATCGAATTACCACACCTCGCCTGAGCTAAACGTGAAATAGAGTAGACCAGAGTTGCTGATCAGTGTTGAAACCTTGAGGTTTTGCTAGAAACCTCGAGGTTTTGACTGAAACCTTGAGGTTTTGACTGAAACCTCGAGGTTTGCTAGTCCAGAGATACCAGAGATGCTGAAGACACTCAAACCTCGAGGTTTGTACTCAAACCTCGAGTTTTCTCGTCCTAAACCTCATATTTGCTTGATTTAACTCTGAATTGAGCCATTCAAACTTCCATATGATCTTGGAGACTTCTAGCATCAATATAAGAACTTGAATAATTATATTCTCATTCCATTCAACAAGTTCTTCCTTCTTTAATCTCCCATCTTGATTATTCTTCATAATCCAACTCTTTCTTTTATCTCTTCTCTTGATCATTCTCTCTCATTAAACTTGAACTTATCATTCTCTGCAAGTTTTATATCTTCTTCAATATTTCCTCTTCTTCTTTATTATTCCCAAAATACTTTGATAGCTTCTTGCTTCCTTGACATTCTCTGCAATTTCTTCTTTTTTTGTAATCTCTTATCTCCTTCTTGATTATTCTGCATGATTCAACTTGAACTAATCTACATTAAGCATAGTAGTTAGTCAATGTAGGAGATAACTATATTACTCAATCTTTTTGCTTTTAACAATGACATCTATATAAGACATCATCAAAACTAATCATAACCAACAATAATTACATGTCAATCCAATGTCATATCAGATTTAAACTGTGTGGTCCAAATTAAACTGAATTATTTTATTCTTTCTCTCTCATCATAATTACTTGATGTGACATTCTCTCTCCTAATAATTACATGACATGACCTTTTTTTTCTCCCCTGGGCCCACCAAAATTTCGCCCCTTTCAGTGTCCTGGGCCTGGGCCCGACTCCGGGAAATCCTAACCGGTCCCGCTTAGCTCCTTTTTGCTCATTACACTTTTCCTCGTCATTCGTGCCCTTCAACTGGACTTGTGTGGGCTCGGATCATCAGTCACTTTCCCCTGACCACAAGTGGACAGGACATTACCTTGGGGATCAAGAAACCTTTATTCCAGTACCTCAGATCCACCTCGTAATGTGTGTTACCCGATAATCCAACTTCTGGCCACGGAATGCCACGTGTCCAACGTAGCCCTACTACTACTGACTTTTCCTTCTATACTGGGTCCAGACGCATGTTCTCTCTCTTCTCCTTGGTTGAACACACATTCCTTGTCCTATAATGTCTTTTGTCACTTATACATTATATCGGTTTACATCTTCGAAATTACTTCGTGCACAAGTTACCTCACAATTGGTTAGGGTTTCTTCTTATTTTGACTTAGTACTTTCTCTACTTAATCATAACCAATGGTTTTTCATCTTAGGGCCTTTATAATAATTTACGCCAATAATTATAGAAAATAAATACTTCGAAATTAACTCAAGGCTTCATATTGCTATGCAAACTTATATTGATACATGCATTACAGAAGTAGGGGTGTTACAATACTGATAAACAAACCAAATTCATTAAATTAAGTACTAAAAACTAAGTTTATTCTACACTCAAAAATTCATTCTCGCTCAGTCATAGGAGGTTCAGTTCATGATTGACGAGGGAATCACTAAACAGGTCACAACAGAATAGCCCATGGCAAAAGATTAACTAAAATTAATGAAAGCAAAAACAGAAAGTTTGGCGGAGGTTTTGATGGCGTAAGAAAGGCCTGTCACTTGACAACTCCACATCTTCTCGTCTCCGTGTCACTGCAAGGAAGGAATTGGGTTCTCCTGGAGTTCTCGTGCTCAGCTCTTTTCTCCTTCTTCTTTCGAGCCTAGCCGAATAGGAATGTTCTTTTCTTGCTCTCTACGACTCGACGACCTTTAAGGTTAGCTATCTTTTCCTTTTATAATCAGGTTTACATGTGGTGTAAGTTCAGTGAGCTGGGCCTTTCTAAATCTGTTAGGTTCAACTGATCTAACTTTCCAAATTTGGTAGATTACTCTACTAATTCTGTGGGATTCTCTTAATCTTAATCTTTGATCCCTCGCATCTTCTTTTCCAATCCCTTAACAATCTAATTGTGAACTAATGTCCATTCATCAAATTACACTAAATTCTTGAAAAAGCCTCAAAGAAAAGTCAGAACATACGTCGCTTAGTATTGCGTCCTTTACGCTGCTATAGCATAAAGGGTTTTGATGATTTCCAATAATTGTAAACAAAGTTTGAAGTTTTGCTGACAAATGTGTAAAACTCACTGTGAGAGCAAGACTCGAGGTTTACACAGAAACCTCGAGGTTTGGCCTTACAGAGACAATTTCAAGTTTTCTATGCAAAGTCAAAACTTGAGTTTTCCAGTGAAAACTCGAGGTTTACACACAGAGAGACTTCTCAGCTTTTTCTGAGAAAATGCAAAACTCAAGGTTTCTGGGAAAACCTCGAGGTTTTGTCATACAGAGAGTCTCTCAGGTTTTGAACTTTTGAAAACCTCCAGTTTCCATTTCAAACCTCAAGGTTTGACTTGATTTGAAAAATTTAGTTTTTCACAAGTTTTGAGAAAACTCAAGGTTTGGAAAGAAACCTCGAGGTTTTGACTGGCAGAGAAAACTTAGATTTCAACCAAGTTTCAAAACCTCCAGTTTTGTGAAAAACCTCCAGTCTTGAACTTGACAAAATTTTATCAAAGTTTTCACATTGGGTGAAAACACGAGGTTAAACTCGAGGTTTTGGGAAAAACCTCGAGTTTTGTGGAGGCAAAGTGTTGGGATCCGTACACGCAGCGGATTAAAATTTCTTACGAATCCCGTCCCGATGATCACTCAGGTGCGTTTAAAGTAAAGTTAAGGAACCGAATTTTACCTATGCACTAAAACGGTCCGCGCCTCGTTCTCTTTGATTCAGGTGGGCTACCTTCTTGATCAGTAGAGGCCGACTCTGTAAATCGCCCTCCTCTACGGTATCTACACGAACAATCCCGAACACAATTGCGGCAGCGTGCTAGCGCCTCTAGAACTTTGCGTCTCTCTCTTAATTCCACTCTAAGGTTTTCTCGCGACTTTCTGATAAATACGCTCGACTAAAAGTCCTGTAGGTTTTCCAAACCCGATCGGCGTATTTAATGCAAAATTAATCGTCATTAATTTTGAAATTCAAATTTTAGATATGGATTAAAATATATTAAGTAAATCTATTTGATAGATTTAAACTAATAATATTTATTTAATCCGAATTAAAAGCCAGATCTGAAATTCGAATTTTAAATCTGGATTAAATATATATATATATATATATATATATATATATATATATATATATATATATATATATATATATATATATATATATATAAATTAAATCTATCTGATAGATCTAATCTAATAATATTTATTTAATCCAGATTTAAAAGCCTTCTGATTTAATTTATCTCTATAAATTAAATCCGAGAAATGATATCTATTTATTTAATTAAATCTGAGATATAATATCTCAATTTAAATTAAATAGATAATGATATCTTTATTCAAAAATTATACGAGATACAATATCTCTATTTGTTTTAGATATTTAATTTATCAAATAATTAAATATAAAACAAATAATATATATAATTTTATAATCTCAATCAATAATATATATATATATATATATATATATATATATATATGTTAATTTCGAATTTAATATATATACACACACACACACATATATATATATATTTAACCAGATTAAATTCAGTATTCATTAAATCTCAGATTAATCTGAGATCCAATGAACCTGGACACTTTTGCTCGTGTTAGGTTATTCTTGTGTGCGACCCTGCAGACCCAAATGAGATTGGCAGTGGGCCAATACTGTACCAGCCCACAAATCGCAAGCGGCCTCTAGCAAGACATTGCGACTACCCAATTCACATGGGGATCCATGACACGATACAACCTATTGTACAACCATGTCACATCCCTTTTGTCACACGATAATTTGGTCAAGGATGAGGCACGAATAATGTCAACTTCCTGTTATTGACCACTACTTTCTCGATTCTCGAGTAGTCTAATAAGTGAAATGGAAACTCTTTTCCATCACAGTATGGCCATACATTTCTTAGACTCACTCATCGAGGGGCCCAATATCATCTCTCTACAAATGTGAGGGACAAATTCCATCTTGACCATTCACATTCCTCCACATGAAAACCACTGATCCCGATCCCAGCCTTTATCATCACCCGGTCAAAAGTCAGTGACTCATCATGTAGGAATCCATGATGATCTTAGGTCATAGGGCATTGTGACGCGGTTATACATGAGATAAGCTTATGACTTAATCCATTCAGCTTTCTCATAGTGGGTCGGTCCAGCACCTTGTACTCTTACAAGTGCCCATGACTTTGATTCGTATCTCCATACCTCATCAAAGTCATACTGGTCTTATCTCATCTTCATTCCCACGTAGATGACCGACCAGGGACATTTAGGATAATCTATAAGATATATTAAGGGATTCAGTTATCAATGCAAACACGCAAACGAAAATGATAACTTCAAGAGAATTCCTTAAATATCACAAATATCTAAGGTACAATGACTTGCCCCAAGGGCATAATTTCCAACGCAGAGAACATTTAAATTTTCTCATTTTTCAAAACCTCCAGTTTTATAGAAAAACCTCCAGTTTTGGTTTTTGACAAGATCTCTCTAAGTTTTCACTAAGAGTGAAAACTCGAGGTTTGGGGACAAACCTCGAGTTTTGTCCCAGGCAGAGAGCAACTATGTTTTCTAAGTTTTCAAAACCTCGAGTTTGGTTTTGAAACCTCAAGGTTTCTATCTTGGTATAAAATCTCAAAGATTTCACATTTGAACAAAACTCGAGTTTTGTAGTGAAAACTCGAGGTTTTGGCAAATAGAGAGCAAATGACTTTTCATTGGCTTGAAAAACTCGAGGTTTCAACTGGAACCTTAAGGTTTTGCTTGTGGCGCGGTTTTTCAAAACTTTCATATTTGAATGAAAACTCGAGGTTTGGTTGGAAACCTCGAGGTTTTGTTAGCCAGAGAACATTGAACATTTCAAAGTTTTGAAAACCTTTAGTTTTGATCAGAAACCTCAAGTTTTGATGTTTTGGACTAAAATCAACGTTGCAAGCTTTGTCCAAAACTCGAGGTTTGGAGAACAAACCTCGAGGTTTCTGCGCTGGTTCTGAAATTCAAAATTCACGATTTTGGAATTCCTTCTTGTTTGATCTTAATACTTTCCAGTATTCTTCTCTACTATTCCTCGGTATGTTTAACCACTTTGTTATTGAGTTTCAGATGAATTAGAGAATTTTTATTGAAGGTTTAAAGCAAAAGCAAAAAGTGACGTCAGCACATTAAATGCAAACCCAGAAAGTTGTATTCTTTTGGGTAATCCATCTGCACACGTCTAGCAAAGAATTAAAGAATGATTTCCACATCCAGTAACTGTCTTTCCAACGGATTAAATCTCAGGAAGTCAACTCTGGACTTCTACACAGCTGGATTAAGTGGAGAATAGAGAGAGAAGATGACCAAAACCACTTCCTAACCATTGCAGAACATCTCCAATGGTTCAATTCAAGAAGCAACGGTCATTTAATGCACTTTGAGTATAAATAGAACTACATTCAAGTCTTCTCAACAACCAGAATAGCTGAAAACGAAAATCATTCAAGTCTTTCATTTATTTCTTCAGTTTTCAACTGTATTGTATCTTTTGATACTTTGAGCTTCATATTCATTATTATCCACTCTAAGAGAGGGTTTATCTTTGAAAATCATTTATTGTAAAGAATTACAAGTCAAGGGGACTTGGTGATTTGGGAGTTCATTGATTACAACTTGTAAGGGGGAGTGAGTTCTAGTGAGAGAACTACTTCTTGAGTGTAGAGTGTGTAATTTTTGAGATAGTGAAAAATCCCAGAGAGTCTGGGGACTGGATGTAGGTCAAGTTGTTAGGACTGAATTAGTATAAATCCTTGTGTCCAGCTGCTCTTTCCTTCTCTCTGTTTATCCCTGTTTTTGCTATTAGAAAACAGAGGCAGTTGTGAAATTTTTAAAATACCCAATTCACCCCCCTCTTGGTATTTGGCTCCACTTTCAAGTTGCATTGTATTGCAGCTTGATAGGGGCACACCCGATGCTATAGTATAGTATCAGCAGTGCTATGTGCGTTCTTAATAAACCCTTAAAATTTCCTTCTTTGTATGCACATGTATAGGATATTTATGCATTTGTCATGGTTTATGAGATATATCCTATGTTTCCCTATATGCGTGTATTATGACACATTTGCTCAGATAAAATGCGTTCAGTCTCATATTCAACACACAAAACAGTCACACATTATAGGGAAAACATGGCATAAATAGTACTCATCAATCAACCAAAACTTCAAGAAACTCATCCTTATGCATCAAATATGGGAGATCCTCAGTATTGATCACATCATCAGATAGTTGTTGGGATCCGTACACGCAGCGGATTAAAATTTTCTACGAATCCCGTCCCGAGGATCACTCAGGTGCGTTTAAATCAAGGTTAGGGAACCCGAATGATACCTTATAGAGAACTCAGAATCATCTGGAGCCAGAGGTTTTCCTTTGATTTTAGCGAACTGGTAGCTCAAGAATCTATACAAACCCTTTGCGCACATTTTCTCATGGCGATCAAGAAACTGTAGTGAATTCGTTCGCGTCTCGCTCTCTTTAAACTGGTGGGCTACCTTCTCGATCAGCAGAAGACGACTTCTTAGAATCGGCTTCCTCTACCGATATCCACACAAACAATCTCCGAACACGGACGCAGCAGCGTGCTAGCGCCTCAGACTGTGCGTCTCTCTCTTTTTGCTCTAGGGTTTCTCACGGCTTTCTAATACGCTCGACTAAAAGTCCCGTAGGTCTTTTCTAAACCCGATAAGCGTATTATATAATCAAAATTAATCCTTATTAATTTTGAAATTCGAAATTCAAATCTGGATAATATATTAATTAAATCTATCTCATAGATATAATCTAATATATTTATTTAATCCGAATTAAAACCAAATCTGAAATTCGAATTTTGAATCTGGATTAAAAATATATTAATTAAATCTATCTGATAGATTTAATCCAATCTATTTATTTAATCCAAATTTAAAAGCCTTCTGATTTAAGTTATCTCTATAAATTAAATCCGAGAAATGATATCTATCTATTTAATTAAATCTGAGATACAATATCTCAATTTAAATTAAATAGATAATGATATCTTTATTCGAAAATCTAATGAGATATAATATCTCTATTCGTTTTAGATATTTAATTTATCTGATAAATTAAATATAAAACAAATATCATATAATAATATTATAATCTCCATTAAATAATATTATTATATTATTTTCGAATTTAATATATATATACATACATATATATATATATATATATATATATATATATATATATATATATATATATATATATATTATCCTAGATTAAATTCAGTATTCATTTAATCTCAGATTAATCTGAGATTCAATGAATCTGGACACTTTTACCCGTGTTGGATTATTCTTGTGTGCGACCCTGTAGGCCCATATGAGATTGGCAGTGGGCCAAGACTGTATCAGCCCACAAGTCGCAAGCGGCCTCTAGCAAGACATTGCGACTACCCAATTCACATGGGGATCGATGACACGATACTACCTATCATACAACCATGTCACGTCCCTTTTGTCACGCGATAATTTGGTCAAGGATGAGGCATGGATAATGTCAACTTCCTTTTCTTGACCATTACTTTCTCGATTCTCGAGCAGTCTAATAAGTGAAATGGAAACTCCTTTCCATCACAGTATGGCCATACATTTCTTAGACTCACTCATCGAGGGGCCCAGTATTATCTCTCTACAAATGTGAGGGACAAATTCCATCTTGACCATTCACATTCCTCTGCATGAAAATCATTAATCCTGATCCTAGCCTTTATCATCACCCGGTTAAAGGTGACTTTTGATTAGGTCAAAGGTCAGTGACTCATCATGTAGGAATCCATGATGATCTCAGGTCATAGGGCGTTGTGACGCGGTTATACATGAGATAAGCTTATGACTTAATCCATGCAGCTTTCTCATAGTGGGTCGGTCCAGCACCTTGTACTCTTACAAGTGCCCATGACTTTGATTCGTAACTCCATACCTCATCAAAGTCATACTGGTCTTAACTCATCTTCGCTCCCACGTAGATGACCGACCAGGGACATTTAGGATCTATAAGATATATCCATGGATATAGTTATCACCATAAACATGCGTATGAAATGATAACTTAATGGAGAACAATGACTTGCCCCTAGGGCATAATTTCCAACAATAGTGGCTAGCCAGTAATGCACTATGGATTACAAATGATTATGACTTGAATAATTACGATATTACTTGAGTGAGGTATTATAATATGCACAAATCATAATCATGCTAGGCTAATTTGATCTCATTCATTCCATTTGATTTCATGAAGTTTAGCCCGAGCAAACTCTTTTTAAAAATGATCCTTATACTTTAAACACTTTTATCATCATAGAAAGCATAAGTGATTTCTTCATACCAAGTGAACTTGAAAGTTCTTAATTCTGAAATACCATGTTGTCTCCTCTGGAGTTGGGATAATTCCAAACCTCATAATATTTGGTGTCACATTAATATTTGGTATCATTAAAGAGAGCATCATATTTTTAGTCATGCATTCATCAAGGGGGAGCTTCACATTCACATGTGTATTCTATCTTAAAAGCTTATCTTCTTTATTTGAAGAAAAGCCCTTTTAAGTTTACTCATATACATTCACTATGTTTTATTAGTTTTAATGATGAGTTAATCTTATATTTGTATATTTTCCTTTCATTATCTTAATTTGAAAATATTATATAGACAGGGATATTTTGATATTTGGTTGCATTAACAAATCTCTTTTGCAAAGAAAGTTTTCAATTTGTAGCAAGACATTTCATTTTGTGCGAGGATATTCCTTAATACACTACAAGGAGAAACTATTAAATTGAGAAATAATACTTTCTTGTTCCATCATTGAAGTTGAGATATGCTTTACAAAAGAGCTTTATGAAGAAAATGCAAAGAATAGAAGCTGAGTATTGACCATATTCATTCGGATGAGATAGCCTTCAAAAAGCCAGTACTTTCATCCTATTTGCATCGTATAAGATATTCATGATTCTTCTATTGAGCACACTTCAAAGGATCTCATTCAACAAGAAAGCAAGCAAATGGACTTCATCGATGATTCATAAAATTGCAACATATACATGAGCATTTCTACTTTCTACTTTTCTATATTCTTTGAATAGTTTGCATATATTTGGTATAATGTGTTCTTGAAAACCTCCCCAAATTATTTCAACATTATTGTCATTTAAAACCTTTTAAGCAAGAAAGTTGTTTTCCTGCCTTATTCTAATTTGGTTTCATTTTTGCCTCTCCACAAGCATTTCTTCTTTACTTCAATCTTTTTGCTAATGACAAATAAGGGGGAGAGAATGGCAAGAAACATAAGTTGGATCTAATATATTTTCATATTCATACATATTTTTCTCAAAGTGTTTGCCATCATCGAAAAGGGGGAGAATGTTGGCTATGATTAGTTTTGATGATGTCTTATATAGATGTCATTATTAAGAGCAAAAAGCTTGTATAATATATTTATCTTCTACATTGACTAATTACTATACTTAATGTAGATTAGTCCAAATTGAATTGTGGAGAATGATCAAGAGAAGAGAAGAAAGAAACCAGTGGCATATGAAACTAGACTCCCAATGCGTCATTTTGATATAAACTTCAAGCCCAAAGGAGTTCAGATCAAGGACCTATGATTTTTACAAGTTGCCACAAGAATCAACGTCACAGTCCAGACCCACCTTTGGTATTTTGGGTGTATCTCACAAACGACAAATCCGATTGAGCTGAAATCAGTGGCATATGAAAGTAGACTCATAGAGCTTTCCATCAAGAGTTGAACGGACAAAAACAGAGCTCGGACCAGGGAGATATGGTCCTCAAAAGTTGACAGTCAGTTCAAGAAGTTGCGAAATGCTCAACAAAGTCAAAACTCGAGTTTGTAAGTACAAAACTCGAGTTTTCGGGTTACAGAGAGCAACGAACTTCAGAGTATCTTCCAAACTCGAGTTTGTAAAACCAAAACTTGAGTATTGATCAGACAAAGAGCAATCTAGAGTAACGCAACCTCAAAACTCGAGTTTTGCAAATGAAAACTCGAGTTTTCATCTCAGCTTCAGAAAATCACCGTTTTGAAATTCCTGATTCTTCTGATAAACATCCAGATTGAAGATTGGAGCTTAATACCCAAGAGGGGGGTGAATTGGGTATCTTTAATAATTTGAAGAAGGAGCTCTGTTTTGAACAAGTAAGAACAGAGTATAACAGAGGAGAAGGGAAGAATAGCTTTGCACAAATCGATTTATACTGGTTCGGTCTTATCCTTGACCTACGTCCAGTCCCCAAGCCACACTTGGGATTTTCAATCCACTATAACTCAACAATTGATTACAAGCTCTGTACTCAGAGTAGTTCTCTCACTAGAACTCACTCCCCCTTACAAGTTGCAATCAATACACCCAACCACCAAGTCCCCTGACTTGTGGTTATCACAATCAATGAATGATTACAAGAAAGACTCTCTCAAAGAGTAGATAAGGTAATCACTGAAGCACAAGTATCAAAATGATACAATACAGATGAAAGCTGAACACAATAAATGACACTTACTAAATTTTCGCTCTCAGTTGGTGTATTAGCTTGAGAAGAAGTTAATGCACTCTATTTATAGGTAGAGGGCATTAATTGACCGTTGTATGATGAATCCAACCGTTGTAGGTTATTAGCATTAAGTCTGGTCATCTTCTCTCTCTTATCTTCAACTAATCTAGGTGTTAATATGATCTGATGTGGCTCTCTGGAATTTTGCCCGTTGAAGAAGTGTTTACTTGAAGAAGAAAGCATTCTTGACCGTTGAGAATGCGTGCTCAGGTGGATTAACCAAAAGGAGTTTGATTATCTGAAGTGCATTAAATGCACTGAGCACCTTTTTGGTTTTTTCTTTGATCTTCATTAATCTTCATCTGTTCTAACTGAAATTCACTTAACAAACTTGTTAAACATAGCTGGGAACATAAGTGAATGATATATGAAAGAAATAAGATCAAACAATAGTGTTTTACAAATTCGTGTGATTTGGAAAACAGTTTTTACCGTTGTATACTTGAGTATGTTCATCTATACTCAAGTATGGCACTGTGTACAAGTGTCTATACTGGAGTATCCAAAGTGATACTCGAGTATGCAGCTTCCAGAGGCATACCATCGTGAGTTGATCTTGAAAACCAAAAGGCTATACTCGAGTATGTTAGTACTGTACTCGAGTATGCAACTGTTTGTGTGACAAATTTTAAGTTCAAAAGTTTCTATACTTGAGTATCCATTTCTATACTGGAGTATGCAAATCCTTGACAAATGGATTTTCCTTCCGTATGGTCCTATACTCGAGTATGCATAGCTGTACTCGATTATGCATCAGTTACAAAATTTTTGGGAGCTCTCTGTAAGACCTATACTCGAGTATGTAAGTATCATACTCGAGTATGCACTCAAGTTGAAAAACTCATTTGCTTTCTGTAAGTCCAATACTCGAGTATAGCTACCTATACTTGAGTATTAACTCAGTTTCAAAAATTTGGTTGCTCTCTAGATGACCTATACTCGAGTATGCATACCTATGCTCGAGTATGCACCTACTTTCAAAACTTGATTACTCTCTGTGACTTCAATACTCGAGTATGCCCTTCCATACTTGAGTATTGACTTGCAAAATGCAGTTGAGCAATCCTCTGTCAATTCCATACTCGAGTATGCATACCTATACTCGAGTATGCAACTGTCAGATGGTTTTTAACAGATTTTGGAAACTTCAAAACATGTTTACAATTGTTGTTAATCATCAAAACATATATGAAACTAACACAGATGATTATCCAAATGATTTATAACACTTCTTAACATCATTTATATCATTTGTGTACATGTTTCAGATGATCAAAGGCTGTTAAACTGAAGATCAAAGGGAAAGTAAATGCTGATGTCGTAGCTGGTTCAAAAAACAAAGTTCTGACGGCTAGTTCCATCTGAGTCTAATGGCTATATTTCTTTATCCAACAGTCATTGAATCTTCTCAACGGTCATATATTGATCTCTACCTATAAATAGAAGACAGATTCAAGCAGAAAAGTGCAGAGACACAAGCCCACATCTTCAAAATGCTCATACTCTGTTTTTCATATCTTTACTCTCTGTTTTCAATGTTTACATAGCTTAGCATAGAGAGTGAAATTATTTGTAATGCTCTTCAGTTTATCTTATTCTCTTCTGAGAGATAAGATTCATTAGAAACATTATATCTGTTTATTTGAGAGTTACTCAAGATTGGATAATCTTGAGAGGGAAACAGATTGTAACCTTGCATTGTGTAAGGGGGAGTATCTCGGTGAGAGATTTGGCTTCACAAGTGCCTGGGTGAACTTGTGGGATTGTAAAGGCCTCTCTTGCGCTCGGATTAAACAAGAGGATAGTTGATTGAAAATCTCAAGTGGAGCTTGGGGACTGGACGTAGGTCAAGGATTGGGCCGAACCAGTATAAATCTCAGTTTGCATATTCTCTTCTCTAAACTCTTATATTTCCAGCATATATATCTGAATGTTCATACATGTTTGAAAGACTGACTATGGCTTTATCAATTATTATTGTCATTCAAACTGCTTTTAATAAGTTGCGAAAAGCTTTTCAAAGTTCTCAAAGTTTTATCAAACACCCAATTCACCCCCCTCTTGGGTGATAGCCGGTTCTTACAGGAATGATTGTTAGTATCCTATGTGTTTTGATGATAATCAACAATTGTAAACTCACTTGGAAGTGTTTGTCTTTGGTAAAAACTTACTGTCAAAGACAAACTCGAGTATTGGTATCAATACTCGAGTATTGACTTGACAGAGAGTTGCTCAAATCCATTTTCACAAAGCAATACTCAAGTATTGGTTGCAATACTCGAGTATTGGACTTACATAGAGCACTCCAAGTTTTCACCCTAAGACAATACTCAAGTATTGGTTGCAATACTCAAGTATTGAACTTACAAAGAGCACTCCAAGTTTTCAACATGAGACAATACTCAAGTATTGGTTGCAATACTTGAGTATTGAACTTATAGAGAGCACTCCAAGTTTTCACCCTGAGACAATACTCAAGTATTGGTTGCAATACTCGAGTATTGGACTTACAGAGAGCACTCCAAGTTTTCACCTTGAGATAATACTCAAGTATTGGTTGCAATACTCGAGTATTGAACACAGAGAGAATTTCAACATTGACATAAGTTCTCATTACTCAAGTATTCAATTGAATACTCAAGTATTGGTCATACAGAGAGACATCAAAGATTTACACCTTATGCATACTCGAGTATTAATTTTACATACTCGAGTATTGGACTTTCACAAAGTTTTTCAAATCAACATTTGTTTATGAATACTCAAGTATTCATTTGAAAACTCAAGTATTGACATGGAAAAACTTCACAAAATTTTCAAATGAATGCATACTGGAGTATTGATTTGGAAACTCGAGTATTGAGCATATAGAGAGCTTTTCCTCTTGTCAATAACTTGAATACTCGAGTATTGATTTGAATACTCGAGTATTGTACCTAAGGTCCAAAGTTCACATCACGATGATTTCTCTTTGGATGATGATGTTGGGATTCGTACACACAGCGGATTAAAATTTCTTACGAATCTCGTCCTGAGGATCACTCAGGTGCATTTAAATCAAGACTTAGGAATCCGAATCATACCTTTGTGGAATTCGTTCGTGTCTCGTTCTTTCTTGAACAGGTGGGCTACCTCCTCGATCAGCAGAAGACGACTCTTAGAATCCTCTTCCTCTACCGGTATCCACACGAACAATCCTCGTACACGGCTACGGCAGCGTGCGAGCGCCTCTTGTGCGTCTCAATTTTTCACTCTAGGGTTTCTCGCGGCTTTCTGTAATACGCTCGACTGAAATTCCCGTAGGTTTTTCTAAACCTATTAGGCATATTATATAATCAAAATTAATCCTCATTAATTTTGAAATTCAAATTTCGAATTTGGATAATATATTAATTAAATCTATCTTATAGATATAATCTAATATATTAAAAGCCAGATCTGAAATCCGAATCTTGAATTTAGATCAAATCTAAATTAAAAGCCTTCTGATTTAATTTATCTCTATAAATTAAATCCGAGAAATAATATCTATCTATTTAATTAAATCTGAGATACTATACCTCAATTTAATATTAAAAAGATATACGATATCTTTATTCGAAATCAAATGAGATACAATATCTCTATTTGTTTCAGATATTTAATTTATCAAATAAATTAAATACAAAACAAATATTATATATATAATATTATAATCTCCATTAATAATATATATATATATATATATATATATATATATATATTAATTTCGAATTATATATATATATATATCCTAGATTAAATTCATTATTCATTTAATCTCATATTAATATGAGATTCAATGAATCTGGACACTTTTACCCGTGTTAGATTATTCTTGTGTGCAACCCTGCATGCCCATATGAGATTGGCAGTGGACCAAGACTATATCAGCCCACAAGTCGCAAGCGGCCTCTAGCAAGACATTGCGACTACCCAATTCACATGGGGATCGATGACACGATACTACCTATCATACAACCATGTCATGTCCCTTTTGTCACGCGATAATTTAGTCAAGGATGAGGCATGGATAATGTCAACTTCCTTTTCTTGACCATTACTTTCTCGATTCTCGAGTAGTCTAATAAATGAAATGGAAACTCTTTTCCATCACAGTATGGCCATACATTTCTTAGACTCACTCATCGAGGGGCCCAGTATTATCTCTCTACATATGTGAGGGACAAATCCCATCTTGACTACTCACATTCCTCCACATGAAAACCACTGATCCCGATCCGAGCCTTTATCATCACCCGGTCAAAGGTGACTTTTGACTAGGTCAAAGACCAGTGACTCATCATGTAGGAATCCATGATGATCTCAGGTCATAGGGCGTCGTGACACGGTTATACATGAGATAAGCTTATGACTTAATCCATGCAGTTTTCTCATAGTGGGTCGGTCCAGCACCTTGTACTCTTATAAGTGCCAATGACTTTGATTCGTATCTCCATACCTCATCAAAGTCATACTGGTCTTATTTCATCTTCACTCCCGTGTAGATGACCGACCAGGGACATTTAGGATAATCTATAAGATTATCTAGGGATGCAGTTATCAATACGAACATGCAAACGAAAATGATAACAAAAAATAATACTTTAAATAACTTAAATATCCAAAGTACAATGAATTGCCCCTAGGGCATAATTTCCAACAGATGAATACTCAAGTATCAAGTTGGATACTCAAGTATTGACTTAAGTGCACAGTGACATACTCGAGTATTGATGAACATACTCGAGTATTGAGCGTTGAACTTGAAAATCAAATTTGACGAATTTGTGAAACTCCTTCATTTGATCTTAATACTTTCATTTATCATTCTTATATATTCTTGGCTATGATTAACCATCTTTTTGATGAGTTTTTAGACAGATCAACAAAAGTTAATTGAAGGATAAAGTGAAAAGCAAAAAGTGGTTCAGTTCATTAAATGCACTGCTCAGAAAGTTGCATAAACATGGCTAATTCCTCTGCACACGGTTGCAAAGCATTAAATAATGTTTCCTACAACAAGCAATCTCATTTCCAACGGACTAATTTGTAGAAGAACAAGTCAGATTACTTGGCCAGCTGGATTAAGCTGAGTTTAGAGAGAGAAGATGCCTAAAACACTTGCTAATCACCTGAAGACTTCTCTCAACGGTAATATTGAAGATGCAACGGTCAATTAATACTTCCTGAGTATAAATAGGACCTCATTCAAGTCTCTACAACAACCAAAACATCTAAAAACGCACAAGCATTCAAGTTCTTCAACTACCTTTCAGTTTTCACTTGTATCTTGTCTTTTGACATTATAAGCTTCAGTGTTTATCATCATCTGCTCTTTGAGAGAGTTTTATCTGATTGTTAATCATTTATTGTAAAGAACCACAAGTCAGGAGACTTGGTGGTTGGGTTCATTGATTACAACTTGTAAGGGGGAGTGAGTTCTAGTGAGAAAATCACTTCTTAAGTGCAGAGTGTGTAATCATTGATATAGTGGAAAATCCCAGAGTGTCTGGGGACTGGATGTAGGTCAAGTTGTTAGGATTGAACTAGTATAAATCCTTGTGTCCAAGCTTTCTCTTCCCTTTCTCTGCTAACCCCTGTTTTTATTATTAAAAAACAGAGCACGCAAACAAAATTTGATAATACCCAATTCACCCCCCCTCTTGGGTATTTATCTCTATTTACAATGATAATATTGTTATTCAAGTTCTTAGATTGATACTAGAAGTCTTCATGACCAAATGAAAGTTGGAATGGCCCAATTCAGAGTTAAAACAAGCAAAAATAAGCTTTATGATGAGTAAACTCGAGTTAAAACAAGTTTGACTCGAGTTATATGAGCTAACTCAAGTCACGGCACCATTGACTCAAGTTAGTAGTATTTTCAAGCCATTTTTGCTCTTTGGAACAAGTTGACTTGAGTCAAGCTTCAGTTGACTTTAGTTAGGTGCGTTTTCAACACCTCTGTTTCACGTTTCTCTTGGGAGAGGTCTAGTAATTTGATTATATCTCCTAAACTAGAGATTCGATTGAGGTGAAACTAATTTTTTATGAAACTAGACTCCCAATGCGTCATTTTGACATAAATTTCAAGCCCAAAGGAGTTCATATGACGGATCTATGAGTTTTGGAAGTTGACAATGAAATTCACGCCACACAGCAGAACAAGCTTCGGTGTTTTGGGTATATTTCCAAAACTGCAAATCCAATTGAGCTAAAACTAGTGGCATATGAAACTAGACTCAAAATGAATTCAGCCACAATTTGAACCAAACAAAATGAAGTTCAGACTAGGGAGATATGGCCTTCGAAAGTTGATAATGAAAATTCTAAAACCAGTTCAGCATAGGCTCAATTCTTCACATTTGTTTCCAAACTCATTTTCAATGAAGATGTAACTGTGACTTGAGTGTATATTCGTCAGCTCTAGTCAGCAACTCGAGTTAAATAGAAACCAACTATATTTTGGCTTTCCTATCATTACTCATTATGGTTCCTAACTACCATTAATCAGTTTATTAATGAGTTTCAGATGATAAATGAGAGATTCAATGCAGATTAATTGAAAAGCACTTTGATTACGTCAATTGCATATAATGCAGTTGCAGAAAACAAAGCACAATCTGGGCAACCATTCTCTGAGGATTTTGAAGGCATTTTTGTTTTCTTTTCCAAATTAAAATCCTGATCATCCAATGGGAAGAATAGAAAGAATGTCAAAGTGGTGAATGACGGTGCTCATTTGCAAAATTGAAGGCTGTGTGTAACAAACGAGCTTCATTGACTAACGGCCATATTGATTACTCTCAACGGCTCATTGAAAGCTTCTCAACCATCATTAATTTCCTTCATCAAATATAAGCAGAAGCATTCAATATGTCTCAACAACCAGAAACACCAACACAAACGCATTCAATATGCATTTACTATTACATTCATTATTGTGTAATATATTTGGATATCTAATCTTCATTCTTTATCTATTTATTCGTTTAGAGAGCAAAATTATATTCATCAGTTCTGTAAAGAAACTCAAGGTGGTGGGACCTTGAGAGTGGGTGTATTTAATGGCAGAATATCACCAAGAGGGGGGGTGAATTGGGTGATTTAAAATTTTTTTCAAATACCCCTGAACTTCATGCACAGAAACAAAGACTAACAGAGAGTAGGAGAAAGATGAACACAAAGGACGGTTCGAAAGTTATCCTCTCACTAGGATTCACTCCCCTTACTGTAAATGGAGCTGTATACCCAAGAGGGGGGGTGAATTGGGTATACTTAAAATTTTTCGGTTAAGGCTATGTTTTTATGTAATGAAAGAAGGGTTAACAGAGATAGGGAAGAGAAAACTTGGACACAAAGATTTATACTGGTTCAGTCCTATCAACTTGACCTACATCCAGTCCCCAGACACTCTGGGATTTTCACTATATCAATGATTACACACTCTGTACTCAAGAAGTGATTCTCTCACTAGAACTCACTCCCCCTTACAAGTTGTAATCAATGAACCCAACCACCAAGTCCCCTGACTTGTGGTTCTTTACAATCAATGATCAATAATCAAATAAAACTCTCTCAGAAGAGTGGATAATGATAAACACTGAAGCTTACAATGTCAAAAGACAAAATACAAATGAAAACTGAAGGTAGTTGAGACAATTGAATGCTTGTGTGTTTTCAGATGTTCTTGTTATTGAGAAGTCTTGAATGCACTCTATTTATACTTAGAGAGCATTAAATGACCGTTGTAACATGAATCAAACCATTAGAGGTGATTAGTGATAACTTTGGTCAGCTTCTCTCTCTAATCTCCACTTAATCCAGATGTATAATTGCTCTGAGGTGTCTCTCTGTGGATTTGTCCGTTGGATAAGTGTTTGCTTGTTGTAGAAAACATTCTTTACCGTTCTGTATGGGTGCTCAGTTGGATTAGCCAAAAAGAGGCTATTTTTCTGAAGTGCATTTAATGTTCTGAGAACTTTATGCTTTTTGCCTTGGACTTCATTAATCATCCTCTAAGTCAACTGAAACTCACTTAGCAAAGTGGTTAAACATAGCTAAGAACATATAAGAATGATAAATGGAAGCATTAAGATCAAAAGAAAGTGTTTCACAAATTTGTCTGATTTGAAAATCAGTTTCAGCGCCCAATACTTGAGTATGTTCTTCAATACTCGAGTTTGTCACTGTGCACTTAAGTCAATACTGGAGTATCCAAGCTGATACTCGAGTATGCTACTTCCAGAGAGGAACCATCGTGACTTGAACTTTGAAACCAAGGGCAATACTCGAGTATGTAACTCAATACTCGAGTTTTGAACCTTCTAGTGAGAAAATGAGTTTAAGTTCAAAACCTCAATACTTGAGTATTCCATTCAATACTTGAGAATTCAAATCATTGACAAGTGGATAATATCTCTGTATGCCCAATACTCGAGTTTCCAAAACCAATACTCAAGTATTGATTCATTTTTAAAAATTGTAAAGTTTTTCCATGTCAATACTTGAGTATTCAAGTGAATGCTGGAGTATTCATAAACAGGTGTTAAGTTGAAAAAATTTGTGAAAGCCCAATACTCGAGTATGCAAAACCAATACTCGAGTTTTCATAAGTTGTAAAAGTTTGAAGGCTCTCTGTAAGACCAATACTCGAGTATCCAGATCCAATACTCGAGTATTCACTCAAAGTGAAAACTTGATTGCTCTCTGTAAGTCCAATACTCAAGTATTGTTTCCAATACTTGAGTATTGACTCAGGCTGAAAAACTTGAGTACTCTCTGTAAGTCCAATACTCGAGTATCCAAATCCAATACTCGAGTATTCACTCAAAGTGAAAACTTGATTGCTCTCTGTAAGTCCAATACTCGAGTATTGCTTCCAATACTTGAGTATTGCTTTGTCAAGCATGATTTGAGCAATTCACTGTCAAGTCAATACTCGAGTATTCATACCAATACTCGAGTTTCCATTTGACAGTTGAATTTTAACAAATGCAAAAACTTAAAAACATGTTTACAATTGTTGATTATCATCAAAACACATAGAGAACTAACACTTACAAGTTATAATTAAATAACCCAACCCCAAAGTCCCAATACTTTGAGATTTTTACAATGATTTATAATTATAAATGAACTCTCTAAAAGAATAAATAGATAAATATTGAAGTTTAGTATATATGAAGATATTATACAAATGAGTGAAATAGTAAATACGTTTTGATCGTTTGAGAGTTTTTTATTCCAGTAGTTAGAATAAATTGGATGCTTCAGCTTATATATGAAGGTAATTTGTGATCGTTGGAAGCCTTCAATGCACAATTGGAAATAATGAATATGGTCGTTGGGGTAAAACTCATTTTGACTAAAGTCTAATGAACTCGAGTCAATTTGATAGTAAGTTACTGATTCTAGTTTGATCAAGTTAAAACAATTTTACTTGAATCATTAACTGTAAATGGAGCTGAATACCCAAGAGGGGGGTGAATTGGGTGTTCTAAAAATTTTCACAAATAACTCTGTTTTCAAGCGGTAAAAACAGAGATGAACAGAGTAAGGAGAAGAAAAGCTAGACACAGAGATTTATACTGGTTCGATCCTAACAACTTGACCTACATTTAGTTCCCAGACTCTCTGGGATTTTCCACTATCTCAAATATTACACACTCTGTACTCAAGAAGTAGTTCTCTCACTAGAACTCACTCCCCCTTACAAGTAGTAATCAATGAACTCCCAAATCACCAAGTCCCCTTGACTTGTGATTCTTTACAATAAATGATTTGTAGATAAAAACTCTCTCTAAGAGTGAATAAAGATAAACACTGAAGCTTATATATCAGAAATACACTACAGTTGAAAACTGAAGGAATAAATGCAAGACTTGAATGATTTTCGTTTTCAGTAGTTGTAGTTGTTGAGAAGACTTGAATGTAGCTCTAATTATACTCAGAGTGCATTAATTAACCGTTGCTTCTTCAATTGAACCATTGGGAATGTTCGGCAATGGTTAGTAAGTGTTTTGGTCTTCTTCTCTCTCTAATCTCCACGTAATCTAGCTATGCAGACGTCCAGAGTTGACTTCCTATAAATTAATCAGTTGGAATGACAATTGCTGGATGTGGAAATCATTCTTTAAGTCTTTGTTAGACGTGTGCAGACGGATTACCCAATAGAATGCAACTTTCTGGGTTTGCATTTAATGTACTGACGTCACTTTTTGCTTTTGCTTTAAACCTTCAATAAACATTCTCTAATTCATCTGAAACTCACTAACAAAGTGGTTCAACATAGCTAAGAATAGTATAGAAAAATACTGGTAAGTTTAAAGATCAAACATGAGTGATTTCCAAAATCGTCATATTTGAATTTCAAAATTCTGCGACAGAAACTCGAGTTTGTTCTCCAAAACTCGTGTTTTCAACTATGCACTTAAGCAAAACTTGAGTTTTAATGATGAAACTCGAGTTTCCTCCATCCAGAGAGGAAAGTCGCGATTTAAGCATTGGAACACATTTTTGAGACAAACTCAAAACTCGAGTTTCTCAATCTAAAACTCGAGTTTTGGACTTTTAATGAAAAACATGTGTTTAAGTCCAAAACATCAAAACTTGAGTTTTCATCCAAAACTTGAGTTTTCAAATCGTTCAAAAAGTTTCAGATTCTCTGTTTGGTCAAAACTCAAGTTTTCAAAGTGAAACTCGAGTTTTCATTTTAATGTGAAAACGTTGATAAAACTGAGTCAGGTCAAGACTCGAGTTTTGGAAGAGAAACTCGAGTTTTCAAACCATTGAAAAATGTATTGTTCTCTGTCTGACCAAAACTTGAGTTATGAAAACAAAACTCGAGTTTTCATATAGTTATGAAAACCTTGGAAAACTATAATGCTCTCAGGTTGGCTCAAAACTCGAGTTTCCATATCTAAACTCGAGTTTCCATTCAATTGGTGAAAACTTTGAGAAACTGTACAAGTTATAAACTCGAGTTTTCTCTAAAGACTCGAGTTTTCAAGGATTGGGTAAAAACTTAAAAACTCTCAACCAAGTCAAAACTCGAGTTTTGAAATCAAAACTCGAGTTTTCTCCAAATTCAGAGAAAACTTGGGAAAACTCATAGTAAGTTGAAATTCTAGAGTTTTAGTGTGAAAACTGAGTTTGCATATGTTTAAAAGTTAGAGAAATCTCTATATAGGCAAAACTCGAGTTTCCAAATCAAGACTCGAGTTTTGTCTTTAGTTGAAAAACATAATGAAGTCTCTGTATGATGTAAAACTCAAGTTTTCAATCTGAAACTCGAGTTTGTCTTGAAGTGAAAAACTGAGTGCTCTCTGTAATTCCAAAACTCAAGTTTCCTTTGGAAACTTGAGTTTTGCTTTGTTCATTGAAAATGAGCAACTCTCTGTCAAGCTCAAAACTCGAGTTTTGAAACCAAAACTCAAGTTTTGTCTTTGACAGTAAGTTTTTTCAACTTACCAAGACAAAACCTCATTTTGTGTTTACAATTGTCAGTTATCATCAAAACACATAGAGAACTAACATTAACCACATTTTGTTTAGAATTGTCTGTTATCATCAAAACACTCATAGAGAACTAACAAAAGAAGCTTTAAGATAGCTATTAAGAGTCTTCAATTGTTCCGTTACACACAGTCGATCGTTACTTGAATAAGTCACTTTCGGATTGCTGTCGACATTCTATGACATGTTTTTGGTCAGAGGTTGATTTAGGAAAGGTTGCTTTAGTCTTTCACCGAAATGGGTATCTGCTGTAGGAATCATTTGGCCTACTTTGAAAAATCATTCCATGTGCATGCTCTATTTTCTATAAACAATTAATGCTCTAACACACTTTATTGCTTTTCAATGATTTACAATTAAACCATTCGTTAACGATCTAAAACTCACTCAATAAGATGATTAGTAACAACAATGTAATTAATATTGAGTAGTATTTAAACAGAATCAAATGGTTAGCAAAAATATTTGAATTTACAAGTACTAGAACAGCGGAGACATAGAAGCTAGTAAAGAACAATGCTCGAGTGCCCTTCCTTGTATGCTCGAGTAAGGTTTCAAAAATCCTTCAAAAAAGCCTAACGTTAGACTTTACTAGAGTATAACTTTAGTCTTGCTCGTGTAGCATACTCGAGTAAGACATACATGATGCTCGACTAAGATCTCAGTAAGTAGATAATAGAAGCTCAGAACATATATGTTCGAGTACAAGAGAATCCCCTGCTCGAGTACACTATTTGCTGTGCTCGAGTATCATCTGAACTTTACTGAAATTCAAATTAGCATAGTGTTAAGATCACTGTGCTCGAGTACATATTTCCTCATGGTCGAGTATCATACTCGAGTAAGAGTGAAACTATGCTCGAGTAAGCATTATCAAAGGGCAAATACAAGACCGGAAAGAATCATGCTCGAGTATCACATTACCTCTGCTCGAGCACCATGCTCGAGTGAAACTTACTCTTTGCTCGAGTGTGATTTTTGATATATAGACATCCTTCACACCAGCATTTGTGCTAGAGTAAGACTGTATCAGTACTCAAATAGGCTATAAAGCTTGCTCAAGTAACTTCTTCAAAGGCTAGCGACAACTTTTATTGATGTCATGCTTGAGTAACAATTAATCTACTCGAAATGGGTTTAGTCGTCTACCTGATATAGGCTTATCCACAAGTCTCTAGGGCCAAAAATTGGGATATTACATCATTTCCAACTTATTCTAAGTCGTACTATGTGGAAAAATTGAGTAGTAAAATCCCCTCTGTTCTTTGATTACGTCGAGCTAAGACGGAGGTGATTAAGTTGGAGATGATTTTGTTACCCGTTCTTACCACATAAAATGACTTAGAATGAGATGGAGATGATGAGGAGGAGGACAATGACCACCATGATAACAACGAGGACAATAACATAAAAGCCTTATTCCTCATAAAGTCTTATTCCACTAGGTGAGGTCAATTAAATGGAAACGCCTTTGTAATTTATCAAAAACCATATATTTAGATAAATTATTAACTAAAAGATTCCACTCTATAAGTTCGTTCAACGTTTGTGTCGGTCTTCATCTACCTCTTTTCAAGGATGACAAGAACAACAATATAAAAAGTGAAAAGTTAAGGGATTGGGACATAGATGAATTAAAAGTTAAGGAAACAAGTCATAGGCGAGAGACTGAATTATCTGCGAGTCAAAAAGTGAAAGACCCATGGATTAATTTTTCCGTTTTTTCTTGGTAAATTAAATCATAAATTTGGTATAAAAAATAGTTGAGCAAGCCTTACGTCAGCTGACATCAAAAAGAATTTTCTAGCAGTCCCATAAAAGGTCACCAAATTTTGGTCTTCACCCAACTTTATAAGACTGAATGTTGTCTTCTCTTTTCCTCCGTCCCAAATTCGCTTCAGCAGCTCCAATGTGCTCGATATAGTTACTCCCCTCGTCCCCTCTATATTCTTCACCTTTTGTCAATGGCTTCTCTTCTACCATTTCAGGACCTCAATTGCTTCCCTAACCCTCATATTGTCATCAGTAACGCCACTGATCCCATCAATGTCGGACCTACTCTCTCCTCCAAAACGAGCATTCCAGTATTGGTGCCTAAGCCGGAGCCTTTAGACGATCTGTTTGAACCCCAAGAGCTAGAGCAAACCCAAGAAACCATCATTTCAACTTGTAACCCTAAGAATGCATCGTCTAATTCCAAACCTGCTTGTGCTGAAATCCCACAAGGCGTTCCGATTGAAGACCATGTGTATTCAGAGTTCAATCGAATTTCTGAAATGTTTTGGGCAGCATTTCCTGATAATGTACAGCAATCCGGAGATGGCAACGTTTCAAACGGTGATTCGAGGGCTATTGTTCCTGTACCAAAGGAGAACACGCAGGTTTCTTCGGTGGTGGTTGCTACTCGGAAGCGAAGCTCCCACCGCGTCAAGGAGTTGGTAAGGGTTGGCGGTTTTACCATTGCGGACGAAAGGCAACATCGTGCCACAGTCAGAAGGACTAGGATGGTATACGATTCGTTGCGCATTTTGACTTCAATAGAGGAGAAGAAAAGTAGTGATGATTCAGCTAAACGTAAGCGACCACGAGGTGATACGCGTGCTGCCACCTTGTTGAGATACCGTGGGATGTGGCTTAATCGAGATAAACGAATAGTGGGTGCTATTCCAGGCGTTAATGTTGGCGATTTGTTCCTTTATAGGATGGAACTGTTAGTAGTTGGTTTGCACTGTCAAACTCAAGCTGGAATTGATTATCTTCCTGCAAGCATGAGTCCAAATAGGGAGCCAATAGCAACTAGTGTTATTGTATCAGGCGGGTATGAGGATGACATAGATGATGGTGACGTTATAATTTATACAGGACATGGAGGGCAAGATGCTAAGCATTCAAAGCAAGTTGCTCATCAGAAGTTAGAAGGAGGAAATCTTGCATTGGAGAGAAGCATGCGATACGGGGTTGAAGTACGGGTTGTTCGGGGGATTAAACACGAGGGAAGTGCTTCAAGTTCAAATAAGGTTTATGTATATGATGGCTTGTATCAAATCGCTGATTGCTGGTTCGAATTGGGTAAGTCTGGTTTTGGAGTTTACAAGTATAAGCTTCTGAGAATTGATGGGCAAGAAAAATTGGGTAGTGCTATTCTTAAACATGCTAGGCTTCTTAAGGTTGATCCACTTCTATCTGATTCTTTGTGTTGCTTGAGTCTTGATATTTCGCTCAACAAAGAGAGTGTTCCCGTTCGTCTCTTCAATGACATTGATGCCGATGATAATCCTCTTCGTTTTGAGTATCTTCCAAGGACTAGTTTTCCTCATTTTGTATTTCATCAGAGTGGAAGTGCTACTGGTTGTGAGTGTGTGCAAGGTTGTTCTGATGACTGTTTTTGCGCTATGAAAAATGGAGATGGATTTCCTTATAATAGAAGTGGGATTCTGTTGAGAGGGAAGCCCGTAATTTTTGAATGTGGTCCATTCTGCCGTTGTCCTCCTCATTGTCAAAATCGTGTGACTCAAAAAGGGATGAAAATTAGATTGGAAGTATTTAGGTCTAGGGAAACAGGCTGGGGAGTTAGGTCCTTGGATGTTATCCATGCTGGTGCCTTTATCTGTGAATATACAGGGGTCGTAGTGACAAAGGGGCAAGCACAAATTTTGACTATGAATGGTGATGCAATGATATATCCAAGTCGGTTTCCTGATAGGTGGGCAGAATGGGGGGATTTATGTCAGATATACTCTAATTATGTGCGTCCATCCTATCCTTCAATTCCTCCATTAGATTTTGCCTTGGATGTTTCAACAATGAGGAACGTTGCTTGCTATATCAGGCACAGTTTAACTCCAAATGTGTTTGTCCAGTTTGTGCTCTATGATCACAATAACTTGATGTTTCCTCACCTTATGCTTTTTGCAATGGAGACCATCCCTCCATTGAGGGAGCTCACTTTGGATTATGGAGTGGTTGATGATTGTACAGGCAAGCTCTTAATATGTAATTAGATGATAGTGGAAGGAGCATACAGCTTACAGTATGGTGAGGGTGAGTTTTGGGTATGCTTCAATGAGGTAAATCTGAATTTCATCATTTCACTTAATGCTTTTCTCTAACTTATTATTCCTTGGAATCCATCAGAATCTTTAGGCTATGTTTGCGAGTTTCATTTTGGAGGGAAAGGAAATGGAAGGGAGGGCTTTGGTAGTCCCTTCCTTTGTTAAAGGAAAGGGAAGGGAGGGCTTTAGTAGTCCCTTCCTTTGTTAATTTACAAAAGAAGGGACTACCAAAGCCCTCCCTTCCATTTCCTTTCCCTCCAAAATGAAACTCGCAAACAAAGCCTTAAGGATTATAACATCCAAGTGTACTTCCAATAACTGGAGGTTTATAATTCAACATAGATTCTTAACCTAGAATGTTTTGGTATTTTAGTGTTCTTAACCTTATCTTAGTATGTTCTTTGGCATCTGAAATTCATTGTTTTGAGTTTGATTTCTTTGCAATATCATGTTAGGCAGAAGTATAGAGAAGGAGGTAAACAATTTTTGGGGAATAATTAGTTGCCATGGTTTTTCGTTGAAGTTAGTCAAAATATTTAAATGACAACCTTATATGCCTTATATTGGACTTGAGAAGGCTGTTGCTTTGAGATTTTCTCACTCTTATATCTCTTTTCTTATTTTTCTGCCTTCTATTTCCTTCTCTACTATCATATGATGTTATTCATAGTCAGGTCATAGTGTCCTTGTTAAATTCATTGACTCTTCTGAGGAATTGAATGCATTCATGTATTTGGTTTCTTAGTTTAATGTTCTTGGAGAACTGATATTGGAAACCATAAGGGTTGGTATGTTCTTAGTTTAATGACAAAGGGCTTTAAGACATACAACTTTCCTTCTAGTTTTATTTATAATCCAAATGCTGAACCTTTTTCTTATCCAGGTCATTTTGCAAGGCTTAATCTACTGTAAACTAAATTTCTTAGATCATAAATCATAAAAGCATCAATGTTTAAAGCTTTTAAATCTGACCCCTACATTTTCTTCATCAAATGCTTTGTCTCACAATGATAATATAGTCTTAGTGTGCTTGCGTTATATGGCCGCTGCTGTAGTTGTGTGTGGGTGGAGAGTAATGTTTTGGTGAGGAGAGATCCTGGTCTCTGGAAAACCAGCCTAAGAGTGTCTGCTTGTTGCCCAAGCCCCCTCTCCTATCATAAACATTTCCCCTTAAACCAGCTGGCCCACCATCATCATTATTAGACAATTCCTGGATTTCCTTTGAACCTCGTGAGTTTATTATGGCTTCCCATAGAATGTTGATGTGCCATCATGCATAAAGGGTAGATTATCTGTGTCTGATGTTCTGGTGCTTTGTGCTGGTACCCTACCCTGATTTACTTTTGGTTTGTGTGGATCAGGTTGTCATCCTCAAGATTTTAAATGTTTTACGGATATATGTGGTATTTGTAGTTAAAGTTAACTAAACTGATTGAACTAAACAGCATTGGTTAAATGTGCGCATGAAAAGGGGTTTAAATTGTTTTTCCAAATATCAAAATCGATTTGATTGGTTTGATTTTTTTAATTGATTAAGTGAAAATTGAACCAAACTGAATCGATGTATTGTTGCTAAAAAGGTAAGTTAACCAAGAACAACTGGTTCAAATGGGTTTGGCATTTGTTTCCGTGAGTTAAGATCATGGGTTTAAGTCTTGGAATGGTGAAACTTGCTGTTAGGAGAGCTTTATACACCCGATGGGGTCTGATTCAGTTCATTTTGGATAAGTTGGTTTTCAATATGACTTCTAAAATCTGGTTTGTATATTTAATATAAGGCATTGTATGGTAACACACTTAAATTTTTGATGTGTTTGTTGTTGCTTTCTCATTAAGCTCTATTTTAAACGTACTATTTGGGAATAGACATGACCATTTGACGTGGAAGGCTTAAAAATATATTTTCAGTGTAGACTTTTAACTTTTGTTATGCTTAAGCTTATATATAAATGTCCGATTCATGGTTACTATTCACCTACAGTAACATGAACTCATAATCACTTAAAACTACTTGACACATAGTATGTCTAATGCCATGTTGGAGGTGATAGTAGCATTATATATAACTCTGCGAAAAATATTAAATTTCTAATAAGTCTTGTGTATTTCAAAATCAACTTCATTGGCTTGATTTACCTTTGGTCTAAAATTGAACTGTACTTTTGAATCTTTCTTATCTTAACTAAAAGTGTGAAAATTCTCTGGTTGAGATATTTGTACATAGATGTAATACTGACACCAGGAGTGTCAAGCTTCTTTCCTTGAGATATTTGTACATATCATGTTGTGTTCAACTTCAAATTTCATAGCTTTCTACCATTATTTCTTCTCCTACGCCTAGCTGTGCATTTAGTATTAGACCATAATTACTCATTGTTACAATGTTTGCTATGGAAAACTTGAGATAACCTCCTTTGAAACTCTCAAAGTAATTTGAACCTTTGTAAAGTGCATGTGGACTTGTTCTCTTTTATGCCTAGAAATAAATCTGAAACTTTCTAGACTTATATGGGGAATATGTTCTTAAAGATTGCCTGTAAGGCTATAACGTTGACTAGCTTATTTAATTTTAATTACCTCCCTAATTTTCCTTCTTCAGCTTTGTTTTCACTGTTTAATTTTCAGTTTGATTAATGATGATATTCAGACATGCTGAGTTGAGCCAATATTCTTTTGCAGGATGACTTCTTGAAGGTTCCAGACTCACCAATCTTAGTAGAAATGTTGACTTATCTATTTTGCTGGTTCTGCTCTACCAGACTTTTTCTTTTTTGGTTAAAAAGCAGCATATGGAGTTCAAGGTTCAGATCCCCTGAAGTTTTGAGATTATAAAGTTGCCTAAGATGAAGGATTACAGACCGTCAGATTGCTGAAAGGGTCAAGATGAGGCCACGCGAGCGACCGTGACTGGAACCAACCAAAACACGGACCCAATCCTGACCTTTCCAATGATCTGATGCACATAATCTTTCACTTCATGCAACTCTACAAATCCCCTACTTGGGCTTTGAATGCATGTAGTTTCATATCTGCTTACTTAAACTTTTAAACTTTATATAAGTTACAATATAGCTCGGCTGTATGTACACCTTCCCTTTGTTTTGTTTGTTTCTTTGTTTGTTTGTTTAAGGTATAGTATCTATCGTTAGTCTCTAGATTAGATTGGATCCCTGGATTTAGTTAATAAATGCAAGGGATTCAAATTGTCAAGTCCAAACTTGTGCAGGACTAACATGGTGTAGTAGCTGTGAATGATCAATGATGAAATTCAGGTTTCTAATGTGTGGTGGAGCTATTGTAACACCATCTCTAATTAACCATGAGTTTAGCGTGATTTTCAAAAATTTCTTCAAAGATGGTCTTGATTGGAAAGAATGAACTCAAAAATGCATGTGGATCTAAAGGAGTTCTTCAAGTTCATATGATAATCAATCCCTCAAAATAAGTTCTTTAAATCCACAATCCAAATAAAGTAAATAAACATTTTAGGTTCTCGACTGTCTATCTAAATAGTGTAATTATATGCTCTAAGTAAAATCACATGCAACATGATGTAATAGGCAAAATTCCCTAAATGTGACAATAAAATGAAATAAGCAATAACTGTTAGCTATTTGTTAGGGTAGTCACATCATTGGATGTCTTCCCAGTTACTCCTGCCCTCAAGCTCTCACTTGAAAAAATGTAAGAAGTAACGTGATGAGACCACCATCTCTGTAATACAATCACTACCCACTTTACCTATCAGCACTACCCGTGGGGTGCCAGGTGGGACTAACAAACAAACATGCCAAGTAGATATATTAGGCAGAAAGGCAAACAGATATAATGAGCAAGAGGGAAAACAGATACACTAATCAAGAGCATGATCAGATCCATTCACATTCTCATGGAATAGTTACTCACAAAACAACATAATGTTTCAATAAATGTCATTATTTATTATTACGCTTTATCTTTCATTAACCTCTAATCATCTTTATATCCTTCTTATTTCCTCCAACTAAATCCATGAGCTAAGTACTCTCCATATTATTGAGTTACTCTTACAAGCTCTCTGCAAGTGTGATGTAGACTAGCCAAAGTATTATCTAAGGGACCAAAGGCCTTGGGAATATTGCCCAGAAGCCCCTGGAGTGTCGTATCAAGGAATATTGCCCTGTAAAATAAATGCCAACTTGTTGTACACAATAATCAAACCAGTGACCTGCCACATGGTATTTAGTTTTTATCAATCACAACTGTTACACCCCTACCGGCTTTGCTCTTTTGGGTGGCGGGTTAGAGGGAATCCTTTTTATTCAATACATTTCCTCTGTCAATTAACCCTTTTTAACTTTATCAGAGTGCACGTAGCAGAGCATATTAACGATTTGGACAAATACTGCATACTGGTAAAGGCGCACAAAAATAATAGAAAGTATCCCCTATAGGGTTAAGGGTACAATAATCCAACATAACTGTTGGGCAATAGATAAGTTAATACAATCATCCAAAAATAAACATACAAAATAAGATAGGGTACTCCATACGTCTTCAGTTGTCAGCTTCATTGCTCTTACCCTTATCCTCCTGATCTGCTCAGCGTAATACACCTTTATCTTTTGAACCAGTCTAGAGTTCAAAATTGAACCCCATAGTAACAGTTAAACTCATATACAATATGTATGCAATGCATGTAATGTAAATCACAATCAGAAAATAATAATAACAATCCTGGCATGTACCTCTGCAAGACTGCCTAGTCAAGACAAGCCCCTTGGAACTATTAGCGCTAAGGGGTCTCGGTAGTTAGGGCTGTAAACCCCTACCTACCCCAAGAGGCTTCAGTAGCCACCTATGAACACACAATCACATAGGCCCTACTTACCTCATATACCTCAGACTTCAGTAGCAACCCAAGGACACACAATCCTTCAGGCACTACAGTCTGTACATGCCCTCGGTACTACAACAAAAACCTAAGGACACAAAGTCCAATAGGCACTATGGCCTGATATACCTTGGACTTCAGTAGTAACCCAAGGACACACAGTCCACTAGGTACTACAGCCCAACTCCTACATCATGAGACAACACACATACAAGAGTAACATAGAGTATGCGGGTTAACAGTTTCTACCTGGTATTCCTTGAAAATAGTAAACTCTTCCCCGGCGTTTGAGATATGTTCCACACGTGCTATCACCCTAGATATAGCAAAATATCATGCCCTCAATCACACATACAAACTTTACTTTAAGTTCCATAAATTTTTCCTAACACCAGAATTTTCCTGAAATTTTGATTTGACTTCGACAATTTTTAAGGGTTAAATACCTAATTTGCCATGAAAGTTTTGCTAAGGGAGCACCCAGCACCCGGAAGTATTTTGAGTATCATTTTTGCCCCGGAAGTTCACAAAATGGAGCAAATATGCCCCGAAAGTTTTTTTTAGGAGCAAATTTGCCCCGAAAGTTTTGTTTAGGAGCAAATTTTTATAAACTTCTGAGGCAAAAATGATACCAATCCAATGGTCAAGATCAACTGATGGGCAAAATTGCTATGTTTGTAAACTTACGGGGCAAAAATGATACCCAAAATACTTCCGGGTGTTAGGCGCTCCCTTAGCAAAACTTCCGTGGCAAATTAGGTCTTTAACCCAATTTTTAATAAATTCTAGAAAAATCATATTGACATGAAGTCAGTGGCCTTTGAGCCCTTAGGATGTCTAGTTTACCATAAAAATAATTCCCCAAGTCATTTGGGTTCGAATCCTTCCCTTATTCCCAAACTTAGGCCACTGGTCCGAGACAAAGTCCATGTTGTTGGGTCATTTTCAACAGCAAAGAACTCTCAGTTGGAAAATCAAAATGACACGAAATCTTATATCAAAATCATCTTCAGGATGTCTACTTTCACCATGTAAAATTTCAAATCATTTGAACTTCATTTACTACTTTAAAACCATTGATTTCCATTCGCTGCCCAGAAACCATAAGAGTTGGCAGATTTACGTAGTTTGAAGACTTAAGCCTTTCGGGTTTGGAAAAAGGTGATCCTACTTGTCCCCACTCAAAATCATGTTTTGGACTCAATGGAAACCTCAAAAATATCAAAATCCTATTGTAACTCCACGTTAAACATTATTGGGAAGAAACAAGAATCACTGAGTTGTTGGTTAGGGGCTTACCTTGGATTTTCGTTTGCGTATGACCTTCTCTACCTCTTGAACCAAGTTTTTCAGCTGGACACTCTCCTCCTACACCTTGAACTCGTCCTTGACAGATGGAAAAAGGGCAAGGTATGTCCTTATATAGACCCTCTTGGTTAGGGCTATTGTCTAGATTTGGTTATTACCCAATGGTAGGAAGAACGCCTCGGATTTAAATATAATTCCTTGACTTGTTTTCCAAGAAATTCTAGAGAATTCTTGGCAGAAAAGTGGCGCCCTCCATGCCCTAGAAATCAGTTTCCAAGACTGTCCTTGATGGTGGTTTTTGGAGTTACTAGGTGTAGGTTTCTGTCCCATAATTAAAAGAACACTTCAGAGGTAAAACGGTCATTTTGCTCTACTTTTTCTCCAAGTCAGTGGGAACCACTTTGGTTGCCCATAATGGTGCCATTTATGACCATGTGGTATCATAATTACATGTCATTCTCTCTTGTCATGTCAGATTCAAATGTGTGGTGCAGATCAATCCTGATTATTTTATTTTCTCTCTCCTCATTATTACATGATGTGACCTTCTGCTTTCTATCCAAGTTACCTTTCTCTCTCTTTTGGCCCACTAAGTGGCGCCCTCTCCCTGTATCTGGGGGTCTAGGCCCGACTCCGGAAACCCCTAACCAGTCCCACTCAGCTGCTTTTTGTTGGTTACACTTTTCCTCGGGACTTATGCCACTCAGTTAGACTTGTGTGGGGTAGGATCATCATTCTCTTCTCCCTGACCACAGGTGGTCAAAACACAGTGCCTTGGGGAGCAAGAAATCCATATTTCAGTATCTCATATCTTCCTCATACTACATGCTACCCGAAAATCCAACTTCTAACCCCGAAATGCCACGTGTCCTGCAAACATCACTACCCTTGACTTTTGCTTGGCTTCTTGAATACTCTTCCCTTTTTAATTCCTCCAAAAACGCAAGACATCCATGACTGCCCTGAAAATGCCATATACTTACTTATACTAGCATATTTTCGCTCAACTAATTGTCCTACACCTCAGGGCATAGTTAGGTGGCATCTTTTCCACCAGATTTACATCGTATAGGTCTTCTATGCCCATTTTTCATTGGCACTTTAATTCCATGGCTTATACATACTAGGTCCACTGACCCGTATAGCCGAGTCACTTAGTTCGAGAGAGGCTTCCTAACTCTCGACATTCTTGGGACTCTTCCCAAATTGGGCTTAGTCGTCCGCCTATTTTAAGCTTATTCTCAATTCTTAGGGTCCAAAATTTGGAATGTTACAACAACCCTTCCACTAACTCCGCCAAAATATCACATTATTCTCAACGGGGTTTTCATATTCTCATATTCAAACAGATCAACTCATAACATAGAATCAACATGTTCTAACACAGGCATACATCTTTTATCCAATTAATCAGTAGCATATGAATAGTACATAATCTCGGTGCATAACATACATAACACATATATTCGTCAAGTCCATACTTAGAAATGTATCACACCAGTAGTGTTAGTTCTCTATGTGTTTTAATGATAATTGACAATTGTAAACACAAGTTGAAGTTTTTCTTTGGTAAGTTGAAAAACTTACTGTCAAAGGCAAACTCGAGTTTTAGTTTCAAAACTCGAGTTTTGACTTGACAGAGAGTAGCTCAATTTAATGAACTAAGCAAAACTCCAATTTTCATTTGGAAACTCAAGTTTTGGCCTTACAGAGAGCACTCCAAGTTTTTCACAATTACACAAACTCCAGTTTTCAGAGAAAACTCCAGTTTTCACCACACAGAGACTCCTCAATATTTTTTGAAAAAGACAAAACTCTAGTTTCCATTTAGAAACTCGAGTTTTGGTCATACAGAGAGTCTCCAACATTTTGAGCTTATGAAAATTGCAGTTTTGATATGGAAACTTCATTTTTCAGTTTGCCATGAGTTTTCTAAGTTTTCCAAAGTTTTGAGGAAACTCGAGTTTTGGTTTTGAAATTCGAGTTTACACTTGGCAGAGAGCTTTCAAGTTTTACTCAGTTTTTGAAAACTCCGGTTTTCATAGAAAACTCCAGTTTTGACTTGGCATAGATTTCTCAAAGTTTTCATACTTAAATGAAAACTCGAGTTTCATTTTGAAAACTTAAGTTTTGGCCAAGCTGAGAGCTTTGTTCTTTTTCAATGATTTTGAAACCTCTAGTTTTTGATGAAAACTCCAGTTTTGAAGTTTTGGACTAAAATTGATTTAACATGTTAAGAGTCCAAAACTCGAGTTTGCAAATGGAAGCTCAAGTTGAGTTTCATACAAAAATGTGTCCCAAAGCTCAAATCGCGACTTTCCTCTCTGGAAGTAGGAAACTCGAGTTTAGTTATGGAAACTCGAGTTTTGCTATAAGCGCACAATGAAAAACTCTAGTTTTGGTGAACAAACTCGAGTTTGTGTAGCAGAGTTTGAAACTCGAGTTTGTGTCGCAGAGTTTGAAATTCAAATCTGATGAATTTGTGAAACCTTCTTGTTTCGTAATACTTCCTATCATCATTCATTAATGTTCCTAGCTATGTTTAACCACTTTGTTAGTGAGTTTCAAATGATTTAGATGATGTTAATTGAAGGTTAAAAGCAAAAGCAAAAAGTGACGTTAGCACATTAAATGCAAAGACCAAAAAACTTACATCCTTTTGGACAATCATTCTACACAGGTTGCAAAGGGATTAATGTCTGCTTTTCACATCCACTAGTTGCTCTTCCAATGGATTAATATTCAAGAAGTCAACCACAAACTTCTGTGCAACTGGATTAAGCAAAGAGTAGAGAGAGAAGAAGACCTAAACTCATCCTAATCCTCCCTGCATGTCTACAACAGTTACATTAGGGATTTCAACGGTCATTTAATGCTTTCTTGATATAAATAAAGTTGCATTCAAGTCTTCTCAACAACCAACCTGCTGAAAACGAAAATCATTCAAGTTTCTAACTACTTTCTGAGTTTTCTTGAGCAAAGTATTTGTTGATACATCCTGTACTTTAGTGTTTATATTTATCCACTCTTAGAGAGAGTTATTTCATTGCAAATCATTTATTATAAGAATCTCAGGTCAGGGGACTTTGAGATTGGATTATTGATCACAACTTGTAAGGGGGAGTAAGTTCTAGTGAAAGAATTACTCTTGAGTTACAGAGTGTGTAATCAATTGATATAGTGAAATCCCAGAGTGTCTGGGGACTAGACGTAGGTCAAGAGGTTGGACCGAACTAGTATAAATTTCATGTGTCTTGCTCTTCTTCCCTATACTTTGTTCATCTTTTTTAGTGTTCAAAAACAGAGCAATTCGATAAGTTTTTAAAATTCCCAATTCACCCCCCCTCTTGGTGATTTAGCTCCACTTTCAAGTAGTTCAATTGGCCATACAAGGCCACTCATGAGGTGTGAATCACAAAGATACTAAAAATAGTTTGGCTTACCCATTCAAACCTATAGTTGTTTCTAATGATTCCACAAATCAATCTATCCAGTCCTATGATTCATACAAAGGTCCCACAAGGTGTTATTGGTCATAGAATAACAAGATTCGTACCAGTTCTACTCATTCTAGGCATGTGGAGTTTTTTAAAAAACCCCACTAGTAGCACCGATAATTAAGATAGATAGTGTTACGGACTCAAATATGAGGCTCATCCAAGGTGTGGCCCAACAAGGGGCAACAAGACACAGACATGACGGCACAACATTTGGACTTGGTAGCACAAGAGGCTCACAAGTCCAAACCCTAACCCTGAGGTACACTCTCTCTGGCTATTTACAATTCAGCCGTCACTGTGTACACACACCATCCCCTTTGGCTAAATGTCTATTCGTGTACAGTGATCTATCATCTTCATAGGTATCTGCTCCATAGATACGTAGGAGAGAGAGTTAAACAATCCTACATCAACATACTAGTCTATTAGGGCTAGACATCTGTTTCTCATGCAAAACAAACAGGACCATATTACAGGTATTCTTTAAGTTCTAACCTAGGAAAATCATTATCCTGAAGCTTAGAGTAACAAGAAACATAATTATTGCAAAGTCTTTTTAGCAACATGATATGTTTATAATTTCTCCTCCATTCAGTTGCTCATAATTTTCTATGAGTTGGAAACTGAAAGTGGAGCTAAATACCCAATAGGGGGCGTGAATTGGGTATTCTGCTTTGAGACAATAAAAACAGAAGTGAACAGAGTCAAGGGAAGAGCAGCTGGACACAGAGATTTATACTGGTTCGGTCCTAACAACTTGACCTACATCCAGTCCCCAGACTCTCTGGGATTTTTCATTATATCAAAGATTATACACTCTGCACTCAAGAAGTAGTTCTCTCTAGAACTCACTCCCCCTTACAAGTTGTAATCAATGAACTCCCAAATCACCAAGTCCCCTTGACTTGTGATTCTTTACAATAAATGATTTTCAAGAATGAACTCTCTCACAGAGTGGATAATAATGAATACTGAAGCTCAAAGTATCAAAAGATACAATACAGTTGAAAACTGAAGAAATAAATGCAAGACTTGAATAATTTTCGTTTTCAGCTGTTTTGGTTGTTGTGAAGACTTGAATGCTGCTCTATTTATACTGAGAAAGCATTAAATGATCGTTGGATTCATCAATATAATCGTTGCCTTCATTAACCAAAGTTTTGGTTAAGCTTTGGTCTGCTTCTCTCACTAATCTTCACTTCATCCAGCTGTCTAAGTGTTCAGAGTTGACTTCCTCAAGATTAATCTGTTGGAAATACAGTTGCTTGTTGTGGAAATCATTCTTTAATGCTTTGCAATCGTGTGCAGATGGATTATCCAAAAGTATGCAACTTTCTGGACTTAGCATTTAATGAGCTGACATCACTTTTTGCTTTAACTTTTAACCTTCAATAAACATCTTCTAATTCATCTGAAACTCACTAACAAAATCGTTAATCATAGCTAGGAACATAGAAGATTAGTACTGGAAAGTATTGGTATCAAACAAAAAGATTTCACAAATTCGTCAGATTTGAATTTCAAACTTAGTGACTGAAACTCGAGTTTTGTTTTGCTAAACTCGAGTTTTGAACTGTGCACTTAAGCAAAACTTGAGTTTCCATTCATAAACTCGAGTTTCCTCCTTTCAGAGAAGAAGGTCGCGATTTGAGTTTTGAAAGGCATTTTGAAACAAACTCTAAAACTTGAGTTTTCAAAACCAAACTCGAGTTTTGGACATTTAATGAAGTGAAAGCGTTTTAGTCCAAAAACATCAAAACTTAAGTTTTCATCTAAGACTCGAGTTTTCAAAACATTAAAAAACTTCAAAGCTTTCTGTTTGGTCAAAACTCGAGTTTTCAAACTGAAACTCGAGTTTTCATTTTAATATGAAAACGTTGATAGAACTGAGTCAGACCAAGACTCGAGTTTTGAAAGATAAATTCGAGTTTTCAGAGTGTTGAGAAAATATATTGCTCTCTGCCTGACCAAAACTCGAGTTTTGAAATCAAAACTCGAGTTTTGATTTCAAAACTCGAGTTTTCATATAGTTATGAAAACCTTGAAAATCTGAAATGCTCTCAGGTTCGCCAAAACTCAAGTTTCCAAAAGCTAAACTCGAGTTTTCATTTAATAGTGAAAACTTTGAAAATCTGTTCAAGTTAGAAACTCGAGTTTTCTTTGAAGACTCGAGTTTTCTTTGAAGACTCGAGTTTTCAAAGACTGAGCAAACACTTGAAAACTCTCTGTCAAGTCAAAACTCGAGTTTTGAAATCAAAACTTGAGTTTTCTCTTAACTTAGAGAAAACTTAGGAAAGCTCAAAATAAGTTGAAGTTTTGGAGTTTTATCGCAAAACTGGGTTCAAAAAGTCAGAGATTCTCTGTATGGGCAAAACTCGAGTTTCCAATCAAGACTCGAGTTTTGTCTTCAGTTGAAAACATTAAGAAGTCTCTGTATGATTCAAAACTCGAGTTTTCAAACTGAAACTCGAGTTTTGTCTTGGGATGAAGAACTGAGTGCTCTTTGTAAGTCCAAAACTCGAGTTTCCTTTCCAAAGGAAACTTGAGTTTTGCTTTGTTCGTTGACAATGAGTAGCTCTTTGTCAAGTTCAAAACTCGAGTTTTGAAACCAAAACTCGAGTTTTGTCTTGACAGTAAGTTTTTCAACTTACCAAGACAAAACTTCATTTTGTGTTTACAATTGTCAGTTATCATCAAAACACATAGAGAACTAACAGAAACGTTATATTGGAATTATATTAGATTTGAGAATTGGGATCATAGGAGCATTTGACTAGCCTTGTCTAACATTTCTATTATCTCAATTCGGGATTTTAACCTTTATAACCTCTAAAAAACAACTAAATCTATTACAATTCCTATTTTTCAAATAACATATCAATGCATGACAAATTACTCTTATCCGAGGCATCATATCAAAGATCCCACCACTGGTTTTTCCAAAAAGAATGTTTTGAACAAGCTCACAAAATTTAACGAAGATCCAACAGTGAACTTAGTTGGAGACATCGATTATTTCCTCTAGGGTTTGTTCTCCATGTTTTAGAAATTTATTTGTCTTCCAGACTTTGCAACTTATAACCCAACCGTTGAAACTAATGGATTGAATATCTTGGATGGGTTGCCTAAATTTCAACTCAATCCAAAGATTAACAAAAACACATAGGACATTTTACTGAGACCGCCCCAATTGTATGTGGAAATAGAAAAATTGCACCTTGGGTCCACCTCACTACTCCTATATATAAACTCATTCTTCTCTTTATTTAGTCGATGTAGGACTTCTTAGTCTCTTTTATTTTATTATTTATTTACTTGTACACACATAATTAAAATAAAAATAAAATCCTCTCTTTTACCTATACTAACTTTATTATTTTATCTTTTCTATAAAAAATTCAACAATAATAAATTCTTAATATATTTTTATTAGACTTCATTTAAATTTAATGTTTAATTTATTTTAGATCTATCTTCCTTATTTAAACTATTATTGGCTTAATTATTTTTATTGCAAAATATTTTCTTCATAAGATTATCTAAGTCTTATGAATGAAAATTTGAGATATTACAGTTACGTTATTATTGTGTTATTTCGTGGGTTCGAATGGCATCTTCAAAAAATCAAATGCAAATGTTGTCGTTAAACAGAAGAATACTGTAAATAGGGTCTATTCTGTTCTAGGAACATGACTGATTGGACTTTACTAGGTGTCAAGCCAAGAGCCTACGTACCCGATGAAGGGATCAAAGTCCACGTAATTCGCAACACTGGTTGGCGTTAGCCAGAGGGGTGGTGTGTGTGCTCAGTGTGGCAGAAAGTAAAGGTGGAGAATTATAATGTGTGCACCTTATGAGTGGTCCTCTATATTTATAGAGTTTACCAGGGAGTTGATCTCAGTCCTGTGTGATCTGCGGTGTGAGTATCTCGGTGTGGATACTCCTAGATTATCACTGGATATGATCTCCTTTGATATAGGATACACCTACATTATTGGTGCGTGCTGATATCCCCTTGGTTGGGCCTAGTCGGCATTGGGCCGTTATGCAGGTCCATAATAGTTGCCCCCCAGCTCGGTAGTTCAGGCCTCTGAGCTGCCGAGGTGTACCTTGCCCCTGGCCTTTGTCGTGGTCCGGGGCCTCTGCTTCAACCGAGTCGGCTTACAGGCACCGTGGTTGCGAGGGTAGCCTTAGGTCCGAGGTCTCGTCTCTCCGATTGCTGAAGAATCTTACCTTTGACGCTGTTCCAAGGCGTCGTGCCTCGCTTCTGCCTTAACCATCCGGGGTGGTGTCTTAGATCGCATTGGTCCGAGGTGTTTAAGAATGACCTCGGATTTGTGGACCTAGCCCCTTGGTCGTCGGTCAGTCACTCGATATTCCTTCCGTATTCGCCATCATTGCTACTTTACACCTAGCTCGCCTTCATTGGGGAGAGTCTGTAACCAACACGTCCATCCGCGCACTGATTCTCGTGCGCATTTAATGCCTGCCGTGCGTCACGTCCGTGTTCAGGGTGAATTGTCGCTTTTACCCTTGACGCTTTGTTGCCATGCCGTTTACGAGTGTTTTATTCTCTCTTTGATTCATACTTGCCTCCACTTTTCAGAAAAGGGTCTCCATTTTCTCTCAAACTCAGCTGTTCATCATCCTCCTTCTACCGTCATTCCTTATCCCCTTCTTCAGTCTTTATTTACTCCAGGTACAAACTTCCTTTCATTTTGCTTTTTCTATTGCGAATTGGTTTGAGAGTGAGTATTTTTATCCGATTTCTGCTATCATCGATACTCCCGTATCTTTTCTGGGTAAACCTTTTAGGCTTCTCCTTCAAGTTTTTTTGGGTTCTAGCTCATTCTTCCCTTAAACCTGAGAACGCCTTTGCTGAGCCTTCATAAATTTCCCCCCTCTTACTTGCCTTGCAACTCCAGCCTAGGTCCACCCTCTTTGATGGATAAGATTAATCGTGCGCCCTGCGCAAACCAGCCATTAACTCCTGAGGAAGAAAAAGTTTTGCGTGCCTGTTTTCCCCGTACCTCCTACTGGATTCTTGGTACTGACCTTATGGAGGAGGAGAGGTCGGCCGCTATGCTTCGGAGTGGGTCTGGTCGTAGGAGTACGACGGGATCTCAACCTGCTGCTTCGAGAATTCAAAATACAAACTCTGCCCATGCCATTCAAAATTCTGCGCCAGTCTGCGTTGAAACTCGAGCTGGGGATTCGGCCGAGGTCGAGGCCCTTCTAGCCCAACCTCTCAATTTCTATGAGGCCTCCCCTTGTGGTCGTTCGGACACTCTTCCAGAGGGATATCTCGGCCCTTGCTGGGATTGTCTTGCGGAAAGCTCTTACCATATGACCGTTGGTGGTGACTCCGTGGCCGATACCATCCTAGGCTCCTGTAGTCATCGGCAGCCTTCTACTTCTATCTCTGGGAGCCTTTGTAGATCGAGTCCGCTTGTTTTTCTGCCTGCTATTATACCTCGGTCAGGTATTCCCTCACTTGCTGACCTTAGTATCTTTTCTTTTTTGTTTATAGGTAAATGGCTTCGAAATCTTCCCCACACAGCATTCAATATGAGGCCGGGGAGTCAAACTCTTCTAGTCCTCCCGAGGCCCTATGTAGGCAGTTCAAATGGGTAGCACATGAAGTTCTTAAGACGCGGTCGCTTATGTCAGATGTCGACATTGCTCACCTTTGTCTTCCTGAATTAGACGGATGCTATGCTAGTCCTCCCGAGGCCGACGAGCCCATTTGCTCAACCTGTAAAACGGGACGTACGAACTTCTTCTTTTTCCACCGAGACTGCTTGACCCAGATCGGCATCTGGTTTCCATTTACCGAATTTCAGATGTCGGCCCTCATACACCATAACCTCACTCCTTCACAACTTCATCCCAATGGCTGGGGTTACCCGGTGGCCTTTGAAAAGCTGTGCGCTTCCTACCCTCGGCCTATTCCTTGCACCCCCAACCTCTTCTTCTATTACTTTTGCCCTTTTACCTCCCGATCCCCTAGAGAGGACGAACACCTAAAGGGGCTGACATCTCTCCGTGGTGACCCGGACTAGAAGCTGATGATCGCGTTCTTGGGATCTTTTAAGCACTTCAAGAATGCCTTCTTCAAGGTCATAGCCAAGCCCAAGGAACAGCCCTGGTTTTTGAAAGGGGCTGAGGGCCCAGATGTGGAGTGGAGGTTCCTGCTGTACTGGAACAAGGAGCACCATAACATTAACTCCACCTCGTACCAGGTCATGAACGATGACTTGGAGACCGAGACGGTTCTATCGATAGGTCGACTGAACTCGTTCGTGGAGAAGTATGGGGTTTTGAGTGCCGCCTTTTGGATTACCGGGGCTAGCGCCAGGCCAGTCCCTTCAAATTGTATGCTTCTCGCGTTTACTAACTTTTTCTACGCTTGGCCTTGTATTCAATTTATGGCGTATGTTTTGACTCCTCTTCTTTGTCTTTTTTGCAGCCCAGGACATGGCGGAGCTTCCAAGTTACCTGTCTCGTGTGAATCCGACTGTGCCTGGGGCGAACAAGTTGTTAGTTCTCTATATGTTTTGATGATGATTTGACAATTGCAAACCCAAAAATAAAGTTGTCTTGGTAAGTTGAAAAACTTACAGTCAAGACAAAACTCGAGTTTCGGTTTCAAAACTCGAGTTTTGGCCTTGACAGAGAGTTGCTCTTTTTCATTGAACAGAGCAAAACTCAAGTTTCCTGTGGAAACTCAAGTTTTGAATCTTACAAAGAGCACTCAATTTTCATTTGAAGACAAAACTCGAGTTTCAGTTTGAAAATTCGAGTTTTGACTCTTACAGAGACTTAGACATTTTTTCAACTAAAGACAAAACTCGAGTTTTGTTTTGAAAACTCGAGTTTTGGGTCATACAAAGAGTCTCTGATTTTAAACCCAGATTTGCGCCAAGACTTAGCATTTTCAACTGCTTCTAAGATTTTCAAAGTTTTTCATCATTGGATGAAAACTTGAGTTTTGGTTTACAAACTCGAGTTTTGACCCAACCCGAGAGCATTGCCAAATTTCAAAGTTTTCATAACAATATGAAAACTCGAGTTTTGATTTCAAAACTCGAGTTTTGGTCAGGCAAAGAGCAATGCATTTTCACGATGATTTGAAAACTCGAGTTTCAGTTTTGAAACTCAAGTTTTGGCCTGATATGAACATTTCAATGTTTTCACAGATTAAGTGAAAACTCGAGTTTCACTTTGGAAACTCGAGTTTTGGCCAAACAGAGAGCATGTGTTTTCCCAACCTTTTGAAAACTCAAGTTTTAATCTGAAAACTCAAGTTTTGAAGTTTTGGACTTTCACGTGCTATTTTCATTAAAAGTCCAAAACTCGAGTTTTGAGTTGAAAACTCGAGTTTTGAGAATTATTCAAACTATGGTCCAAAAGTTCAAAACATGACTTTACTCACTGTAAGTAGAAAACTCGAGTTTCAGTTTTTGAAACTCAAGTTTTGCCTTAAGTGCACAGTTGAAAACTTGAGTTTCCAAGAACAAAACTCGAGTTTCCATCGCTGATCTGCAGATTTGAATTTAACGATTTTAGAATGCTTTGTTATTTGAGTTCAATACTTTCGAGCATTAATCCTCCATATTCCCTGCTATGTTTAACCACTTTACTTGTGAGTTTAAGGCTGATTAACGAAAGTTATTGAAGATCTCAACTAAAAGCAAAAAGCATGTCAGCACAATAAATGTTGTCCAGAAAAGTTGCACTCTTTCAGCTAAACCACCTGTGCACGGTTGCAAAATATTAAAGAATGTTTTCTACAACAAGCAACCTCTTCTCCAACGGTCTAATCCACAGAGAGACAGCTCAGAGTCATTATCCACCTGGATTAAGTGGAGAATAGAAAGAGAAAAAGACCCAAGTTGCAGCAGAAGACCTCCAACGGTTCAATCATCCTTGCAACGGTTATTTATTGCCTTCTGAGTATAAATAGAAGAGCATTCAAGTCTTCTCAACAACTACAACAACTAAGAGCGAAATTTATTGAAGTTAACATTCATTACTTTCAGTTTTTCATCTGTATAGTATCTTTTGATACAAGAGCTTCAGTGTTCATTTATATCTGCTCTTTGAGAGAGTATTATTTCAGACTATTCATTTATTGTAAAGAAATCACAAGTCAAGGGGACTTGGTGATTGGGGAAATCATTGATTACAACTTGTAAGGGGGAGTGAGTTCTAATGAGAGAATCACTTCTTGAGTGCAGAGTGTGTAATCTTTGATATAGTGGAAATCCCAGTGAGGCTGGGGACTGGACGTAGGTCAGTGGTTAAGACCGAACCAGTATAAATCTTCTTGTGTCTTGCTATTCTTCCCCTACTCTGTTTTACCCTGTTTTTAGTGTTAGAAAACAGAGTTTTTGGTAAAATTTTTAAAATACTCAATTCACCCCCCCTCTTGGGTATTTGGCTCCACTTTCACAAGTTGACCAGGAAGCGGTCTGCCTCGGATGCCGAGGCGGGTAAGGCGCCAGCAGCTGTTAGCTCGTCGATGGCGAAGAAAGCGAAAGCCCCAGTTGCCCCAAGAGCAGCCCCCTTACGCTTGAAATCTCCGGAATCGGCCGTAGCCGGTTCCTCGGTTCCTACCGGGTCATCGCCGGCCTCCAAGGACAAAGAGGTTGCTATTCCAGATTCCCCCACGATTGCTCCCCCTCTACTCTGGACTTCTCCAGTTGCTCCTCCTCCACTCCAGACTGCTTCTCCAACGGCCAACCAGATTGCTCGAGGCATTGCCTGGGAAAAGGGGGTGACGGAGGAGCTCAGAGTTGCCTTCCTGCCGCCTGCTAGATTTATGAATGGTGTGCCTCTGCCCCCGATAGATAAGACGGTGGTGAGTGACGCCCAGAATTTCCTCTGTAAATCCATTGGGTTGCACCAGGCGTTGCTCGTTCTGAAGGGTAAGCATGTGATGGCCGAGGAGGAGATCCGTCGGCTGAAGCTCGCCCAGGCAAAGGCGGCGGCCAAGGTGACGACCATGGAAGAGGAAGTGGCTGCTGCCAAGGCTTCGGTCGGGAAAGTGGAGGCTTTGGAGGGGTGATTGTCAGTCGCTGAGGCATCAGCTGGGAAGGCGACTGAGGAGCTCTTGGCTTCTAAAGAGGCACTGGAGAAAACGACCTCGGAGTGCCACCGCCTTCAGGGAGCCCTCGGCTAGAGCCTGGATGCCCTAAAGGTCGTTCAATAGCAACAAGGCGATTTGGCTGTCGAGTTGGCTTCAACTAAAGAGGCCTTGGCTGTTCAACAAAAGAGGCCTTGGCTGCTGAACAGCATGCTCATTTGGAGAGCCTGGACACGCTCAAGCAAACGGCCTCAGATTGCTTCAAGATGGCCCTAGCGCAGATCCAGTTTCTGAACCCTTCGGCGTCCTTGAACCTTGATGGATACGACTACCGAGCCTATGTGTAAGACAGGAAGTTCGTTCCAGCTCCTGCCTCGCTAGGTGCCGAGTCTACTGAAGTTGAAGACCTTGAGGAGCATGGCGGTGACGAGGAATGGGTTGCCGAGGAGGCACGGAATACTGGCGATGAGGCCGAGAAGGGGTCTTCTACGGTTATTCCTCCAAGTTAAATCTTGCATTTTTGGGCGTCTGTGCCCTGTTTTTTCTTTAAGTTTGTACTCAATTTTTCCGACGTCTGTGCCGGTTATCTTTGACCTGATGACAATGTTATGACTTAATTTTATCGAATAACTATCGTATTTTATGTATAAATGCTAAACTTAGTTAGAAATTTATCGACCGTAGTAGGTACAGGTCTGTATGCTCGACTAGAACTTAAGTCTGGGAAAGTAGGTCAGGGTTGTATGTTTTAACCACGTGGGGTGTTAACTTAACCGCGCTACCGCGTTCCGGATTTTGTAGCCAGAATTATAAATTGTAACCGAGATAAGGGCGAATTGTCACATGTCCAGCTGAGGTGTTCGTAACGCAATACTTGAACATTTTGACCTGATCAGGGTCGGAATGACAACTCTCATACTTAAATCGGGGCGAGCATCGACGCGTCAATTTTGCGATGGCCACGTATGGAAATTTAGCCGAGCTCTAACCTGAGCGCGTCGGAGTACAACGGCCGGTGTCATCCATCTAGATAGGTTTTGTTTGTGACCAGGTTTAAAGACCTCGGTGTAATGCTTAAGCGATCATTTGTGCATGCTAGCGAATCTCCACTGAAGGATCCTTCATTAATACCAAAGTAGCTCCACAGAGCTAACAAGTAATTTCAATAAAATCTTAAAAACAAAATTTAGTGAAATGGAAATACTGGAATTAAGAAATAACTAAACTGCAGACGAGGTGCGTCTGTGGTTGTCAGGCCGAATCGGGATCTAGCTGTAATAGATCTTTAACTTGTCGGTGTTCCACGTTCTCTTCACCAGCTTCCTTGCCAGGGTTTCGAGAATATAAGCTCCATCATCCAGTCTCTCCTTGACCAGGTAGGGGCCTTCCCAATTTGTGGCTAGCTTGCCATCCCGGGCGTTCTTATTGCCGATGTCGGCCCATTGGAGTACAAGGTTACCTCAATTAAAAGACCGTGGACAAACCTTCCGATTATACTTTGCCGCAAGAAGCTGCTTGGTGGCTAATTCCCGGCAGTGTGCCACGACTCGGACCTCATCAATCAGGTCCAATCCGTCCTCGAGGTGTTGTCATTTGACGCTTGTCCTCCCTGTCAGGCTCTGAGTTTTCTCCATGACGGCTGTCCTATCTTGACCGGGATCGTTGCTTCGCATCCATAGGTTAACCAAAACGGAGTCTCCTGGGTTGAAGTCTACACACTCGTTCTATAGCTCCACAAAACGTTGTGAAGTTGCTCGACCTAGTTGGTCTCTGCATCTAGCATTCGTTTCTTCAGGCCGTTCAGAATAATCTTGTTGGCTAACTCGGCCTGGCCATTAAATTGCGGATGTTTGACCGAGGAGAAGTGTTACTTAATGTCTAAGTTAGACATTAAGTTCTGGAATCTATGGTCCATGAACTAGGTCCCATTGTCTGTGACGATTTCGGCTGGTATCCCGAAGCGAGAGATGATGTTGTGACGAAAAAACCTCATTATGCGGGCCGAGGTGATCGTCGTCAATGGCTCCGCTTCAATCCACTTAGTAAAATAATCTACTGCGACGATGAGCCATCTGAGTTGTGCGGGCGCTGGCTTGAATGGTCCGAGGATGTCCATATACCACTTGTAGAAGGGCCAGGGAGCTGAAATGCCCTTCAACTCGGTTAGCGGTGGCCAGATAATCTTGGCGTGTTTCTGGCAACTATCGCATCTCTTGGCAGCTTCCATGGCGTCCTGCTTCATGGTCGGCCAGTAGTATCCGGCCCATAGGGCCTTCTTGGCTAGAGCCTTCCCCCCATATGATGGCCGTTGCTGCCTTCGTGTATCTCGTCCAACACATACTTGGCCTCGGTTTCACCCAGACACCGCATCATTGGGCAATGCAATCCCTTTCGATATAGCTGATCATCGACCATGGCATAGATAGCAGCTTCTCAGACCAGCTTCCTTGCTTCGGAGGAATCCGTTTGTATGAGCCTCTTTCTAGATAATCTTCGATCAGTTTCCTCCAATCTGTTCCTGCCGAGATAGTCATCACACAGCTTGGCTCGGCCAGGTTTTGCTGGATCACGGTTCTATGGCTATTCGGACCCTTTGTACTTGCTAATTTGGAGAGGATGTCCGCTCTGGTGTTTTCTTCTCTCGGAATGTGGGTAACAATCACCTCATCGAAATTGGCCATAACTTCCTTTGCCCTGTTGAGGTACTTAGCCAACAATGGTCCTTTTGCCTGGTAGCTGCAATCAATCTGTGCGGCGACGAGCTGCGAGTCGGTGAAGACCTTGAACCGCCGTGCCCCGTGAGGGTTAAGAATGATCTAGCTTGACGTTCAAGCAACATGTTTACGAGGTTGAAAAACAAAATTTTTCAGTATTTGCGGAACCCACATTGGATATTTACTATTCATGTGAATAGTACCAGTAAAAATATTTTTACCGTACCGGTAAATTATTTTTACTGTGCCAGTAAATAATATTTACTGTGATGGTAAATAATTTTTACCGTGCCAGTAAATAATTTTTACTGCACCAGTAAATAATATTTAGCGTGAACAGTAAATAATTTTCACCACGCCTGTAAAAATATTTTACGACGATAAATAATTTTTACTATGCCGGTAAATAATTTTTACTGTTCGGTAAATAGTATTTACTGTACTGGTAAATAATATTTACTGCTCAAGAATAATTCTTTTCTGATGTGACAGATCAGACTAAGCTGCAGCCACAGAGCATACTCAGAAGAAATTCTTTGGTAAATAATATTTACCGTACCATGTGGAAATACTAACCTCATGAACTATGAACCATGTACCGTAACTCTTACAGTACATATTTAGGATCTACTCGTTAAAACACATACAGGGTTTCAGGAATACCTGTGATCACTTGAAGACGTCAAAGAGTATGATGTCCTCTAACGTTGATCCACACGACTATCTCCTGATTGCAAATGAGAACACCTTCTCCTTGAATCCCCGACTCCTTGAATGCTTGCTAGGCAGTAACAAGGTGGAGAACTTCAAGAGTTTGGTTTTCTTACTCAAGACTAAGAGAACTTCCTTAAGAGGAAGAAAGAGAGAGAAAGAGAAAGAACTTCCTTAAGAGGAAGAGAGAGAGAGAGAAGCTTATGAAAATGGTGTGAATTGAAATGAAGGAAATGAGTGCTATTTATAGAAACAAAGAGTGAACCATGGCCACATGTTCTTCTTTCAGTGTGAGCCACATGTTCTTCTTTTAATGTGAGCCACACATTCATTTCTACTTCAAATCCAAAGTGCTTCTTGAAGAATCAATTATTCCAAGAAGTGATTCTTGAACAATTAATTATTTCAAGAAGTGCTTCTTATAATTAATTATAATAATTGATTATTCATGAATAGTAAAAGATGAATAGTACTTTACTATTCATTTGACACTATTCACATGAATAAATAATTACTAATTAATTACTCTCTTTATCCAATCCTGATTGGATACAGCCTTGGTAAATTCATAAATTACCTCAATCTCTTAACCTCTCAATAATTGGACTTGAAGTACTAACCCAATTACATCAATAGTCTTGACAAAGCCCAATAACATTTATTGGTCCAAACTAACTAAATTAAGCAATCAAGAATAGTCTTTAGTGTGTGACCCATTAGGCCCAATTAGTTACTGACATAGATAAACTTGAACCAATTAAACTCCTTTAAAAGGTCAATTTATCTAATGACTACATAAGACACTAGCAATGCTCTGCAGTCCCAGAACTAATCAAGTTGATCAAGTGATCTACCTTTTCTAATTTGGATACTGTGCATATATCATCTCTTACAATGTTGTTCATATTTAGTCGAGAGCAAGGATAGAGTATCATCTCTCTTGATTGACTAAATGTAGCTATTTCACAGAACCAGGAATATTCTTCTATTGACTCTAAGACAGATCATGACTCTTCATGATCACTTACTATGCATAGATTCTCGAATCAACTAGAAGTCATCCAAGCTCTTACCGGTCTTGTGAACAACTAATCCCTTGTAGAGGATTGTAAGTCCTTTCGGCATGACCATCTATACTCATGTATTCAGGTAATACCCAAGAGTACACTGTTCTCCCCATTTTTCAGGCGGATAGAGTTGTACAGTCAAAGTATAACCCTAGGACATAGTGGTCGATGACATCCTCAAGTCTAAGATGATCCGCACTACCAAATGATAAGAGACATTACAAATCCAATGATACTCTCTACAATGAATCCTTGTGGAGTCTCTCAGTGGGTCAGTTCAATGCTATCTGTTCTCTAACAGATCCACCCACGACATCAGCTAAGGCATCAACATGCCTGCATTCCATGAGGTCCCTACCTTGCATCACTATACAAGTAGATGATGTCGTACTAGTCTTATTGAAAACACCAATGCCCTTTCTTGGCGATTCAAGACTAGGAACAAGTTTCAGGCAATAGACATGTAGTGTACTCGATTCCTCATGATCATGATCCCTATCATAGATCACCGAATAAACACATATTCTATTCCTTGGGCCTTTATCTTTAATCTCATATTAACTATAAAATATAGGCGAGACATAAATATGATAAAGATAAATTATGCTCAAATATATTAATCATGAAATATCAAACAGTAAAGGTGTTCAACTGATTGTCTTTAGGACACCTACATACTAACAATCTCCCACTTGGCCTAGAGCCAATCAGGTCGACGAATCAAACCCAATGACTCATAATGACTATCATGCTTTCTCTGAGAAAGTCCCTTTGTTAAGGAATCAGCCAAATTATCATCTGTGGGAACATAGTCCAATTTTATATCTTCTCTTTGAACAATTTCTCGGATGAGGTGATACTTGCGGAGCACATGTTTGGATCTCTGATGAGACCTGGGTTCTTTGCCTTGAGCAATAGCTCCGGTGTTATCACAATACAAAGGTATTGGATCAACAATGCTAGGAACCACTCCAAGTTCACCAATGAACTTTTTGATCCATACTGCCTCCTTAGCTGCTTCTGAAGCTGCTATGTATTCAGCCTCGGTAGGAGAATCTGCCGTGGTTTCTTGCTTGGAACTTTTCCAACAAATTGCTCCACCATTTAAGGTAAAGATAAAACCTGACTGGGATTTTGAATCATCTCTGTCATTCTGGAAACTGGCATCAGTGAACCCTTTCACTTTCAGCTCATCACAACCACCATAAACCAGAAAATGATCCTTAGTCCTTCTCAAGTACTTTAGGATCGTCTTTACAGCTGTCCAGTGACCCTCTCCAGGATCAGCCTGGAATCGGCTTGTAATGCTGAAAGCATAAGAGACATCTGGTCTTGTACATAGCATAGCATACATGATAGATCCAATTGCAGATGCATATGGAATCCTTTCCATGCTTTTCCTTTTATCCTGTGTCTTAGGACACATGGCCTTGGAAAGATGAATTCCATGATTGACAGGAAGAAAACCCCTTTTCGACCCATCCATGCTAAACCTCTTTAGCATCTTATCTATGTACGTGGATTGGGATAACCCAAGCAACCTTTTCGATCTATCTCTATAGATCTTAATACCAAGTATATAAGCTGCTTTTCCCAAATCCTTCATGGTGAAGTTTTCTGACAACCAAATTTTAGTAGACTGTAACATAGGAACGTCATTTCCTATAAGCAGTATGTCATCCACATAAAGCACAAGGAAAACAACATTACTCCCACTAACCTTCTTGTAAACACATGGTTCATCTTCGTTCTTAATAAAGCCATAACTCTTAACAACTTCATCAAAACGAAGATTCCAACTCCTAGAAGCTTGCTTAAGCCCATATATTGATTTTTGAAGTTTGCATACCATATGCTCTTGGCCTTTAGATTCAAAACCTTCAGGTTGTGTCATATACACTTCCTCCTTCAAAAAACCATTTAAGAAGGCTGTTTTGACATCCATCTGCCAAATTTCGTAATCATAATATGCAGCTATAGCTAGCATGATCCTAATAGATTTGATCATGGCAACAGGCGAAAAAGTTTCATCATAGTCAATACCTTGCCTTTGACGATAGCCTTTCGCAACCAACCTAGCTTTATAGGTTTGAATGTTGCCATCAGCATCAGTCTTCCTTTTGAAGACCCACTTACACCCAATAGGAACTATTCCTTCAGGTGGTGGAACCAAGGTCCATACCTTGTTTTCATGCATCGAATCTATTTCAGATTCCATGGCTTTATGCCATTTTGAGGAGTCAACATCCTTGACAGCCTCAGTGTAGGAAGTAGGTTCGTCATCTTCAACGGTTTGTAGATTCTCAATCACAAAACCATACCTCTCAGGTTGATGACTTATCCTAGATGTCCTACGGGGTTGGGTGTCTACAGCCTCTTGTTGAGGCATCGCCTGATAAACAGACTCGGGTTCTGTTATCTGTTCTTGTTGGTCTTGAACTTCTTCAAGTTCTACTTTACTCCCACTATCTTCTTGAGAAAGCAAATCCTCCTCAAGAAATATAGCATTCTTGGATACAAACACTTTGTAATCCTCAGGACAGTAAAAGTAGTATCCCTTAGTTCCCTTGGGATATCCTACAAAATAGCACAAAGTGCTTTTAGCCCCTAACTTATCTGATGTTAGGGTCTTGACATAAGCTGGACAACCCCACACCTTGAGATAACTCAAGTTGGGCTTCCTTCCCTTCCATATCTCATACGGAGTAGTCTGAACAGATTTTGACGGAACCCTATTAAGAAGGTATATTGCCGTATCTAAAGCGAATCCCCAAAACGATTTTGGGAGCTTTGTACTACTCATCATTGATCGTACCATATCAAGTAAGGTACGGTTTCTCCTTTCAGACACACCATTTTGATGTGGTGTGTATGGAGCCGTCAACTGTGAAAGAATCCCATTTTCTCTTAAATAATCCTGAAACTCTTGACTCAGATATTCGCCACCTCGATCGGATCGAAGTGTCTTAATCATCTTGCCAAGTTGTTTCTCTACTTCATTCCTAAACTCTTTGAACTTTTCAAAGGCCTCGGATTTGTGCTTCATAAGATACACATAACCGAATCTGGACTTATCATCAGTAAAGGTAATAAAGTAGGAATACCCTCCTCTAGCCTGTGTAGTCATGGGCCCACAAACATCAGAATGAATGAGTTCCAACAACTCATTGGCTCTATGACTTACAAGCTTCTCAAGCTTGGTCTTTGTCATTTTTCCAGTCAAACAAGATTCACAAGGCCCATAGGATTCTAAATCCATAGAATCTAGATATCCATCACGATGGAGTCTAGACAATCTTGTCTCATTAATGTGTCCCAACCTACAGTGCCAAAGATAGGATCGATTATTTAATTTAGGTTTCTTATTAACTTGAACATTAAGAATTTCACTATTCGATTCTAAATCCAAAACATATAATCCATTCACTCTTGATGCGCAAGCATAAACAAGATCATTCTTAATGATAGGAAACTTGCCATCTTTTATTATAAAGTGAAAACCAGATTGTTCCAAACTGGAAATAGAAATTATGTTTCGGGAAATAGAAGGAACATAAAAACAATTATTCAAGTGCAATACAAGGCCCGTAGGCAATACAAGGTCTACATCTCCAACAGCTAATGCAGCAACTCTTGCTCCATTCCCGACACGGAGATTCACCTCGTTCTTGCTCAACTTTCTAGGATTCTTTAGTACCTGCAACAAATTGCAGATATGAGAACCACAACCGGTATCTAATACCCAAGAAGCTGAATCAACACTTGAAAAATTAATTTCTATAGTGAATATACCTGAGAGAGAAACATCACCATGCTTCTTTCCCTTGAGGCTCGCAAGGTATAATGGGCAGTTCCTCTTCCAATGTCCTTCTTTTTGACAATGGAAGCATACAGCAGAAGCTTTATCATTTGATTTCCCCTTTCCTTTACCCTTACCCTTCTTTTTCTTGGGCTTACCTTTGGGTTTAAACTTGTCTGTCTGCACAGACTTGCCCTTGCCCTTAGAAGGCCTTTCAATCAGAAGAGCTTGGGTCCTATTCTTTTTAATGGCATTCTCAGCAGTGGTCAGTAGTTGCAACAACTCAGGGAGTGTTGATTCTACTTTATTCATATAATAATTGACCACAAAACCATTAAACGAAAGGGGCAAGGACTGCAAGATCAAGTCAATACTTAATTCATGGTCCATGATAAAACCAAGAGAAGCAAGCTTCTCTATTAGTCCAATCATCTTGAGAACATGTGGTCCCACCGCCATGCCCTCAGCCAACTTGCAGCCAAACAGTTCTTTTGAGGTCTCAAAGCGCTCAGTCCTCCCTTGCTTATCATAAAGCTCTTGCAAGTGCAAGATTATAGAGGGAGCATCCATATGCTCATGCTGACGTTGGAGCTCTGCAGACATTGAAGCCAACAATATACAAACTGCCTGCTCATTGTCTGCTAAGTGCTGTTTATGGGTTTCCCAGTCAAACTGATCATACCCTTCTTGCCCTTGAGTAGGTGCAACAGGAATTGGTGAATCAATAACATAAGCTTTCCTTTCAGAGCGTAAAACTATTTTTACATTCCGATACCAGTCCAAAAAGTTTGGTCCAGTTAACTTTTTAGTATCCAGAATAGAGCGTAGATTAAAAGTTCCAGCCATTAGCAAAGATGCTGAAAATTAATAAATGGACTAATATGAGTATTTCATGAAATTTAAACAACCAAATACAGAGACTTTAAATGTATATGGCCCTCCCACTATTTTTCTAAAATCAATGATCCTCAGTTATTGATTTAGGGTTATCCTTCATAAAGAATATCCGTAGTGGGCTAAGAGAACGACTAGATTCATTAGTCTCCGGCTGAGCCTGCAAAACCAACTTGTCTAGTGGGTTAAATAACAACATCTCCATGTCTTCTCTTAGATCATCAGGTTGACAACACCTTGTCACTTAGTGTCACATCACTATGTAACAACCTGGCATCATTGCCTTAGATGCATAGACTCGGCTGAGCCTGCAGACTATACATCTTGTCTAACACAAACCATCATCCTAAGTGTCCTTGCACTATTACCCGATGATATGATAGGTCTTAGCTGAGCTAGAGAATACTACCATGTCAAAGGGATTTAAGTGTAATACACTTCAAATGACATTCTTACCCGACGAAACAATAGGTCTTAGCTGAGCTAGAGAATACTACCATTTAGAAGAGATTTAAATGCCATCGATGATGGGAGACAATCAAACATGCTAGATAATTTTAACGAGGGATTTTAGTCTCATCATATAATAAAACTAATTATCAAATAATTAATTTTATCTTGCATGCATAATTAGGCATATAAACTTACTAACTATCATATAGTTAATTTTAAACGGCTTTGTCTTATCATGCATACTAGTTGTAATTTCAAAATTCAAAACTTTGAAATTTAAACTCATAATCCTTGTTCCTGTGAAATGTTAGAAACAAATAAACTTAAACAATTTGCAAATCCTAAATAACCATTGAATCATCTACACGAAAAGCATCAACACTTTGATGATTAACCACATTTCATAATCAAGATTCAAAATCTTGTTCATAAAATTGTAGACTTCAAAACTCCTTTTGAAAATTCAATAAGAATAACCCCACGTGTCTGCAGTAACGAGCCTTGCTCTGATACCACTTGAGGGTTAAGAATGATCTAGCTTGACGTTCAAGCAACATGTTTACGAGGTTGAAAAACAAAATTTTTCAGTATTTGCGGAACCCACATTGGATATTTACTATTCATGTGAATAGTACCAGTAAAAATATTTTTACCGTACCGGTAAATTATTTTTACTGTGCCAGTAAATAATATTTACTGTGATGGTAAATAATTTTTACCGTGCCAGTAAATAATTTTTACTGCACCAGTAAATAATATTTAGCGTGAACAGTAAATAATTTTCACCACGCCTGTAAAAATATTTTACGACGATAAATAATTTTTACTATGCCGGTAAATAATTTTTACTGTTCGGTAAATAGTATTTACTGTACTGGTAAATAATATTTACTGCTCAAGAATAATTCTTTTCTGATGTGACAGATCAGACTAAGCTGCAGCCACAGAGCATACTCAGAAGAAATTCTTTGGTAAATAATATTTACCGTACCATGTGGAAATACTAACCTCATGAACTATGAACCATGTACCGTAACTCTTACAGTACATATTTAGGATCTACTCGTTAAAACACATACAGGGTTTCAGGAATACCTGTGATCACTTGAAGACGTCAAAGAGTATGATGTCCTCTAACGTTGATCCACACGACTATCTCCTGATTGCAAATGAGAACACCTTCTCCTTGAATCCCCGACTCCTTGAATGCTTGCTAGGCAGTAACAAGGTGGAGAACTTCAAGAGTTTGGTTTTCTTACTCAAGACTAAGAGAACTTCCTTAAGAGGAAGAAAGAGAGAGAAAGAGAAAGAACTTCCTTAAGAGGAAGAGAGAGAGAGAGAAGCTTATGAAAATGGTGTGAATTGAAATGAAGGAAATGAGTGCTATTTATAGAAACAAAGAGTGAACCATGGCCACATGTTCTTCTTTCAGTGTGAGCCACATGTTCTTCTTTTAATGTGAGCCACACATTCATTTCTACTTCAAATCCAAAGTGCTTCTTGAAGAATCAATTATTCCAAGAAGTGATTCTTGAACAATTAATTATTTCAAGAAGTGCTTCTTATAATTAATTATAATATTTGATTATTCATGAATAGTAAAAGATGAATAGTACTTTACTATTCATTTGACACTATTCACATGAATAAATAATTACTAATTAATTACTCTCTTTATCCAATCCTGATTGGATACAGCCTTGGTAAATTCATAAATTACCTCAATCTCTTAACCTCTCAATAATTGGACTTGAAGTACTAACCCAATTACATCAATAGTCTTGACAAAGCCCAATAACATTTATTGGTCCAAACTAACTAAATTAAGCAATCAAGAATAGTCTTTAGTGTGTGACCCATTAGGCCCAATTAGTTACTGACATAGATAAACTTGAACCAATTAAACTCCTTTAAAAGGTCAATTTATCTAATGACTACATAAGACACTAGCAATGCTCTGCAGTCCCAGAACTAATCAAGTTGATCAAGTGATCTACCTTTTCTAATTTGGATACTGTGCATATATCATCTCTTACAATGTTGTTCATATTTAGTCGAGAGCAAGGATAGAGTATCATCTCTCTTGATTGACTAAATGTAGCTATTTCACAGAACCAGGAATATTCTTCTATTGACTCTAAGACAGATCATGACTCTTCATGATCACTTACTATGCATAGATTCTCGAATCAACTAGAAGTCATCCAAGCTCTTACCGGTCTTGTGAACAACTAATCCCTTGTAGAGGATTGTAAGTCCTTTCGGCATGACCATCTATACTCATGTATTCAGGTAATACCCAAGAGTACACTGTTCTCCCCATTTTTCAGGCGGATAGAGTTGTACAGTCAAAGTATAACCCTAGGACATAGTGGTCGATGACATCCTCAAGTCTAAGATGATCCGCACTACCAAATGATAAGAGACATTACAAATCCAATGATACTCTCTACAATGAATCCTTGTGGAGTCTCTCAGTGGGTCAGTTCAATGCTATCTGTTCTCTAACAGATCCACCCACGACATCAGCTAAGGCATCAACATGCCTGCATTCCATGAGGTCCCTACCTTGCATCACTATACAAGTAGATGATGTCGTACTAGTCTTATTGAAAACACCAATGCCCTTTCTTGGCGATTCAAGACTAGGAACAAGTTTCAGGCAATAGACATATAGTGTACTCGATTCCTCATGATCATGATCCCTATCATAGATCACCGAATAAACACATATTCTATTCCTTGGGCCTTTATCTTTAATCTCATATTAACTATAAAATATAGGCGAGACATAAATATGATAAAGATAAATTATGCTCAAATATATTAATCATGAAATATCAAACAGTACAAGGTGTTCAACTGATTGTCTTTAGGACACCTACATACTAACACCCCGTTATCCTTTGCTTGCAAGAGTCCGACCAGGAGGGCTTCGTATTCAACTTGGTTGTTAGAAGTTGGAAACTTTAACTACAGGGAATGTTCCGTTGCGACCCCCTCTGGATTTTCAACGATGACTCCTGCTACGCTTCCTTTTGCATTGGAAGAACCGTCGACATATACCTTCCATAGCTCATTGTTTGTAACTGCTGGGGTCAATTCCCTGATGAAGTCTGCTAATGCCTGTGACTTGATTGCGTGTCGGGCTTCAAATGTGATATCAAACTCGAACAATTCAATTGCCCAGTTAGTCATTCTACCCGCAAGGTCTGGCTTATGTAATACCTGGTGGATTGGTTGGCTGGTTCGGACGACGATTCGATGTCTTTGAAAGTATGACCGAAGCTTTCTTGCCGTCGTCAGTAAGGCAAAAGCCACCTTCTCGAGCTTTTGGCATCGGAGTTCCAAGCTTTGTAATGCCTTGCTCACAAAATAGATAGGTGTTTGCCTGGCCTCGGTTTCCCTTACCAAGGCGGTGGTCACGGCCTCGTCTCCTATCAATAAGTATAAGAATAAGGTCTCACTTGGCTCCGGCTTTGTCAAAACCAGGGGGGGTCGCCAGGCATCGCTTAATCTCCTCAAATGTAGCTTCACAATCCGAATTCCAGCTCTATGTGTTTCCTTTTTCAACAATCTAAAGAAAGGCAATGCTTTTCCCGTGGATCTGGGTAAGAATCTTGTTAAGGCGGCCAACCGGTTCGTTAATTGCTGAACCTCCTTCTTTCACCTCGGAGCCTGCATATCTAGCACGGCCTTGCACTTGTTCAGGTTGGCCTCAATTCCACGATTGGTCAGCATAAAGCCTAGGAATTTTCCGGCTGGGACTCCAAAGGCACATTTGGCCGGATTCAATCTGATCTAATGTCTTTTTAACTTTTCAAACGTTTGTTCCAGATCTCAGATATGATCCTCTGGATGTTTCGACTTCACGATCATATCGTCTATGTACACCTCCATGTTTCGCCCGATTTGGTCTTCAAAGACCCGGTTCATCACGCGCTGATAAGTGGCTCCGGCGTTCTTCAACATTATAACAATAGTTAGCCTTGTCGGTCATAAAGGTGGTCTTCTCCTGGTCGTCCGGGTGCATGGCTATTTGATTGTAGCCGGAGTAGGCATCCATAAAGGATAACAACTGATACACAGCTGAATTATCGACCAATTGATCAATATTCGGCATTGGGTAGGAGTCTTTTGGGCATGCCTTATTCAAATTGGCGTAGTCCGTGCACACTCTCCATTTGCCATTCGGTTTTAGCACCATAACCACGTTGGAAAGCCACATGGTGTATTGTACCTCCGTGATGAACCTGGATGCCAGAAGCTCTGCTACATGACTCTCAAGAGCCTTCTGTCTGTTGGCTGCGATATTCCTCTTTTTCTGCGCCACTAGCTTTGACCTCGGTTAGATGGCCAGTCTGTGGCAGCAAAAATGTGGGTCGATTCCTGGTATCTCAGCAAACATCCATGCGAAAACATCCTAATTTTGTCTCAAGAATTTAATCAGTTGAGTTTTTAGATCAGTACTTATGCCTCTGCCAATCTTAGTTGTCTTGGATGGATCCGTTCCCAAGACCAATTCCTCTAGCTCTCCTTCCAGCTCTAGGCGTGGGTTTTCTGGTTCTCTGAGGTCGAGCTCTACCAAATTGACTGGTTGCCGGGGCTGTCTGTCATTCTCAGCGTCGGCATAAGTTTCACCCCTTCCGAGCCGAGGTGGTGATGAGGGTCCTCCTTCCCCGATTTGAAGGGTCTCAAAATAACATTGCCGAGATTTCCTCTGGTCCCTAGACACTTCTACCACTTGATTCTTGTTGTTAACAATCTTGAGCTTCTAATGCTTCGTAGATACTAGCATGTCCCAACTATGTATGGTCGGTCTGCCCAATATAACATTGTAAGGGGAACGAAAGCCAGCCACTATGAACCTTACCTGTTCTGATTTAAACGCCTCCTTGGTCCCTAACGTTAATCAGAGGTCTATGTAGCCTTTAGGGAAAGAACGTTCTCCGTTGAACCCTATAAGGGTTGTCTTGCACGGCTTCAGATCTTCTACGTCGAGGTGCATCCATTTATAAGCATCCCAGCTTCTAATGTCGGCCGAGCTCCCAGCATCTATGAAAATCCTTTTGACCTGGCAGTTTACCAAAGTTCCCGTGATAACCAGTCCGTCCTGGTGGCCCGTTACTACGTCATTTAGTTCTTCGCTAGTGAATACTAACGGAGGTGGTTTTGGTTTCATTGGGTCATCCTTGAACTTTGGGAGGTCTCTCAGCATCAGAACTTCTCGTAGATACTTCTTAAGCTGGCTTACCGTGTCACCACCACCTCCAAATCCTCCACTGACGACGTTGCACTAGAATTCAACTTCTGGGAACTCATCCTCAGAATTAGATTTTCGTCTTTTGTCTTCTTTCGTAGAGTCTGTGGCCGGGCTCCTAATTCGGCCGTTATGATTCCGTTTTCCATTTCTTCTTCCCTGGGTTTTGATTACGTACTGGCGTAGCTTTCCCTCTCTTACAAACTTCTCTATGGCATCCTAGAGTTCATAGCACTCATCCATAGTGTGCCCCGGACTGTCGTGAAATGCACAAAATTTGGACTGATCTGTTGTGGGTCGGTTTCTGATAGATCTCGGCTTCCCGACCATTTTCATCTCTGTCTGAGCCACCTCCTTCCACAACTGCGATCGAGGGACACTCAAAGGGGTGTAGCTGTCGTATTTTGCCCTACTGTTGGGCCTCTCCTCACGGGATCGGTTATCTCGATTGCGCCTACGGGGCTTCGTCTTCTATTTTCACGTTAGGTGACGTATTCCTCAGTTTCTCAAGTTCATCGGTGTTGGCGATCTCCATCTGTTCGACATCCAGATACTGCTTCGCCCGGGTGTAGAAGTCGGTCAGTGTGTAGACTCGGTTCTTACACAAGTTTTTAGCCAGGTGTGATGATGGGTCAAGGCCGTCGACTAGACATTGTACATGGACCTCCCCGGAAAGCAAGCGTACTTGCATTGCCACATCTCTGAATCGGTCCAAGTACTTTTTGCAGCGTCTCACCCTTTTTCTGTTTCACTTTGCTCAATGTGAACTGAGACTTCGGCTGTTTTTTACTAGTGGCGAAGTGCAACTCGAACTTTCATCCGAGGACTTCATGCACCGGTCCGGTCAATGTGGCCGAGACGAGCCGTAAAATGATCGGGCCCTCTATTGGCCGAATCCACATCAGCTTTTCGAATATCTCGAGGTGGTTGCGCGGATCTTGAGTCCCATCGTATTTTGGAAGGTCGGCCAGATCGAAATTCTTCAGGTAAGGAGCCATTGCCGTTGCTCTCGAGAATGGGGTTCCACCGGATCCCGTCAAGTACTTCATTTTGTACTCCCTAGGTGAGCTGTGCAACCGGGGTACTTTATTTACCTCTCGGTGCTTGTCTGAATATCGATCCTCATCAAAATCTCGGTCCTTGTAATCATCTCGATCTTCGTAATAGTCTCAGTCTTCTTCTTCACCTCGGTCCTCTTCGTCCCTGATCCAAAATAACCGTGCCTTCTTTAGTGCCCAGGCCAATTGACGTTCTTGCCCCATACTCGTCCCTCCCTTCGTCTTGCCGAGGGTCCGACGTTTTGATTTTAACTCAGGACTATTGGATGGACTACTGCTATCCGAGATTACTTTTTCCTTTCCTTTACGAGTCTTTCTAGTTTCCACATTGAAATAAGCTCTCGAGCTTTTTATACCGGTCCTCTACCATTTGTTCAATAACTCGAAGATCTTTTTGGTGTTGGAGGTAATCCCGTTTTTCCTTGTTCTCGAATCTCTGGAGCATCGACTCCTGTGTTCTTCGTAAAGTGCGGACGTCGGCGTCTGGTGCCGGGGCGTCTGGAACCAGAGTCTCTTTTGCTATTTCCTCCAATTGTTGGTCGGTGACGGGAGGGGAGGACGTCGTGTCTGTAACATGGCCCTCTGAAGTATTTTCATGCAGTGGCTGACTCTGAGCGTGCTGTTGACTTGGTCCAGCTTGAGGTTGGCTTGGCTGGGGATTACTTTCAGCCTGCGGCTGGTTAGGCTGACGATTTCGGCTGTGGCTTCTGGTCTTAGCCATCGGTGGTCACGGGGATCGAAGTTTAACGTCCCCACAGTCGACGCCAATGTTCTGTTCTGGGAACAGGACTGATTGGACTTGACTAGGTGTCAAGCCTAGAGCCTACGTACCCGATGAAGGGATTAAAGTCCACGTAGTTCACAACATTGGTTGGTGTTAGCCAAAGAGGTGGTGTGTGTGCTCAGTGTGGCAGAAAGTAAAGGTGGAGAATTAAAATTTGTGCACCTTATGAGTGGTCATCTATATTTATAAAGTTTACCAGGGAGTCGATCTCAGTCCTGCGTGATCTGCGGTGTGAGTATCTCGGTGTGTATACTCCTAGATTGTCGCTGGATATGATCTCCTTTGATATAGGATACACCTATATTATTAGTGCGTGCTGATATCCCCTTGGTTGGGCCTAGCCGGCATTGGGCCGTTACGCAGGTCCATAACAGGGTCATTTTTGCTCATTTTACTTTTGCTGCCTCTCATGTGCTTTTCTAGACCTTTTTATAGTCTCTTCGACATCTTTTGAAGGCTATTTGGTCCCTTGAACAGAAAATAGGATCGTTGGGTCTGAAAATAGGGTCAATTTGACTCCTTTCTCAAGAAACTACTAGTAGTCCATTTCTTGCGCCATGCATATTATTGATACTAATTTCATATATAAATCTTCTAACAACATTATTTAAAAATTATAAATAATTTGATTTACTTTTAAAATTTGCAATATTAAAAATCTGCGAAGTCTCAAATATTTAAGTATCCATGAAAACTCATCTAAAAAAGAATTGATATTTGTGCTGGGAATATCGATGTTAATATAAATATAAAATCTTTCAAAATGCACATTATTTCAAAATTATAAATAGTATAACTCAGTTATCAAACTAGTTTACACAAAATTCAAATTTAGGTATCAATAAGTGTGTCTGTGCATTTTGCCCTAACATGTGAAGTTGCTCATTTGGGCTGCGTATGAATTATCCTTGGGTGACGTAGATGATAAGTTCTAAACTGAAAAGGCTTAAATTGTGGTTGGTGGTACATGAGTAATATATATCTTTTCATATGAGAGTAATATTAAAAGTTCTTTAATTGTAAATTCAACAGCACAGGGAAATTCACCAAAAAATGGTTCTTTATTTGTAAATTAAACAAATAGGGAAATAGAAGACAAATGAAAATCATAAATTGATGAAGTCCTAACAAACTATTTTGAAATTAAGTATTTTGTTAAATGACCTAATTGCCCATACGTATAAAGAAACTCCCTCCATTAAGACCGACCTAGAGCTCTACTCACGGTGGAGAGAGCTTTTAATACACGAGTACAAGAAGATGATTTCACAAAAAACTTAATTTCAAAATAATTCTTAAGGACTTCACATGAATTATCATATTTTGATGGTCCTTATGTGTCTTTGTCCCAATAATAAAACTCAATTTTGTCTTCAAATTACATTATGGTTAGGAATCCAGTTACTAACTTACAATAATCTTAGGCCCGGAATAAAGTTACTTTTTCTATTAGTAAATATACAGGGACAGAAAATGATGTTTACATTGTGATTATCATGGTTTGTGAACCCGGACCGGACAGTTTAGATCGGAAACTGGCGAACCGGCCGGAAAACCGGTCCGGTATAGGGGTAAAACGGGTTGACTCAGTGACTCCGAGTCAACCCAATCAACTCGGCCTAAACCAGCCGAGTTGAAATGGGTCACGGAGTTGGGGGCTCAGGAATCAGGGGAAGTTTGGTTAGAGGTTGAAGGGAACGACGGAAGAAGAAGAAGAATGAAGAACGACATAAATAGGGAGAAGAAGAATGAAGAATGAAGAATGACGGAATCTTGAAAGTGACAGTGAGTCACATGAAAGGGCAAGGATCCATGGAGGCAAGGAAACACAATGAAGAAAGAAGGTCAGAAAAAGGGAAGGGAGAGAAAAGAGACCTGGTGGAGCTCATGGTGGAGCTCAATGTGTAGAGATGATGAAGAAAGGAGGAGAGTGAAGAGCTTCAAAAATAATTGAATGTTGATATTTGGTATAGAGTGAAGAGCTAAAACGAGGGAGGGAAGATGGAGTACAACCTATCATCACCCTATTGTCTTTTCTTTCTTTTACTTGTCTAGAGAAGCACTGTTGTGGGCATTTAGTGCGGTGACTGCTTGTGATGTAGGGCAGAGACGCAGAGATAGAGAGGGATGGAAGCTACTGTATAATTTTTTTTATTTTTTTTTATTTTTATTTTTGCTCAGAGCTACTGTATAATAATTAATAAAGAATCTGTACGTAGTGTCTCAGCTGAGGCTGTTGTTTTGGTTAATTACTTAAATTCCAATAAAAATGAAGGAAAGATCACACAAATTTGAATCATAAGGGTATTCAGTTCCTTTTTTTTTTTTTCTGGTCAAAGGTATTTAATGATTTAATCCTGCATAGCTAATTATAAATAATGTTGTACGGTTGTCAAAAGTGAAAATATTTTCTTATCATATACTTGCTTTTGATTTTTTGCTACTATAAATATTGTCTCAAATGTAGGTTATAAAAAAAAATTGTTAAAGAATATTTGAATATGTGACAAGTATTTGAATATATGATTATTTTGCTATTAGCCTAAAGTATTGAAATGATATATAATATGCTAAATTTTGGTTGGTGTGATGAGAAACTAATTATTTTTCAATTTTTTATTCCTCACCGGTCTAAGCCCGAGTTAACTCCGGTCTGACCCACTAACCCTTAATCCAGTACCCCAACTGGTTCAGTGACCGGTCCGAGTTTCAGAACCTTGGTGATTATACGATCTATTATAGTATCTATTCGTATATTTTTTTAACAAAACTACATTAATTATATAAAAGACCTGAAAATGAGGTGAACCATTGAAAAACGAAACAGCTCAGTCCAGGACGGGGCTATGATAATAGCTGAGCAATGTTCTATCACACGTCAAGCTCAGGAGGAAGCTGTTCCATTTTTCTCCAGTTGTCTTTGTCTGGCTCTCTCCATCTTCCTTTTCCTCCATTCCTCCAGAGCTATAAATGACAGACATGAGAGCAAAACAAGAATCAAATCCTAATCTGATAAAAAAGTTCTGTATAGCTTCAACATTCAATTGGACCAACCAACATATATGTTCTGCAGAAAGTTTTAGGATACTAATTGTATATTGTAAAATAAATTTTTAATCCTTCCCCTTTTATTATATATAAACACATTATGCAAAGTTCAGGGCGTCTGTAAACACAATTTTAGGTTGGATCCCCACCTTTGACTGGATGAAACAGTAAGGCGAGAAAGAGATGAGTTCCAGGTCGCCCCACCTTTCTCTCTCCTTACAGCCTCTTACCGTCACTGAGGAGATCCAGGCCTTGCAGCAGGAGGGCATACCACCAGATTGACGAAGACAAGACATGGGCAAAACCAGGGGATATGAGGTTGTAAAGCAGTAATGCTGGGAACAGGTTCTGTATAATCTTGGCTTTAGCGCTTAATGCGCTTTGGGGGTTCGCAAGTGTAACACATTAATTAGCTCAGAAAGGAAGAGTGGAGGAGGCCGGAACTTTCTCTTTGCTAGGAAGAAATGAACAAAGTGGGAACTGAAAATCAACAATTTTAGCAGATGATCACCAAACATAATAAACATCAAAAGAAAAAAAACAAAGTTCCTCTTGTGCGCAGAGATGAACCATTTCTTCAAAATTTAAAAATGGCTCCTGGTATAATCAGAGTTACGGACCACCACCCCCCCCCCCCCCCCCCAAAAAAAAAAAGTCTGAGCAGAATGAAAGAATTGATCCATGGCAGAACTGCCAGAATATATTATGGTACAATGGTGAAAAATGAGCAGTGTGCACTTTGTGTTCGCTCTCATCTGTGTGTATAGGGTGAAAGACAGTCTCACCTTTCAAACTGGCAGCATCATTGAGGGAACGAAAATCCTTCAACCTTTTTGAAAGATCAACTGCAGCAGTCTGCCTAGTGTCTTTCTGCTGGACTTTTTCTGGTCCCCTGTATGCTTCCTGCTCAATCTCCTTCACCTGCATTGAAAATGATTCATATAACATATAAGTACGAAATTTCTTCCAAGTTGTAAATTCAACATGTTTCTGTAATCTTTTGACATCACAGATGTCAGTTCTCATCCTGCTCCTTCAGCAAAAGAAGACCAACAGGATAGAAACAAATGCTGGATCAATTACACATTTTGCCATGATCCACCCAAGAGTTTCCCTATTGACTAAACAAAAAAGGTTAAATTTGCAATTAGTTTTCAGTTCCAGTACTTCATGGCTATAGTCTTTTTCCGTGTCATATATGCCTTTTGAGTCAAAACAAACACTTGCTCAATGATATTAGGAAAGTGTGACATAGAGATATTGCTCATCTAATTGCATGAATGGAGATTCAACACATCAACGATCATAATGTATGTTCATTTCAAAGAAGCTCTGTAACTAAAGTTCTTAACCTTTTTCCGCTTTGATCAGATATACTGAGAGAAAAATTACTTGCTTTGAACATTTTTGACTATGCACTGGTACAGCAAAATATATTTACACTGCATGCCATCTTAAAACATTTTCTTACTCAAGCTTACATCTATTTGCAATCAAATGACATCATAATCATTTCTAACACGTGGGACTTAATTTGAAACCCAGAAGTATATTAGAAAATCAATTAAGACATTACAACTTAAATCGTATTTAAATAAAGACTGCAACTGAGTAAGGATACTGGTTGGATATTAATTGCATTGCAAGAAGAGTACAATGATAAAGCTTACTAACTAGCTTGAAAATTGACACTTGTATTGGAAATGAATAGAAACACATCAAATTCATTGCATCACACCAAAATCTTCAAAATAAACAATCATTCTCTAGGAAAAAGGAAAAACATTTCCCTAAGAATCATACGGCCATTTCTTAGTTATAATCAACAAAAAAAGAATATAGTGAATGACAACAACTTCAAACTCACTCTTTTTATTAGCTCTAATGGTACCATGGCAAGACGAATCTCTTCAGATTGCTTGATATAACTTAGTTGATCTGAAATTCAACATATCACGCAGTAAAATTCAGCAACCATTTTAGCATGAGAACACCAATCTGCCAGAGGCATGCCAAAAGTAGAACCAGTTTGCAGATATAGTATGCTATGTATTCTAGTACAAAGTTCAAAACAATAATTTTAATCACTTACATCAATCTAGCTTCTAAGTTTGATATCAAGACTCCTTTACTTGGAAATATTTATAAGTCAAACAGAGGGCTGGAAATCCTATCAAGCCCTATGCAGTGTAAAGGTTGCTTTGTGCGACCCAAAGTTTCAAATGGACTAAAAAACAAACAAACGTGAAATCAGAAGTTGACAGGATTTAAATTTTTCTAAATTCTGAAGACCTCCAGATTATTCTTTTGAGGATTTTGGAGATCTGAAGTAAATAAGGCAGTCTCGTATTTTTGTTAGCAGCAACAGAAAAAGAAATGAACACGCAACCTCTGTGAATCGCACCAAGCAGTCGATTGATACATCCTTGTGATCGCATAACATCTTTAATTTAATTATTTGAAATTGATTAAAAATTTATTGGTTTCGAGAAACAAACAAACTATTGTCTGTTATATTACAAAATAAGAACGCCAATTGCGTTATTCAGGCACCAGCCGCAAGTTTAGCTGATTGCGAATGGTACGAAAACACAAATTTCGCCCGAATTTTTTTAGATTCTGGCCTTAGCATTAGCATATTTGATAGCCAACCCAACCCAAACTCAAGGATCTAACAACAATTAAATACAAAGACATCCAACAATCAAATCAAAGTAGTTCCAGTCACCCAAGAAGATGAGAAATTAAAAGAATATCACCATAATCCACCAAATAGATTGGCGAAATTATAGGGAAAAGCTTAATTACCAAAAAAAAAAAATCATCTTCAACCCTAACCTAAACCCCCATAGTATGATCATAATCCTCTTCAATCATCTTCAAAGACGGCTAAGCAATGATCAGTGAAAAGAAAACCGACTAGCTCAAATAAAAAAACTGAAGAGGAACAACCTGAATTGGAGTGTGTGCTGGAGGGTTTATTTCGGGTGTAGGTGGAGGCGATAAAGCCTTGAATCAAGAAAAGGGCAACCACTACGTTAAAGAAACACACGAGTATTGTTGCGTTCCTGAAGGAAAACTTCATTCTCCACCACTGCTGAACCTCCATTTTTTTCGCGTCAAAGTAGAGATGGTGTAAAGGATTCTCATCAATAATCAAGAATTTCCTATATTCACGCCGGATTGCGAGTGGGGCCCAAGAGGCGACTCCCAGTCGGGGAGCGGCTTCTCTCCTCTGTCCAATTCTCTCCGCTGCCACCCGCTGTTTTCCCTGCTCCAATCAAAGCCCTCCACATGCGCTTGAGAAGAAGAGAAAAATACAAAGGTAATTGAAATGTTTACCTAATTAATTTGATTTAAAAAAAAAAAATTACAATCGTTGATTATTAGCTTTCTTCGACTATAACTAAGGGCCCGTTTAGTTGAGAGAACATTTAATGAAGGAAAGGAATTTAAATGAGGGAAAGGAAGGGAAGGGAAGATTGAGAAGGAACTTAAAAAGGTTGAGCTATTTGGTAGACATTGGAATATAAGTAAGTTGAGGGAACAAAAAGTGTTTGGTTAGAATAATTGGGAGTTGGTTAAGTGGGAAGTTGATGCAAAATTCCCAGATTGCCCCTAAAAAACAGATTTTTTTTTTCTTTTGAAACCATCGCACAAAAACAAACCCTAACCAAATCGCCTTGTGCTTCAAATCGAAATTGCAATGAGCCGTCGACGGGATGTTGGAAGACGACAGGCATGGAACGAATTTTAGAGGGGGGAAAGCACCAATGTATGAAATCTGTTGGTTGAGAGATCAAAAAGATGTATGGGGGAAGAACATCGTGGAACATTACCCAGTCGCTGATGTGAAAAAAAAAAAACCGAATAAATGGTGATTATTGAAGGGGTAGACCTTTGGTTTGACGTAGTCGGTGAAAAAAAATTAGCATGGGGTAAAACAAACAGCGGGCAACTGAAATTGACGAACAGGACTGAGAATTGTTTGCTACTTGTGTGAAAAGATCAGTACAAGCGATGGAATGTGATGCATTGGTTGAAAGCAATTCGTAATATCTAATCGAAACTGTTTAACAGGAGAACAAGAAATGCTTTTATACAATTTCATCAGACAAATTACCAACTTCTGTTATGCAAGATGAAGTGGAGTATCAGGCTAGGCTAACACTCTGATAAAAGCAGCAATTAAAATAACATCACATATGACAGAGCAATTTCATATGAATTGAAACCTGTTACTTTTAAACCATGTGGCTGCTGAAAGGGTTTCATGATGAACAACAAAAATTTGCAGGTTACATGTAGGAAGTAGTGGTTATAGTAATTAGATATATGTACAAAACCTGACCATGTATATGAATATAACTTATAACTTTTAGGAAATTATGAGTAACCACTGATGAATTAATGAATAATAACCATTGAGGTGTAAAATATTTATATAAGGATGATGGTTGGACAAAAGGTGTGGCAAATTTCGAAAGCATTGAGAAATTCAAATTTGGCCTTCTCAAATGCTGTCCAGTAATGAACACAACCTTATTGGGGGAAAGAAAACAATCACAGAAATGTTGCCTGGTTGCTGATATGACATGCACAAAATCTCCAAAGGTTTGTGCATTAAACAAGGCATTAGCATAAACCCCAAACGTAGTTATGATAATTGTCCCATTAATGCATGTATGAGGAAATGCACATAGTGAGGATTAAGGCCCCGTCAGCAGACCCTACCATGCACAGTCAATGACAGAATACAGACATAACAGCTTCAAAAATAGCCCCTAATTAATCAATGGACCACTGTCAGACAATACAGAATGGAAAACTAAAACAGATGGGAAAGTTCGAACTAAACATGGAAGTTCGAACTTATATATATATTGTCAACCACAAAAAATTCAGTTCAGCAGCAGTAATGAGTTATAATGTTAGGCAACCAAGTCCGCTAAACCAGTACAAAACACATGTAAACATAAAAAATAAACCCAAGTCAATTCTTCGTCTTCCTCTTCGCTGGTGACTTCCTAGTAGTGGCCCGACTTGGCAATGAAGTGCGTGAACTAGGGAGGTTCACTGGGATGTACATGGGGGTTGTAGGCCTTGTGGATGGAGGAGGAATAGGTGGTTCAGCTGAGAATATGTGGGGCAAATTCTGAGCTGCTGCGGTGCTTCTGAAACTTGAAGCTGGTATGAACCTCAAGGGAATAGCATCTATTATTTTCCTAGATGGTGCAGCAGGAGGGTTGACAGGTTCAGGTAGAGCGACAAGGGATAGTGGGGTTGCTGGCTCCATTTCCTCATCTGTTCGACATTCATTCGCATTGTCACAACCAGCATGATCCTCTTCTATTTTCTTTTCAGCGATGGGACCTTCGTTGACATTGTCACCACTCCCATGCTGTTGCTCACTTGTTTTTTCAGCTGTCTGAGTTTCGGTCCCCTTGTCACCACTGCCAGCATCTTCTACCACTCCTTCTTCATGTGTCTCACCCTGAGTCCCCTTGTCACCACTACCAGTACTATGTCGCTCTTCTCGATCTTCTTTGGAATCTGCATCCACCTCACTCCGTGTGGCACCACCACAAACCTCTTCATTCCCTTCTTTTGTATATTTCTCTCCCTCACCCCCGTTGGCACCACCAGAAACCTCTTCATCCCCTTGTTTTTCCTCTGACTCACCCTCACTCCCAGTGGCACTACCAGTATGCTCTTCATTCTCTTCTTTGGAATCTGTCTCCCCTTCACTCCCGGTGGGACTTGCAGATTCCTCTTCCCCCTGTATTGTTTCATCTGTCCCCCCCTTACTTCCATTTGCATCACCACCCCATCCTCTTCCTCCTCTTCTGTATGATCCGTCTCCCCCTCACTCCCACTTGCATCAACCGAGTCTAAAAAAAACAGAAAACAAGGCCAAATTATCAAATGACAATGATTATACTGATGAAATCAAAGTGCAGATGCATTGGAAACCAAATATTCAAAACAACCACATCAAATTGAAAATGTAACTTGTCAAATTGTTAGTCATAAGTCATGCACATAATGAGCTCTCAAGTTTTGTCTGTCTGTCTGATGGTAAATTTATCACAAGACCAAACCTAACATTACTCTTTCTGCTTGATCTACAACATTTCGGCTTACCAGCCCACGGCAGTTAATATGTTTACAAATTAACTCATAATGCACTTCAAACCTCACTTGCACAAGTTGGATAACAAAACTTGTGGTTTACAACGTTTACAAAGACAATAAACGCTACTAAATTAAGTTAGTAAAACAAAACTTGTTGTTTATTAAGGTTTACACTGTCATGAGTTCTGAAAAGGGAGGTGCAGAATTGAGAACAAACCTTCATGACCCTCCACTTCTTTATCGGATGGTGTGCCATCACTCAACTCCGCAGAAGAATCATCCTCACTATCGGCTGATTTGTCATCCAATGAGTGAACCTCATGCCTATGTTCAGATGAATCACTTTCTTCAGCTGTGGAGGATTGGTGACCTTGAACTTTCTTGGAATCTTCATTAGGGGACATCTATCCACTAACATGTTGGTATTGTCCAGAATAAGTCATCGGGGAGTGATGGGATGAATCTGCTGAGCCTTTCGGACTTGTATGTGCAGCCTTTGATGACGGTCCACCACAATCACCTTGAGCAGCCTTGAATGTTGAAAATTCCCTAAACTCTGTGCCATATAGGTGGATAAACTCTTGGAGCCCCTTAATCTCCAGGGCCATCTGTGATAACCGTGAGTCCAATATGCCTACATGTGATTCAATGATAGACTACAGCTCAGCTTTCATAGCACCAAGTTTGTCATCCAAAACGTCGCCAAACAGAGCTACCATCTCCAAGGCTGCATCTCCACCAGCATGTGAAGACCCCCTGGTGCAGTTGGGGGTGGGGTTGCCTCACGCTTTCTCTTGACACCCTTTTCCCCCTCAGAGTCACACTTCCCTGAATGGTCTTTGGATGCAACAGGAATTTTCATTTGGTGCAAGGCCTCATCATCAAATTCTGCACTCCAAATTGGAGGCTCACCTTCTTGTAGATACCAAATGTTGTTCTTCTTCAATATGAGAGACACTAGTGACGGATAAGGAAGGTCAGTGTTCTTTTTCCCCATTGCAGCTTCTCTGAGCATTATGTCTACTATCCTCTTGCCCATATTAAAAGGCTTCCTCTGAATCAAACGAGTGAGGATTTGTTTGTCGTCAATGCTCAAGGATGTGTAGTGCTTCCCCTTGTTCACAAAGTTCCTACTGTACAAGTAGTGTAGGACCCTATACTTATGTGGAAGTTGTTTAGGCCTACGTAGACGACTATCATCCTCTGTTCTACCACCTTCTAGGAGGATATTGTCCATTTCATCTCCACTGAATGAGGTGTCCTTTGACTGGGGAGCCTTCACATTTATCCACTGTAACAATTTCTTCCCATTAACTTCGACCCTTTGGCCTCGGACACATGAAGAAACTACGCCCCCTAGACATTTTTCAGATTTGAGTAAAAAACCTTAACAACTGACTCGGAGTAAGGCAGGGACAACTCTAGGAGGCCCCTAAATGGTCTAAGAATGTCAGATAGGCCGAATGGGAAATCTTCTTCAAATGAATCCATCCTAATTGTGCTCATTTTACACAGGCTGCGACCAACTAACCTGATGTCGTAATCTTCAAGCTTTGACTGGTTGAACTCTGTATTTGCTTCAGGAATGACATTTGATTGATGCTGCACTTTCTTGAGCTTCTTATACAACTTCTGCCTCCTCTTATCTTCTCCCCCATTGTCGTCGGCGTCCTGGTTTGTCTCTGATGATCCATGGTCTGATTCACTTGGCCTCCATCCCTTGTCGTCACCACCAGAACTATCACTCACAATCACCTTTGCTTTCCCCTTTCTCATTTCGTCAAGAATTTGCTTTTTTTGTCTAGCAGATGAATCCCTTAACGAATCCCCGTCACCATCCGCCTCGCCCTTTCTCTTCTTGGACATAGTGGCAGCGGCGTTCCTCTTCTCAGAACGTTTTCTCTTCTTCGCCTCTTTCGCCTCATTCTCACGCTTCCACTTCGCAGCTTCTTCGTACTCATCGTAAACCTCCTTGGACTTGTACTTGGACCCCCCCTCTCGGGCACACCGCCGGATTGTAGCCACATGCGCCCTGTACTTGAAGACATCATCCATTGTGATTCCCAGTTGCTTCAATCGATCATCCATCATTTTCGCCCTCGCCATTTTGATGCGAAAATAGGGAGATAGGGTTTTGGGAGAGGACTTGAAATGTGCAGTCGATTTTGTTTGTGAACAAACGCTCCCAGGTATTATGGCTACTCTGCAAAAAAAACAGAGTAGGTACATGACGGTTTCAATTTGAGAAGACGTGCGTTCGAACTTCCTATCGCATGGTGACACATGTTTTATTGCCCTTTTTAATTTTTTAAATAATGTATAACAGAGGAAACCGTCCGACTTCCAGGTTTAAAACATCACGTTCGAACCAAAACATTACGTTCGAACTTTATCATCTTGGTTACTGTAAGGTATGGAATATAGCATTCTTTATTTCAAGATCGAACTTAGTTGTTAAGTTCGAACACACTCGTTAAGTTCGACGCATTTCGTGACAGAGGGGCATATCAGCTGAGGCAAAATGAGAACAATTCCTGTCAACATATAACTTTACTACTCCAGGAAACAGAAATACACCTGTAAGATGAGACCAGGCAGTAAGGTTACCATATTTTATATTCAAAAACACCATTCACTAATATTGTGGTACACTTTACATTTGCCACTCCATGACAAGTACATTGACATATCAGCTAATGTCATATACACCCAGAGGGGACCTACATCATGCCATATATATACAGATGACAGGGACTATTCAAAAATTATCCTGCATGTACAGAGAGGGAAGACCAAACTTTATCCCATGTTCAATGAACAGGATTTCAGACTATGAACATGGTCCAAAGTTTGGTTTCCTACACAAAAGGCAGAGTTAAGTCAAAAAGGCAGAGTTCATTCCAAAATATAGTGAACGAACTCCTTTCACCCTGACCATCCACCAAAATACAATGTTAACATTACATACTACCCTCTATTGTTTAAGTAGGCTACGGATCCACGACGGCTTAAACATTGGAGGGATTGTAGCAAATGCAGTCAACATTTTCTCACTGGCAAGTATCTTCATATGAGCCTGGTTCCTCTCATCCCATGTCAGATCTTCAACCTCCAGCAAGTCCATGAAAAGATTATCACCCTTTGCATCAATATCAGCTTGCCTTTTTTTGAGTAGGCAGATGGTTGCATAGTTTGTCGAATGCACCGACTATTGTCTTCTCTAAAGAGGTAACTGTGTCCTTTAATGCACCAGCCATGACTTCAGAGTGGTTCAAACGTCTCTTCTTCCGACAACTGGTAGATGCTTGTGTTGTATTAAATGCTGTTGTTGGAGTTGGGTCGATTGGTTGTGTGAATTCGTATTCAGCAGTACATGCTGAGGTGTCTCAGGAAGATCCTCTTGCTTTAAATTAACCTCTTCCTCCATTCCTGTAGGAGAGTTGACATCGTCTCCCACAGCCCTGTCCTTACCCCATACAATGGTAAGCTCCTCAAAGTTTGGAAAAGGCTTTGTGCGAAATTGTCCCGCCTTTGAATGAACCTGTGATTTCACCATATATGTGAGAACAAGGCGGATAAGTTAAATGACATTGTAGGTAAAGTAGCTGATATAGGAGTGAGGAATGCAATAACACACCTTTATATACTCATCCCACACCTCTTTGTCAGCTGTGACACATTTTGTGTCAAGATCCCAACCAAAGCCTGATGTGTTGGTCCCGTAGACCATGTCGTGAGCTACTTGCCACAATTTTTTTAGTGTCTTAATTCTGGATGTTATATGAGGCGATGCCTTGATCCCACATCCAGGAAGCTTTTGCTCCATCATAGTCTGTAGCACATTGGCAAATCCTGACTTGAAGCCGTTATCTGCGATGAACTGACGGTCAAGCTTCAGACTAACCAGGCAGTCAACCAAAGCCTTGTCCTCCTCAGGCGTCCACATTTTTTTGTTTCCCCTTTCCTGCTTGATCATGCTGCTCCATCTGTAAGACTCACAGACAACCCACAAAGTGTATTAATTTGCATTAGGTGCAACATAAACATGTAGTAATCATCAAGCACACATCGCAGCAAGTGTAACGCAATTTGTGTAATTAAAGTGGCAACCGAAATTGGTGTTCATAGTAAGCCAACAAAATGAAGTACAACATATCCAATGAAATACAACATAGTGTAATGATTAACAATATTATACAACATCATCAATTCTCAGTAGATGTCACAAATGCAGCAAACATGTCATTCGCAACACTCTCCCTAAAATTATTCCACGAGTCACTAGTTTCCATTGGAACCTGGGGGTGGTATCAATAATGGGAGGTCCAGCGTCAAATGACTCCAGCTGCTCATCAAGAGGATCTTGAACTGATTCATGACGAATCAGATTATGGATAAGACAACATGCGAGGATGTATCTATTTTGGATCTTCACTGGGTAATAAGACGCACTTCGAAGGATTGCCCAACGTAACTTGAGAATGCCAAAGCACCTTTCTATGACATTACGGGCAGCCGAATGTCACATATTGAAGCACTCGTGCAGAGTTTGCGGTTGGCTTCCATGTCGCCAATCATTAAGGTGGTATCTTTGGCCTCTATATGGAGCCAAAAAACCCTGGCAATTAGTGTACCCAACATCGACCAAGTAGTAGTTCCCTGTGGCAACAAACGAGCCCATGTGATTCTGTTTCCTTTACAATTGGACAGGGAAATATACATAGTTAATAGTGCACCAACTACGACATGTTTACCTTATGGTACTCGTAGCCCGTGTTGTCTTCGTAAAGCATCTCGCAACACCCTCCCATCCGCAGCTGACCCTTCCCATCCAGGCAAGACGTATATGAATTGACCATCTGGTGAACATACACCCAAAATATTGGTTGTTATCTCTCCTTTCCTATTTCTGTACCTCCCCTTTTTCTCTACAGGGACTTGTATGCGAATGTGCGTCCCATCTAATGCACCAAGGCACCCCCTGCAAAGATAGGCAATTATTAAAGCATGTGGTTATACCATAATTTGCTGAACAATTCAGAATCTAAAAGATGTCACACAAAAACAGATGCTACATACCTTAAACCACTTCCACCTATTATCATTTGAGTCCTCCGGAATAGGCTCGGGTTTCTTAAGCAGCAATGATTGCAATCTAATAGTAACATTCACGACAAGCTTAAAGTATCTACTTATCGTTTCGCCCGACCTTCCAAACTCAAATTGGATTACTCTGTTCTTGACATGATGGCCTAGGATGTGAAGGAACATAGGCACTTGTTCGTCAACTAGCATATGTTTAGTTGGTTTCAATCCACCAATTGTGTCTAACATGTGACACAATTTATCAAACGTTGCCCGATACATCCTAATTTGGTTGAAGCATGTTGTATCACTACTATATATCATTGCCCTCAAATTCGCTCTCTTCGCATGAAAGTCTAATCTATATGACCTATCCGGTAAGTGCCTCGGTCTACTTGATCCCACTGCAACTATCATATTGACAATCAACGTCCTGATCACTAGAAGCAAAGCTAAGCATCCAGACATAATTGCAACCATTTGCTCTGCCTCTTGGTCCATACCTACAAAAATGTTTTCCACACCCATTTGCTTTTCAATGTCATCTACTACTCCTCTTTACATACTATAATGTCTACTTTTATATATATTACTTTGAAACATATGTTATTTTTTTCCTCTCTAAAAACATGTCACATGTCCATATTTTTTCCCTGACTCTGGTGGTGTCCCTTCCTGGTTTAAATGTTAGCTATACATCATTATAACCCAAATGTCATCTCCTAAACCCTAAACCACCAGCCAACACATTTAACACAAATATATCATCACATCATTGTTCCCCTCAACACAACACAGTTTACTTGAAAATGAAACAAATCATCACAGATTTTCATCACCATTACCAACCCACAGACATACACGAGACACGACATATACACAAACAAAATTTCACCATAGATAAGCATAAAAATTAAACGAATCTAAACTAAATAGAGCATTACAAGCAAACATTCAAGTCGATTTAAGCATGAACACATCCTACATGGAAGAAGAAAAGGAAAATTTTTTTTGCCACTGCACACCAATGGATCCCTCATTTCCTTCCTCAACAATACGAAACCCCCTACACCGCCTACTACGCATGAGTGCCAACCAGAAGTCATCAAATTCGTCCCACCCCCCCCCCCCTCATTTTTTTGCTTGGGTCCCTAGCTGCCACAACCAGGCCGTCGACATTTTTTCTCCACCACAGTGAACAATGAACAGAGAAAAGCCATTGTCTTACCTCGAATCAATCTTTGCTACGCCTTTCGTTTGATTGAGCTTGCTGTCGTCAGACGTTCTTTCTTGTGCTCCTTCTTCCAGCTCGAAGCTGGATCCTTGTATAAAAATATTTGGCAGGGGCTTTTCAGTCATTATATTTCACTCTCCCGGGTAAATTTTCAAGATCCCGCCTCAGATGGAGGGAGCCGAAATTCATGCGGCTGTGGGAGCTTGGCCAGACGCAAGAATGCAAAATCCTGGGAGCTTTGGGCACCAAACGAAGTTACGCGTGGGGACTTTAATTAAGTTCCCTCTCCCTCCCTTGAGTTCCCTCAACCAAACGGGGCCTAAGTCTATCTAATGTCAGCCCCAACTACGATGATATAAGTTAACACAATTATGCGTATTTATCCTTAATTATAGAGAAAATCTCAAAAGAATACAAATAAAATTGGCAAAAGACAAACAGGTGCTACCAATATATGAAATCTCATGTCAGACCTTAGGAGAAATCTGGTGTAATATTCTGAATTTTGAACCCTGAAAATTGAGAATAAGCCTAAAATAGGCAGACGACTAAGCCCAGTGCAAGAAAAGTCCCAAGAATGTCGAGAGATAGGAAGCTTCTCAGGGACTAAGTAACTCAGTTATATAGGTCAGTAGATTTAATATGTATAAGCCGAGGAATTAAAGTGGCAATGAAAAAAGGTTACAGAAGACCTATATGGAATAAATTCGGTTGAAAAAGATGACATCAAACTATGTCCTAAGGTATAGGACAATTAGTTGAGTAAAAATATGCCGATATAATTAAGAATACAGTATTTTCAAGGAAGTCGGGTATGCCCTACGTTTTTGAGGAAATACCAGTATGTGGCATTGTTTGTTGAGTCTCGGCATTTGTGTCCCAATCCCAAGTAAAACCCGAGTAGGATCCTGAGTAGCACTGATAAAGTAACTTTAATAAAGTAAGGTCATGATGACTAATGATGACATACTTTTGTGTTGGTCTAACAAAATCATGACACGTGTTCCTCCTCATGACAAGGGAAAAAGCTACTTTCTGTTGGTTATGATTAGTTTTGATAATGTCTTATATAGATGCCATTATTAAAAGCAAAAAGATTGAGTAATATAGTTATCTCCTACTTTGACTAACTACTATATTTAAATGTAGATTAGCTCAAGTTGAACTATAGAGATTAATTAAGAAGAAGAGGAGATATTGAAGAAGATATAACTTGCTAAGAATGATGAATCCAAGTTGAATGACAAAGAATGATCAAGAGAAGAGAAGAAAGAAAGAAAGAGTTGGATTATGAAGAATAATCAAGATGGGAGATTAAAGAAGGAAGAACTTGTTGAATGGAATGAGAATATAATTATTCAAGAGCTTATATTGATGCTAGAAGGCTCCTCGATCATATGGAAGTTCAAATAGCTCAATTCAGAGTTAAAACAAGCAAATATAAGGTTTAGGATGAGAAAACTCGAGGTTTGAATACAAACCTCGAGGTTTGAGTGTCTTCAGCATCTCTGGTGTCTCTGGACTAGGAAGACTCGATTTTACAAGTGAAAACTCGAGTTTGGCAGTGAAACCTCAAGGTTTGTACAAAAACCTCGAGTTTTCAGCACTCTTCAGCAACTCTGTTTTATGTTCAACTCAGGCGAGGTCCGGTAATTTGATGATATCTCCCAAACCATAGATCGGATTGAGGTGAAACCAGTGGCATATGAAAATAGACTTCCAATGCGTCATTTTGATATAAAATTCAAGCCCAAAAAAGCTCAGATAAAGAATCTATGAATTTTGGAAGTTGACTGTGAAATTCACGCCACATAGCAGACCAAGCTTCGATGTTTTGGGTGCAACTCACAAACTACAAATCGGATTGAGCTGAAATCGGTGGCATATGAAAGTAGACTCAAAAAGATTTCCATCAAGATTTGAATAGACCAAAAAAGAGTTCAGACCAGGGAGATATGGCCTTTGAAAGTGGACATTCAGTTCAGGATGTTGCAAAAAACGCTGGTCAAGAACAGCCTTCATTCACCAGATCATAACGGACATAATACAATGAGTTTGGAGCTGATTCTTCTTGCATTAGATTCTTACCTCGAGCCTGGACATGTAAACTTGAGTCTGAGATTGGCTAAGAATTTTCCAAGTTTTCAGAACCTCCAGGTTTATAGGAAACCTCCAGGTTTGAGTTCAAATAGTATTTCTCAAGTTTCTCAAAATTATGAGAAACCTCGAGGTTTCTGGAAAACCTCGAGGTTTGTCAAGGCAGAGAGGTTTTGTGTTTTTCTAAGTTTTTAAAACCTCCAGTTTTCTCTCAAACCTCTAGGTTTCTTTTTTTGGCGCAAAACTGAAAATTTTGAAATTTAAGAGAAACCTTGAGTATTTGAAAAAACCTTTAGGTTTTTGGATCCAGAGAGCAGACACCTTCTTTTCACTAACTTTGAAAACCTCCAGGTTTCTCTCAAACCTCCAGGTTTCTGTTTTGGTGCAAAACTGAGAATTTTGAAATTTAAGAGAAACCTCGAGTATTTGAAAAAAAAAAACCTCCAGGTTTCTGAGATCCAGAGAGCAAACGCCTTTTCACTGATTTTGAAAACCTCCAGATTTCCAGAAAAACCTCTAGGTTTGCTCTTGGCGCAATTTTGCAAGGTTTCACATTCAAAGTGAAACCTCGAGGTTTCTGACAAAACATCGAGGTTTTGACACACAGAGAAGGTGACGCTTTTTCTCATTTGGAAAACCTCTAGTTTTGGATAAAAACCTCCAGTTTTGATGTTTTGGACTTAAATCAATTTTATATGCTACAGTCCAAACCTCAAGGTTTGGAGACAAACCTCAAAGTTTGAGAACAAACCTGACGGTTTCATCGCAGATCCAGAAATTCAAAATTGACGAATTTGTAAATCCTTCTTGTTTGATCTCAATACTTTCCAGTATTATTCTCTAATGTTCCTAGCTATGTTTAATTAATTTGTTAGTGAGTTTCAGGTGATTAAACGAAGGATTAGATGCAAATCTTCAAAATATTATATTTGTGCCAGAACATCAAAAGCTATGCAAATGTTCTAACGGCTAGTTTCTAACGGCTATATTTCTTTATCCAACAGTCATTGAATCTTTTCAACGGTTATATATTGATCTCTACCTATAAATAAAAGACAGATTCAAGCAGAAAAACGCAGAGACACAAGCCTACACTTCCAACATGCTGATACTATGCTCTCACATCATTTACTCTTTGTTTTTCATGTTTAGATAACTTAGAGAGTGAAGTAATTTGTATTTGATCTTCAGTATTTATCTCTTCACTTCTAAGAGAGAACATTTATTGTAATCATTCTATTCTTTTGAGAGTTACTCAAGATTGGGTGATCTTAAGTGGCAAACACATTGTGTTGATTACAACTTGTAAGGGGGAGTAAATCCTAGTGAGAGGATTACTTCGAGTACAGAGTGTGTAATCAAACCGTGTGTTGATTACAATTTGTAAGGGGGAGTGAATCCTAGTGAGAGGATTACCTCTTATACAGAACGTGTAATCGAGTTGAAAGAAGATAGCGGATTGAAAATCCCAAGTGAAGCTTGGGGAATGGATGTAGGTTAAGAATTGGGCCGAACCAAACTCTTCCCTTATCTCTTACATTTCCAGCATATATGTTTGAATGTGCATATATATTTGAATGACTGATTATTGCTTTATAAACTAATTTCAGTAAGTTACGAAAAGATTTTCAAAGTTCCTAATTTTTTTATACTTCACCCAATTCACCCCTCTCTTGGGTTCAGCCGGTTCTTACACTTTTGTGTTGGACCAGTAAAAGCATGACACGTCCTTTCATAATTACAGGTGCAAAAGTCAAAAAGCTTGAGGAAGAAGCTATGGGAAAGGAGATATTTTGAGGGCGTTTTGGTCAATTGCTATAAGGGACACATGTGCATGTAGTTAATATGAAATGATGACTCAAAAAATTCTTAAATAATCTTCAAATTCGTGCAAAACAAGAGGAGAGAGAAAAGTCAACAAAACTTGCAAAATAAGCCAAGTTAAGAGGATATTTTGTAAGGGTACTTTAGTCATTTGATTTGGGGGATTTTTAAGTGTCTTCTTGACATATTTTAAGACATTTTGCACTCCCTTTTTTCATGAGTATTTTGACCAAAAGTTCAAGAGCCACAAGAATTAAAGTGTCATTGCAAAAGGGCACAAAACACTTATACGGTGTTAATCGAGTGGTAAGAATGCTATTTAGTTATGCCTTAAGGTATGAGACAATTAGCAAAAATGTGTTAAAATAAATATGCACATGACATTTCCTGAATAGGTGAGGGTTCCCTATGTTTTTTGAAGAAAAAGAGGAGGAAAGAGAAATTGCTTGGAGAAGTAGAAAAATGTCAAATCAAGTCATCATGAAGAGAGGTAAAATATTAAGAAGATAGGATTAACGTACACCGCACAAAGGAATCAGATTTTGTGGACCAAAATGGCGCCACATCTATTGCCTAGAAGACTCTAGATTTACTTGGAAAGCAAGCCAAAGAATCATGTAATAACCTGATGCACTCTTTGGACCATTAGACAATGGCAAGACTTGGATAGTTGCCCAAACCCATGGAGTTTATTTAAGAACCCTTTTTGCCCATTTTCTTGCTGCCTTAAGATGTGTTCAAGGAGAAGAAAGGGAGTGTCCAGCTGCGTCCTTGGTCTAGGAAGAAGAAGAAAGCATACGTAACCAAAGATTTCGAGGTAGGTGCTCGACTTGTAACTTGGTGGTAACTTTGAGTTTTCTGTCCAGTAGTGATATCATGGTGTGGCTGTAGGATTTTGGTATTTTTAAGGTTTCCATTGAGTCCAAAACGAGATTTTGTGTCAGGACAAGTTAAGGTTATCAATTCCGAACTCACAAAACCCTAAGTTGAAAGAATAAGCAAATCTACCAATAACAATGTTTTCTTGGCAGCGATGTTTAATCGGAGGATTTAAAATAGTAAATGAAGTCCCTTTGTTTTGAAAGTTTATAGGGTGAAAGTAGACATCCTGAGATTCATTTTGGTATAATATTTTGTGACTTTTCGATTTTCCTACTTGGAGATATTCATTTTTGACAATGACCCTAAAACCTAAACTTTTTTCTCTGATCACCAGCAAGAGTTTAAGGAAAGGATATGAGCCCGAATGGCTTTAGAAACTATTTTTTATTGTAAACTAGACATAATAAGGGTTCTGTAGATGCTAGAATCGCATCGATTGGATTTTTGTGGAATTAATTAAAAATGTTTGAAGGTGGAACATTATTTCTGAAAAATTCTGGATATGGGCGAAATTTAAGATATTGGAAGTAGAATTTGTTTGTGAGATTAAAGCATGATATTTTTGCTATATTTAGGGTTGAGACGTGTGTAGGTCACTTTTTGAGCGTTGGGAAGAATTTACCGATTTCGAGGAAACACTAGGTAGTAACTGTTAACTTGCATACTCTATGTTACTCTCGCATGTGTGTTTAATCATGATTGAGGATATGGGTAGGTAGTACCTATTGGACTGCATGTCCTTAGGTCACTACTGAGGCATAAGGTATATGAAGTGGGTAGTACCTATTAGACTGTGTGTCCTTAGGTTGCTACTGAGGCCTCTTGAGGCAGGTGGTTAGGGCCTGCAGCCCTGGCTACTAAGGCCTCTTAGTGCTATTGGTTCCGGGGGCTTGTCTTGAATAGGCGATCCTGCGGGTTTGTGGTACAAGCCATGTTTATTTTCCAAATTGTGATTTACATAACATGCATTGCATATATATTGTCTATGAGTTTAACAGTTGCTCTAGGGTTCAATTTTGAAGTCTAGAATGTCTCTAAGAATACAAGTATTGGTTGCTGGGTTGTTCAGGAACAAGGAGGTAAGGGCATGGTGTGGAATACTAAAGAAATAGGAGATGCCCTATCATGTTTTGTTTATTTATTTTTGGAATAACTATATGATTTATACTTACTGTGTTGGGATCCGTACACGCAGCGGAATGAATTCATCCATAAAATTTTACGAATCACAATGAAGAGGATCTATCAACGGCGTTTAAATCGAGTTCGTTAGGAATCGTACCTCTATGAACTCGTGTTTGTTCTACTTGATCAATAGGATCCGACTCTATAAATCCACTCCCTCTACTGGTACCCACACTGAATAGCACTCCAACACGGATGGTAGCATGCTAGCGCCTTCAAGCTTTTTGTCTCACGTCTCTCCTCGAAAATTTCTCTTTCGCAGCTTTTCTAATACCTCTTGCAAGTTGTCTCGCGCAGGTTTTCCAAAACCCAATAGGCATATTATATATTCAAAATTAATCCTTATTAATCTTGAAATTCGAATTTGGATTAAAATAATATATTAATTAAATCTATCCAATAGATCTAATCTAATCTATTCATTTAATCCGAATTAAAAGCTTGTTGATTTAATTTATCTCTATAAATTAAATCTGAGATATGATATCTATCTATTTAATTAAATTTGAGATACTATATATCAATTCAAATTAAATCAGATATATGATATCTCTATTCGAAAATTAAATCTGAGATCCAATGGGCCTGTTTGGGTTGGCGGTAGGAGCAGTGGCTTAAAAGCTATTGACTTTTTTTTTAAGCTCGGTAGGAAAAAAGTCAAGTTGTAAATGGTGAGTTGTGTTTGGATTGTTAGTTTGGCTTTTTGCAGAAGTAGCTTTTTTCTTAACTGATGAGTGTTTGGATTATTATTTGAAAAGTCAGTTAAGATAGAAAATGACTGAAAGGGGCATGAATCATATTGAGTACTACTATACATATTAGTTGTATATATTAGGATAATAAAAATATTAATTTCAATTTTTATTTGGAAAAAAGTTAATGTTGGAAATTATGCCCTAGGGGCAAGTCATTGTTCTCCATTAAGTTATCATTTCATACGCATGTTTATGGTGATAACTATATCCCTGGATATATCTTATAGATTATCCTAAATGTCCTTGGTCGGTCATCTATGCGGGAGTGAAGATGAATTAAGACCAGTATGACTTTGATGAGGTATGGAGATATGAATCAAAGTCATGGGCACTTGTAAGAGTACAAGGTGCTGGACCGACCCACTATGAGAAAGCTGCATGGATTAAGTCATAAGCTTATCTCATGTATAACCGTGTCATAGCGCCCTATGACCTGAGATCATCATGGATTCCTACATGATGAGTCATTGACCTTTGACCTAGTCAAAAGTCACCTTTGACCGGGTGATGATAAAGGCTGGGATCGGGATCAGTGGTTTTCATGCGGAGGAATGTGAATGGTCAAGATGGAATTTGTCCCTCACATTTGTAGAGAGATAATACTGGGCCCCTCGATGAGTGAGTCTAAGAAATGTATGGCCATACTGTGATGGAAAAGAGTTTCCATTTCACTTTTTAGACTACTCGAGAATCGAGAAAGTAATGGTCAAGAACAGGAAGTTGAAATTATCCATGCCTCATCCTTGACCAAATTATCGCGTGACAAAAGGGACGTGACATGGTTGTACGATAGGTAGTATCGTGTTATCGATCCCCATGTGAATTGGGTAGTCGCAATGTCTTGCTAGAGGCCGCTTGCGACTTGTGGGCTGATACAGTCTTGACCCATTGCCAATCTCATATGGGCCTACAGGGTCGCACACAAGAATAATCCAACACGGGTAAAAATGTCCAGATTCATTGAATCTCAGATTAATATGAGATTAAATGAATACTGAATTTAATCTAGGATAAATATATGTATATATATATATTAAATTCGAAAATAATATAATAATATTATTTAATGGAGATTATAATATTATTATATGATATTTGTTTCATATTTAATTTATCGGATAAATTAAATATCTAAAACAAATAGATATATTATATCTCATTTGATTTTCGAATAAAGATATCATTATCTATTTAATTTAAATTGAGATATTGTATCTCAGATTTAATTAAATAGATAGATATCATTTCTCGGATTTAATTTATAGAGATAAATTAAATCAGAAGGCTTTTAATTTAAATTTAATAAATACATTAGATTAAATCTATCAGATAGATTTAATTAATATATTTTTCAATTAAGATTCGAAATTCAAAATTAATGGGGATTAATTTTGAATATCATACGCCGATGGGTTTAGAGAAACCTACGGGACTTTTAGTCGAGCGTATTAGATAGCCGCGAGAAACCCTAGAGCGAAAAGAAAGAGATGCACAGTTCGAGGCGCTAGCACGCTGCCGCGTCTGTGTTCGGAGATTGTTCGTGTGGATACCGGTAGAGGAAGCCGATTCTAAGAGTCGTCTTCTACTGATCGAGAAGGTAGCCCACAAGTTCAAAGAGAAAGAGACGCGAACGAATTCACTATAGTTTGGGTTTTCTTGATCACAAAAAAATGTGCGCAAAGGTTTGTGTAGATTCTTGAGCTACTAGTTCGCTAAAATCAAAGGAAAACCTTCGGCTCCGGATGATTCCGAGTTCTCTATAAGGTATGATTTGGGTTCCCTAACCTTGATTTAAACACACCTGAGTGATCCTCGGGACGGGATTCGTAGAAAATTTTAATCCGCTGCGTGTACGGATCCCAACAATTAAATGATTATTAAAAAAATTAATAAACAATAAAGTCCTTAATTATATATATTTAATGGATAAAACTGTTTATAAAATAAAATGCATACAAATAATACATTAACTTCTCCTACTGCTATGGCGGACAAGTTTTTCTCTGATTCTATCACGAAGATGATTCATTTGTGGTGAAGATAATGTATTCATATTTAATGAGGGGCCTTCATCAGGTGGATCATCATCATCTTCATCTTCATCGTCATCACCCAAATCTCCTTGGTCAGCTCGTTCAAATTCCACATCAGAATTCGAAAATCTTCGGATGAGATTGTGTATAGCCATTGTTGCACAAACTATGTGGATTTGAGTTTGAAAGTCATAAGGGAGCATATTTCGCAATATATTAAACCTATTCTTCCACACTCCAAACGCTCTTTCTATAGTGCACCTCAAACTTAAATGATAATAATTGAAGTACTCGTTAGGATTTCGAAATCCCAGTTGTCGCCTGAATTGTGGAAGGTGATAACGTTCATGTCTATACGGACCAATATATCCAACTGGTGTTGGATAGCTAGCATCGACCAAGTAATATTTCCCTAAGAAGTGAGGAAATTTTGTGGCACTTAGAAATCATAGGAAAAGTGAAATAAACACGGAAAAAAAATCTAATTAAGATGATGGTGTTGAAGATATACCTTGAGGTGGATGGGAAAAATTCAAACGTGGAGTAGTGATAGCGCTGTTGAACAAACGTGCATCATGTGCCATACCTTCCCAGCCTGCCACCACATAAGTAAAGCACATATTCCAATCACATACCGCCATGATATTCTGTGTTGGATATCCCTTTTTTCCAACATATTTGTCGCTCTCAGACTCGCTCACTAGACAACTGATGTGAGTTCCATCAATTGCTCCTATTGCATTCTTGAAATATGGGAAGTAGCGGTGATCATTTGATATATTACGGTGACAACCGGGAAACTCAGGATCAAGCAGTTTGACGTATTCAGTTGATAGACCAAGACAAGCCTGTAACACGTAGTGGAATAACCTTCTGATAGTTTCTCCTGAATGTTGAAACCGTTCCTGTACGATTCTATTTGTTAAACCATGGCCAACTATATATAAGAACATTGCTACCATCTCTTCTACTCTTGTGTACTTCGTGTGCTGTAACCCATGGTCTACCAATTTAGAGCATAAATGATAGAAGACATGTTTTTCAACTCGAAAATTTTCATGACATGCCTTGCAAAACCTCTTGCACCCACATTGCTCCTGTTTGGCTACTAGTTCTACGTGGCTCTTTGCAAATATATGATGTCATATGTTGAGCCACCAATGCAACAATCTGTACGTTATTTGTTAGCTCTTCTTCCATAATAGAAATTTTCAAGGCCTTTTTTTGGGCACGAGACAAACATCGTCCTTCCATGGAGAATAAGACCTGTGTCAAAGCGAAGACTTAACTGAATGAAAAAACATACATAGATAGGTGTAATAATAGTTGTATCATATAATAGTTGCATCAAACATACAAACATAAAGTTGAACATAAAATAACAAGCGTCAAACAACAAACATAATCATCAGATAAATAGGTGCGTCAGACAATACATAATACAAACATAAGCGTCACATAAATAGGTGCGTCAGACAAAATAAGTTGTAGCATAGTCAATTCTGGTTCAGTTCGTCGGGGGTTCCTGCCATGCTGGCATGTTGTACACATGGTGCTTCAACCACTCTAACAAGTCATCTTTGTCCCCTTGTGCAACAAACACATCGCGACATCTATCATGCATCATCATATTATAACATCGCTTGCGAAAGTCACGGTCAGCTGCAACTTCTGGGATTTTCCGTAACTCACTGTAGACGTAAGTCATTGAAACATCATGACTGACATTTTCAAGTTGTTGTGTTCTATCCTTAGTTGCGGTAGCTATCATACTAAGAGAATCCGCTATTTGTTTCGAGGCAGATATGTTTTTCTTTCTTCCTGTATTTGACCCCTGACCCCTCTTTCTCTTCCCGGATCCTGAACCACTAGGTTCTGTTCTTGTTGTCAGATTTAGGCCTTCTAAAGGGCCACTAACTCCAGTAGTTGCACTTGGAAGCTCTTCTTCACTATCACCTGAGCCTTCTTCTAAGTCCATTGTGGGCCGGTACACATCATCTTCGCCATCACGTGGTGTTGCAGATGGTGAGTATTGTAAAGAACCAGATGCCATACCATCCTTGAAGATTATCTCTAATTCTCTGGTGAACTTTATGCCGTTGTACCTATACTTTGCATACTGTGGATTCTCCTGAAAAAAAAAACTCTAAGTGTAATCTAAAATAATAAATAATAACAATATAAATACAAACTTAAGAGTTTTATACCTGAATTTTCCTATCCCACCACTCATCTTCTGCAATCACTTTATGGTTGACACTGTCATATGATATACTGGTCTCTCTTGCAAATAGCTTGTCCCATACCCTCCATTCTTTCTTCAAGCTGTCATACCTATTTTTCAGTTGTTTTTTTTCCAACGATTTTCTTGAGTTTTTGTTAAATCCATACAAAATATTTATCCATCCCGTAGGTGTGAATGATCCGCCTTATTGTTCTTTTTTCAAAATTTGGTCAATACATTGTTGGAGGAAAATTCCTGTAGTTCTGTCATCCCAACATGTTCTACTTTTGTCCGTGATCATATTGCTATGTAAATAATCAAAAATTAACAAAAAACTTATACTGAATAATAAAAATAGTGGAAAATGTATACTAAATTTAAATGTGATAATAAATAATATTGAATTTAATTGTTTCTTTGTTTTTTTACATATATATATACTGAATTTGTTTATTTAAACATATATATACTAAATTTAATTGTTTTTAATAAAAGCTAAACTTCATGTAAAGACGTTACCTATAAATAATTACTGGGGCATTTGTTTCTTGGATTTTTAGCTTAAACCTAATGGAACTCACCCAACAATAGCACATGGCCGACACAAAATTGCATATAAACACAAAACTCAAACTAATCAAATAAGAAAATAAAACAAAATTCTAATCCTGAAATCAAAACCTTAATAGAAACAAAACTCAAACTAATTTGCATCATTTGTAGCTTTTTCAAAAGGTATGACCACGAGTCAAGAATGCAAAGATGTACACCTTACAGAGAATATCAATCTTTATATGAAGACATACACAAATGTCAAGATAAAGAAGAACTGTGGAGACATGCTGAAGCTATTTTAATTGGAATCTGGAAATTAGAGCAAGCACTTTGGACATAGGCATCTTTCGTAACTCACCTACAACTGTGGCTTCACAGAGCAATATCCTATTTCAAAATGGATAAAGAACAAGAAATTAAAGAAAATACTTCAATATTTCACTGATTCTGTTTAGTGGATGCACAACCGTGAAAATAATAGTAAGAACACTTTATTATTAATAATGATAATTAATAGCAAGAGTAGTAAGAACACTAAGTAGTAAAGTAAAGTGATGCAGACAATATTACCCAAAAAAAAAAGTGATGCAGACAATTTGACAACCTAAAAGTATAAAATCTCCATTTTCTAAATCACAAAATACTCACTAGTCCTGGAGAAAAGCCAATTACAATTTACCAACTAGATCAAGAATTGCAACTAGAGGATGAGAACACAAAAGGACATTTGGTGAGACATTAATAATGAAGGGAGAAGTTTCTAATCCTGACAGCTAAAATATTGCAAGTAAACACTCAGATATGCAAGCACTAACAGAAAACATGCACTCACATACTGGATTGATATATAGGAGCAAATATATTACACTATGACATTAACTAATCATATGGTAATGGCTTTACAAATAAAAATTCTGAATCTGCTATATGACAGACAACACTGGAAGTGATAACCAAAATCATGATAGATGAAAGCTTGGAAGAAGGGGGAAAATTTTTAGCTAACATGGGTTCTACAAATATGTGGACTGTCAAAAACTAAACGCAGTTAAAGAAAGTTATACAGTAAAAATGCACTTTTATTTATACTCAAGCAGGAAAAATTATAGGCTTCACCAAAAATAAAATATGTCAAAAAAGGTCTACATATTAATATCATGATATATTAATGCCCGGATAAGTGAACTCACTACCAAATTTTAAGGGGAAAAAATACAGCAGCAAGCAAAACCTTGATTGATTCTGGAGGCTTGACAACCGCACGGGAGAACCAAAACCTTGACAAATATTTGCAGTAATAGTAATCTAGAGTAATACAGCAGCAACCTAGAGTAGTATCCCCTTATTCTTGCACAAAGATTTGCAGTAATAGTAATCAGTAGTAATTATGGAGGCTTGACAACCGCACGGGAGAACCAAAACCTTTAAATTTCTAGACAATCATTTACACACTAAACCATGCAAAAAGCAAAATATCAACATTAGGTGGTGATTAAATCAACAAGTAATGATTGGCTGGATCGAGCTCCTTTTAGCGGAGCCAGCTGGACTAATAACAGCTATGGATTATGCAGGTGAACTGATCTGAACCAACAGGGAAGTAAAACTATATGTCCTTCACTCATCCAAGATGAGGAAAACTCCACCACTGCAAAACTCCATGAGTAAGCAAGAGAACTTCTTAGTCTCAAAATGTGAATAAAGGCAAGGAAGAAAAGGATGGTCCAATAAACTCAAAATATCTCTCTCAGTCTGAGCTCTAGCCAATTTCTTCCTACTAGCCAACATGCCCTTATCCATAACCTTCATCGCAAACAAACAACCCATCCCTCTAAGCTCAGCCAAATACACACTCCCAATATCCCCAAAACCCAGCGTCTTCAACAGCCTAAAATGCCCCAAACCCAATTCCCCATTCTTCAACAGCCACCATTGTCATTTTGTTTCTTCTTCTTCTTCTTTTTCAAAGTAGCGTCTAAATTATCAAATGGAAACCCATGTCTAGAATGCAAACAAAGCAACCCTTTGAAAAAGAAAAAAAACCCCAAACATACAGATCAGTCGATTTCACAGGAACAGTTTTATGGGAAGCAAGAATCCAAGCTAATCCACCAGACAGAAAATCGAAAGCTACTGAAATCAAACTCAAAATAAAATTCCCAAACCCATGATTCCAGAGCTAATCCAGTTCTTGGCACATCAGATGGAAGGAAATCACAAACCTGAACAAGATTTTTGAAGTGCTTTGTCTGATCGACTAAGTGCGACGAGTGAGGACGAATTCAGCACAGGTGTAGTAGATGGAGCACGAGACCGCTATTTGAAGACAATGGCTCTGCGCTTTGATTGGACGAGACGAGCACGTGAACCAGCTAGAGAATCTCTGCTGGAGGAAGGGAAAGCCAAGGATGATGGAGTCAAAAACTGATGATCTAGGGCACGAGGGAGAACAGGAGTCTCTGATGGAGGGGACGTGTGAGCACAGGATGGAGAATCTCTGATCAATTTCAGAAGGCACGTGATGTTCCAGGCTTTTTCTGCTGGATGGAGAACATGGTGGAGAGCACGCGACGGTCGGACAACGGGCTAGAGGGGTGGAGGCTGCCACTGCGTCTGGAGAAATGGACACGGGCTGGAGCCTGGAGGGGTGGAGGAAGAAGATACACAGCCCAGTGCGTCTCACAAAAAGCTTGCAATCCAGGCGGTGAAAAAGCTCGGTGGCGTTCTCAAAAATGGAAAAAGCCCTTCTACCGTGCTGCCCAATCCAAACAACATCTATTGGGCTTTTTTTCTCACATGTCCAGTAGCTTAAAAGCCACTGATTTTTTTGTACTAAAAAGCTGAAAATAAAGCCAAGCCAAACAAGCCCAATATCTTTATTTTTTAAAATATTTAATTTATCAAATAAATTAAATACAAAACAAATAATATATAATAATATTATAATCTATATTAATAATATCATTATTATTTAATTTTGAATTTATAATATATATATATGTATGCATCCTAGATTAAACGATGTATTCATTAAATCTTAGACATATCTAAGATTCAATGAACCTGGATATTATTGCTCGTGTTGGGCTATTCTTGTGTGCGACCTTGCAGGCCCACATGAGATTCGCATCGGGCCAATACTGTACCAACCCACAAGTCGCAAGCGACCTCTAGCAAGACATTGCGACTACCCAAATCATATGGGGATCGATGATACGATACTACCTATCATACAACCATGTCATGTCCCTTTTGTCACGCGATAATTTGGTCAAGGATGAAGCATGGATAATGTCAACCTTCTGTTCTTGACCATTATTTTCCCGATTCTTGAGCAGTCCAATGATTGAAATGGAAACTCTTTTCTATTGTAGTATGGTCATACATTTCTCAGAGTCACTCATTGAGGGGCTGTTGGGATCCGTACATGCAGCGGAATTATAAAATTTTTACGAATCCCATCGGAGGATCTATCAACGACGTTTAGATCAAGGTTCGTTAGAAACCATACCTATGCAAATGAGTGAGCATCTTGTTCAATTATATTTGGTGGGCTACCTACTCGATCAACAGGAGCAAATTCTGTGAATCGCCTCCCTCTACCAGTATCCACACGAATAACCTTGAACACGAACGGCAGCATGCTAGCGCCTTCAGTATTCTCGCGTCTCTCTTTTCTCTCTAAGGTTTCTTGCTGTAACATCTCAAATTTTGAAACTTGAAAATTTGGAAAGAGACTAAAATAAATAGGTTGTTGAGCCAGTAAGAGTCTAAAGTCTTAAGCTTATTATGAGGAAAAGCTTAAAATAATTATTTAAATTATTGTGGACTTTGAAAATTTGAGGAAAAATTTTGAGATAGTATTTTGAAGATACGGAAATTTTATTGGAGGATTACAAGTTGAATAAGCATAGAAAATTGTTAATTTGCCATTACCCTCCATCCTTCTTGCTTCTTGCCGTCATACAAATCCTACTAAGCCAACAAGTAGGAAATTCCAAATGGTTTTGTGAACATATTTCGTTGGTCAACAAAGTTGAAATTTGAGCTTGTCATTCACACATGCACTCATTCTTCCACCTCAATTATTTCATCGTCAATATGCATAATTTCAAAGGAAAAGGAGACAACACATGTTTATTTTCCACTTTTTCATTCTCGGTTGGACACTACATGAACCTACATATTTGACTCATTTCTCTCATACACAATACAAACACATGCACCAGAATGTATTCACATGCAACATTTCCATGTCAACTATTTCAGCTACTTTTCACCAATCTTCAACTATTTCAGCCACAGAATACACACCCACAACATGTGCTACACCAAAATTGGTGGGGGATTTTTGATATAAATACCCCCACCCCTCCACACTAAAACACACACACATATGCACATTCAGGAAGGAGAGAGAGAGAAAGAGAGAGTTTGAGAGAAGAGAGAGGGGGAAGGAGAGATAAGAAAAATGCGGAGATAATTATTTGGAGAGTCTTGTAGTAGCTTTTTGGTGATTATTTGGGAAATTAGCGAGTAGCAGGTAACTTTGAATATTCTTCCTTGTACTTGTGAATTACATATGATTATAAATGTTTATTTATTTGTTATTTTTAGACTAAAATATACGTAAAGGATATTTTATGGGTTATAAGATTTTAACATTTGATATGGGAGCCTTGGACTTGTAATTGCACTTCATACAATGACACTATTTGCACATATATTATTATTGAATTACTATTCACATATGTGTACATTATTTTACTATTCACTTATACTCACTGATTTACTATTTATTATTCAAGTACATAAAATATTTTACTATTTACTAATCACGTATACGCATAGTGATTTACTATTCACAAATACGTATAGTGATACTATTTATTATTCACGAATTTTGGTGATTATATTGATATAAATGGAAGTGTAATGCATTATTTTTGAATGAATACATTTATCATGACGGTTGTATTTGTGATGGGTTGGAACTTGGAGGAATTGGCATGATATGATTTTATGCCTCCATTCGGTGCACAATGGTTGGTACTTATTAGGGCCCCTTCTTCCATGTTCACTAGTGCAAAAAAGGCTTTTAAGACAGCCTCATTTAGAGCGGACTATCGACGCCCAGGTGTTAAAGGTATGACCAGTGGCAGTTTTGTAAATATAAAGAACTTTAAAGGTATGACCGGTGGCAGTTTTGTAAATATAAAGAACTTCTTGGACCAAATCATTTACCAATGGGTCTTAAATATATTATTCAGACCGCTTAAATAAACGACCGGTCTTAAAAATGTTATTAAAAAAATTGAAAATATAAAATTTCTTTATAGAGAAATCTCGAACAGGCCGACTTATTTTTTCTACGGTCCAAAATAATAAGGAAAAAATTAAATAAAAATTTTAAGACCAGATATATATAACAGGAGGCCTTAAAGATTATACTTTTAAGCCGGACATAAATCGCGCCTGGTAGTAATACTTTTAAAACCGGAGTTTAACAAAGGATGATCTTAAAACTTAACCTTTAGGACCGTCGTTGTTGTTCATCCGGTCTTAAAAATAAACCGCCAAATATATCTTTGCGCGAAACGTTACCTTAAGACTTACGTTGTACCTTTGAACTCTTAAAACCCTCTTCTTGTTGTGAAGCCACTCTTCCTGTTGCATTACCACTCTTCCTCGCCCACGTACCATTAGCCTCTCTTACTCTCTCATTTGCTCAGGCATTCCTCTCTTACTGTCTCAAAAATGAACGGTGAAGACGATTCCAGTCGTGTTCCGGGAACGCCAGTTAATGGTGTGAGTCAAAACGAACCCTCTCCATCTGACAATGTGCCTCGTAACCGCCCTGCACGCCGTGGTAGAACAGGCACACGAATGATGGATGTATCTCTAATTTGGTCTACTGGGTCAAGGATCGAAATTCAGTTTGACGAAAAGTTGCGACCTTTCGGTCCTAATAAAACCAAATATAATAGTTTTGTCGGCTATCTTGCATGCAGCAAGGTTAGCATCTTGATAGATAAGTGGAAAAGTGTTGACTTTGACAAAGTTAAGCAACCTATTTGGGACACTATCTTTCTTACATACACTGTCCCTGACTCTGAGGCGTTGAAAGACAAGACATTGTCTTATTGTGCTGATCGGTGGAGGAAGTTTAAGACCTCTCTCGCTAACACGTATATTTTTGCCGAGGTTCTGCCTGCCAAACAGCCTTGGGAACAGTACACATTTATTGATGAACGAATTTGGCGACAATTTGTTCTGTTGCGGACCACTCCTGAAGCTCTGGTGAGTCTATATTTAGTTTTGTTTGCTTATATAACCTGTGAGCTTATATTTGTTCATCTAATCCTGTTAGTTAAATTGTTTGGTGTGTGAATAGAAGTATACATTTCCTGCCTTTGTCTATGCAAGTCTGATATGTAAACCCTGAAAAAGTAAAATACTAAGGAGGTAATTGTGTAATGGTTTGTCTTGCAAAGGAGGAAATGAATAGTCTTAAAAGGGGGAAACTTTATATACCCAATTGTTACTATCTTAATGTGGACTGATGATCACTGGATGCCTTAAAAAGAATCAAGTTTGTATTATTCTGTAAGCATAATTCTCTTTTGTTTCTTAACTTATCTACCTAGCAGTACAAAACATAGCTCTTTTGTAAGCATAATTCTCTTTTGTTTCTTAACCTATCTACATCTTCCTTAAATAAAATGTTGAAACTTGATCAAGTGAATTTGACTAGTGTTTGAGGTTCATATCAAGCAGAAGTTCTCTAATTTCTGTTAGTGAGATGGCTGGAATTCATAATTAATAGTTGTTTTCAATTCTGATTCACATGAAAGAAGGGGAAAAGCACAGGAGATAGGGAGAAAGAATGATTGCCCGCATAGGGCTTCTCGCGGCAGATATGAAAAGGCTGAAAAAGAATTGGTGGCGGCCAAGCGGAAGACATTGGAGGATGAAGCAGATGTAGATTGGAGCTTGATACCCAAGAGGGGGGGTGAATTGGGTATCTACAAATTTTCGAAACTTGTTCTGTTTTTAGATACTTAGAACAGAGCAGAACAGAGGAGATAAGGGAGGAAAGCTTGACACACAACAATTTATATTGGTTCGGTCCTTTTTCTGACCTACATCCAGTCCCCAAGCCTCACTTGGGATTTTCAATCCACTAACTCAACAATTGATTACACACTCTGTACTAAGAGCTGTTCTCTCACTAGAACTCACTCCCCCTTACAAATTGTAATCAATACACCCAAAATCACCAAGTCCCCTGACTTGTGATTCTCACAATCAATGAATGATTTTACAAGTAATAACTCTCTCACAGAGTGGATAAGATAATCACTGAAGCACTAATGTCAAAATGACACAGTACAAGAGAAAGCTTAATACACAATAAATGAACTTAGTAGAATTTCGCACTGAGTTGGTGTATCCTCTTGTGAAGATGTTAATGAACTCTATTTATAGCTGGAGAACATTAAATGACCGTTGTAGCATGAATCAGACCGTTGGAGAAGTTGCCCAAGAATTCTGAAGTGGTTTTTGGGGTCTTCTCTCTCTTGTTTTCTTCTAATCTAGTTGGTCAAGTCATCAAGGCTGACTTTTTGCGAATTAATCCGTTGGAGAGGAGTTTTCTTGTTTCAGCTAACATCCTTGAATGCTTTGAGTGCGTGTGCAGAAGGATTTGGGCAGAAGGAGTAACTTTCTGAGCTTTGCAATAAATGCTCTGAGTTACTTTATGCTTTATGCTATAACCTCTCACCAAACATTCTTTAATGCTCTGAAATCCACTAACAAATACATTAAAAACAGCAGGGAATATCAGAGAATAATATTGGAAGAAGATGGGATCAAATAACATTGATTTCTGAAATGCCTAAATTCAAATTTCCTGAACCTGCGACACGAACTCGAGTTCAGCTCTTACAGGCTCGAGTTCGAGGCTTCAGTGTTCAAAGCTATGCAAGTTCAAAGAGTGTAAACCTGAGGTTTGTTTTCTAAACTTGAGGTTCTCAGGTCATTGAAAAAAAAACTAAAATGCTCTCGGGTAAAAATGAACTCGAGTTCATTAATGTTAGGCTCGAGTTCGAGACACTTTTGAGCAAACTTCGTTTTAGCTTGAAGGAACAAACCTGAGGTTTGCAAAGCAAACTCTTGAGTTTAAAACATTTTGAAAAGTTCTTTGCTCTCGGTAACTTTTAGGCTCGAGTTCAAAATGTTTAGGCTCGAGTTCGAATATTTTGAAAAGCTTTGGAAGCTCTCGGCCAAAACTAGGCTCGAGTTTGAAGATGCTAGGCTCGAGTTCGAGCATTAGTGAACTTTTTAAACCGAAAAACTTTTCTTTCAATGGAACAGTGCAGAGCTTGAAAAATATCTTCAAGTTTGAAACAACTTGTACCGCCAGAGATGAACTCGAGTTTGCCATAACAGGCTCGAGTTCATGCTCTTGAAAAACCTTTTGAAAAACTCTCAATCTTGAGGTTTGAAGAGAGCAAGTGTGAGGTTTAACATGTTTTCACAGTTCAAAAACTCTCTGGAAAGGATGAACTCGAGTTTGACATTGGTAGGCTCGAGTTCATGTGAACTTTACCAAAGTTTGATTTTAAACTTTAGGTTCAGTCTCAAGTTTGGAAATCAGCTTGGTAAGGTTGTGCTCTCTGTCAAATCCAGGCTCGAGTTCAACATTAGTAGGCTCGAGTTTGATTTTGACAGATTGAAAAATACAAGTTTAAATTATTCCAAACTTTGTCAAACCTTATCAATAATATTGTTTACAATTGTTAGTAATAATCACAACACTCAGAGAACTAACAGCAGAATCCAATCCTTCTGCGGTACATGGTCCGCCATCTCCAATACGTCGCGAGGAGTTGTGGTTGCACATCCGGCAAAAGCCAAGCGGCGCCTACACGAGTGAACAAACTCGTGTAGTTGCTGAAAAAACTTTAAGTATCGTTATTATTGTTATTTTTAGTTACTAAACATGTTTCATTACTAAGCTTCTCGTTATCTGTACCGTACAGGAAGATCTTAAAAAGAAAGAAGCAGAGGGATCTTTTGTGTCGGCTTGGAGGAGTGATATTCTCACTGTTGCCACCGGAAAACCGGACCATGGTGGGCATGTAAGGGGGATTGGAGGACGGGTAGGCCTGAAGGAATTCTTTGGTTCATCAGCCAAACGCCATAGGAAAGAGGTGGTTACCCGGGAGGAGATGGAACAGACAGTGGCCAAATTAAATGAGCAAGCAGCGGCTAAAGGAGCAAGGTATCAATCCGATATGAGCCAGTTGATGGAGGAACTGAATCAGATGAAGCTGCTTTTGAGCTTTCGTCCAGAGACCATGTTCCCTTCACACACTCACCTGCAACTGTGCAGCAGAGCACTAGAGGGAGCTGTATTGTTGGACAGTCAGAGCAACCTTGTGACCTTTATGTGGAGGATCATGATAGACTACTATTGGTTGCAAAAGGGACTGTCCACAACTTATTGGGATCAACTGTACACCACCAACAAATGTCTGATGATGAAGTCAGAGTACCAGTTGAAAAGGTGATCATTGATGCACCTCTCCCTCTCCCAACTGATGAGATGAAGATTGTGAGTGACGTCAAGGGAACCTTCATCTCTTGGCCAGTGAAGCTTGTACATGTCTGTACTCCTCCCCAAGCTTCAATCCCTCGTCCTCAAGTTCCATCCCCTCGTCGAGCTCCATCCCCTCTTCAAGCTCCATCCCCTCCTCAGGCTCAATCCCCTCCTCCTCAAGCTCAATCCCCTACTGCTAAGTTGACTGGCCGCGAAAAAATAACCGATTTGGTGAAAAGTGGAGGTTTTAAAGATAAATTGTGGCCTATCGATGAAGTAGTAGGCGTCCCTCATCCCCTACCAGTCCAAGTTGACACCGTTGATATTGACTCCCTGCTGCTTCCTAGATAGGAGCTTAGTGATGCAATTCTTCAAATTTGGATGAAGTAAGTATGTTCTTCTATGAGTACATAATTTAAATGCATTGTTTAGACACACATACATATACTAATTCCCTGATCGATGTAATTATTGTAGGTTCTTGCATCAAGAATTGGAGAATCAGGGCAGGAGCGACGATTTTGGATTCTTGTGCCTACAGTATTCAAGTCAAACACCCATGAAGGAAAGACAAGAGTACATATCAAGGAGGTTGTGTAATGTGAGAAGAAAGGTGTACTTGCTGCCATTCTTCCACAGGTACATATCACAAATCTTGTCTACAATTCACTTAATTCTGCTACATATATCACTGAGTATACTTTACTGCTGTGAATTTTCAGCCGCCACTGACAGTAGGTCCTTATGTGCATGGAAGTTAATAAAGTTATCTTATTATGCTCCACTCACAGCGAGCCAGTGTCCACGTTGTTCCAGACCATCAACGAGTAAGCATATCATTTTGATTCTCTTGTCAGAAATCTCTGCTGTGAATTTTCAGTGAACATTGATAAATATGCATTTTTGATGATAGTGCCATGAGGACCTTCCAAATCGACGCACTCCAAAGGCGTTCTTCAAAGGCCAAAGAGCCTAAATGGCTCAGACCAGAGGTTGGTACAATATTTGTACACTTGGCACACTGCCTTGTGAACTTGGTCAGTAAGATATATATTACTTATATATTTCTTGTTCTTTGTAGACTCGTCGGCAACCACCGGAGTCCAACCTATGTGGCCAATACGTAATGAAACACATGTATGATATTGTCACTGAAGGAAATACTAAATTATATGCAAAGGTAAATATTTGATGTTACATATTATGCACGCAAGTTAATTCAGTTTCTGGCTTAATGTTACATATGAAATATGGACGCAAGTTAATTTAGTTTCTGTCTTTGATGTTACAGATGTTTCACAGCCCTGCCCCCTTTTCGGATGCTGAACTCGAGCACATACGCAATTTGTTTTGTCAATATCTCTATGACCTGATCTTAAGTGATTAGGAACAATAATTAATGATGTCATTCATTTGTAAATATTCTGTAGCAACAATAATCTTCTGTAAATTTGATTATCTTTTCAAAAAATTTGTAAATAATACACACACAATGTAAAATTCAATAGATAAATTTATTTAATTTTTCGAACAATTTTCTTGTGTCCATTTTGGGTATCTGAAATTGGATGGTGGATATAGCTATTTAGTGCTTGAAATTTGAGGTTCAGTATGCTGTAAATAAGCAAGAGTTCGCGACTTTAGGATCGTATATGGGTAAACTTCTGGTCCTAAAAGTATTCGGTTTAAATAATATGAGACTTTTAGGACCGCATATTTTAAACTTCCGGTCCTAAAAGTATTCGGTTTAAATAATATGAGACTTTTAGGACCGCATATTTTAAACTTCCGGTCCTAAAAGTATTCGGTTTAAATAATATGAGTCTTTTATGACGGTATATTGTAAACTTTTGATCCTAAAAGTATTTGACCTAAATATTGTGAGACTTTTAGGACCGTATATGGGTAAACTTCCGGTCCTAAAAGTATTCGAGACTTTTAGGACTGTCTATTATTTTACTGTCCGCTCCTAATAGTCTTCCTTTAAATATGTTAACTTGCTTTTCAGACAAATCATTAATTAGGGTTTCAAGGCAACCAAGGTTCTGGCGTTCTGCTCAAGCTAGGTCCCTCATTGTCGTTGATTTTACCTCTCCTAATTTAGAGTAGCTACATCGTTGTCCCTTTTCTTTGTCTTTTTTCTTTTTGTCGGAAAAAGAAAAGAGACAAAGAAAAGGACACTTTGTTTTTAATCAGGGCGAGGCAAAACCGATGACAATGACGGTCCAACCTTGAGAAGAATTGTCACTATGTTTGTTTTTATTCGAATAAGGTAAACAATGTTTTTTGTTTTGTTGATCTGATCTTAACTGTATTGTTGGATTTTTTAATGTGCGAGTTTTTAATGTTAATCAAACACACGAGGACAATGTTTTGTTTTCTTCCTTCTTGTCGAAAACAGAAAGAATCTTTTGTTCGATCGTAACTGTATATCGTTGGATTTTTTAATGTGCGTGTTTTTAATGTTGATCATACACACGAGGACAATTTTTGTTTTTTTCCTCCTTGTCGGAAAAAGAAAGAATGTACTGAGAAGGACAAGGGCGATCGAAATAAAGCATGTAACAAATTTATTATAGATTTTTTAATGCTGCCCCGTGGGGGGCAGCGTAGTACATGATAAAAAAAAGAAAAAAACATAAAAATATTTACTCCTCCCCATCATTGTCGGAGGGGAGGGAGTCGTCAGAGAGGTCAGTGACGTCGTCATCGAACAGATTGTACTCAACGTCCTGGGCGTCGAGTATCGAATTGATCTTGTTGTTGACGACGTTGTAGACCTGAAAAAGTTGGCCCTGTCGTCAATCTATATGATCGACGCGGGCCAGGAGGTGGCGCAGCAGCTATTTGGTGGTTGGGTTCGGAGGCAGAGGAGGAGGGTAAGGATTGTTATGCCCAGCGGGAGGAGGAAAAGGAGGACCTGGTGGTGGTGGAGGACCTTGGGGCGGTGGAGCAGCCATTGTAGAAGTGATGATGAAGAATGTAAAGAAAGTGAAGTAACAACGGGTTTAAATAGAGAACCCATCCGGAGTAGTAAACGTCAGAACCTTTAATGAGCAGATGCATAGTTCCTCAGAATACGAGGAGAGGCCTAGTTACGTTGGGAAGTTTATCTGGAAGCCGAAGAGATCCTCTGATAGAGTGTAAGGATACGACTCTGCTATCGGAATTTGAAACGATGAACTTTTTTTACGAAATTAAATCTTACTTTAAAATAATGGAAAAAAATAAATGAATTTTAGGACCGGAAAACTGATAAAAGATCGGTCTTAAAAGTAATTTAATTGATTAAAAAAATAAATAATATACTTTTAGGACCGGAGAAATGATAAAAGGTCGGTCTTAAAATTAATTCATTTAAAAAAATAAATAAGGATACGACTCTGTTATCGGAAATTGAAACGATGAACTTTTTTCAGGAAATTAAATCTTACTTTAAAAAAATTTTACGACCGGAAAACTGATAAAAGATAGGTTTTAAAAGATAATTTAATTGATTAAAAAATAAATAATACACTTTTAGGACCGGAGAAATGATAAAAGGTCGGTCTTAAAATTAATTCATTTAAGAAAATAAATGATATTTATAAAACTCGCTCGTAAAGTAGACCATTCGTCTGCTCTTTACCTTTATTAGCTCGTCAGTCCTCATACCTCTCTGTCCTTAACACTACCTCGTAACTCCAAACTACCTCTAGCTCTGACTTTATTAACAAACTCCTCATACCTCTTTGCGCCAACTGCTCAAACCATGGTTAGATACAAGATAACCGCTCGTAGGGGTGCTCTTACTCGTGATGCTCGTGCCTTCCGTCGATCGTTATACGGTGCGCCTCCTCCATCGAGAGTGCGTTCTATTGAAACAGAAGAGTCTCGGGTTGTTGGACCCATTGTTATTTCCGATGATGAAGAGATTGCCGCACCCCCCCCCCTCCAGCCTTCCGTCCATGAAGAGGTTCCTGCTCCACCTCTCCAACCAGTTGGCCCCAGCACACCTACCGCTGACCCTCGTCCTCTTTCCTCTAATGACCTGATACGAATAAGACGGGAACTTGCTGATATCCGGCGGGAAATTAATGCTGCTTAAGCTGATATTGCCTGGGCTTTGAAGGATAACAAGCTTTGATAATTTTCTGCATTTTTTTTATTGCAATGTGTACGGCAATATTCAAGTAATTAATAATAGCATTAATTAAGAACCATAAGCTTGTCTCTTTTAAATTTTTTGTTCAAGTAATTAATAATAGCATTAATTAAGAACTATAAACTTGTCTCCTTTTAATTTTTTGTTCAAGTAATTAATAATAGCATTAATTAATAGCATTGATAATTTTCTGCGCTCGGCAAAGCCAATACTTTTTTCTTGAAAAAAATAATTGGGAATTTATTTTCTTCGTTTTCAGATAAAGTTATATATTTAAGACCGTCTACTAATAATTAACTAGTCTTAATAGAATCTACGATAATAAAAACTTAGTACCGGAGTATTATAAAACATATTTAGGATCGGACAGGATAATAATTCGGTCTTAAAAGTAATACTTAAAAATTTAATATAAAATATTTAGGACTGGATGCTTTATAATTAATCGGTCTTAAAAAATACATATACAAAAACATGTCTCTGTCGCGCGGAAAATTAAATTTCCCTCTCTGAATTTCTCTTGTCGTACCGAAAGTGATTACTGAGGAGGTTCTGTCTCCAGTGTTTGTGTGTTGCTCCATCGGTGCTTTGTGTTGCTCTCTCGACAATCACTTCCTTGTTCCTCAGCTAAACTTAGACCAAGCTGTAAGAGGTGTTTCAGTTATATAACTTCATGGTTTTCCTACTTATCGTTCTGGGTTTTTCTTGAGTTGAACGAAATCGATGAAATGCTCTTGTGGGTTTCTCTGTTGTTAGTGAATATGCTCTTGTGGGTTTCTCTTGAGACATACCCAACTGACCAACAAATGTTTTTAGGGTACTCTTGTTGTCTCCAACATCAACATTCGTGGCGGGAGAAGAAAGACTCTTATTTGGCATTTGAATTTATATGCTACAGGTGAGTCCACAAGACCTTCATGCGAAGCATTTAATTTCCTCGTCATGCATTTATTTTGCTTCGGGAGTATTTTAGTTTGGCTTCACTGTGATATTCATGACCAAAAGTGATTCTTCGTTATGCATTTATTTTACCTTATTTTACGTATTAAATCTTTCTGTCCATAGGAATTCTACTATGGATCACAGTTGGATAAATGATTTACGGACGAGTGTTGAATATCTGAATGGGTTGAGGGACTTTATTGAATTTGCTAAACAAAATGCCAATGATGATAGTGGGAAGTTTTATAGCCCTTGTGTAAAATGTTTGAATGAGAGGCGACTAAGTCCTGAAGTTATACGCCCACATTTAATTTGTCATTGATCTTGTAAGACTTCTACAGTATGGGTATGGCATGGTGAAAAAATACCAAGTGGGTCTCAACATGGGGAAGTGGCCTTTGGTGATAATGACACGGACATGGACGATCGCATAGAGGACATTATTCGTGATGTAGGAGAAGAGGCCTTTCAACAATCACATGTATATGGTAATATGCACAGTGATGCAGAGACCCCGCTATACCCTGGGTGTCAAAAATACCAATTGTTGAACGCTGTATTGAAATTGGTAAGCTTGAAGGCACGTCATGGATGGAGCGACAAGAGTTTTTCTGAAATGCTTGAGGCTTTTAAGGACATGCTTCTGGATGATAATGTGTTGCCACATCGATACTATGATGCTAAGAAAATACTTTGTCCACTGGGGATGGAGTACAAAAAGATCTATGCATGCCCGAATGACTGCGTATTGTATAGAAAAGAGTTTGAAGAGAAGCAGAATTGTCCGATATGTGAAACCCCAAGGTACAAGTCTAATAATGGGCTTGCAAAAGTGTTGTGGTATCTTCCAATCATACCAAGGTTCAAGCGGTTGTTTGCGAATGAAAATGATGCAAAAAATATGTGGTGGCATGCAGATGAGAGGATTTCTGATGGAAAGCTTCGTCATCCAGCCGATTCTTCTCAATGGAAGAAAATTGATTAATTATTTCCCAACTTTGACGAAGAACCTAGGAACCTTAGGCTTGCCCTTAGCACGGATGGCATGAATCCATATGGAAGCCTTAGTAGCGTACATAGTTCATGGCCTGTACTCCTCATTATTTACAACTTATCCCCAATGTTATGCATGAAACGAAAGTATATGATGCTGTCTATGTTGATTTCGGGACCAAAACAACCCAGAAATGACATTGATGTTTACCTTCAGCCCTTGATCGAAGACTTGAAGGAGTTATGGGAAGAAGGTGTGGATGTTTTTTACTCTTTCAAGAAGGAGATATTCAAATTGTAAGAACCGGCTGTCACCCAAGAGGGGGGGTGAATTGGGTGTTAGATTAAAACTTAAGTTACTTTGAAAATCTTTTCGACACTAAATGAAATCAGTTTGAATGACAAAACTAATTTATAAAACAATAATCAATCATTCAAACATGTGTGGACATTCAAATGTATATGTTGGAAATATAAGAGATAAGGGAAGAGAATATGCAAACGGATTTATACTGGTTCGGCCCAATCCTTGACCTACGTCCAGTCCCCAGGCACCTCCTGAGATTTCAATCCACTATCTCACTCAAGCTTTAATCGGGTACTTGAGAACCGCTACAATCCCACAAGTTTAGCCGGGCACTTGTGCAGCCTTTTACAAATCTCTTACAGAGATACTCCCCCTTACACACCGTAAGGATACACCGCTTGATCACACACTCTGTACTCGAAGTAATCCTCTCACTAGGATTCACTCCCCCTTACAAGTTGTAATCAACACAATGTATAACCCACTCAAGATTACCCAATCTTGAGTTGCTCTCAGAAAGATAATGTGTTTACAATAAATTTCCTCTCAAAGGAATGGATAGATAATCATTGAAGTACAATCACAATTCATTTCACTCTCAAAGCTATCTAGACAAGTAAAACAGAGTGAAAAGGATGTAGAAGCAGAGTATTAGCATTTTGGCATTGTAGACTTGTATCTCCACATTTTTCTACTTGAGTCCATGTCTTTTATAGGTAGAGAGAGGTATGTGACCGTTTATGACCGTTGTAGGATGAAATATAGCCGTTAGAAACTAGCCGTTGGAGCTTTTGCACGGCTTTCGATATTCTTGCACAAATCTGATATCCTTCGTTTTGATCATCTGAAACTCACCAATAAAGTGGTTAAACATGTCTAGGAACACTAGAGATTAATCATGGGAAGTATTAAGATCAAACAAGAAGGCATTGCAAATTCGTCAGATTTGAAATTCTGAATCAGCGTCGTGAACTCGAGTTCAGTTCTTGCAGGCTCGAGTTCGAGGCTTCAGTGTTCAAAAATAAGTAAGTTCAAAAAGTGTGAACCTGAGGTTTGTATTCTAAACCTGAGGTTCTTAAGTCATTGACAGTCCAAAAAGCTCTCGGGTTGAAATGAACCTGAGGTTCGCAATCTAAATCTGAGGTTCGCAACTTATTGAAAAGTTACATTGCTCTCTGTCTGAGATGAACTCGAGTTCGTTCACTTATAGGCTCGAGTTTGGCTTTTCCCAAATGTTTATTTCTTCTCTGGAACTCTCGAGCTCGAGTTTGTGACTGATGAACTCGAGTTTGTAAGTTGATTTGCGACTTGGTTGTTTCTGACTTGGCCTGGTTCGAGTTTGCAACTTTGTCAACTTTCAAAGATCATATCTCTCTGGTCTGAACTCCGTTTTGGTCCTTTCAAAGCTTTATGGAAAGCCCTTTGAGTCTATTTTCATATGCCACTGATTTCAGCTCAATCGGATTTGTCGTTTGTGAGATACACCCAAAATACCAAAGCTGGGTCTGGACTGTGACGTTGATTCTTGTGGGAACTTGTAAAAATCATAGCTCCTTGATCTGAACTCCTTTTGGCTTGAATTTTATATCAAAATGACGCATTGGGAGTCTAGTTTCATATGCTTTTAGTTTCGTCTCAATATGATCTCTAGTTTGGGAGATATCGTTGAATTACCAGACCTTGCCCAAGCTAAACGTGAAATAGAGTGGAGCTAAAGTGCTGATGACCACTGTGAACTCGAGTTTGCACTTACAGGCTCGAGTTTGCCTTGTCCAGAGACACCAGCAATTCTGAAGACACTTATAGGCTCGAGTTTGCTTAGTCCAGAGACACCAGAAATGCTGAAGACATTTATAGGCTCGAGTTTGTGATTCTAAACTCGAGTTTGAGGTCCTAAACTCGAGTTTGGGGTCTTGAACTCGCGTTTGCTCATCCAGAAGCTAATTTTTGTGGACTTTAACTCTGAATTGAGTTATTCCAGCTTCCATATGATCTTGGAGGCTTCTAGATTCAGGATAAGAACTTGAATACTTATATTCTCATCCCATTCATCAAGTTCTTCCTTCTTTCATCTCCCAACTTGATCATTCTTCTTCATAACTCAACTCTTTCTTCTCTTTTCTTCTCTTCTCTTGATTTAACTTCACATCTTCTTCGATTCAATTTCTTTTTCTAATTCAATACTTCTTTATTGATCTTCTTGTTCATCGTTCTCCATTATTCAACTTGAATTCATCATTCTCTGCTAGTTCTACCTTCTTCAATATTTCCTCTTCTTTTCGACTATTCCCAAAATCCTTTGATAACTTCTTGCTTCCTTGACATTCTGATATTCCCATTATATTGTGTGCAAGAACTTCTTTCTTCAATCTACTTTCTTGATCATTCTTCAATATTAAACTTTGCATTTGTTTGTTCTCCCCCTTTGATAACTTCTTGCTTCCTTGACATTCTGATATTCCCATTATATTGTGTGCAAGAACTTCTTTCTTCAATCTACTTTCTTGATCATTCTTCAATATTAAACTTTGCATCTACATTAAATATAAGAATTAGTCAAACGAGAAGATAAATATAGTATACAACCTTTTTGCTCTTAAGAATGGCATCTATATAAGACATCATCAAAACTAATCATATCTAACACAAATTGCGAGCCATGATATTCTGTACTATAAATGACTTCCCAGCATATGGTAACTTGTCAGGGTATAGTGTAAAGGGCCATAAAGCATGTCCGGTTTGTGAAGAAGGCGCATACTACCATCAACTCCAACATGGAAGAAAGACGGTTTATCTTGGACATAGGAGATTTTTTAGACGGGGCTACCCATATCGTCGATTAAAGAAAGCCTTCTTTGGTGGCCAAGAATATGAAGATGCTCCAGTGCCATTGACTGGGGAGCAAGTTTATGAGAAGGTGAAAAATATCAATGTCATCTTCGGCAAGACAGCCAAGAGTAGAAAAGATACAAATATATGGAAAAAGAGATCTGTATTCTTCGATCTTCCCTATTGGCGCAATCTTGATGTGAGACACTGTATCGATGTCATGCATGTGGAGAAAAATGTATGTGATAGTATCGTTGGCACGCTTCTCAACATACAAGGTAGTTCCAAGGATGGTGTGAAGACAAGATTGGATTTCAAGCAATGGGAATAAGTGAAGAGTTACATCCAAGGCCGTATGGGAGAGAACTTATTATCCCCCGGCTTCTCATACTTTGTCTAAGGATGAGAAACGAAGTTTTTGTGAGTGTTTACATGGAACAAAAGTTCCCTTGGGGTATTCTTCAAATTTTAAGAGGCTTGTATCGATGAAGGACTTGAAATTAGTAGGCCAAAAATCGCATGATTGCCATGTCTTGATGCAACAGCTACTCCCAATAGCTATTCGAGGCATCATCGAATATGACCTTCGGGTCGTTTTGACTAGACTTTGTGTCTTCTTCAATGTGGTTTGTGGTAAATTTTTTGACATTGAAAAGTTGGATGAATTGGAGAATGAAGGATATCTTATCTTGTGCCACCTTGAGAAGCTTTTTGTTCCTACATTTTTTGACATCATGGTTCATCTAATTGTCCATCTAGTGAGGGAGATAAAGTTGTGCGGCCCTATCCATTTACGGTGGATGTACCCAATTGAAAGATCTATGAAATTCCTTAAAGGGTACGTGAAGAATGCATACCGTCCAGAAGCATCGATTGTTCAGAAATATGTTTCTGAAGAAGCCATGGAATTTTGTCAAAATTATTTGGCCAATGTAAGACATATTGGGCTTCCAAAACGTCATCATGCTGAAGGGGCTAGGCGAGGGGCTTCAGTAAAGACTGTGGATCCTGATGAATTGTCACAAGTCCACTTATACATCTTGAATAATGTTGATGAAGTTCAAGCCAGCATAGCTGCACATAAAGAAGCTGTGAGGAAAGAAAATCCTCGAATGACTGAACAAAGGTTGATTAGGGAGCATAACAGAACTTTTGCACACTTGTTCAAACAAAAGGTCGAGGGGGAGGAATGTGTTTCTGATATCCTCAAATGGTTAGCACGTGGTCTTGAGGTTGATGTCATAAGTTGGAATTCGTATGTGATCAATGGTTATACATTTTACATGAAGTCCCTAGATGATAGGAGCACAGTCCAGAACAGTGATGTTATGTTAGAGGCTGAATCTATGCACTTCTCCAGTTCGAAAGACAAGAGCCCTTTATTGGCAGTCATGCCATATTATGGGGTTATTGAAGAGATATGGGAGGTGGACTATGTGAAAATTAGATTTCCCATTTTCAAATGCAAGTGGGTTAATGTCAATAATGGTGTTCGGATCGATCGGCTATGATTTACATTAGTCGATGTCAATGGTAGAAGTTTTGGAGATGAACCTTTTATTTTGGCAGACCAGGCGAAACAAGTGTTCTATATCACCGATCAAGAAAATAAAATGTGGTCTGTAGCTCTCCAAGGAAAGAGGGTCATTGATATTGATGAGGAAATGAATTCAAATTATGGTATTCCTGAGAGTACTCCTTTTTCAAGGGGTCTACCGGAGATGAACGAAGAAGATAAAGCGGATAATGTGTTAGACTTGGCTATCACCCAAGAGAGGGGGTGAATTGGGTGTTTGATAGAACTTTAGATAACTTTGAAAATATTTTCGCAAGTTACTTAGAGCAGTTCGTATGACAATAATAATTGTAAAGTGATAATCGGTCAATCAAACAAATATGCTGGAAATAAAGAGTATAGGGAAGAGAATATGCAAACGACGATTTATTCTGGTTCGGCCCAATCCTTGACCTACGTCCAGTCCCCAAGCTCCACTTGAGATTTTCAATCTACTATCTTCTTGTTTAACCGGGCACAAGAGAAAAGCCTTTACAGTCTCTTACTGAGATACTCTCAGGGATACAATTACCTACTCCGTAAACGAAGGATGGTCCTCTCACTCAGACTCCACTCCCCCTTACAAGTTGTAATTGATACACCCACACTCAAGATACCTCTATCTTGAGATTTGAACGAATTGTAAAATGATTGATAAGACTCTCTCACAAAGTAGATGAATGATAATCACTGAAGTACATAATCGATCACCTCACTCTTTACAGTAGACTATATAGACATTGAGAAATAGAGAGTGTATGAGATAAGTGTTGGATTCAAAATATCAGCATTTCGACAGTGCAAGCTTGTATCTCACGTTGTCTATTTGAATCCTTCTCCTTTTATAGTTGATCGTCCTTAATGACTGTTGAGAAGCTTTGTAAACTAGCCGTTGTGTCTCTTCGTATTTTCGTTAGGCACAAATGATTTTCCGTTGAAGTTAATCGACCGTTGCTTCATAAATGCGTTTGCCGTCGACTGTGCTTGTGTAGAGAGTGGCTCAGAGTGATAGCTAGATTAAGTAATCCTCAAAAGAATAATTTCGTCTCCTTCATACTTTAATTCTGATTGTGGCTCTGCTTTTCTGAACGAGCATTTAATGTGTTTGCCACATCGGATTGCCTTTCGTTCAAACACTCAGATTAACATGATTAATCAACTGAAACTCAATCAAAAAGATGATTAAATATGATATAAATGAGTTTGAGTATGATTAACACATAATAGAAAATGACCCAGTTGATTTCGAGCAGATGATCAGCGATACTAGAAGATGATGGAAATGTGAGGAACATATTCTTGAGAATTGCTTGAGTCATTCTCGAGAATCCTTAAACTGGAATCCTTTGTAAATGCAAGTCCTCATCAATACTCAAGAAACTTTCTGTAGAACCACTTGACAGATGCTTGATTCTGATAAATACTCGAGTAGCCAATTCACAATTCTTGAATATCTTAGTTGTTTAGATTTTCAGATACTTGATTCAGATCAATACTCGAGTATCCAGCAATTCAGTAAATTCATAGATGATTCTATGTAGTTCAGATATGGCAGAAGCTTTGCAAATGATCAAACTTGATTATGTTGAGATCAGAGAAGTATTTCCAAGAATTTGAAGTGATCATACTCGAGAATCAGATGACCATTCTCGAGAATCAACAATGAGTGAAGTATTTCGTCAGTGAAAGCTTTACCTTCTATTCTCGAGAGTTAATTCATCATACTCGAGAATCATGTCCACAACACTTGTGAATAATAGCTGGATCGTGTATTCTCGAGAATCAAGTTGTGTTCTCAAGAGTCAGCAAAAGAGAAAAGAGAATAGCAGAATTCATCAAAGTTTACCGCGCATTCTCGAGAATTAACTTGCGCATTCTTGAGAACCACATCAGAGAAACGTCTGTCTATTCTTGAGAGGCATTCTCGAGAATCCCTTTCTTATTCTCAAGAATTCAGATGAGAATCGATGTAGGAGAAATAAGAATTATTCAGAGAAGCTCGCGATGGATACCATTCAACCTTAGTCTTTCTTGGCCTTGATCACATGATGAATTTTCCCTCCAGTTAAATTTAAAGGTGGAGCCAAATACCCAAGAGGAGGGGTGAATTGGGTATTTTACAAATTTCTTGCAAAAAGCTCTGTTTTCAAGTGTTAAAAACAGAGTAGAACAGAGCAAGGGAAGAATAGCTAGACACAAGAAGATTTATACTGGTTCGGTCTTAACCACTTGACCTACGTCCAGTCCCCAGCCTCACTGGGATTTCCACTATATCAATGATTACACACTCTGCACTTAAGAAGTGATTCTCTCACCAGAACTCACTCCCCCTTACAAGTTGTAATCAATGATCCCAACCATCAAGTCTCCTGACTTGTGGTTATTTACAACAAATGATTTACAATCAAATAGAACTCTCTCAAAGAGTAGATAAAGATAAACACTGAAGGTTATAATGTTAGAAGACAAGATGCAAGTGAAAACTGAAAGTATTGAATGAAACTTAGATGAAATTCGCTCTCAGTTGTTCTGGTTGTTGAGAAGACTTGAATGCTCTTCTATTTATACTCAGAAGGCAATAAATGACCGTTGCAAAGACGATTGAACCGTTGGAGGTCTTCTGCTGCAACTTGGGTTTTCTTCTCTCTCTATTCTCCACTTAATCCAGGTGGATAATGACTCTAAGCTGTCTCTCTGTGGATTAGACTGTTGGAGAAGAGATTTCTTGTTGTAGAAAACATTCTTTAATGCTTTGCAACCGTGCACAGGTGGTTTAGCTGAAAGAGTGCAACTTTTCTGGACAGCATTTATTGTGCTGACATGCTTTTTGCTCTTAGTTGAGATCTTCAATAACTTTCGTTAATCTGCCTTAAACTCACAAGTAAAGTGGTTAAAAATAGCAGGGAATATGGAGGATTAATGCTGGAAAGTATTGAATTCAAATAACAAAGCATTTTAAAATCGTTAAATTCAAATCTGCAGATCAGCGAAGGAAACTCGAGTTTTGTTCTTGGAAACTCAAGTTTTCAACTGTGCACTTAAGGCAAAACTTGAGTTTCGAAACTGAAAGTCGAGTTTTCTACTTACAGTGAGTAAAGTCGTGTTTTGAACTTTTGGACCATAGTTTGAATAATTCTCAAAACTCGAGTTTTCAAACCAAAACTCGAGTTTTGGACTTTTAATGAAAATAGCACGTGGAAGTCCAAAACATCAAAACTTGAGTTTTCAAATTAAAACTTGATTTTTCAAAAGGTTGGAAGAACATATGCTCTCTGTTTGGCCAAAAATCGAGTTTCCAAAGTGAAACTCGAGTTTTCATTTGATATGTGAAAACATTGAAAAGTTCATAGCAGGCCAAAACTTGAGTTTCAAAATTGAAACTCGAGTCTTCAAATCATCGTGAAAATGCATTGTTCTCTGCCTGTCTTTTGAAATCAAAACTCGAGTTTTCATACTGTTATGAAAACTTTGAGATTTGGCAATGCTCTCGGGTTGAGTCAAAACTCGAGTTTGTAAACCAAAACTCGAGTTTCATCCAATGATGAAAAACTTTGAAAATCTTAGACGCAGTTGAAAATGCTAAGTCTTGGCGCAAATCTGGATTTAAAATCAGAGACTCTCTGTATGAGCCAAAACTCGAGTTTTCAAAACAAAACTCGAGTTTTGTCTTTAGTTGAAAAAATGTCTAAGTCTCTGTAAGAGTCAAAATTCGAGTTTTCAAACTGAAACTCGAGTTTTGTCTTGAGATGAAAATTGAGTGTTCTCTGTAAGATTCAAAACTCGAGTTTCCAAAGGAAACTTGAGTTTTGCTCTGATCAATGAAAAAGAGCAACTCTCTGTCAGGGCCAAAACTCGAGTTTTGAAATCAAAACTCGAGTTTTGTCTTAACAGCAAGTTTTTTCAACTTACCAAGACAAAACTTCATTTTTGGGTTTGCAATTGTTAGATCATCATCAAAACACATAGAGAACTAACATTCTCCCCCTTTTTGATGATGACAACACTTGTAAACCGATCTTTCAAGAATTTGAGAAAATTGCTAGATCAAGATGAAGTTTTTCAAAGAGGATTCAAAATTCTGTCAATTTGCAAGTCTTTGTTCATGTTCAAACTAATGCACATGGTATATCAGAGATGAGCAACAGAAGCAGAGTTTAAACATGAATATCAAATATAAACTAAAATTCATAAACTGACATTTACAGTGCAAAGTTCATAATTACAGAACTGATAGCTCAACAACACAAGTTCATTATCCTAACTCTTCCCTAGTTCTCTCCCCCTTTGTCATCTTCAAAATGGGTAGGTGGAATAGCTTCAGTGAGTGGAGATGGAAGGACAATAGTGGCAGGAGTGGTTGGAGAAGGAGTAGAATGAGGAAAAATTCCAGTGCCTGGAGTAGTGGGTGAAGGGAGCACCTCAGTGGCAGGAGTGGAGGGAGATGACAGAACCACAGTTGTAGAAGGTGATGTGGAGGCTGGAGGTGAAGATATAGGAGGACTTGGGAATGAAAAGGGAGGAGATGATGGTGCAGGTGTTGGTGTAGAGGTGGTGCCAAACGTAGTAGATGTGGATCCAATGCCCAGATGCCTTAGAATTTTGTCCACCTTGTTATCCAGATTCATGGTGGTGATGGAATGAGTAGACAATCTTGCATCAAGATCAATCATTTGATCAAAATGCTCATTCTGCTTCTTCTCTGATTCAATCTTGAACTCATCCAACTGAGCTTTCATTGCGACTTGGGCATCTACCATCTCATGATTGCCTTCACGCACCTCTGCAACCAATTTCCCAATCTCAAATTCCAAACGAATTGATAATGATGCAATAGCAGCATCCACTATTCCTTTGACTCTGGCCTCAAAATCAGTGGGCAAGGTAGAAGAAGCAGGGGCAGACAGAGCTTCCTGAGCTCTTGAATGTGTAGCCCGAGTGCGAGATCTTGAAGGAGCCTGGGATTCCTGTGAGTCTTCACCTTCAAAATTGAGCTTCATATAGTTCAGTTGACTCTTCTCAAAAGCTGCAGGCTTCTTGATAGACTTAGGAGTACCCAAATGCCAGATTTTGTGATAGAACAAGATCACCGAAACTAGTGAGGGATAGGGAATATGAGAGGGTCTTCGTGAGGCAAATCGGAACTTGATCATTTCTTGGAAAATCCAGTGACCAAGATCAAATTTGGCTTGACTGACAAAGGTAGCGAATAGAGGGTAATCCTTTTGGGTGAAGTGAATGTAATTTCCTCCTTTTTGCATAAAATTTTGGGAGTAGATGTACCAAAGAATTCTGTTTGTATTTAACATGTCAGCAGGCTTGAAAGACAAAGAGTGAACTTGGTTTGCCGGAAAAGGAGTGTTTGGGCAAAGGATGGTAAAGATATCTCGATTGCTGATTCTGATATCAGGGTTTGGAGGTGGGTTTGCAATCTTGAGAATCTTGTTGATCACAGAAGCTGAGATGGTAAATTCTGCTCCTTTGACCATAGTGGTCACTCTTTCTTCCACTAGACATCCTTCAGAATCGACCAAATTATCTGACACCATGTTAAAGTAGAAGATCTTAACAATGTTGGGGGTGTATGGTGCAGATATAGAAACAAAAGATTCATAATCCTTCAGCCAAGGTGAAAGGTCTAGGTTGAAATCCTCTTTTAACTTTTCCATATTCACAAAGACAGAGGGGTTAAAGGCTTTGTTCACGAAGAACTCCTTGAATCTTTCCCCTTCTTCTTTTGATAACTGAGTAGTGGCAGTAAAGAATCCCTCTGGAGGTGTGGGATGATTATAAATATCAGTAATAGCGTCCTCCACAAAGTCTGTGGCTTCAGGAAAGAATTCCTCTTGTGGAGGAGCAGAAGGTATAGGTTTAGGAGATAAGGAAGGGTTGGAAGTGGGTTTTGGAGAGGATTTAGGCTTGGGGGAAGAAGCGGATTTAGCAGCAGAGGAGCTCTGACCTCTTTCAGGAACAGAAGTATTCTTTGAATGCTTGGCTTTGGGAGGTTTTGGAATCACTGGAACTTCTGGCATTTTCTCCTTCCCTTTTCCTTTTGGAGGGACATCACCCTCAATTTTTCGTTTTGATCGTCCTTCTAAGTTCTCGTTGATGGTAATTCCTTTGGCTCTGGGAGTCGTTGCCTTGGATGGTGAATCCTTGTCTGGAACTCCCTTTATGATCTTGTCTACTCCATACTTCAGCCTAGTTGAACGAGTTTTCAACCTCTGTGGTCTTCCTTCCGAAGCAGCTACTGGATTCGACGTTCCCTTAGGGTTTGGAGAGATTTGAGCAGATTTGGATGAAGACATTGAATGATTTGGAGAGGGTTTAATCGATGAAAGTAAGAAATTTGAGGGTTTTGAGTAGATGGGAGACGAGAGAGTTCAGAAAGAGATTAGGGCAAAACTTGAGTTTTGAAGCGAGTTTTGAAGAAACACATGAAAAAGGAGATATATAACCCGACCAAAACTCGAGTTTTAGAGGCAAAACTCGAGTTTTGAAGAAATAAAGCTAACCTGGATTTCAAAAGTGTACGGTGAACTTTTGAACTTTCTTGATCAAAACTCGAGTTTCAGTATGCAAACTCAAGTTTTCAGCTTTCTTCAAAACACGTTGCTCTCTGTCTGGTGGAAACTCGAGTTTCCAATTTGTAAACTCGAGTCTTGAGCCTCTTCAAAAACTCAAGGTACTTTCTCTCTCCCCGATACTTCAGCCAAAACTCGAGTTTTGGTTCCAAAACTCGAGTTTTCACCTCTTATTAGCAGAAACTCAAATTTTATACCAGCATCCTACATAAAACAAAACTAGACACCCCGATGCTTAAATCAGTACTAATTAATCATCAAAACCTCAACTAACATTAAGTAAAAGAAGGACTTACAACTCATTGGGATTTACCATTCCCAATTCTCTCCTTATGAAATTAAATTGTTCTTTGGCCAATGGCTTTGTGAAGATATCTACAAGCTGTAGATGAGTTGGGATGAACATCACTTTGACATCTCTCTTTTGAACATGATCCCTTATGAAATGATGCCGCACATCAATATGCTTGGTTCTTGTATGTTGAACTAGATTCTTGGCCAAGCTTATTGTGCTTGTGTTGTCACACAGAATTGGGATCTCCTCCAGATTGACTCCAAGGTCAGCAAGTTGTTGTTTCAACCACAGCACTTGAGCACAGCAACTTGATGCAGCCACATATTCAGCTTCAGTTGATGACACAGCTACACTGGTTTGTTTCTTGCTGAACCAAGATACAAGTAAGTTGCCAAAGAACTCGCATTGGCCACTTGTACTCTTCCTATCAGTTTTGTAGCCGACATGGTCTGAGTCTGAGTATGCCACCAAGTATTCAGGCTGACCTTTAGGAAACCACAAACCCAGTGTCTTGGTGTCTGCAAGATATCTGAAGATTCTCTTCACATGTTCAGCATGAGACTCCTTTGGAGCAGATTGAAATCTTACACACATCCCAACACTGAATTGGATGTCCGAGCGACTTGCAGTTAGATAGAGTAATGATCCAATCATCCCTCTATACTTTGTGATGTTGAAATCTTTGCCCTCTTCATCAGCATCCAATGAAGTGGTCGTACTCATTGGTGTGTCAGCACCATTGCAATGATCCATCCCAAACTTCTTCAACAAATCATTGAGGTATTTGGTTTGGGAGATGAAAATTCCATCTTTTCTTTGTTTGATTTGTAACCCAAGGAAGTAGTTGAGTTCTCCCATCATTGACATCTCAAACTCTCCCTGCATAATCTTTGAAAATTCTTCACACAAAGCATCACTAGTTGCACCAAAAATTATGTCATCAACATAAATTTGAGAGGTTTTGGTACTATGCTACTAGCAAAATAATAATAAACGAAAGAAGATATTAGTGATAAGTTAGGCTGGACTCAGAATCATCCTTAAGTGCGTCAATCCCCCAGTGCCTTACACAATGCTACGGCATCTATACTGTACAGCTTCCGCAATTGCTACAGCATAGCTGCTTCTTACAAGGCTATTTGGTCAACCCACCTCTATTGTCTATCAAAGCTTCCGCGTCCGATACGTAGGACACTACCTATACTCATTCCATATTCCTATGGTAACTTTCTACTATAGATCTTTGCTATGCACAGGGTGTTAATGGTGATGAGCGGTAGACCCATTCCTGAATTTCCAGAATCACATGAAGGTCAAGATGTGTACTCTTTTCTTGTAAAATCTCAGACAAAAATAAATTCATTTTCTGTTTTTAAAACTCACATGAAGGTCCACTGCCAAAATTTCCAGAATCAAGGATAAGCTTGCTTTCAAGACTTTTTTGGTGATTTCAAGTTCGGAAATTCAAACTACAACCTAACCCCATAAAAAATCACGTTTTAAACTCACTGGGACCATCAAAAACTCCAAAATCAGACCCCAAAACTAAGCCCCAACCAGAAGCACGAAAATCCAAAGTTTAAGCTCTAGAGGTTCAAGTTGTCGGTAGTTACCTATTTTGGAGCTTTGGCTTGGTGTATAAGGTGGTTGAGAGCTTGATCTTGGCTATGGAAGGTTGCTAGTCCCCTCTCTCTTCTTCAGCTGGACCATGCCTTTTTGGAAAGAGAAATGACAAATTGAGATCCTTTTAATAATAATCTAAAAGTAGCTAATTGGTTCCAATGTAACTAAGTAAATTCCTAGTTTGGTTGGCAACCAATTGTCTTTACTTAATCTTTATCCCATGTGCTTATTTCAGAGTCTTCTAGGAAGTATATGTGGCATGTTTTATGCCCATATAATCAGATTTCACCTTTCAATTTGATAAGAATTATCCATTTTGACTCAAAATACCATTTTGACTTACCGGCGGGCCCCACGCTTCGCTTAATGAACTAGTCAAGCTTGTTTTTGTCTTCAAATCAGATTTTGTTTCCTAGAAAGAGTTTTATGCACCTAGGGGGTCCCACCAAACTGATCCCCAATAATTAATTCTAGTTTCCAACTTTATCGGTCAAATTTAGGGTTTACCAGCCTCTATCAGGTCCCACCGGGTCTAAAAGTGCGTCTTTTTGCACTTCTCTCTATTTTTTTCTAGATATTCTCCTCTACCTGGGCATACTCATGTGAAGCCTTCTCTCTTCCCAATGTGACCCCACATTTGTCTCATTTTGTCCAGAATAATCCCCTAACTGATCCCTATCGGTCCCTTTTCTATCGGTTTATCACCTGTGGGTCCCGCGTCTTGTGTCTGGACCAAGGTATGGATTAAATCATTTGATTTTCTTCTCTCTCTCATGTTGGACAAAATTTAATGCCCAAAGGGCAAGGAATTGACCATTTTGCCCTTGCTTTATCTTCTTTTAATCCCGTGGTGACACGTGTCCCTATGCAATGATTACCTTGTATCTTTCTCTCTCTTGTCCTTGTATGGCACATACATACTTCCAAGAGTCAAGAATCTGTGTTTTTTCATATTCCCCGAGCCTCGCTTCGTCATATCGGCTTTATAACTCACCGGTATCTTGCCCTAGGCCCGCTCCTTTTCGAACCTGGGTTCGCCAGAGACTCTTTTCCTCTGGTCAAAGTGGGCAAATTTTTGGGCCTTTCCAGGGTCTACTATCCTGTCTCCCACTATACAAACATCCTTTTACACTAAATATTTTGTTAGAAAATATTACACAAATAATAACAATTAAATCACAGCCAAAAACTCTTCATTATTTATCAACGACTACAGTTTACACTATTTACAACGGTAGGGGTGTTACAAAAGATAATAAGTAAAAGGGATCCCTTTAACCTGCCTCAAAGGGCAAGGCCAGTAAGGGTGTAACAGTTTGGTATCAGAGCATGGTTTGAACGGTACTGGTAAAAGGTGAATTGAAATGGTCACGGGTACTGATATAATTTGGGCAAATGGAGCAAAAAGGACATATACCTTAAAGAAGAGGGTTAAGCTCCGAGGAGTTAAAACTCCATAGATGGATAAGACAACATGAAATGTAGGTTCTGCTATTGACTTTAGGACCTCTGATATGGAAATCAAGGTGTAAATTAAGTTCCCATAATGAAATTGAAAAGAGGAGTAACTTAATTTTGATAAGAATTAAGTAAAAGAATATGGAAGGAAGTCATTATAGTAAAAGAATACCAATCGTTGTATCGGGAAACAAAGCAGTCGAGATATACCCTGAGGAGCAAGGTTCAGGCTCCAAAAGTTGAGACTTTAGGGATAGCGGAGGTGGCTCAGAATGTAGAATTTGTTGTTAATCCTATGACTCTTATGGTTAAGACAAGATATGATTAGATCCCTCGATCCTATTAGGACTTTGAGGTTAAGAATGTTTAAGTAAGAGAGATCTAGGGATGGGTAACCCCTTGGAAAGTGTCATAGGAGTTTGAGATTCCTTGATTTGAGGTTTGATTGTGTTCTGTATGAAGAACACAGAGATTGGACTTGACTAGGTTGTCAAGCCTAGAGCCTACGTACCCTCGAAGGGATCAAAGTCCACGTAGTTCGTAGCAAACTTGAAGGCACGTAGCCAGGGGAGTGGGGTGTGTGCTCTGTGTGGCAGAAAGTAACAAGAGCATAAGATAGAACGTGTGCACCTGTTTAGGGTTTCCTTCTATTTATAGAGGGGTCTGGTGCGCGTATCTCTGCCTTAATGAGCAATATCTTAGATTGAGCTGATTGGCTGATGCCATGATCGTCGGAGAATCTCTATTAGTAAGATCCTATATTTGTGGGATCTCGGATCCCTTCCTATTCTGGCGTGGATTCTGTCCCTAGCGGGATTGGGCCGAGATCCGGACCTGGGCCTGTTGGGCCGGTCCGTAACAGTTGCCCCCTAGCTTGGTCGTTCAGGCTTCTGGACGGCCGAGGTGCTTGGTGCTCCGGTCCCGTTATGGCCGAGGTCCTCTGTGCGGACTGGGTCGGCTTTCGGATGCCGTGGCCATCAGTTCGGTTTGGGACTGTGGTCAGCTCAACCGGTTCTCGTCCTGCCTAGAACGTCGGGTTTGTTCATGTCCGGGTGGTTTTAATCCTTCCCGGGTCTCCAAGTGTTCTTTTGCCTTTTGGGATTCTCCGTACGCTTCGGTTTTTCCCCCCACGTGAGTCATCATTGCGGCTTTACAGCTGTCAGACCCTTAGTGGAGGGGGTCTGCAATCGTCGCGTCTTTTCGCCTTTCGAGGTGAATGCGCATTTATTGCGCTGGCATCGTGCTGCGCCAATCCCGTCGCGTATGTGCGGGAATAGACCGTCGTGCCCCTGCGTTGGCTTTTTAAATAGCCTTCTTTCTGTTCATTTCCGCTTTTTCCCGCTACTTCACTCTTTTGCCCAGAAATTTCTCTCCTTTCTCTAGAGCTTGAGTGGGGATTCTTGGTTTGAGACTTTCGCCGTCTTCCAGCGTTCCAGTCTCTTTCATTTTAGTTACACAGGTATTCCGCTTATTCCTTTATGCATTTGTTCGGTAGTTTTCCGTATTTTACCATTTACACTGGGATTCGCTGTCTGTTTTTGTGTTCTTCAAGAGTTCTGGGTTTCTCTAGGTTTCCATTAGCGTCACTGTACCCAAAGTTTTTCCCAAACCTCCCTCAAACACCGGTTCCCAATACCATAGGTCTTTGATTATGGCGGGAGGTAGAAACATTCCGCGACCGCGGGCGTCGTTGACGCCGGAGGAGGAAATGCTCCTCCGTGCGCGTCTTCCTCGTATGACCTACTGGGTTCTTGGGGGTGAGCCTCCTGCTACGAGGATCCTAGATCCTTTGCGCCGGGGTGGCGTCGCGCGTCCGGGGCGAGCTGGGGCTCGCCCGTCTTCGGGAAGGGTTTCTATTCCCATTCCTCGTCATCCCTTCCGGCCGCTTGCCCGGGCTCTTCCTCTTGAATCGCCTGGTGGGACCTGGGTTGGCTCCTCTTCCAGTTTCGAGGCCCCGGTGGTGATGGCTCGACCCCTAAATTTTTACGAGGGTCCTTCTGCTGCATGCCAGACGTCCGCCCCAGAGGGTTATGCCGGCCCCTGCTGGGACTGCCTGATGGAGATGCCGAGGCCTCATCTATTATGGGCTCCTACCGGCATTGGTCTGCCCCGGTTGTTCCCTCTCGTGTCCCCATTCGTCCTAGTCGGCCTTCTTTAGTACCTGCTGTTATGCCTGTGCCAGGTATTTCTGCTTCTTTGCTAATACCGGCTTTGTTTATTTTCATATAGGCTTATTTATGGCTCCCAAGTCGGGATCTTCGAAAAAGCGTTCGGAGGCCGGTGGTTCGGACTCTCCCAGTCCACCCGAAGCCCTGATTTGTCGATACGGCTGGGTATCGCACGACGTGCTTGCTACAACGTCGCTGATGTCGGAGGCGGACATAGCACGGCTGGAGGTCCCGACCGCATCTGGATGTGTGCTTAGGTGTCCGGGGCCTGAGGAGCCTGTTTGTGCGGCTCGGTCCGAGGATCAGCCGGACTTTTTCTTCTTCTACCAGGACTACGTGACGCGGGTCCAAGTTTCTCTCCCTTTCTCCCCCTTCCAGATGGAGGCGTTGCGGCATCTTCGCCTCGCCCCGACCCAACTTCATCCGAATGGTTGGGGATACTTGGTTGCCTTCGAGCGGTTGTGCGGCCACTTTCCGCTCCCCATCCCCTGTACCACCAACCTCTTTTTCCACTTCTTCGGACCTTTTACCCCTGGCACGTTCAAGGGGGGTGACAAGTTGAGGGGCATGGTCTCCCTGCAGGGCAACCCGGAGCGTCAGTTGATGACGCCCTTTTCTGACTCCTTTAAACGGTTTAAGGGGGCTTTCTTCAAGGTTGAGGCCGTCGCGGGGGAGCGGCCGTGGTTCTTAGAAGAGGGCGGTCGATTCCCGTTGTATTGGGGGGAAGGTCACTACAAGGCTAAGGCCATCTCTTACCAGGTTCCGTTCGAAGATCTGGTGCCGGACTCGGTTTCTGCATTGCCACGGCTAGAGGCCCTGGTAGTCGAGTATGGTTTGCAGCCGGCTGGCTTCTACATATCCGTCGAGCCGCTGCCCCCTGCCTGTAGGGTTTTTTATCAGCCGTATCTGTTTTTTGCTTTATTATTGGTCTTTTGAACTGGTAAATTCTGACCTACTCTGTTTGTCTTTGTTTGCAGCTAGGGCCATGGATGACCTGCCGTTATATGCTCGCCTGTCGAGAGCGGCCGCCGCGTCTTCGAGTCGTCAGAAGAAACGGGCGGCTCCTTCTGCTGCAGGTGCACCCCCTGCTCCGGCTTCTAAGAAGGCTAAGGGTCCTGCTGCTGACGGCCTTTCTTCCGTCCCGACACCACAGGCCGTTCCCGTGGTGGAGGCTCCGGCTTTGGAGGGCCCGGAGGTTGCTGCTGTTGGTCCCACCCCGGCGCCTGAGTCCCAGGCTCCTGAGGGACGAGAGGCCTCGATTTCCGATGAGGAGATTGAGGCTGAGATTTTCATCGACGAGCCTCCTACCTCCTTGCCGGACTTGCCTTCCTCGTCTTCACTTCCGCCTCCACCTCTCCCGAAGTCTACCGCTTTCCTGCCTCCCCGATATTTCACTGGATGCGCCGCACTGACTCGGCCGGCTCTGGATGAGTTGCACAGGAACCAAGCGGAACTTTGTCGGGCGGTGGGATATAACCAAGCCTTGATTCTGGTCCGGGAGCAATATGCTCGTTCCCATGCTGACGTCCAGAGGCTGCGGGCGCAGGTCGAGGAGCTGGCCAAGGGTTTGGCGGCGGCGGAGGCCAAGGCCGCATCTGCTGGCGACCTGAAGGAGGAACTGGAGGTGGCTGAGGCCAAGGCTAGGTCTGCAGGGGAGGAGCTGGCTCGAGGCTGGGCGGAGCGGGATGCGGCCCTGGCAGAGCTTGATGGGGTTCGGGCAGAGCTGGCTTCCGCGCGGATGGAGCGGGACGCCGCGAAGGCTGCGGCGGTGAAGGCGGATCGGGAGCTGCAGCTGTCCCAGGAGCATGCTGACTCGGTCGCCGAGGAGTGCACATGGGCTCTGAAGGAGAGGTCCGAGAGCCTGGCTGCGGCCAAGGCTTTGGAGGAGCGGCTGGCTACTTCGGCCAGGAAGGAAGAGGCGATTGAGGCAGCCCTTGCTGCGGAGAAGGTGACCTCTCGAGAACTTACAGAGGCCCTGGTGCAGACTGCCGAGGCCTGTTTCAAACAAGCCTTGCTCCAGATCCGGCACTTCAATCCCGGGGTTGAGCTTCAGGTGGAAGGGTACGATCATCGCGCCTTTGTTAAGGATGATGGGTCCTTCCTTCCATACGATCCCCAAGCCGCCGAAGACCCTATCGAGGAAGCCGTGGAGGGCTCTGCCGTTGCCGGGGGTGAGGAGGAAGCTAATGCTGGACCTGGCTCCCCACCCTAGTTTTTTATTTTTCTTGTTTGTAAATTTTGGGGTGTAGGAGCCCTTGTAATTTGTTGCTTTCTTTTGGCCTTGGTGCCATTTGTACAGACTTTTATGACAATTACGATATTGTTCTTGCCTTGTGCCACAGTTCGTCTTTATTTTGATTATTACCGTCCCTTTCGTCTAGATTCGACAATGAACGATTTAAATTCTTATCATCCTTCCTCTGTGCGGCCGAGCTTGTTTGGCTACCTGGGGCCGAATGGGGTCTTATTTTTCTGCCATCGCCCTATTACGTCGGTTTGTGCCTTTGTCTACTATATGGGCCGCTTAGGTGACTTAGGCAATGGGTGGTTTAACTGCTCTTTTGACTAAGTTAGTTCGTTTGTCGGCCGCATGCGTGCAGGCCGTTGGTACTCTACCACATTTAGCGTGTGGGAGGTTAGGGCAAGGTTGTCTTGTTTCAGCCTCGTTAGGCATAACTAACCATACTGCCTCGGCCCGGCTTTCAAGTAGCCGAGCTCCAACTTTCCTTTAGTTGGATGGAATTTATCCGATGTAAGGGCGGGGCTACCACATATCTAACCAAGGTTTCAACTGCCTTTGGTCGGACATTTTGACCTGATCAGGGTCGGCATGGTAGGCCGCTTGCTTAATCGGGCGAGCGTTGACGCGTCAATTTTGCGAAGGGCCGTGTCCGATTCCTTCGCCGAGCTCTAACCAATGCCTGTCGGAGTACGACGGCCGGTTTTCGTACATCTAGATGTTTTTTGGTTTGGGCCGGCTTTGTGACCTCGAGGTCTTCTACCGGTGTCAGGCTAATTAGCCTCGGCTTTCGGTTTCTTGGCCGGGCTTCTCTGCCTCGGTCTGTTTGAGACTGGCTGAGCTTCATGGCTTCGGGGTCATGCTTAAGCTTTGTGCGCATTCGTAAGTCTCCTCAGTGGGATCTTTTATTGATAGAAAGAAATAGCCCTTCGGGGCTTTACAAAGCATCGTAATTAGAAATGACACAACTTGGACTTTAAACGACTGGAAAACATATGCCGGGAAAGGGAAAATTGCGAAGTAAACAAATACTGCCGAGGAAGGATCTAGCTGTAGTAGATCTTCAGCTTGTCGGCATTCCACGTCCTTTTGATTGGCTTTCTTGCCAAAGTCTCGAGGGTATATGCTCCTCCGTCGAGCTTTTCCTTAATCCGGTAGGGCCCTTCCCAGTTTGCCGCCAGCTTCCCATCCTTGGCATTCTTGTTGCCTATGTCCGCCCGTCGGAGTACTAGGTTGCCTCGGTTGAAAGACCGGGGCCGGACCTTCCTGTTGTACTTAGCCACGAGTAGTTGCTTGGCGGCTAGTTCCCGGCAGTGCGCCATAACCCGGATTTCATCAATAAGGTCCAAATCAGTCTTCAAGGCGTCGTCGTTCGATTCCTGCCCCTCCTGTCTGGCTCTAACCTTTCTCCAGGATGGCTGTCCGATTTCAACCGGGATCATTGCCTCGCATCCATAGGTTAGCCTGTACGGGGTTTCTTGAGTCGAATACTGTACGCTCGTGCGATATCCCCACAGGACGCTGTGGAGCTGCTCGGTCCAACTGGTCTCGGCTTGCAACATCCGCCTTTTGAGTCCGTCCAGGACGACTTTGTTGGCGGCTTCGGCCTGGCCATTTGTCTGGGGATGTTCCACGGATGAAAAGTGCTGCTTGATGTCCAGGTTGGACATCAGCGCTTGGAAATGATGGTCCGTGAATTGGGTGCCATTGTCCGTGACTACCTCGGCTGGAATCCCAAAGCGGGAGATGATGTTGTGCCGGAAGAACTTAATCACTCTTGCCGAGGTTATTGTGGCGAGTGGCTCTGCTTCTATCCACTTGGTGAAGTAGTCTACCGCGACTATTAACCATTTGCATTGCCCCTGCGCCGGTCGGAACGGACCGAGGATGTCCATGCCCCATTTGTAAAAGGGCCACGGGGCTGGCATTCCTTTTAACTCTGAGGGTGGCGGCCATATTATCCTGGCATGCTTTTGACAGCTGTCGCATGTCTTGGCTTTTTTCCATGGCGTCATGACTCATAGTGGGCCAGTAATAGCCGGCGCGTAATGCTTTCCGGGCGAGTGCCTTGCCCCCCATGTGGTGACCGTTGGCGCCTTCGTGTAGCTCGGCCAGCACGTATGTCGCTTCAGAGTCTCCAAGGCAACGCATCATGGGGCAATGGAGTCCCTTCCTGTATAGTTGGTCGTCCACCATGGCGTAGAGGGCGGCTTCACGGATCAGCTTCTTTGCCTCGGTCGGGTCCATTGGGATAATTCCCCTCTCGAGGTAGTCTTCAATTGGCTTCCTCCAATCGGTCCCGGCCGAGATGGCCATGATACAACTCGGCTCGGTCAGATTCTGCTGGATCACGGTCCTATGGTTATCCGGCCCTTTCGTACTGGCGAGCTTGGAGAGGATGTCAGCTCGAGCGTTTTCTTCTCTGGGTATGTGAGAAATTGTGACCTCTTCGAACTCGGCCATGAGTTCTTTGGCTTTGGTCAAGTACTTTGCCATTAGTGGGCCTTTTGCCTGATAGGTGCCGTCTACCTGAGTCGCGACGAGCTGCGAGTCGGTTAAAACCTTTACTCGCTGGGCGCCATTATCCTTGGCCTGGAGCAGTCCGGCCAAAAGGGCCTCGTACTCGGCCTGGTTATTGGAGGTCTGGAACTTCAACTGCAAAGAATGTTCGGTGGCTACCCCCTGTGGGCTTTCTACGATGACTCCCGCGCCGCTGCCCTTTGCGTTGGATGAGCCATCAACAAAGACCTTCCAAATCCTATCGTCAGTAGTGGCCGGTGTAAGTTCTCGGATGAAGTCCGCAAGCGCTTGGGACTTGATTGCCTGGCGGGCTTCGAACGTGATGTCGAACTCGGAGAGTTCTATGGCCCAATTGGTCATTCTCCCGGCTAAGTCGGGTTTGTGGAGAACCTGTCTGATCGGCTGGCTGGTTTGGACCACGATCCGGTGTCCTTGGAAGTAGGGCCGGAGTCGGCGTGCCGCGGTAAGGAGGGAGAAAGCCACTTTTTTGAGTTTATGATACCGTAGTTCAGAGTTCTGTAGTGCCTTGCTGACGAAGTATATCGGCTTCTGCCCGGTCTTGGACTCCTTTACTAGGGCGGCACTCACGGCCTCATTGCCGATTGAGAGGTAGAGGAATAAGGTCTCTCCGGGGTCCGGCTTCGTGAGTACCGGCGGGGTTGCCAAACATTGCTTAATTTCTGAGAAGGCGGCATCGCAGTCCGGGTTCCAACCGCCTCGGGTCTCCTTCTTGAGCAATTTGAAGAGAGGTAGGGCTTTCTCGGCCGACTTTGGTAGAAACTGTTGGTTATGATTAGTTTTGATGATGTCTTATATAGATGCCATTCTTAATAGCAAAAAGATTGAGTAATATTGTTATCTCCTACATTGACTACCTGCTATATTGAATGTAGATTATTTGAAGTTAAATTAAGAAGAATAATCAAGAAGGAGATAAGAGATGGAAGAAAGAAAGCATTTGCAAAAGTTGAAATGAAGCTTCATCATGTTCTGAATGTTGAAGAAGGCAGAAGCTGCAAATAATGATGAGCCCAAGTTAATTGATGAAGAATGATCAAGTTGGGAGATGGAAGAAGGAATAACTTGTTGAATTTAATGAAGAGATCATTATTCAAGTTCTTATATTGATGCTAGAAGTCTCCAAGGTCATATGGAAGTTGGAATGGCTCAATTCAGAGTTAAATCAAGCAAATATGAGGTCCAGGACGAGTAAACTCGAGGTTTGGGTATAAACCTCGAGGTTTGAGTGTCTTCAGCATTTTTGGTGTCACTGGACCAGCCAACCTCGAGGTTGCAAGTGCAAACTCGAGGTTACAAGTGCCAACCTCGAGGTTGTAGTCATAACCTCAAGGTTTCAGCACTATCAGCAACTCTGGTGCACTCTGTTCCACGTTCAGCTTCTGGCGACCTTTGGTAATTTGATGATATCTTCCAAACCAGAGATCGGATTGAGACGAAACCAAAAGCATTGGAAACTAGACTCCCAACACGTACTTTTGACAAAGATTCAAGTCCAAAGGAGTTCAGAACAAGGAGATATGAATTTTACAAATTTACACAAACATCACCGTCACAGTCAGAACCAAGCTTCAATGTTTTGGGTGAATCTCACAAACCACAAATCCAATTGAGCTCAAATTGGTGCCATTGGAAATTAGACACACATAGCTTTCCAACAAGACTTGAACGGACCAAAACGGATTTCAGACCAGGGAGATATGGCTTTTGGAAGTTGACAATCAGTTCAGGACAACGCAAAAAGGGCTGATCAAGAACAGCCTTCATTCATCCGATCTTAATGGACATAATACAATGAGTTTGGAGCTGATTCTTCTTGCATTGGATTCTTACATCGAGGTTGGACATGTAAAATTGAGTTTGAGGTTGGGTATTCTGTTTTAAACTTGAGATTTCATGAAAATACTCTGAACCTCGAGTATGGAGTTTCAACCTCGAGTATTATGGCTTACAGAGAGCAAACTGGTTTTCAAAATATTGAAAACCTCGAGGTTAAGTTTCCAACCTCGAGGCTAAGCCTTGTTTTCAAAAACTGAACTTTGCATTTTCAAAGGCCAACCTCGAGTATGGATTTCCAACCTCGAGGTTGTCGGGCTCCAGTGAAAAATGAAGGTTTGAAAATAGCTTCCAACCTTGAGGTTCACATTGTAACCTCGAGGTTACATGTTTTAAAACCAGTACTTGCCTGAAACCTTCAGGCTAACCTCGAGGTTGGCCTCAAGGTTTGTGACCGTTGGTGCAATTTCAAATTTGGGAAATCTGCAATACCTTCTTGTTTGATCTCAATGCTTTCCATGATTATTCTATATTGATTCTAGATATGTTTAACCAACTTTCTAGTGAGTTTCAGACAGATTAACGAAGGTTCATTGAAGGATTAGAGCAAAAAGCAAAAAACTGTCAGAACAATAAATGCACAGCCCAGATAGTTGCTTCCTTTGGTTAATCCACTTGTACACGTCTGCAAAAGGCTAAAAGGAAGATTACTACAACAAGCAAAGTCTTCTCCAACGGGCAAATCCACAGAAAGCCACCTCAGATCAATTATACAACTGGATTAGTTGGAGATTAGAGAAAGAAGCTGACCACACTTAAAGATAATCAGCTACAACGGTTTGATTGATTCTTCAACGGTCATAAACGGTCACAGACTCTTCTCTACCTATAAAAGACATGGATTGAAGCAGAAAAACGTAGAGACACAAGATTACAATGCCAAAATGCTGAACCTCTGCTTCTTCATCTTTTTCACTCTGTTTTACATGACTAGATAGCTTAGAGAGTGAAATGAATTGTATCTGCACTTCAATGATCATCTATTCATTCCTTTGAGAGGAATTTCATTGTAAACACATTATTCTTCTGAGAGTTACTCAAGATTGGGGAATCTTGAGTGGGAAATACATTGTGTTGATTACAACTTGTAAGGGGGAGTGAATCCTAGTGAGAGGATTACTTCAAGTACAGAGTGTGTAATCAAACAATGTGTTGATTACAGATTGTAAGGGGGAGTGAATCCTAGAGAGAGGATTGCTTCAGTTACAGATCGTGTAATCAAGATTATTGAAGATAGTGGATTGAAAATCCCAAGTGTGGCTTGGGGACTGGACGTAGGTCAAGGAGGGCCGAACCAGTATAAATATGTTTGCAAGCTCTTCTCCCTTATCTCTTTCATTTCCAGCATTTACATTTGAGTGTTTATCAATTGTTTGTGAACTTACTTCTGTTATTCAAAGATAAAAGCACTGAATTGCGAAAACCTTTTGAGCAAGAACGTTTTTATACTTCACCCAATTCACCCCCCCTCTTGGGTTCAGCCGGAACTTACATTTGGTATCAGAGCAAGGCTCTTGTTTAAAAGACTTAACCGTCTCAAGAGTTTCAATGGCTGATTTCGGGTGTTCTTCGTTTTCTGAGGGTTTTGATTTTACCATTCCACCTCTTTTTAAAGATATTGATTTTTGGTTTTGGAAAGCTAGAATGACTAGTTTTATCAAAGCAACTGATTTTTATATGTGGAATGTTTTTACAAATGCTTTTGATTTCAAACCAAGAAAGGATTGGACAGAAAAAGAAATGAAGATGTTTTCTTTGAACATTAGAGCAATGAAAATCCTTCATTCTGCTTTAACTGAAAATGATTTTCAGAAAATCAAGTTTTGCTCTAGTGCTAAAGAAATTTGGGATACTCTTGATTCTATATATGCTTCTAACAATTCTGTTGAAGTTGAAAGTGTTGACAGCTCATCTGAAACTATAAGTTGTGTATCCACAATTGATGAACAATTGGAAGTGGAGAATAAAGAAGGAGAAATTATTGAGTTCTTCCATGATCTAGTCAACACAACAGAACAAGAGGAAGAGAATTTCCAAGATGAACTCATAGACAATTGTGATCAATCATTAGCTAGAGCTCAAGATGCACATGAGGTAAACAATTCCAATTCTTCTTGTGTAGGCAAGAAAAATGTTTTCAAACAATTGCATGGAAGTGTTTTTCAACCATTTACTGATTCTATTTTGAAAAACAAAAATAATTTCAAAAATGATGCTGGAAAATCATATGGGAAGAAAGAATACACAAATATGAGTCATTTGAAATTGCATCCACTAGAACCACATAATTCTTGCAAAGTTGTTCATAACAAGCATGATTATATTACTTGCAATTATTGTGGAAAATCTGGACATATTTCTTACACATGTTGTATTAGAAGAAATTTCAATGTAAGAAATAAGTTGGTTTGGGTTCCTAAAGGACAATCAAGGTCCAATACTAACAGTCAAGGACCCAAGTATAAGTGGGTACCGAAATGTCCATCTAGTACTCTATGTGTGCAGGATAATTTGAATATTAATGGACATCAAGGTACAAAGAAAGGAAAGAAGAAGCCAAGAGTTCTTCATGCACCAAAGAAGAAGATTAAAGAATCTACATCAAGCAAGAGAACTCACATGGCACCCACTGCTGAACCTACAAGTCTTAAACATCAAAAGAAGCAAAGGGTACAAGCTAGAGAAGTATATCTTCCCTCAAGAACAAACTACCAAAGAGTACCATACAACTACCTTGAGGAGAACAAAAAGAAGGGAACCTCTCAAGTGTCAAGGAAAAGATACTTGAAGATCGTACCTTATGTGAAGACTTTGCAGACACTAAAGAGTCAATGGGTATGCAAAGCTAATCCTCCAAGTACCTAGGGAAAGGGTACATGTTGGTAAAACCTCCTACTCTATTATCTAGAACATTTATTGAGGTTCTACACATTGGATAGTAGGAATGAACATTGAAAACGATTTTTAAAATTGAAAATCTATTTAATAGATTTATTGATATATTTAGTTTACAATGTTTAATAGCTTAACTCTTTATGCAAACATTATGAGTTGAAAAATATATCTTTCATGCATAAAGCTATGCTCAACTCATTTTGCTCAATTATTCTAAATTAATTATATTCATAAGAGCATGTAAATTTTGGTTCCTACAAGCTAACGATGATTGGATCCAAGATTGGATACCAAGAAAGAAAAAGACTTATACGATTTTGTAGGATCAAAGAAAGCTTCTCAAGAATGAAAGATAGAGAAATGATTCAAGCCTTGAGAAAGCCAAACAAGCTATGCTTAATGATGATGGTGAACACCGAAAAAGAAGTTATCTACACCAATCCATCTCAACCTAGCAAGCTTCTATGAGAACAAGAGGAATTATGGTGATATCTATTCCTTATCCCATATTGTGATTATATGAAATTCGTTTTTGGGTAATGAATATTTGTCCATCATTGCATTCCGTTAGCAATCAATCATTTATATTTTTCAAAATGTTTTCAGATTGCTAAATGGACATAAATGATTTTGTTAAGTGAATTTTTGATATTTAAACAAGTGAGCCTATGCATAACTTTGTTGATTTTATATTTTTGAAATGCAAAAGTTTAAAATCTGTTTGAATTTCAATTCACATTGTTTTAAGAAAATGCATACAAATGTTTTGATAACTCATTCATACTTTGATTACATTCAAATAATGTTTCCAAATTGGAAGTTAATATTGTATATTGAATGTTAGATATGCTTCAAATGTGTCCAATTGAGTTTTCCCTGTTATTCACATATTGATCTTTGGTATTGAATGTGATGCTTGAATTCCTCATTCATTATTCTTTAGATCTTGTATCCAACAAGTTGATTATATATGAGTCTCAAGCTTATCTTCAAAAATGAATTCAGTATGTGAAAACTTATGCTTGTTGCATAAAACCTTATTGATTAAGCTATTCCAAATATTATGAATGTTCATTAATGCATCATGTGCATTAACCATTATATGGAATAACTTTCTAGGATAATTCTTTGGAACTTTAGTCATTTGGACTAAAGAATCTGTGTTTCATAGTCTATGAATCCTAGTACTACTTGTGTTACTCTAATATATAATTATTTGTCCACATTCATGTTTAGAGTAACTAGTTTTGTATTCTCATAATTCTTGCCTTGAATGCTCTCATATGTTCGATACTCTACTCTCTAAGGCAAGATTATCTCTTGGTCAATAGCAAAGTCATTAAGCTTATTTATGTTGTTCTAAGCATGTCCTGATAATGCTTTACTTTCATGACTTTGGCTTTTCTGAAAATTCTTCAACATGTTAACTTCAATGTTTAACATGTTCTCCAAATCTGAAGCATATTGATATATTCATTAAACCTATTGACTTCCATCATATTTATAATGACCACTGTTTTCAAACATGTTTCAAAAATCTTTCATGTATGAAAAATATTGATTTCATAATGTGTCATCACATTTTTTTTGAAAGATCATTCAAGATTTGAAATACTTTGCATATTTCACTATCTTTCTTGAAAAATTTGAACTTCAAATTGATAAATGCTTATCATTATAGATAAGGTTTTCTATACTCATCAATGACATCTTTTCTGCATCTAGTGTATTCACAAATTGTCATTGAGAAATAACATTTTTGGTATCATTTAGTTGTTACCCTATTCAATTAATTGGCTTGATCTTGTTTGGGTAAAACTATATTTTGATCTTTGATTGTTATACTTCTTGCTCATACGTCATATGGTTTAATCCTATAAGAGTGTAAGAGTTGTCATGTCTAATCTTGTGTGGACTCAAGAATCATTGAGTACCAAAGAACATTCATTTTATTGCAGGTGTTGGTTTTGCTGTCAAAGGCAGAACCTCGAGGTTGAGAAGCCAACCTCGAGGTTGACGAGGTGTCAAACAAAATCTCAAGGTTCCTGAAGGATGGAACCTCGAGTATGGAAGTGGAACCTCGAGTTTTGTGGCAGACAGAGAAGATATCTCATCCAAACAGATAGTGGAACCTCGAGGTTCTAGAGGTAAACTCGAGGTTGGAGGTATGAATGTCAAAGGGCAACCAGAAGGAAGTGTCACTCAAGGAACAGAGATGATAAGGAGCATGTTAACTTGATGAGAAGCTATGAGCAGAAACTAATCTTATACAAAGTTCATTCAGGATTTCAGCGTCTAAGATGCATTCAGAACAACTGATGGTTATAGTGACTCTTCATCTTGAAGCTTAGTCACATCTGGGAGAGCTTCAGTATTGATCACATTATCAGATAAAAGCTAGCCCGTGATGCATCTATGGACTACAAATGATTATGACTCAAGTAATTACGGCATTACTTGAGTGAGGTATTGTATTCTGCAATAATATTCATATATGATAATCATTTCTCTGTTTCATATCACTCTTCAGGCTAACTTGATTTTATTCACTCAAATTTTTCATGAACTTTAGCCTGAGCAAATCATTTTTTAAAAAAAATGATCCTTATGCCTTAAACTCTATTATCATCATAAAAGGCATAAGTGATTTGTTTATAACAATTTCAAGTCCACCCAAGTGAACTTGAAAGTTTTCAATTCTGAGGTACCATGTTGTGAGCAAAGATATTTTCAAACTTCATAACATTTGGTGTCACATTATTATTTGATATCATTAAAGGGGATTTCACATTTTAGTCATGCATTCATTAAGGGGGAGCTTCACATTCATACATGCTTTATACTTTAAAAGCTCACCTTCTTTATTTGAAGAAAAACCCTTTTAACCATACTCATCTGCATTCATATCTTTTGTTAGTTTTGATGATGAGTTAATATCATATTTTCCTTTCATTAGCTTTATTTTAAAAATATCACATAGAAAAGGATGCTTTGATATTTGGCTTGCACTAACAAATCTTTTCGAAAGAATGTTTTCAATTTGTAACAGGAGATTTTGTTGTGTTACAATTTTCCTTAACGCACTACAAGGAAAAACTATTAAATTAGGGAAAGATGTCTTGGCGGTTAATCATTGAAGCTGAGATGTGCTCTACATGGATGATTTATGAAGAAAAGGCAAAAGATGGAAGCTGAAGTACTGATGATCATATTCATTCAGATGAGATACAACTCAAGAAGCCAGTACTTTAATCTCATCCCAGAGGCGATTTAGAGCACATCACATATCTCAAAGCTAGTAAATGGACTTCACAGATAGTTCATCAATTTGCAAAACCAACATGAGCATTTCTAATCCCTATCTTTTTATATTCAGTAGAAATTGTGCACATGTTTGGTATACACATGCTTTAATTGTGAAAGATTTCTTGAAAATTTCCTCAATTTCCTTCAAATTTGTTTTCATAAAAACATTCCAAATTACATTATATTTAGAATGAAAAGCACTTTCAATCGGGGAGAGAAAATCAGTTTCTTTGACTCTTTTAACATGCATAAGGTGCATAGGTTCTAGGTGTTGTGTCTCATTGCATTTCATTGTATTTTGCTGATTTTGTAGTAATTGGTTCTGATATTAGTGATTATCAGAGTGCTTATCCTTTCTGGTATCAATTCTGCTTGTATGAAGTTTGTTCATTGAATACATTTCTAGTTGTTTATATGTTTATCTACTGTCATCCTCTGATCAACTTGTGTTGAAATGCAAAATTAGTCATTTTCTGATAACTTAACATTCAACTTTTTGCTAATGACAAATAAGGGGGAGAGAATGGCAAGAAAAATATGTTGCATCTAATGTATTCTCATATTCATACATATTTTTCTTAAAGTATTTGCCATCATCAAAAAGGGGGAGAATGTTGGTTATGATTAGTTTTGATGATGTCTTATATAGATGCCATTCTTAATAGCAAAAAGATTGAGTAATATTGTTATCTCCTACATTGACTACCTGCTATATTGAATGTAGATTATTTGAAGTTAAATTAAGAAGAATAATCAAGAAGGAGATAAGAGATGGAAGAAAGAAAGCATTTGCAAAAGTTGAAATGAAGCTTCATCATGTTCTGAATGTTGAAGAAGGCAGAAGCTGCAAATAATGATGAGCCCAAGTTAATTGATGAAGAATGATCAAGTTGGGAGATGGAAGAAGGAATAACTTGTTGAATTTAATGAAGAGATCATTATTCAAGTTCTTATATTGATGCTAGAAGTCTCCAAGGTCATATGGAAGTTGGAATGGCTCAATTCAGAGTTAAATCAAGCAAATATGAGGTCCAGGACGAGTAAACTCGAGGTTTGGGTATAAACCTCGAGGTTTGAGTGTCTTCAGCATTTTTGGTGTCACTGGACCAGCCAACCTCGAGGTTGCAAGTGCAAACTCGAGGTTACAAGTGCCAACCTCGAGGTTGTAGTCATAACCTCAAGGTTTCAGCACTATCAGCAACTCTGGTGCACTCTGTTCCACGTTCAGCTTCTGGCGACCTTTGGTAATTTGATGATATCTTCCAAACCAGAGATCGGATTGAGACGAAACCAAAAGCATTGGAAACTAGACTCCCAACACGTACTTTTGACAAAGATTCAAGTCCAAAGGAGTTCAGAACAAGGAGATATGAATTTTACAAATTTACACAAACATCACCGTCACAGTCAGAACCAAGCTTCAATGTTTTGGGTGAATCTCACAAACCACAAATCCAATTGAGCTCAAATTGGTGCCATTGGAAATTAGACACACATAGCTTTCCAACAAGACTTGAACGGACCAAAACGGATTTCAGACCAGGGAGATATGGCTTTTGGAAGTTGACAATCAGTTCAGGACAACGCAAAAAGGGCTGATCAAGAACAGCCTTCATTCATCCGATCTTAATGGACATAATACAATGAGTTTGGAGCTGATTCTTCTTGCATTGGATTCTTACATCGAGGTTGGACATGTAAAATTGAGTTTGAGGTTGGGTATTCTGTTTTAAACTTGAGATTTCATGAAAATACTCTGAACCTCGAGTATGGAGTTTCAACCTCGAGTATTATGGCTTACAGAGAGCAAACTGGTTTTCAAAATATTGAAAACCTCGAGGTTAAGTTTCCAACCTCGAGGCTAAGCCTTGTTTTCAAAAACTGAACTTTGCATTTTCAAAGGCCAACCTCGAGTATGGATTTCCAACCTCGAGGTTGTCGGGCTCCAGTGAAAAATGAAGGTTTGAAAATAGCTTCCAACCTTGAGGTTCACATTGTAACCTCGAGGTTACATGTTTTAAAACCAGTACTTGCCTGAAACCTTCAGGCTAACCTCGAGGTTGGCCTCAAGGTTTGTGACCGTTGGTGCAATTTCAAATTTGGGAAATCTGCAATACCTTCTTGTTTGATCTCAATGCTTTCCATGATTATTCTATATTGATTCTAGATATGTTTAACCAACTTTCTAGTGAGTTTCAGACAGATTAACGAAGGTTCATTGAAGGATTAGAGCAAAAAGCAAAAAACTGTCAGAACAATAAATGCACAGCCCAGATAGTTGCTTCCTTTGGTTAATCCACTTGTACACGTCTGCAAAAGGCTAAAAGGAAGATTACTACAACAAGCAAAGTCTTCTCCAACGGGCAAATCCACAGAAAGCCACCTCAGATCAATTATACAACTGGATTAGTTGGAGATTAGAGAAAGAAGCTGACCACACTTAAAGATAATCAGCTACAACGGTTTGATTGATTCTTCAACGGTCATAAACGGTCACAGACTCTTCTCTACCTATAAAAGACATGGATTGAAGCAGAAAAACGTAGAGACACAAGATTACAATGCCAAAATGCTGAACCTCTGCTTCTTCATCTTTTTCACTCTGTTTTACATGACTAGATAGCTTAGAGAGTGAAATGAATTGTATCTGCACTTCAATGATCATCTATTCATTCCTTTGAGAGGAATTTCATTGTAAACACATTATTCTTCTGAGAGTTACTCAAGATTGGGGAATCTTGAGTGGGAAATACATTGTGTTGATTACAACTTGTAAGGGGGAGTGAATCCTAGTGAGAGGATTACTTCAAGTACAGAGTGTGTAATCAAACAATGTGTTGATTACAGATTGTAAGGGGGAGTGAATCCTAGAGAGAGGATTGCTTCAGTTACAGATCGTGTAATCAAGATTATTGAAGATAGTGGATTGAAAATCCCAAGTGTGGCTTGGGGACTGGACGTAGGTCAAGGAGGGCCGAACCAGTATAAATATGTTTGCAAGCTCTTCTCCCTTATCTCTTTCATTTCCAGCATTTACATTTGAGTGTTTATCAATTGTTTGTGAACTTACTTCTGTTATTCAAAGATAAAAGCACTGAATTGCGAAAACCTTTTGAGCAAGAACGTTTTTATACTTCACCCAATTCACCCCCCCTCTTGGGTTCAGCCGGAACTTACAGAAACCGCGTCAGGGCGGCTAGTCGGCCTGTTAGCTGCTGCACCTCCTTCTTGGTTCTCGGGCGCTGCATATCGACCACGGCCTTACACTTGTCCGGGTTGGCTTTGATCCCTCGGTTCGTCAGCATGAAGCCTAGAAATTTCCCAGCCGGGACTCCGAAGGCACATTTGGCCGGGTTTAACCTGATTCGATGTCTTCTTAACTTTTCAAACGTCTGTTCTAGGTCCTGGATGTGGTCTTCTGGGAGTTTCGACTTGACGATCATGTCGTCTATGTAGACCTCTATGTTGCGCCCGATCTGATCCTCAAAAACCCGGTTCATCATCCTCGGTAGGTCGCCCCAGCATTCTTGAGTCCGAAAGGCATGACGTTGTAGCAGTAATTCGCCTTATCAGTCATAAAGGCGGTCTTCTCTTGGTCGTCCGGATGCATGGCGATCTGGTTATAACCGGAGTAGGCATCTATGAAGGAGAGGAGGTGGTATCCGGCCGAGTTGTCCACCAGTTTATCAATGTTTGGCATCGGGTACGAGTCCTTTGGGCAGGCCTTGTTGAGGCTGGTGTAGTCGACACATACTCTCCATTTGCCGCTGGGTTTGAGGACCATGACTACGTTGGAGAGCCAGGTGGTGTACTGCACCTCCCGGATGAAACCGGCCGCAAGGAGCTCTTCTATGTGATCTTCCAAGGCCTTCTGCCTGTTATCCGCAATGTTCCTCTTCTTCTGTGCCACTGGTCTCGATCCCGGCCATATGCCGAGTTTGTGACAGCAGAAGTGGGGGTCAATGCCCGGTATTTCGGCCGAGGTCCATGCGAAGACGTCTTGGTTTCGCCTTAGGAATCGGATCGTGAGAGCCTTTAGGCCGTCCTCCATATCCCGGCCTATTTTGGCGGTCTTGGACGGGTCTTCGCCTAGCACAATTTCTTCTAATTCTCCTTCTGGCTCGGGCCTCGGATTGTCAAGCTCTCGGAGGTCGAGCTCCACCATGTTGACTTGTCGGCGCGGGAGCCCGCCAGAGCCGGCTTCGGCTACTTGCTCGTTGGATCCGAGCCGGGGTGGGGACGAGGGTCCTCGTTCCTCGACGCGGAGAGCTTCGAAGTAGCACTGCCTTGACTCTTTCTGGTCCCCGGATACCACGACTATCTGGTTCTTACTATTGATCATCTTCAGCTTCTGATGCTTCGTGGATACTAGTATATCCCAGTTGTGGATCGTGGGTCGGCCCAGAATGATGTTGTACGGGGACCGGAAGTCGGCGACTACGAATCGTACCCGTTCCGATTTGAAGGCTTCCTTGGTGCCAAGAGTTAACCGGAGGTCGATGTAGCCTTTTGGGAAGGACTGCTCCCCATTGAAGCCGACCAGGGTGGTCTTGCACGGCTTGAGGTCCTCTTTGTCGAGGTGCATCCTCTTGTAGGCGTCCCAACTTATAATGTCGGCCGAACTCCCTGCATCCACAAAGATCCTCTTAACTCGACAATTTATTAGAGTTCCAGTAATTACCAGTCCGTCCAGGTGTCCGGGTATGACGTCTTCCAGCTCTTCATCAGTGAAGGTCAGGGTGGGCGGCCGAGGCCTCCTTGAGTCCTCCTTAAACTTAGGGGGTTCTCGGACGGTCAGTACTTCGCGGAGATACTTCTTCCGCTGGCTTACGGTGTCTCCTCCTCGACCGAATCCTCCACTGACGACGTTGCACTGGAAATCGACGTCGGGAAATTCGTCGTCCGAGGCCGCCTTCTGCTTTTTTCCTGGAGTTCGGGATTCCTTGGGCGGACTTCTGGAGCGGGCGCAGTCGTTGCGTTTCCCGTTCGTCCTTCCCTGAGTCTTGATCACGTACTGACGCAGTTTCCCATTCCTCACAAACTTCTCGATTGCGTCACGGAGGTCATAGCACTCGTCGGTCGTGTGGCCGTTGCAGTCGTGGAACTTGCAGAACTTGGAACAGTCCGTGTTGGAGCGTCCTTTGATCGGCTTTGGCCTGTCCACCCGCTTCATCTCGGTCTGGGCTACCTCCTTCCATACCTGGGACCGGGGGATGTTCAGCGGGGTGTAACTGTCGTACTTGGTCTTCTGGTCGGCCCGGTCAGGCTTTGTCCGGCTGTCCTGGCTGCGTCGTCTCGGGTCGGTCTTCGTCCCTCTTGGGCGTTCCTCGTCGCCAGGCGGGCTCTTCCTAGTCCGTTCAAGTTCATCGGCATTGGCTGCCTCCATCTGTTCCATTTCCAGATACTTCTTCGCCTCAGTATAGAATTCGGTCAAGGTGTACGCTGGGTTCTTACACAGATGACGAGCCAGCCGAGATGATGGGTCCAGTCCATTGACTAGGCAGTGTACGTGGACATCCTCTGGTAATGATCGTACTTGCATGGCCACGTCGCGGAACCGATCCAGATACTTCTGCAAGGCCTCACCCTTCTTCTGATGCACTTTGCTCAAGGTGAACGTAGTCTTTGGCTGCTTTTTGCTGGTGGCGAAGTGCAGCTCGAATTTTCGTCCGAGGTCTTCATAGTCTCGGATAGAGTCGTCCGGAAGAGACGTCAGCCACCTATGCGCCGGCCCGTCCAGAGTAGCCGCAAAAAGACGCTGAATGACCGGGCCGCTGATCTGTCGGACCCACATGAGCTTCTCAAAGGTAACCAAGTGGTTCCGGGGATCTTGGCTCCCATCGTATTTCGGCAGGCTGTTTAAATCAAAGCGTTTTGGGAAACGGGCTGTTGCCGCCTCCCTCGAGAACGGAGATCTTCCCGTCTCTGATAAGTACGTCACACGATATTCCCGAGGCGATCCGTGGCGAGGCCGGGGAGTTCTTTCCTTGGCACGGGTTTCTTCTCGATCTCGGTATTCCCTTTCACGCCGATTGGTTCGGTTAGGACCGACACTGTGGTTTTCTCTGTCTCTCGGGGACCGTGGTCTGCCGTGGTCCGCAATCGGGCGCCGCCTCGGTTCGCCGTTGTCGCGGCGTGGGTTCCTCGGCTCAGAGTTGCTCGAGGAGCTGCTGTCGCCTGCCGAGGCTCTCCTTGTATGACCGAGACCCCTGTGGCGGCCTCTCACGCGACGGTCATTCTCGAGCGCTTCTTGGATCATCTTTCCGATAGCTTCGAAGTCAGCCCGCCTCTGCAGGTCATCGTGTTTTTCCTTGTTCTCCAGGCGCCGCATGAACGATTCCTGAGTCCTCCGCATCATGCGAACGTCGGCATCAACTGCCCGGACATCACGCGTTGGAGACCGCGCGAGTGCTCCTTCTGGTCGCCGGTCTTCGTGCCGCGGCTGCTCCTCATGGAGCGGTTGTTCCCTGTCGGGGGAGGAAGTCACCGTATCTGTAACATGTCCTTCTGGGGTGTTTTCTCTCCGAGGTGGTGCCGGCGGCTGGCCTGGCGGCGGGCGGCTGGCTTGTGGGTCTCCTCCCACCGGTTGGGGATTTCTGCTGTGGCTTCTAGTGCTCACCATTAGTAGTCACGGGGATTGAAGTTTACAGTCCCCACGGTCGGCGCCAATGTTCTGTATGAAGAACACAGAGATTGGACTTGACTAGGTTGTCAAGCCTAGAGCCTACGTACCCTCGAAGGGATCAAAGTCCACGTAGTTCGTAGCAAACTTGAAGGCACGTAGCCAGGGGAGTGGGGTGTGTGCTCTGTGTGGCAGAAAGTAACAAGAGCATAAGATAGAACGTGTGCACCTGTTTAGGGTTTCCTTCTATTTATAGAGGGGTCTGGTGCGCGTATCTCTGCCTTAATGAGCAATATCTTAGATTGAGCTGATTGGCTGATGCCATGATCGTCGGAGAATCTCTATTAGTAAGATCCTATATTTGTGGGATCTCGGATCCCTTCCTATTCTGGCGTGGATTCTGTCCCTAGCGGGATTGGGCCGAGATCCGGACCTGGGCCTGTTGGGCCGGTCCGTAACAGATTGCTTTAAGGCATGACATATGGTGGTTCTCAGAGATACCATAAGGATGTTAGATTGAATAAGGAAATAACTGAGACTAGGCTTGAATCTGATCTCAACTGAAATGGTGTTTAGGTTAATGTATGATTGAGGTTACCCTAGATTCTAATGCTTAAGAATAGGAACCTTTTGAATATTGATTAACGCTACGTAGTCAGCAATGCTTTGGGTATGATTGAGGATTAATGGTCAATCTTGAGGTGAAAGAATGATAGTAGGATATACCTTGTGATATTGAGGATTGAGATCAAAATAGAACCTCGTGAATAATGTTGATGTTATATGGATGTCTCGAGGTTTAAACTAGGAAGATGAATTATGATCCTAGTTAGTATTTTGGGTATTGTCGAGGTGATATGATTCCTTAGCCTAATTGATGTTGGGGTTCTAGGAGTTGATTGTGAATTGGACGATTGTTGTTTGCAGTTATTTGAGGATAGTACCCAAATGTTGTAAGCTATGAATTGTGATGATCGTAGCATATTTATTGGGATTGGTTGACGTTTCAATATTAGGTTATTGTCGACCATTGATTTAATCTGTTTACCCTTGCGATAGATCGATGTTATACTGGGCATGAATTGTCTGACAGCTAACAATATAATTATGGACTTTGGAAATAGAATGATCATTTATCCAAAATCTCCGCAAGGCTCTGATGATGAAGTTAGACTTAACTTTATTTCGGCCGCTAAAGCTAAGAAATGTAAAAAACATGGTTGCCATAGATATGTAGTATTCTTTTCAGTGCAAGCAAAATCTAAGCTCTCATCGGACTAAATAGAAGTTGTAAAGGAATTCCTTGATGTGTTCCCTGACGATTAAGTTAGTACCAGCACTGGACCAATTTCTAAAGCACCCTATAGAATGGCACCCAATGAAATGGCGGAATTGAAGAAATAAATTGATTAGTTGCTTGAGAAGAGATTTATCAGACCCAGTGTGTCACCTTGGGGAGCTCCAGTTCTATTTGTGAAGAAGAAAGATGGGAGCTTGCGACTCTGTATCGATTACAGAGAATTATCAGGAATAAATATCCACTTCCCAGGATCGATGATCTTTTGGATTAGCTACTGGTTCCTGTTTATTCTCAAAGATAGATCTACGGTTTGGATATCATCAGTTGCGAGTTAAGGCTGAGGATATTTCGAAAATTGCTTTTAGGACCAGATATGGGTATTATGAGTTCCTGGTAATGCCATTTGGGTTAACAAATGCTCCTGTTGTTTTCATGGACTATATGAATCGTGTTTTTTGCCCTTACCTGGATCAGTTTGTTGTGGTGTTTATTGATGATATACTGGTCTATTCAAAAAGAGAGGCAGAGCATGAGAACTATTTACGACTGGCATTGAATATTCTGGGAGAGAAGCAGCTCTACGCTAAGTTTAGTAGATGTAATTTTGGCTTTTTGAGGTTAAGTTTTTGGGCCATGTGATCTCTAAAGAAGGGGTTGTTGCAGTGGACCCTAGCAAAGTGGAAGTAGTATTAGACTGGAAAAGACTAGAGTCTGTGTTTGAGATTCATAGATTTCTGGGTCTTGCGGGGTACTACAGCCGCTTTATACAGAATTTCACATGGATTGCATTACCATTGACAAAGCTTACTAGAAAAAACCAGTCATTTGCGTGGGATACTCAGTGTGAGGAGAGCTTCTGTGTACTAAAGAAGAGGCTTACGACGGCACCCGTGTTGATTATCCCAGATCCAAGTGAGACCTATACTGTTTATAATGATGCTAGTTTGCAGGGATTGGGATGTGTCCTGATGTAGCAGGGTAGAGTTGTGGTCTATGCCTCTCATTAGCTGAAGCCTCACGGGTTGAATTACCCTACATATATTGTTGGAATTCGTACAAGAAGTGGAAGAAATTTACCAAAATAAACATCAAATTGAATGTGGAATATCACTTAGAGGGGGGGTGAATAGGTGATTTAAAAATTTTCGATGAATGACGGGTAAGTGATAAGAGTAGTAGAGACAGATGACATAGTAGGATTATACTGGTTCGGTCGAACTCTTGACCTACGTCCAGTACCCAGTTGCTCTGGGATTTCACTATGTTAGAACAGCAATTACAATCTTTCTGTAATACAGGATAACTTTCACTCTTTAGAAATCACTCCCCCTTACAGAACGTAATTATACACCCGTACTCAAGATACCACTACCTTGAGATTTTGAGCTGTAACTGAATACAATTGAAAAGAGTCTCTCTTTCTAGAGTAAGTAATGATCACTGAAGTACTCTTATATCATAGGCTGATCACACGTATATGAGCTAATCACTTTGAATATAATCACTTGGATACATGTGTTGTATTATCTGGATGGGCTCTGATCTTTTTTATAACATTTGGAGAAGTAGCCGTTTCTTTTTGACCGTTTGATAATGACCGTAGTTTAGCCTCAATCCTTTCGCGCTAATTTTGCTCCATAAGATTTAAATGTTTTTGCTTTTTCTATTCCATGAAACTGCAAGATGTAATTTTTGACTGTTGCTATTTAATCTGAAAATTACTCAATGATATGGTTAGTGATTATACAATAAATGTACAGATAATGAATCCAGATAGTATAAGTATATAGGAAAAACAAATCATTATCTTGGCATGGTGAAATATCAAGAAAATTTACCTTATATGATTTATGTTTCCAGATTTAAAAGTGTTGAAACGAAAAAGCTCATTAACTCGAGGTACAGGAAATTTAACTTGAGGTTCACTACAAACTCGAGGCATAGACAAAATGACTCGAGGTGAATGACATTAAAATTTATTCTAGTGAACCTTTCAACTCGAGGTACAATTGTTTACCTCGAGGTTGATTGTGACTCGAGGTAGGTGACTGGCAGACTCGAGGCAAAGGTGGATTTTGGTCAATATCTGATGACTTAGACTCGAGGCTTCATGAACCCTGACTCGAGTTTGTACTTGACTCGAGGTTCTCCTAAGCATGACTCGAGGTGAATAAATGAAACTTTCATGGAATACTTTTAGTGCTAGACTCGAGGTATAAAATATTGTCACTCGAGGTGAATTGTAATTTTGATTGTGAATCTTTAAGACACTGACTCGAGTCTTTTAAATAGGACTCGAGTTAAAATGACAGCAAACTTCTTTTCACCAAAAAATTGTGATTTTGGCCCAGATAAAATTATTTTACTTAAACTATATGATCATTCAATACTTTTAGATTTTTAGTCATCATCAAAACATTCTTGGGAGCTAACACAAATCCCAATCATGGATCTATTAATGACATTTAATTCTGTAATACCCCGAATTTTGGACCCTAAGAAGTGAGAATAAGCTTAAAATAGGTGGACGACTAAGCCCAGTTCGGGAAGAGTCTCAAGAATGTCGAGAGTTAGGAAGCCTCTTTAGGACTAAGTGACTCGGCCATACGGGTCAATCGACCTAGTATGAGTAAGCTGTGGAATTAAAGTACAAAGGGTCTATACAGTGTAAATTCAGTGGAAAAGATGCCGCCTAACTATGTCCTGAGGTATATGACAATTAGTTGAGCAAAAATATGCCGGTATAAGTAAGTATATGGCATTTTCAAGGAAGTCATGGATGTCCTGCATTTTTGGAGGAAATAAGAAGGGAAGAGAGAGAGTGTGTATCTGGACCAAGTATAGAAGGAAAAGTCAGTAGTAGTGTTGGTTTGTCGGACATGTGGCATTTCAGGGTCAGCGGTTGGATTTTCGAGTAGCACGTGGTACAAGGTGATTATAAAATACTGAAATATGGGTTTCTTGCTCCCCAAGGCACTGTGTTTCCGCCACCTGAGGTCAGGGGAAAAGACTGTTGATCCAGGCCCACACGAGTCTAACTGAGTGGCACAAATCCCGAGGAAAAGTGTAACCGGCAAAAAGTGCCTAAGTGGGACCAATTAGGGTTTTCTGAAGTTGGGCCTAGACCCCTGGACACAAAGAGAGGCAAAATTTGGTGGGGCAGAGGAGAGAGAAAGGTAACTTGGAGGGCAAGAAAAAGGTCACATCAAGTAATAATGAGGAGAGAAAAAAATAAAATAATTAGAATTAATCTAGACAATTTGAATCTGATGTGACAAGGTGAATGACAAGCAATTATGACCCCACATGGATCATTAATGGTGCAATCTTGGGCAGATTTTGTGGGTCCCATTGACTTGGAAGAAGAGCAGTACAAATGACCATGCTACCCTTAAAGTGTTATTTTAATTACCGGACAAAAACCTACACTTAGTAACTCCAAAAACCAGCACCAAGGGCAATTTAGGAATCTTATTTTTAGCCCTAAAAAGGCACCCCCATCTACCAAGAATTCTCTAGAATTCTTGAGAAATAAGTCAAAGAAATAATTTTAATCCGAGACATCCTTTCGACCATTGGGTAATAACCAAAATTGGACAAAAGACCTAACCCTTGGAGTCTATATAAGGACACTTCCTCCCCTCATTTCCACCTGCCCAAGGATGTGCTCAAGGTGCAAGAGGAGAGTGTCCAACTTAAGTCTTGGTTCAAGAAGGAGAGGAGGTCATACGCAACCGAAATTCCAAGGTCAGCCCCTAACTGACAACTTGGAAATTCTTGCTTCTGCCCTATGAAGTTTTTCATGGATTTGCAGTAGGATTTTCATATTTTTAAGGTTCTCATTTAGTCCATAAAGTGATTTTGAGTGGGGATAAATAGGATCACCATTTTCTGAACCCGAAAAGCCCTAAATCTTGAAACTACACAAATTTGCCAATAACTGTAATTTCTGGACAGCGAATGGTAATCAGGTGATTTAATGTAGTAAACGAAGTCCGTTTGCTTTGAAATTTTACATGGTGAAAGTAGAAATCTCGAGGAGGATTGTGATATAATATTTTGTGTCATTTGGATTTTCCAACTAAGTTATTTTAAGTTGAAAATGACCTAAAAACATGAACTTTATCTCGGACCACTGGCTAAAGTTTGGGAATCAGAGGAGGACCCGAACCTAGATGACTTTGGGAACTATTTTTATGATAAACTAGACATCCTAAGTGTTCAATGGCCACTAATTTCGTGTTAATCAGATATTTCTAGAATTTATTTAAAATCGGCAAATTTGGGTAAACGGTTCTGAAAAATTTTGGTGTTTGGCGAAATTTATGGAACTTGAATATGTGATTGAATGTGTGATACCTTATTGTATCTAGGGTAATAGCACGCGTGGAACATATATCCAACATCAAGGGAAGAGTTGGCTATTTTCGAGGAGTGCCAGGTAGCAACTATAAACTTACGTACTCTATGTTGCTCTTGTATGTATGTTTTATTATGATTGTGGATGTAGGGTAGGTAGTATCCATGGGACTTCGTGTTCTATGGTTGGTACTGAGGCTCGAGGTATGTGATGGGTAGGTAGTACCTGTAGGACGGTGTGTCCTTAGGGTGCTATTGAGGGCCATGGCATGTAAGGTAGGTGGAGCCTATGTGATTGTGTGTTCATAGGTAGACTATGTGACTATGTATTTATAGGTGTCCACTAAGGCCTATTGGGGTAGGTAGGGGACAACAGCCCTGACTACTGAGGCCCCTTAAAGCTATTGATTCCGGGGGCTTGTCTTGACCAAGCGATCCTGCGGAGTACATGCTAGGTTTACTTTTCCTGATTGTAATTTGCATTACATACATTGCATACATATCGTGTATGAGTTTAACAGTTACTCTGAGGGTTCAATTTTGAACTCCAAACTGGTTCAAAAGATACAGGTGTAAGGTAGTAGCAGATGGAGGACTTGAAAAAGGTACGGCTCGATGCAGAAAGATGAAGAAATAGCCCTGGTGCTTTTTGTACTTCTATATTTGGGTTGACTGTGTGATTTATATTTACTGCTGTTTAGCATTTTTTTGGACGAATGTACCCTAAACCCTATAGGGATTACTTTATGTATTTGCTGTACCTTTACCAATATATTGTAGTATTCCAAACCGATCCTACGCTCTGCCACGCGTACTCTGATGTTTGTCTTAAGTGATTAGTTAACAAGGGAAAGGCAATAAGAGAAAAGGATCCCTCTAACCCACCACCCGAAAGGGCGAGGCTGGTAGGGGTGTAACAAATTTGAGTGGTCAGAATTGTACCTTTCATATGCATCTTGTTCAATCACTAGGAGCCAATTGAACGAACCGCCTCCTTTTACCAGTGTCCACATGAATAGGATCCCAACACAGGCAGCATGCTAGCACCTCCAACGTTTTTCCTGTCTATCTCTCATCTAGGGTTTCTCTTGTGGCCCTTTTATAATACGTCTTACTCACTGTCTTAGGGTTTTCAAACTCTAATGGGCCATATTGTATATTCAAAATTAATCTTAATTAACTTTGAACTTTGAATTGGATTAAAATAATATTAATTAAATTTATCCAACAGATTTAATTTATTCTATTTATTTAATCCGAATTAAAAGCTAATTGATTTAATTTATCTTCATGAATTAAATTTGAGATATGATATCTATCTTCAAAAATTAAATTTGAGATACGATATCTGTGTTAGTTTTAGTTATTTAATTTATCAAATAAATTAAATACAAAACAAATACTAATAATAATAATATTATCTATATTGATAATATTATTATTATTTTTGAATTTACACACACATACACACACACACATCCTCCCTAAATTAAACGTTGTATTCATGAAATCTTAGACATATTATAGATTCAATGAATCTAGACATTTTAGCTTGTATTGGGCTATTCATGTGTGCAACCCTCCTGTATGCCCACATGAAATTGGCAGCAGGCCAACACTGTACCAACCTATAAGTTGCAAGTTGTAATATCCCAAATTTTAGACCCTAAGAATTGAGAATAAGCCTAAAGTAGGTAGATGACTAAGCCCGGTTCGGGAAGGGTCGCAAGAATGTCGAGAGATTGTGAGCCTTTTAGGGACTCAGTAACTCGGCTATACAAGTCAGTGGACCTAGTATGTATAAGCCATGGAATTAAAGTGCTAATAGGAAAGGGGCACAAACAACTTGTACGGAATAAATTCGGTTGAAAAAGATGCCACCAAACTATGTCCTAAGGTATAGTACAATTAGTTGAGTGTGTTAGTTATGATTAGTTTTGATGATGTCTTATATAGATGCCATTATTAAAAGCAAAAAGATTGAGTAATATAGTTATCTCCTACATTGACTAACTATTATGCTTAATGTAGATTAGTTCAAGTTGAATCATGCAGAATAATCAAAAAGGAGATAAGGGATTAATGGAAAGAAGAACTTGCAGAAGTTGTCAAGGAATATCAACATTCAAGTTCTTGTGATACTGGAAGTTTCTATGATAAGCAGAAGTTGGAATGAAGCTTCATCACTTTATGAATATTAATGAAGGTAGAAGCTGCAAAGAATGATGAGCCCAAGTTAAATGAAGAATAATGATCAAGTTGGGAGATGGAAGAAGGAAAAACTTGATGAATGGAATGAGAATATAATTATTCAAGTTCTTATGTTGAAGCTAGAAGCCTCCAAGATCATATGGAAGTTGGAATGACTCAGTTTAGAGTTAAAACAAGCAAAAATGAGGTTCTGGATGAGCAAACTCGAGTCTCCAAGTATTAAACTCGAGTTTACTACCTTGCTGCAGTAATTTGTCTCTCTGACATGAACAAACTCGAGTTCAGGACCACAAACTCGAGTTTAGGACTTCAAACTCGACACAGGAATCACAACCTCGAGCCAATAAATGTCTTCAGCATTTCTAGTGTCTTTGGACTAGGAAAACTCGAGTTTATAAGTTGCAAACTCGAGTTTACAGCGGTAGTCAGCACTTCAATTCAACTCTGTTTCAGGCAACCTATAGTAATTCAATGATATCTCCCAAACCAGGAATCAGATTGACGTGAAACCAATTTTGTATGAAACTAGACTCCCAGTACATCATTTTGATATAAAATGTGATATGATTCTCGAAAGAAAAGGATGATCGGATCAACTAGGAATGGAATTTTCGCACCAGAATTTTCAGCCTCTAACGCGTCCTAAAGAACAGAATGTATCTCGGCTACAGACCTCGGATTTGAGTGCTTCCAAAATGACCTGAAAGATAATGTTCTAAACTACGATTTTGACTCAAAAAAGACTGAAAAAGGATAAGGGAATCAGGAGATACAGAACAAAGAAATTTAGCACGAAACTGCAGTTTGGGTAGGCGCCACAATTCCGAAGAATTGATAAGCCCAAGAACGCCACAAGGATCGATGCCCTTGATAAGTTCAGAGATTCTCAAAAGAACCCTAGAGAAGCTTGTCTCTCACCAAAAAGGTTAACTTCCAATTCAAATCTGCCGTTCCAAAAGCCATGGTGTTCCCTTACATAGTGGGCAACATCCATATTAAATTTAACCTAATTCTGCTTACACACAAAGGAAAATAAGAAAGCCCAATAAGTGAGCCCAATAAGTGATCCCAATAATCCTTATTACAAAAATTCAACTAAATGTAAGAAAGATAAAACTAAGTGCAAAATTTGGGTCAAATAAAACTAAGTGAGCTCAATAAGCCTTCATGCATACTATTGAGGCTTATTCTTCAAGGCCTTCAATCTGAATTAAGCGTATCATTTCGGTCTCTTCTTCCTTTGGACTTTGGCTTTCCTGAAGTAAGGTGGTCACTAAGAGATTCAGGGCCTCAAGGCCTTTTTAGCTTTTGTTCTTGTCATTGGGCCTCCAAGACCTTGTATGTCCGCCAAGCTTGTTGCCTTGTTCATGCCTCCTCCTATGTCCTCATCAAAATGCAAGCCCAAAGGAGTTCAGATCAATGAGCTATGAATTGTAGAAGTTGACAGAAGAATCCACGCCACACAGAAAACCAAGCTTCAATGTTTTGAGTGTAACTCACAATCTACAAATCCAATTGAGCTGAAATCGGTGGCATATGAAAATAGACTCAAAGGGCTTTCCATCAAGCTTTGAACGGACCAAAATGGAGTTCAGACCAGGGAGATATGGCCTTTGAAAGTTGACGAAGTTGCAAACTTGAGTCAGGCCAAGTCAGAAGCAACCAAGTCACAGTACAACTTGCAAACTCGAGTTTATTAGTCACAAACTTGAGCTCGAGAGCTCCAGAGAAGAAATGAACATTTAGAGAAAGCCAAACTCGAGCCTATAAGTGAAAAAACTCAAGTTTAGCTAAGACAGAGAGCAACCAGGTCCAGAAGAACATCCAAACTCAAGCCTATAAGTAACAAACTCGAGTTTGCGGGTTACTGAGCAAACATTGGTTTTAAAGAGAACCAAACTCGAGTCTATTAGTTGGAAACTCAAGTTTTGGCTAAGTCGAGAGCTTTGATGTTTTTCAACATTCTAAAAACCTCCAGTTTTGCCTGAAAACCTCCAGTTTTGAAGTTTTGGACTAAGATCAATTTTTCACATTAAAGTCGAAACTTGAGTTTAGAGAAACAAAACTCGAGTTTGCATTGCTGAATCTGAAATTCAAATTTGACGATTTTGCAAAACCTTCTTGTTTGATCTTAATACTTCTCATTATCATTCTTCTATGTTCCCAGATATGTTTAATCGCTTTGTTAGTGAGTTTCAGATGATTTAGAAGATGTAAAGTGAAGGTTTAAAGCAAAAGCTAAAAGTGACGTTAGCACCTTAAAAGCAAGACCCAGAAAAGTTGTATACTTTTGGGTAATCCATTTGCACACGTCTACAAAGAATTAAAGACTGCTTTCCACATCCAGCAACTGCTATTCCAATGGATTAATTTGACAGAAGTCAACTCTGAACATTCTGCACAGCTTGATTAAGCACAAATTAGAGAGAGAAGAAGACAAAAGCTTAACCTAAACCTTGTCTAATGAAGGCAACAATTATATTGAAGTCTCATCGGTCATATATTGATTTCTACCTATAAATAGAAGACAGATTCAAGCAGAAAAACACAGAGACACAAGCTTACATCTTCAACAAGCTCATACTCTGTTCTTCACTTTATTTACTCTCTGTTTTTCATGTCTAGATAGCTTAGAGAGTGAGATGATTGTATTGTTCTTCAGTGTTCATTCATTCACTTCTGAGAGAGAAGATTTATTGTAATCATTCTATCCTTCTATCTGAGAGTTACTCAAGATTGGGTGATTTTGAGTGGGAAATACATTGTGTTGATTACAACTTGTAAGGGGGAGTGAATCCTAGTGAGAGGATTACTTTAAGTACAGAACATATAATCAAGTTAAAGGAAGATAGTGGATTGAAAATCCCAAGTGAAGCTTGGAGACTGGACGTAGGTCAAGGATTGGGCCAAACTAGGATAAATCTCAGTTTGCATATTTTCTTCCCTTATCTCTTATGTTTCCAGCATATAAGTTTGAATGACTACCTACTGCTTTATAACTCTTCACTGTCGTACACACTGGTTTTACTAAATTGCAAAACGATTTTAAAAGGTTCCTAAATTTTTATACTTCACCCAATTTACCCCCCTCTTGGGTTCAGCCGGTACTTACAGAGTGAAGATACGGCATATAAGTAAGGATACGACATTCTTAGGGCAGTTGGTTATGCCCTGCATTTTTGAGCAAATACCAGTATATGGCATCGTTTGTCGGGTCTTGACATTCGTGTCCCAATCCCAAGTAAAACCTGAGCAGGATCCCGAGTATACGCTGATAAAGTAACTTTAATAAAGTAAGGTCATGATGACCAATGATGACATACTTTTGTGTTGGTCTAATAAAATCATGACATGTGTCCCGTCATCATGACAAGGGAAAAAACTAATTTTGTGCTGGACCAGTAAAAGCATGACATGTGTCCCTTCATAATTACAGCTGCAAAAGTCAAAAAGCTTGTGGAAGAAGCCATGTGAAAGGAAGTATTTTGAAGGCATTTTAGTCAATTGCTATAGGGACACATGTGCATGCAATTAATATGAAATGATGACTTAAAAGCTTCTTAAATAATCTTCAAATTCGTGCAAAACAAGGAGGAGAGAGAAAAGTCTACAAAACTTGCAAAATAAGCCAAGTTAAGAGGATATTTTGCAAGGGTACTTTGGTCATTTGATTTAGGGGATTTTTAGGTGCTCTCTTGACATGTTTTAAGATGTTGTGCACTCCCTTTTGCATGAGTATTTTGACCAAGAGCTCAAGGGCTGCAGAAGTGAAAGTGACTGTCGAGAAGAGCACAAAAACACCTATACAGTGTTAGTCGGTTGGTACAAATGATATTTAGCTATGCCCTAAGGTATGGGAGAGTTAACTGAGCAAAAATGTGCTAAAATAAGTATGCACATGACATTTCCTGGTCAGGTGAGGATTTCCTTCATTTTTGAGGAAATAAGAAAAGGAAAAGACACTGCAAAAAGACACAGGCCAAAAAGCAAAAGTCAATGTAATCATTATATAGGGACATGTGTCACTAAAGGGTTAAAAGAGGAAAAGTAAGGGCAAAATAGTCAAATCCTTACCCCTTAAGGATTCATTTTCGTCCACGCAAGGAGAGAGAAGGAAAATCAAATGATTTTATTTGTATTCAGGCCCAAACATAAATTGTGGGTCCCACGGGAGGTTAACTGGTGAAAAGGAGACCGATAGGGACCAATTAGGGGCTTCTTTTTGAATTAAATAAGACAAATGTGGGGCCATGTTGGAGAATAAAATGACGCCAAATATGTATGCCCAATCAGGGGAAAATACTTGAAAAGTTGAATAAAAGTGCAAAAGGGAGCACCCTTTTAACCGATGGTGCACTACAAGGACCAGTGGATGAAGAAGTGGACCGGATAAAGTAGATAAAAGCGAGGAATCAGATTGTGTGGGGCCCAGGAGGTGCCACATACTCCCCTGAGAGATCTCTGGAATTATCTAGAATTTTGGAGAGAAAATAAGCCAATAATTAGGGTATAAGCTTTTAACTAATGGACAAAAGGGTGTTTTAGGCCAAAACAGGTAAAATTTCACAACTTGAAAAGTAAAAATCTGCCACTTTTAGATGGGGATGCGCCACATGTCCATACTCTGGAATTCTCTAGAAATTCTTGGAGGATAAGTCAGAAAGCTTGATCCAAAATAATTAATCAGTGGACAAAAACATGCACCAGATAATTTAGACTGCCCATATCATTTTAGCCATTATTAAAAGGACTTAAACTCTTCATTTTTGGACCCAAAGTGGTGTGTCCAGCTGAAGCAAGAGGGAGAGTCTAGAAAGTCTTCTACACTTAGAAAAAGAGCCAAATCACCAAGAACACCGAGCAAATCTCTGATTTTAGGTAAACACCAAAAAATCAACTCTTTGAAGTTCAAGTTAGGGTTTTCGTCCATGGAGCTAGGGCTTCGTGTTGTTATCTGACTTCAGTGTATTTAAGGGTTCCAATGGGTCTAAAACGTGATTTTGTATGTGGTTGGGTCATGGTTAAAGTTTCCAAACTCAAAAACACCGAAAACCTAAAGAAGAAGCTTGCTACTAGTCTTTGGAATTTCTAGGTAGCTAAGCTTCAACCATATTTTTAAAATAGTAAATGAAGTTGGTTTGAGCTGAAATTTTAGAGTCATAAATTATATAAGAATCGGCTGAACCCAAGAGGGGGGTGAATTGAGTGAAGTATAAAAATTTAGGAACTTTGAAAATCTTTTTGCAACTCAGTAAAACCAGTTTGTATGACAATAAAGAGTTATAAAGCAATAGACAATCATTCAAACATATATGCTGGAAATATAAGAGATAAGGGAAGAGAATATGCAAATTGAGATTTATTCTGGTTCGATCCAATCCTTGACCTACGTCCAGTCCTCAAGCTTCACTTGAGATTTTTCAATCCACTATCCTATTGTTTAATCCGGGCACAAGAGAAGCCTTTACAAACCACAAGTTCACCTAGGCACTTGTGAAGCCAAATCTCTTATCGAGATACTCCCCCTTACACAATGCAAGGTTACAATATGTTTCCCTCTCAAGATCACCCAATCTTGAGTAACTCTCAGATAAATAGATAGAATGTATAATGACTCTTCTCTCTCAGAAGTGAATAAGATAAACACTAAAGTGCATTACAAATAATTTCACTCTCTATGCTAAGCTATCTAAACATTGCAAAACAGTGAGTAAATACTATGAACATCAGAGTATGAGCATTTTAAAGATGTAGGCTTGTGTCTCTGCGTTTTTCTGCTTAAATCTGTCTTCTATTTATAGGTAGAGATCAATATATAACCGTTAAGAAGATTTAATGACTATTGGATAAAGAAATATAGCCGTTAGATTCAGATGGAACTAGCCGTTAGAACTTCATTTTCTGAACGAACTATGACATCAGCATTTACTTTATCCTTGATCTTCAGTTAAACAACCTTTAATCATTTGAAACATGTACACAAATGATATAAATGATGTTTGGAAGTAGTATAAGTCATTTGGATAATCATTTGGATGTTTATCAAAAGAATCAGGATTTTCGAAATGGTGATTTTCTGAAGCAGAGGTGTAAACTCGAGTTTGCATTTGATAGACTCGAGTTTCCTTTTGTTCTTGAAAGTTGGATTTCTCTCTGTTTGAGCCAAACTCGAGTTTGAAACTTATAGACTCGAGTTTAATATCCTTTCATCTTAGAAGATGGTTTTGATCAAAGGCAAATTTGAATTGAGAACTTGGAAAACCCGCAAACTCGAGTTTGCAACTTATAGACTCGAGTTTGGATGTCTTTCTGGACCTGGTTGCTCTCTGTCTGAGCTAAACTCGAGTTTCTGCACTTATAGGCTCGAGTTTGGCTTTCTCCAAATGTTCATTTCTTCTCTGGAGCTCTCGAGCTTGAGTTTGTGACTAATAAACTCGAGTTTGCAAGTTGTACTGTGACTTGGTTGCTTCTGACTTGGCCTGACTCGAGTTTGCAACTTTGTCAACTTTCAAAGGCCATATCTCCCTGGTCTGAACTCCGTTTTGGTCCGTTCAAAGCTTCATGGAAATCCCTTTGAGTCTTTTTTCATATGCCACCCATTTCAGCTTAATTGGAATTGTAGATTGTGAGTTACACTCAAAACATTGAAGCTTGGTTTTCTGTGTGGTGTGGATTCTTCTGTCAACTTCCACAATTCATAGCTCTTTGATCTGAACTTCTTTAGGCTTGAATTTTATATCAAAATGACGCATTGGGAGTCTAGTTTCAAACAAAATTGGTTTCACGCCAATCTAATTCCTGGTTTGGGAGATATCGTTGAATTACTATAGGTCGCCTGAAACAGAGTTGAACTGAAGTACAGAGTACCGCTGTAAACTCGAGTTTGCATCTTATAAACTCGAGTTTTCCTAGTCCAGAGACACCAGAAATGCTGAAGACACTTATTGGCTTGAGTTTGTGATTCCTGTGTCGAGTTTGAAGTCCTAAACTCGAGTTTGTGGTCCTGAAGTCGAATTTGTTCATGTCGGAGAGGCAAATTACTACAACAAGGTAGTAATCTCGAGTTTAATACTTGGAGACTCGAGTTTGCTCATCCAGAACCTCATTTTTGCTTGTTTTAACTTTGAATTGAGTCATTCCAACTTCCATATGATCTTGGAGGTGTTGGTCAAATTCCCTTATGGCAAGCGAACTAGTCGAACAAGTAATAAAGTGAAAGTAGAGTATCGTCCCACATAGACTGTGATACCAAAGTATTGACGCTCAATTGCTATGATAGTCGTGAAACAGAAAGTAGATTAAATCAGGTTGAGAGGTTTTGGGTAACTATGCTACTAGCAAAATAAAAATAACGAGAGAAGATATCAGTGATAAGTTAGGCTGGACTCAGAATCGTCTTTAAGTGCGTCAATCCCCTAGTGCTTTACACAATGCTACGACATCTACACTGTATAGCTTTCGCAAATGCTACAGCATAGCTGCTTCTCATAAAGCTATTTGGTCAACCCACCTCTATTGTCTGTCGAAGCTTCTGCGTCCGATACGTAGGATACTACCTATACTCATTCCATATTCCTATGGTAACTTTCTAGTATAGATCTTTGCTATGCACAGGGTGTTAATGGTGATGAGCAGTAGACCCATTCCTGAAGTCTACAATATAGGCCATGCCATGCACGGGCTGCCTAGCAAGCATATGTTTCTCGGAGGTCTAACTCCACTCGTTGCCAGTAAGTGAAGCCACTGATCTTAGCCCTTAACTTCCGTTAACCAACTAGTAATTAAAACACCGATAGCATAACCAAATTTATTGAATTAAAAACATGCAACTGGGTTCATTCGACACTTAAAGATTCATCCTCATCCAGCCATATGGAAATTAGTTCATGATTAGGGAGGAAAACACAAAAAAAAAAATCAACCAAAAGACCCAAGATTGAAACACCAAATAAGCGAAAGAAAATAGAAAGCTTGAACGGAGTTCCAAAGCGTGGAAGAAGCCCTGTCACGTCACTGCTCCACATCGTCTTCTCTCCGTCGCACTCAAAGGAAGGATGCTGGGTTGTCTTGGAAATATCATGCTCTGTGATCTTGCTCACTCTTCTCGAAAGACTGCCGAAGATATAATTCTGTCTAGGGCTCTCCGACTTCATTAGGGTTCTCTCGGCTACCTTTTATAATCGAGCTTCCATGCGGCGCAACGGTTGATACTTTCCTATTCTGTCGGGATCTTCAGTATCTTCTGATTAGATTAGATTGCCTCTGCAGATCCTGCGGGATTTTTCTAAATCTTTCAGTTCCGATCCTCCGCATCTTCTATTTGGTTACGTCAGCAATCCATCTGTCATTATTGCCCTTTTATTTAATTCTTGAAATCATCTAGATAAAAAGGTCAGAATATACACAGCGTAGCATTGCGTCCTCTACTTTGCTATAGCATTCATGTACTTTGTATTGCTCTTCGGTCTGCTGTCAGAATGCTATAGCATCGCATCAACTATGCTACATAGTTTTCCTTAAAAAGCATCGCGAATTAACACGTTCTGATGATTTCCGTCTCTCATTCCCTACATCACGATTACATGCCTTTTTGCTTGATTACTTCACAGTTAAGCTCGTTTTTACCATCCAATTCAGTCATGAAACATAGGGAAACTATGGTATTATTTGTGCTCATCAAATACCCCCACACTTTGCTTTTTGCACTCCCGGGCAAAAATAAGATAGAGCGAATAAAAGCTCATAGCTGTAGTCTTCTTGCCCGTGTAGCCTTGCTTGCACGCCTGCTTTCAGTTCCATCCCCCTTCGGCAATCCCACTGCCCAGTGCTAACCGTTCATCAGTGTGGTATTGTTCCAATGAGGAGGTCTCAAGGAGCTCTCAGGATTCAGTGTTTGCACTCTCTCACCCAAGGGGTTTTGATTTCTCTCTTGTCTAATGGGCCCAGAAGATCCATAGCCTTGTCAGAGTTCTAAGATTACTTCCCAGCATCTGAATATTCGCTCATCAAAAGGACTTTTGAGGTTGTGCCGTGGAAATGGCTAAGTGTTGTGAGGTAGGAAAGAATGGTGGATGCTATAGCAGTTCAGGCAGATCATTCCTCCTCTTGCTCTTGTTGGCTTCAGCCGAGTGTTCCTTCTTAGGTTTTGGACTTCATGCTGTTCCTTTATTCATGTTCATCATTTTTTTTTAGCAAAACAACAATAGCTCTTTAGTCTCTTTTGTCTTTCATGGACACACTCGGCTGCGGCAACGTCTTCACAGTCTCCTTCAACTTGCCTTCCTAACCTGCTCTGCTATAGCATCAATATTAGGCTCAAAGGGGTGGCAAAGTGGAGCTAATGACAGATGGTTTGTGTTTGGGGGCAATAGGTATGACAAGAATGCCTTTATCCCCTGAACTTCAACTCAAACGCCAAGTAGCTTATCAAAGAACTAGGACAAATCAAGGATCAATGCAGGTTAGCAGACATGCACACAAGACAACATTAAGGCTCAAATCAATTCTTCCATGGGGGTTCTTCCCTGTTAACATATCATTCTCACTCTACCCCACATCAGATTGGCTAGCACCGTCAATTTCCCAAGCCTAAAGGTTCAGTTCCTTCCGGCCCTTGTGCTGTGCTTTAGTCATATAGGCATTCATTCCATGGCTACAACATTCTATTCCTGCTCTATAAGAGTTTTCAAAAAAAGTTTCCAGTTTGCGCAAACAAAACTAAATTTAGGGTCAATTCCAATTTGAGCAACCATTAATCAGCAGATTATATCGCAATAACCCCCCCCCCCCCACACACACACACTTAAACGACGCAATGCCCCCATTACAACGTCGAAGTGACGGTAGAGAGATAGAGAACGCAAGGAAGGACTATCCCAAAAGTTTTTTTTTTGAATTAAAATGAACGACAATCAAAGAAAAGAAAAGAACAGAATAAGAGTCTAGTACCAAAGGTCTATTCAGGAGGTTACAACCCAAGTCATCGAGGCTTAACCTTTTCTTGTAGAAGGTCCGGTAGAAGGTCCCGGCGAGTTGGACACCTCCTCGTCGTCGATGTCGGCTGATGGTGTACTGGAGGGTCCACCTTCATGCAGACTTGTGCTCCGACGGTGCTTTCTTGAGCTGAGACGTTCCTGCTGTGGTGGTCCAACGGTTGAATTGTGCATTTCGAAAGTTGCCTAAGGAAAGGTTGGCAGTGGAGTGTATTTCGGGGCGTTTGCCATGAGGTTCACTGCCAGGCTGCGATCTTGTTCTGCTACGTATTGCCACCACATTTGCTGCTGAAGGAGCAGGGTGCTCACCGAGCGCTGCAAAGTAGTGACTTGAGCCACCAACGTGTGGAATAAGGCGGAAGAAATCAGGGTCGTGTCAGCCGGCGGTTCGACAGAAGAACTGGCCAAGTTAGGCTGGGAGATCTTGGGCTTACACTTTTGCAAAATGCGCTGTACAGTGGCTGCAGTAATAGGTAGTGGGAACCCCACTCGTTCTTCGCTGGCATCAAAAATTACCCCTGCATTTCGACAGAGCTCAGTAATAAGTGCTGGAAACCATAAATTACCTGTAGTGGTCTTAAGAGACTCGAAAAGCTCTCGGTAGATGAGTGCGTCAACATCGATTTGTTTGCCCTCCAACAGGCAATACAGCAGGAACGCCCGCTCTCGTGAGATGGCCTGGGTGTGCAGTGTTGGCATAAGTCGGTAGCGAAGGAAGTGGAACCAAATACGGGCGTCGGCCCTCAGGCGACTACATTTCAGATTGTAGGATCCTTCCTTAGTAATTTGCCATTCGTGTTGGCACACACAGCCTGGCACCGACAGCAGTTAGGGTGTTGGGGATGTCCCCTTTCTGAAGGAGTTCACTATACACATCATCGGTGGGGTCAAGGCCTAGCACCTCTCGGATGGCGCTGGGGCTACATTGCACATTCGTCCCTCGAACAGTTACGAAGTATGGGGAGTCTCCTGGGTAATTTGCTGCGAATTCCAGGATGAGGGGGCTATCACTTCGGCTGGTTGGAGACAGAATTTCTCCCAGTGGCGCTGTCAAATGATCTCCATGACACATTCTGGGTAGGCGCCCTGTTCGAGGGCATTCCCGTCGAAACCTCGCTTCGGTGCTAGGGTTTTGTTGGCCTTGAGGGAGTTGTAACGGGATTCGGCCTCTCGAGTGGCGAATGGCGAAGCGTCTGTGGCCTCCGTAGATGCTTTCTGTCCGGATCCCTTGGTGCCCGCCATTAGAACGTTGTAGAGTATCGCAAGATGGCAAATAGTTCTGTTCCTGGTGTAAAGCGAATGAGTACTAGTATCTTCATTGCCGGGTGTGGTCTGCTCTAAATAGGGTTCGCGGAGAGTGATTGTAGCCGAATGCTTATGCGGGTTTCTTGCAGTCCGGCCGCAACTTCAGGGTGAGTCCTTACGGCACACGCTTGGTGCGGTTGAAAACAGCTCCACTTCTTTTGGAATATTATCTTTTCAAATCTGTTGGGCCCAATCTTGTTCAGCCCACCCCTCAGCAATCCGTCCGCAATTTCTCTTTGGTGTAGCTGAATTTGCTACAGCAGTCCGAATGCCTTGGTACTTGGTTACCTTGGTTGTTAGCCTCTATTCTTAAAACAACAATTTTAAACACAATGTTGGGCTGCCTCCAAGTAGCGCTTGGTTTAAACTCTTCAGCCTGACTTTGCTACAGCAATTTTAATGCTGGGGGGATGCAGGGAGCTCCCCTGCCTCTGGAATGCTTCTAGTATCTGAACAAGATAGGTTCCTCTCAGTTGGGTCTTTGAATTTCACGTTCTTCAGTATTGAGAAGGTGACCTGATCGTTATCCACCCGCATAGTGAGCTCTCCTTTTTCCACTTCGATCAGCGTACGACCAGTTGCCATGAAGGGTCTCCCCAGCAGAATTGGGACATCATGATCAGCTTCAAAGTCTAGAATAATGAAATCTACAGGGAAGATGAACTTATCTACTTTTACCAGCACATCTTCAATCTTGCCTTCAGGCAGCACTATTGAGCGGTTGACCAGCTGCAGTGTAATGGCGTCGAGAGGTATGCCAGGGATCACCAAAGAGTCACACACCTCCAGGAAGGTCTTGAGGTGAAGGTACGGGTCTTTAGATGGGAGTCCTCCAAATTGTCCAGCCACATTTAGCATCTGAATCATGACACTTTTGATTTCAAAGTGTCCAGCATTAATAGTAGGTGGAGCAATGGCCGAAGTCAATTTGTTCAGGTCTGGAATCCCAAATTCCATAATGGCCTTGTTCTCATCTAAGTCTGGTTGATGAGGTGGAGGGTCCTGGTTATCCCCGTGCATCTCTATACGCTCTCGTTGTTCTCGTTCGTGATCATTAGGTATATCTGCCATGCTCGCTGTGCCAACAGATTGGCTTCTCCGCTTCTGCTTTCTACGCCTTTGCTTGTAGGTGCGGTCTATCTCAGGATCGTAAGGCTCTAGATTTGCTGAAGGCGAATTACGCATGCACTATAGACTGTACCTGAAATATCAAAAACAGAGAAAAGTGAGCTAGGTACTAAATAGATCACAACTATTAAGCAACGGAGCATGGTCACTAGGGGTATCAGCAGTCCCTAGCAACGGCGCCAAAAACTTGTTGGTCAAATTCTCTTATGGCAAGTGAACCAGTCGAACAAGTAATAAAGTGAAAGTAGAGTATCATCCCACACAGACTGTGATACCAAAGTATTGACGCTCGATTGCTATGATAGTTGTGAAACAGAAAGTAGATTAAATCAGGTTGAGAGGTTTTTGGTAACTATGCTACTAGCAAAATAACAATAACGAGAGAAGATATCAGTGATAAGTTAGGCTGGACTCAGAATCGTCTTTAAGTGCGTCAATCCCCCAGTGCTTTACACAATGCTACGAGATCTACACTGTATAGCTTCCGCAATTGCTACAGCATAGCTGCTTCTCACAAAGCTATTAGGTCAACCCACCTCTATTGTCTATCGAAGCTTCCGTGTCCGATACGTAGGATACTACCTATACTCATTCCATATTCCTATGGTAACTTTCTAGTATAGATCTTTGCTATGCACAGGGTGTTAATGGTGATGAGCGGTAGACCCATTCCTGAAGTCTACAATATAGGCTATGCCGTGCACGGGCCGCCTAGCAAGCATCTGTTTCTCCGAGGTCTAACTCCACTCCTTGCCAGTAAGTGAAGCCACTGATCTAGCCCTTAACTTCCGTTAACCGACTAGTAATTGAAACACCGATAGCATAACCAAATTTATTGAATTAAAAACATGCAACTGGGTTCATTCGACACTTAAAGATTCATCCTCATCCAGCCATATGGAAATTAGTTAATGACTAACAAGGAAAACACAAAACAAATATCAATAGAAAGACCTATGATTGAAACACCAAATAAGAGAAAGAAAACAGAAAGCTTGAACGGAGTTCCAAAGCGTGGAAGAAGCCTTGTCACGTCACTACTCCACATCGTCTTCTCTCCATCGCACTCAAAGGAAGGATACTGGGTTGTCTTGGAAATATCGTGCTCTGTGATCTTGCTCACTCTTCTCGAAAGACTGCCGAAGATAGAATTCTATCTAGGGCTCTCCGACTTCATTAGGGTTCTCTCGGCTACCTTTTATAATCGAGCTTCCATGCGGCGCAACGATTGATACTTTCCTATTCTGTCGGGATCTTCAGTATCTTCTGATTAGATTAGATTGCCTCTATAGATCCTGCGGGATTCTTCTAAATCTTTCAATTCCGATCCTTCGCATCTTCTATTCGGTTACGTATTTATTGCCCTTTTATTTAATTCCTGAAACCATCTAGATAAAAAGGTCAGAATATACATTGCGTAGCATTGCGTCCTCTACTTTGCTATAGCATTCATGTACTTTGTATTGCTCTTCAGTTTGTGATGAAGACCTTTTGTCATTAGCCTTGGGGTCCACAATCAACAATTAACCAAGGATTGCATATAGGCAAACCAAGGATCGTTCTCTCTTCTCGAGGAGCCTTTTATTGGATCCTAAGTAATCTAGATGTCATGCAAATGAAATGAAAACAAGGGGGGATTGGTTTTTGTTGAAATTAAAACAGGAATTAAAGACAGAATGAAGAAAATTGAGATTAATCAAATTGAAATGGATCAACCCAGAATTGGGATTCTAAGACCTTCCATCATCGAACAAAAATAGGATAACTGAACTTGTGATTGATTCTAGACAAACCGAGATCTCTGCATTTGTCCAGAAACTCCCTCGACTAGACGATCGCCTAGCATTTGATCGAACACGTGGTGAGCTCGTTGTACGATCGCACAACGTTCTCTGCAACCCGGTTCGACCTAAGTCCTTGGGATTTCAATCTGGATATTAAATCTAATACCCAATCCATAATTATAATCGGATCCGATTAAAATTAACAGAAACAAGTCAGTTACTGATTAAAGCACAAGTCCTCCAGATGACACCATGGAATCCTCAACTCATGGGTCGATCACAGAAACTTAGCCAAGCATGGCTGGATAAAATGAAAATGCAGAAGTAAAGATGTTCATCATGACCACGAAGAACATGAATAAGTTCAACATGAACATAAAGAACACAAAGAACAATTAAAGAAAATGAAAGCTTCTATTCCAAAATAAATCTCAACAACAAAGTGAATCCATACAGAAAAAGATGAAGAACATAAAATCAAAATAAAATAAAAAGGAAAGATTAACACTAAACCATTCCAAGAAGGAGGCTAGGAATACAAAAGAAAAACAATACATAAAACTAATAAGGAAAAGTAAACCCTTCCATGTAGGAGGCAAGAAATTAAAGACAAGAATTAAAGACAATACATGAAACTAATAAAGCAAAACTAAAACCTTCCATGTAGGAGGTAAGAAATACAAGAAGGAAGTTAGAATGGGAGAGTTCTTGGTCTCTCCAAGGTGTGTCTACTTCTTCTAAACATCCTTGTATTTATAGAAAACTTGGGAGAACTATTGAGCCACAATTCTTGACTTTTGTGCTCCAAAAACGCGTCCGAATTACAGCCTGGTTTACACCAATATTTCGGTGGCTTTCGGTGAAGTTGTCTTCATATGAATTGTAGCCCCGGATGTCAGCGTTCCAGTCGTTTAAACGGTGACCCATTTGGATGTCTGTAGCTCAAGTTATGGATCAAACACCGAACGTTGTTCCAGAGTCCAGTGCCAGCGCCTTGTCTCGGATTCCAAGCCCATTTTGGACCTCTAAACATCTGATTTTGCTTTTGGGCTCTTCATATGAGTTGTAGGTATATCTTTTAGCTTTCCTAAAATATAAAGTGCAGATCTATTTGAGATCTAGAACTCAAGTTATGACTAAAATACGGAACAGTGTTCACTACCCCTTTGTGGTAAGAATGTAACTTGAGTTAAATTTTGAATCCAAACTCTAAATATGACCAAGATTAATGCAAATGAAGTCTAAAAACTCATTATAAAGATGAAATCACATTTTTAACTAATTGTTCCATTAAAGCATAACAATGATAGAGTTTATAGCTTCTTTTTGCATTTAAAATAATATGAATTCAATGATTATCAAACTCCCCCACACTTATCCTTTTGCACTCCTGAGCAAAATTAAAAAGTGAGGAACAAGAGAAAACTTATCTTTTCTAACAAATGCTAAAAATTCAAAGCTTAACAAGGATCACAAAAGCTTCAAAAGATTAATCATTCAAGACAGAAATCTCTTCATCTCAAATTACTAGTCATGGCAATATCATTCAATGATGCTGATCACACAAAATAGTCTCTTAAGGGATGCCCTCAATCAATCTCTCAAGTGTATATGGTTAATCAGTGTATCACTCAAATTCTGCTCAATGAAATTGTTTTACCATAAGCTTGCTCAATTTCTATGTCTCCACTACTCATAACACATACATACACAAATCAAGAGAGCTTGTTATTACAGGTTGTAATGGGGTTAGGGTGAAGGTAGGTAAAAGTATGGAATGAGAGGCTAAGCACCAAAGAAATTAAATTGAGCACTGATTAACACAATCATTCTCTATGTATGAAAACTTTTATTTAACTCAAATACCTCCTTTCTTTCTAATTTTTTTTTACACTTTTTTTTTGTTCTTTATCTTTTTTTTTTGTTCTCTCTTTTGTTTTTTTTTGTTCTTTTTCTTTCTTTTTTCTTTTTCCTTTTTTTTGAACTGTACTATATATATAATCACAATGGCAAAATCAAATATCTTCCCCCCACACTTAAACTGTTGCACTCCTGAGCAACCCCCACACTTAAACACAAAACCAAGGTAAACCAATGGTCAATAATTTTCCATGATGCGGAATAAAATGGTTTTATGCTTAGGCTTGTAATGTGGCGTAGAAAAGAATGGACAAAAAGGCACAAAGGGGTTACCAAAGGGATATCAATGCATGGGAAAGGCTATTTGGCCAAAGTGGGGAAAACAAAAGGAAACATGAACAAACTTCCATCATACCTATGCACATAAGTGAAAATGTAGTTTCAAAAAGAAAAGGAGCAAGTTCTAGAGAACGCAAATCATGAGCAGATGCACACAAGAAAGAAAGAATGGTAAAAGATGAATTCCATTCATGTAGGCCCAAAATCTCACGAAGGTTGCAATCAGCATCACAGAATAGACTACCGAGATATTATAATCCAAGAGTTCAAAATATCAATCAAAACAGAATGATCCATCAAAACCAAAATGTCCAAGTGCATAATATGTAGCAATCATAGAAGAAGAGAATGTATTGTTCTTATTCTATTTAATAAACTACATTATTTCTACTTTTTCTACTGGATTGTGTCCCTCCCCCACACTTATCTTCCTCGTACAATAATTAAGCCCAAGTAATCATATGAATTTGGAAGAAAATAAGTGAGGAAAGAGACAACCTTTGTTAGAATATCTTCAGCCGCTTGAAGGAGAAGTTCTCATCACCAATGAGAATCATGCATTTGTCTTCAAGAATATCTTCCCTTCTATTGAATTTCCTTGTTGGAGGTGGCTCAGCATCAATCAGAAGAGGTCCAAGAATGTACGGTAGAAATTGACTCTCCTGACGATCCTCCCAATAATGTGCCTGCAAAGAAAACAAACAAATAGCAGTATCCCATCCAAAAATAACAACATGGAGAGATTTCAAGTGACGTAAATTCATTTTAGGAGCTAAACTCTCAAGATAACTATCACATCCAAGGAAATCAATGACACTCCCATCAGTAGGAGTCAAGCAACCAGTTATATTGTGAAAATTCTCTTGTGCTTGCAAAATGGAAGGTGTGGAATCCAACTTGGTGTTAGAGTATACTACATCATCATTGCAATCACAAGAGATGGAAGGGAAAAGAGTGGAAGAAGGAAGAGAATTTGTGAAATTGTCATCACCCGAGGGCTCCAAAATTTCAAAGCAATCATTTTTCTTTTCTAAATCGAGTGGCAAATCAGAAGGCAACACTTGTTGGAAAGATTCATCAACATTCAAAATTTTATCAATCAAAATTTCAGAATCTTCATCATCAACAAGACTACAAGAAAGTAATCCAATGGGAATTTTATGCATTTGACATTCTAGGCTATGATTGTTCTCACTCACATCAACAACAGAATCCATAATCAATGCAGAATCGCTACCAAAATCACCATTTAATGCATCATTAATTTCAGTGCAAATAGGACACTGTTCATTATTAGAACAGGCACAATTGACAGTGTCACTTATAGATGCAAACTCGGGATAATCAGCATACCATTCAGCAAGAACATCATTAACAACATTGGCATCCATGCTTGATTCAATTGTGTCAAAATTGTCATGCTTGCTATCATCAATAGTACAAGAGGGTGCATTATGATCAATGATAGTGTCAACCACTTCACTAAATGCTTTCTTTTGAAGCTCAACATGTAAATGACATTTTTCATGATAACAATCTACGCACATTTGATATTCCTCACAAGAGCATGAAAATATGTTATTTAATTTATTGGATTCATCCATAGTACTATGAAGAGAAGCATTTTCATCAGTTAAAGCATTACATGAAGGAATAGGAACACACTCATCAACAAGTACAGTCAAATCATTACTACTAAAGCCAATTGGATGAGCAATTACATTTCCAAACAATTGAGGGGATTCAACAATGATTTCCTCGTCCACCTCATTATCACTCAAATTACGAATTGCTTCATTAATCAAAGTAGTAGGAGAGTCTACTTCTAGAAGGGTATGATCATTACCAGATGGGTGAGAAGATTCTTCAATGTGCTCTTGTACTTGTCTCACTTCTTGTGCATGTGTGCCCATGATAGAAGGAAATTTCATTTTAAAAGCTTGTGCTTGCTGCTCAATTTCCTTTGCCAATCTCTCAGTTGATTTCGCTTGTTGTTCCATCATTCTAAGCATAGAGTCCATTTGTTGATGAAAGTCATCCTTATGTGACCACTCCTCATTTATAGCCCAAGTCGTTTGATTGTGGAAATCTCCAATGATTTCACAAAATGAAGGATCTTGGTCGGGTAGACATGGTTGAGAATAAGGTTCGTAAGGTGGCTCAAATGGGTATAGGGATTCATGAGATGGATGGCATGGTATAGAAGTGGGATGGAATGGAGGATGGTAAGGTAGGTGAGAGGGTTGATGATATTGTTGGAATGAGGAGGGTTGATGATATTGTTGGAATGGAGAGGATTGATGATATTGTTGGAATGGAGGTTGTTGGTATGGTTCATGGTATTGGTGGAATAAGCCATCACATTCTTGATTGCCTACAAAAGAGTGAGAATTGAAAGGTAGATTATGATTATCATAAAACCAAGCCATGAAATTTCACTACAATTAATTCCCAAGGAATTACAAGATGACTATCTAACTATAAATTATAAAACTAAGAAAAGGAATTTAAGAAAATACCAATGCAAGTGAAAAAGAAAAGAAGATTTTTTTTTATTATTATTTTTTTTAAAAAAAATGCAAGTATGTTATGAATTAACTTGGAGACATGGTGAATTCAAACAAATGAGCGCAAAATTATATCGAATCTGATTTTAACACACCACACAGAAGCTACCAAGTCAAGACGGTGCAATAATGCAATGAATGCTATGCAAGCTACCTAAATGCAAAAATCCTAAACTATATGCAATGAAAAATCAAAAATGCAAAACTAACAAGCTTCACACGAGAAACCCCTTGTCAAAAGTAAATTTGACAATTAGATTACCTAGGGAGCCAATTACTTAGCTCCCCGGCAACGGCGCCATTTGATGAAGACCTTTTGTCATTAGCCTTGGGGTCCACAATCAACAATTAACCAAGGATTGCATATAGGCAAACCAAGGATCGTTCTCTCTTCTCGAGGAGCCTTTTATTGGATCCTAAGTAATCTAGATGTCATGCAAATGAAATGAAAACAAGGGGGGATTGGTTTTTGTTGAAATTAAAACAGGAATTAAAGACAGAATGAAGAAAATTGAGATTAATCAAATTGAAATGGATCAACCCAGAATTGGGATTCTAAGACCTTCCATCATCGAACAAAAATAGGATAACTGAACTTGTGATTGATTCTAGACAAACCGAGATCTCTGCATTTGTCCAGAAACTCCCTCGACTAGACGATCGCCTAGCATTTGATCGAACACGTGGTGAGCTCGTTGTACGATCGCACAACGTTCTCTGCAACCCGGTTCGACCTAAGTCCTTGGGATTTCAATCTGGATATTAAATCTAATACCCAATCCATAATTATAATCGGATCCGATTAAAATTAACAGAAACAAGTCAGTTACTGATTAAAGCACAAGTCCTCCAGATGACACCATGGAATCCTCAACTCATGGGTCGATCACAGAAACTTAGCCAAGCATGGCTGGATAAAATGAAAATGCAGAAGTAAAGATGTTCATCATGACCACGAAGAACATGAATAAGTTCAACATGAACATAAAGAACACAAAGAACAATTAAAGAAAATGAAAGCTTCTATTCCAAAATAAATCTCAACAACAAAGTGAATCCATACAGAAAAAGATGAAGAACATAAAATCAAAATAAAATAAAAAGGAAAGATTAACACTAAACCATTCCAAGAAGGAGGCTAGGAATACAAAAGAAAAACAATACATAAAACTAATAAGGAAAAGTAAACCCTTCCATGTAGGAGGCAAGAAATTAAAGACAAGAATTAAAGACAATACATGAAACTAATAAAGCAAAACTAAAACCTTCCATGTAGGAGGTAAGAAATACAAGAAGGAAGTTAGAATGGGAGAGTTCTTGGTCTCTCCAAGGTGTGTCTACTTCTTCTAAACATCCTTGTATTTATAGAAAACTTGGGAGAACTATTGAGCCACAATTCTTGACTTTTGTGCTCCAAAAACGCGTCCGAATTACAGCCTGGTTTACACCAATATTTCGGTGGCTTTCGGTGAAGTTGTCTTCATATGAATTGTAGCCCCGGATGTCAGCGTTCCAGTCGTTCAAACGGTGACCCATTTGGATGTCTGTAGCTCAAGTTATGGATCAAACACCGAACGTTGTTCCAGAGTCCAGTGCCAGCGCCTTGTCTCGGATTCCAAGCCCATTTTGGACCTCTAAACATCTGATTTTGCTTTTGGGCTCTTCATATGAGTTGTAGGTATATCTTTTAGCTTTCCTAAAATATAAAGTGCAGATCTATTTGAGGTCTAGAACTCAAGTTATGACTAAAATACGGAACAGTGTTCACTACCCCTTTGTGGTAAGAATGTAACTTGAGTTAAATTTTGAATCCAAACTCTAAATATGACCAAGATTAATGCAAATGAAGTCTAAAAACTCATTATGAAGATGAAATCACATTTTTAACTAATTGTTCCATTAAAGCATAACAATGATAGAGTTTATAGCTTCTTTTTGCATTTAAAATAATATGAATTCAATGATTATCAGTTTGCTGTCAGAATGCTATAGCATCGCATCAACTCTGCTACACAGTTTTCCTTAAAAAGCATAGCGAATTAACACATTCTAATGATTTCCGTCTCTCATTCCCTACATAACAATTACATGCCTTTTTGCTTGATTACTTCACAGTTAAGCTCATTTTTACCATCCGATTCAGTCATGAAACATAGAGAAAATATGGTATTATTTGTGCTCATCAGGAGGCTTCTAGATTCAACATAAGAACTTGAATAATTATATCTTCATTCCATTTAGCAAGTTCTTCCTTCTTCCATCTCCCAACTTGATCATTCTTCATCATTTAACTTGGGTTGTTTATTCTTTGCAGCTTCTACCTTCTTCAATATCCAGAAAGCCAAGCCTATGCTGAACTTGTTCCAGAATTTCATGTGTCAACTACTTCATTCCAACTTCTGTTTGATCATCGAGACTTCATGTATCACAAGAACTTGAATGTTGTGCAAGTTCTTCTTTCTTTAGTCTCCTTTCTTGATCAATCTCCATTATTAAACTTTGCATCTACATTAAATATAAGAATTAGTCAAAGTAGAAGATAAATGTAGTATGCAACCTTTTTGCTCTTAAGAATGACATCTATATAAGACATCATCAAAACTAACCGTATCTAACATTCTCCCCCTTTTTGATGATGGCAAATACAATTTAGAAAAATATGTATGAACATGCAAATACATTAGATGTGCAACAATGCAACATAATGCAACATATTTTTCTTGCCATTCTCTCCCCCTTATTTGTCATTAGCAAAAAGTTGAAGGAATAAATGTTTTAAAGAGAGAAATAGATTAGAAAGAGTCAAAGAACTGATTTTCTCTCCTGAATTGGAAGTGTTTTCATTCAATTTGGAGAGGTTTTCAAGAAATCTTTCACACTTAAAACATATAGATACCAAACATGTGCAAAATTTCTACTGAATATAAAAAGGTAGAGTTTAGAAATGCTCATGTTGGTTTTGCAAATTGATGAGTGATCGATGAAGTCTATTTGCTTGCTGTATGAAATTCGGTTGTGTTGCCGTGGCCTCAGATGAAGCAGTCGTGTGAGATTCTTTGAAGAGGCTCAATAGCAGGATCATGAATATCCTATATGATAGGATGATAGTACTGGGTTCTTGTAGATTATCACATTTGAATGAATATGATCAGTACTCGGCTTCCATCCTTTGCTTTTTCTTTATAGATCATCCATGTAGAGCACATCTCAGCTTCAATGATTAACCGCCAAGGCATCTTTCCTTAATTTCATAGTTTTTCCTTGTAGTGCGTTAAGAAAAGTTGTAACACAACCAAATCTCCTACTATAGAACTTTCTTGCAAGAAAGATTTGTTAGTGCAACCAGATATCAAATATTCATTTTTAAATGATGTTTTCATATATGAAAATCAAAACTAATAAAACATAGTAGATGAGCAGATTTAAAAAGAATTTTCTTCAAATAAAGGAGATGAGCTCTAAAGTATCTATCAAATACGTGTGAATGTGAAGCTCCCCCTTAATGAATGCATGACTAAAAATATGAAGTTCTCTTTAATGATACCAAATAATAATGTGACACCAAATGTTATAAGGTCTAGAGTTTCTCCAACTCCAATGGACATAACATGATATCTCAGAATTAAGAACTTTCAAATGCACATGGATGGACTTGAAATTGGTATGAAGAAATCACTTATGCCTTTTATGATGATAAAAGAGTTTTAAAGCATAAGGATCATTTTAAAAATGATTTTGCTTAGGCTAAATTTAATGAGATAGGATCGAATGAATAAAATCAAATTAGCCTAGCATGATTATGATATTCAATACGCATATTGTTTCACAATACAATACCTCACTTGAGTAATATCGTAATTACTCAAGTTATAATCCTCTGTAGTCCAAAGATGCATTATTGGATAGCTGTTATTAATTGTTCTGAATGCATCTTAGAAGCTGAAATCCCAAATGAGCTTTGTAAAGGATCTCAAAATTAGTTTCTGCTCATAGCTTCTCATCAAGCTAGCATGCTCATTATCATCTTTGTCTAAGTCTCTTGCTAGTGATGGGATGTCATTCAAGTGATGTAACAAAATTTGCAGACATAGCCACTGAAACAGTCTATTATTTTGTATCCAATAACAGAACATTTTGGTCAACTCCTGCAAAAATATATGGTCTTTGGTACTCAATGATTCTTGAGTCCTCAAAAGATTAGTCATGACAACTTTTATGCTCTTATAGAATTAAATCATATGATATTTGAGCAAAGAGTATATCAAAATCAAAGATCAAAACATAATTTTACCCAATCAAATAAGTTCAAGCCAATAAATTAAAAGGGTAATAATTAAATCATGTCAAGAATGTTATTTCCCAATGACAATTTGTAAATACACTTTATGCAGAAAAGATGTCATTGATAAAATACATGAAGTTTGAGCATAGAAAATCTTATCCATAAAGATAAGCATTTATCAATTCACAGTTCATGAATCAGATCAGATTTTTCAAGAATGACAATGAAATATGCATTATGAAATCAAAATTTTCATGAATGAAAGATTCATTTTTGAGACATGCTTGAAAACAATGCTCATTTTAAACATGGTGGAAGTCAATATATCATAATGTATCAGAATGCTTCAGATTTTAGAGAACAAGTTGAACATGGAAGTTAACATGTAGAAGAATTTTCCCGAAAGGAAAGATCATAAGGATAAAGCATTAGCAAGACATGTTTAGCACAATAGTGACACATATGCATAATGACTTTGCTGTGGCCAAGAAATAATCTTGCTTCTTAGATGAGAGTCTTGAAAGTATATGAACATTCAAGGCAAGAATTTGAATATACAGATATAGTTACTCAAAATATGGATGATGACAAATGCTGATGTATTTGAGTAACAAGAATGAGTGCTAGGATTCATAGATGATGAAACACAAACTCATTAGTCCAAATGACTAGAGTTCCATAATATTATCCTAGTAAGTTATTTCATATAATGGCTAATGCACTAACATTTAATGCATTAATGAACATTCATAATGCTTGGAGTAATTGGCCAATGAGAATGTACCCAATAAGCATAAGATTTTCAGAAATTGAATTCTTTTCTGGAGATAAGCTTGAAACTCATATATGATTAACTTGTTAAACATGAGGTCCAACTAGTTAGAGAATGAACTAAAGAGTTCAAGCAAAACATTGAATTCCAAAGATCAATATGTGAAAGATAAGGAAAACTCAACTGGAGAAATTTGAAGCATATCCAACATTCAATATACAATATTAACTTCCAGTTTTGAATCATCATTTGAATGTAATGAAAGCATGGATATGTCTTCAAAACATTTGTATGCATCTTCACAAAATAGAGTGAATTGAAATCCAAACAAATTTTAGACTTGTGCATTTCAAAAATATAAAATCAAAAAGTTTTGCACAAATTCACTTGTTTGATCATCAAAAACTCACTAATAAATTGATTAAACACAATTAGGAATATTAGTGATTAATGATATAGAGTATATAGATCATACATGAAGTTTTTGGAAATTCAAGCAAGATGATTTCAAAAGTATGGTTGACTCAAACTTGAGTTTGGAAAGACAAACTGGAGTTTGGAAAGGCGAACTAGAGTTTGGAAAAATTACTCAGGTACCAAACTCGAGTTTCCAACTCTAAACTCGAGTTTAGAGCTTTGTCGAGGAAACCATCGTGAAATCATTTTGAAAGACATTTTGAGCAAAACGCAAACTCGAGTCTATAAGTGACTAAACTCGAGTTTGACACTATTCATGTCAAAAATCTGTTTTAGTTCTCAAAATGTAAACCGGAGGTTTCAAATTAAACTGGAGTTTGCTAAGTTCAAAATAGAGCATAGCTCTCTGTCTGGCCCAAACCGGAGTTTGCATAGGCAAACTCGAGTTTGCTAAAAATATGAAAATTTTGAAAACTCTCTGCCAGACACAAACTAGAGTTTACAGAAGCAAACTTGAGTTTACAACTTCTAAACTAGAGTTTGTCTTTGACAGTAAAATTACATATTGAAATTGAATAAGTTTCAAAACCTTTTAACTTAACCAATTGACAAACCAAAAATGAATTTCATGTAAACATAGTATGAGGTAAGAATTAGATATCACAGTAATTCCTCTTATCCTCATAGAATCTTGCTTGGTTGAGATGGATTGAAGTAGATAACTCCTTTTCGACGTTCACCATCAACATCAAGCATAGCTTGTTGTGCTTTCTCAAGAGTTGGATCATTTCTCTATGTTACATTCTTGAGAAGCTTTATTTCATCCTACAAAATTGTATATATCTTTGGGTTAAGGTGCAAAAATACACATGTACTTTTCTTCGAGGAGCGCCCAGTAGCAAGTGTTTTTTGTTAGGTACAAAAGTGACTATGTCAAATTAGGTGCAAAAATACCGTTTGACCGTTAAATTTGACTTTGATCATTAAGTTTAACTTTTTTTTCTGACTAGACGATGACGTGACATTTCAAAGGTGTAAAAATACACATGTGGTTTGTCAAAAAGAGCGTCAAACACCATTTTTTTTTTAAAATTTAATAATTTTATTTTAATTACTATTGGGTGCTAAAAACATATTCAGGATACTAACCTGTACTAAAACAATACTTCATGATCTTGAAATATTATTTTAAGATCTCAAAAAAATATTTCAAGGTATTGACTGGTATTAAAAAGATATTTTGAGAATACTACCTGGTACAACAAAATATTTCATGATCTTTGAAAATTATCTTAGAATTTTAAAAAAATATACTGAAGTATATTTTTAGTACCAATAAATACTTTGAAATATTTTTTTTCATGATCTTAATATAATTTTTCAAGATCATGAAATATTTTTCAGTACCAGTTAGTATCCTTTAAGTACCAATCAATAGCTTAAATATTTTTTCAAGATCCTAAAATAATTTTTCAAGATTATGAAATATTTTTTCTGTACCAGTTATTATCCCGAAAGTACTTTTTAGTATCAGTCAGTACCCTAAAATATCTTTTCAGTATCAGCCAGTATCCTTTTAGTACCAGTCAATACCTGAAATTTTTATCAAGATCATAAAATAATTTTAATTGAAGTAAAATTATTTATTTTTCAAAAAAAAATTTGGTGTCGGGCGCTCTTCTTGACAAATCACATGTGTATTTTTGTACCTTTGAAATACCACGTCATCGTCCAATCAGTAAAAAAAGTCAAACTTAACGGTCAAACGGTATTTTTGCACCTAATTTGTAACCACCTGTGTACTTTTGCACCTAAAAAAACACTTGCTACTGGGCGCTCCTCGGAGAAAAATGCATGTATATTTTTTCACCTTAACCCTATATCTTTTTCTTTCTTGGTATCCAACCTTGGATCCAATCATCGTTAGCTTGTAGGAACCAAAATTCACATGCTCTTATGAATATAATTAATTAAGAACAGTTGAGTAAAGTGAATTAAACATGAGTTTATGCATAAAAGAAATACTCTCTTTTCAAATCATCATGTATGCACAAAAAAAATTAAACTATTGAACATTGCAATCTCTTTCAAAAATAGATCAGGATGTGAGAACCCAGTTTTTAAATAAAATAGTTTGCAATGCTCATTCCTAAGGCTACAAGATATAAAACCTCAAAGAAAATTTCAGATGATAGCATAGGAGGTCTTACCATTGTATACCTTAGCCTTAGGTACTAGGAGGATTGACTTTGCTTGCCCATTGGTTCTTCATTTGTTTTCTCATGGATATATGCAAAGCTCTCTCAGAGGATATAGACTTCAATAGTCTTCTATTTGATATTTGAGAGATTTTCTTCTTCATGTTCTTCTGAAGATAATTGAATGGTACTCTATGGTAGTCCATTCTTGAGATGGAATGTACTCCTATTTTCCATTGCTTCTCTTTGTGATTTGACTTTGTAATTCCAGCAATGGGTTCCCTGTGAGTTCTCTTGCTTGATATAGATACTATGGTTTTCTTCATTGGTGCATGAGAAACTCTTGGCTTCTTGTTTATCTTCTCTGTATTCTTATGTCCATTCTTTCTGGAATCATCCTCATGTGCATCTAGAGCTCCAGATGGTGATTGATCACAATTGTCCATGAGCTCATCCTGGGAATTCTTTTTCTCTTGTTCTTTTGTATTGACTGGATCATGAAAGCATTCTTTAATTTCGCCTTCCTCCATTTGTTCATCACTTACAGATGTGCAGTTTGTAATTTCTGATGAACTATCAACATTTTCAACTTCGACACAATTGTTAGAACCATAAATAGAATCAAGAGTATCCCAAATATCTTTAGCACTGGAGCAAAACTTGATTTTCTCATAATCGTTTTCTGTCAATGCACTGTAAAGGATTTTCATTGCTCTAATATTCAATGAAAACGTTTTCTTTTCCTTTTGTGTCCAATCCTTTCTTAGTTTGAAATCAAAAGCATTTGTAAAAACATTGCACATATAAAAATCAGTTACTTTGATAAAACTAGTCATTCTAGCTTTCCAAAACCAAAAATCGATATCTTTGAAAAGCGGTGGAATGGTAAAATCAAATCCTTCTGAAAACATGGAACATTCAAAATCAGCCATTGAAACTCTTGAGACGGTTAAGTCCTTTAAACAAGAACCAGGCTTTGATACCAAGTATAAGAACAGACTGAACCCAAGAGGGGGTGAATTAGGTGAAGTATAAAAATTTAGGAACTTTGAAAATCTTTTTGCAACTCAGTAAAACTAGTTTGTATGACAGTAAAGAGTTATAAAGCAATAGACAGTCATTCAAACATATATGCTAGAAATATAAGAGATAAGGGAAGAGAATATGCAAACTGAGATTTATCCTGGTTCGGTCCAATCCTTGACCTACGTCCAGTCCTCAAGCTCCACTTGAGATTTTCAATCCACTATCCTCTTGTTTAATCCGGGCACAAGAGAAGCCTTTACAAACCACAAGTTCACCCAGGCACTTGTGAAGCCAAATCTCTCACCGAGATACTCCCCCTTACACAATGCAAGGTTACAATCTGTTTCTCTCTCAAGATCACCCAATCTTGAGTAACTCTCAAATAAACAAATAGAATATATAATGAATCTTCTCTCTTAGAAGTGAATAAGATAAACACTGAAGTGCATTACAAATAATTTCACTCTCTATGCTAAGCTATGTAAACATTGCAAAACAGAGAGTAAATACTATGAAAATAAGAGTATGAGCATTTTGAAGATATAGGCTTGTGTCTCTGTGTTTTTCTACTTGAATTTGTCTTCTATTTATAAGTAGAGATCAATATATAATCGTTGAGAAGATTTAATGACTGTTGGATAAAGAAATATAGCCGTTAGACTCAGATGGAACTAGTCGTTAGAACTTCGTTTTCTGAACCAACTATGACATCAGCATTTACTTTATCCTTGATCTTTAGTTTAACAACCTTTAATCATTTGAAACATGTACATAAATGATATAAATGATGTTCGGAAGTAGTATAAGTCATTTGGGTAATCATCTGGATGTTTATCAGAAGAATCAGGATTTTTGAAACGGTGATTTTCTGAAGCAGAGGTGTAAACTCGAGTTTGCATTTGATAGACTCGAGTTTCCTTTTGTTGTTGAAGGTTGGATTTCTCTTTGTTTGAGCCAAACTCGAGTTTGAAACTTATAGACTCGAGTTTGATATCCTTTCAGCTTAGAATATGGTTTTGATCGAAGGCAAATTTGAATTGAGAACTTGGAAAACCCGCAAACTCGAGTTTGCAACTTATAGACTCGAGTTTGGATGTTCTTCTGGACCTGGTTGCTCTCTGTCTGAGCTAAACTTGAGTTTGTGCACTTATAGGCTCGAGTTTGGCTTTCTCCAAATGTTCATTTCTTCTCTAGAGCTCTCGAGCTCGAGTTTGTGACTAATAAACTTGTGTTTGCAAGTTGTACTGTGACTTGGTTACTTCTGACTTGGCCTGACTCGAGTTTACAACTTTGGCAACTTTCAAAGGCCATATCTCCCTGGTCTGAACTCCTTTTTGGTCCATGCAAAGCTTGATGGAAAGACCTTTGAGTCTATTTTCATATGCCACCAATTTCAGCTCAATTGGATTTGTAGATTATGAGTTACACTTAAAACATTGAAGCTTGGTTTTCTGTGTGGCGTGGATTCTTCTGTCAACTTCCACAATTCATAGCTCCTTGATATGAATGTCTTTGGGCTTGCATTTTATAATGACGCATTGGAGTCTAGTTTCATACAAAATTGGTTTCACGTCAATCCGATTCCTGGTTTGGGAGATATCATTGAATTACTATAGGTCGCCTGAAACAGAGTTGAACTGAAGTACTGAATACCGCTGTAAACTCGAGTTTACAACTTATAACCTCGAGTTTGCCTAGTCCAGAGACACCAGAAATGCTGAAGACACTTATTGGCTCGAGTTTGTGATTCCTGTGTCGAGTTTATGGTCCTGAACTCGAGTTTGTTCATGTCAGAGAGGCAAATTACTGCAGCAAGGTAGTAATCTCGAGTTTAATACTTGGAGACTCGAGTTTGCTCATCCAGAACCTCATTTTTGCTTGTTTTGACTCTGAATTGAGTCATTCCAACTTCCATATGATCTTGGAGGCTTCTAGCTTTAACATAAGAACTTGAATAATTATATCTTCATTCCATTTAGCAAGTTCTTCCTTCTTCATCTCTCAACTTGATCATTCTTCATCATTTAACTTGGGCTCTTTATTCTTTGCAGCTTCTACCTTCTTCAATATCCAGAAAGCCAAGCCTATGCTGAAATTGTTCCAGAATTTCATGTGTCGACTGCTTCATTCCAACTTCTGTTTGATCGTCGAGACTTCATGTATCACAAGAACTTGAATGTTGTGCAAGTTCTTCTTTCTTTAGTCTCCTTTCTTGATCAATCTCCATTATTAAACTTTGCATCTACTTTAAATATAAGAATTAGTCAAAGTAGAAGATAAAGACTTGCAACCTTTTTGCTTTTAAGAATCACATCTATATAAGACATCATCAAAACTAATCGTATCTAACAAATTATACACCCTGAGTTTCACCATGATGTGTATTTATGACTTTTTGTTTTTTCTACTAGGAGAAATAAATTGATAAAGTTTGTTCAGAAAGCTGCAGGATTTTTCTAACCAAAGGACAAAGTTTGGGATACTCACCAAAATATGAACCCTTTTGGACTTTGAAAGTATTTTTCATGTAAAATAGACATCCTTAGGGTTCAGATTCCGTTTGTTTGGTATTAAAATGATTTTTGCGGAATTTATTAAAAATATTTGAAGTTGGGCCAAATTCACTAGATTTTTTGAAAAATTTGTAAAGGGCTTGGATTTAAGGAAAAATGTAAGGGTATTTTCGTAAATACTAAAATAAGGTATTTTGGGTGTTATTTAGGGTTAAGGCATTCTTGGAGAAGCCATCAGGCACGTTAAAATATTAAGGCAGTGCATATCCCACAAGTAGTAACTGTTTACTCAAGTACTTTTATGTGTTTGTAGTATGTTTGTTTGCCATGTATGTTTGTTGTGCCAAATATGTGTACAGAGCATCTTGGGGTTTGAGTCCCTAACTATTGTGTTCCTAGCGCTGAGGATTAATTTAAGGCTTGCCTTGAATGGCGACTCGACAGTTTATGATTCTTATAATTATGGGGCTGGCTTGGTTCAGGCAGCTCAATGGTGCGAGGTTTGTGATTCCGGTAATTCCGGGGCTTGCCTTGGTAAGGCAGCTCAACGGTGCGTGATGGTTGGTTATTGTGTATGTTTCTGGATGCATATGTGGTATGTTTGGCATATTATTTGTGATTATTTATGTCATGGTTGCATGCATACACTATCCACATATAGTACATGAGTTTAACAGTTACTCTGGGGTTCATTTTTGAACTCCAGATAGATCTGTAGATACAGGATTTCACGCCTGAGTTGAAAAGACCTTTTCGGAGAGGTAAGGGCATATTAGAGATGATTGAAGAATAGGGAATGCCCTATTATGTCTTGTATCTATTTTGGGATAACTGTACTTATTCTGGTATTTTATGTTGGATGATTTCACCCTTAACCCTTCGGGCTCTCTTTATTTTTTTGCTTAATGCACTTTTACCAGTATAGTAGATAGCCCAAACCGGTATAATGCTCTGTTGCGAACACTTTGATATTTGCTAAAATGGGATAACTAACTATGGAAAGGTAATAGATAAAAGGAATCCCTCTAACCCGCCACTTGAAAGGGCAAGTGGCATCTAGCAAGACATTACAACCACCCAATTCATATGAGGATCAATGATACCATGCAACTTATCATACAACCATGCCACGTCCCTTTTGTCACGCGATAATTTGGTCAAGGATGAAGCATGGATAGTGTCATCCTCTTGTTCTTGACCATTACTTTCTTGATTCTTGAGTAGTCTAACAATTGAAATGTAAACTCCTTTCCATCATAGTATGGTCATACTTTTCTTAGACTTACTCATTGAGGGGCCCAGCAATATCTCTTTACAAATGTGAGGAGCAAATCTCATCTTGACCATTCACATTCCTTTGCATGAAAACCACTAATCCCGATCGAAGCCTTTATCATCACCTGGTTAAAGGTGACTTTTGACTACGTTAAAGATTAGTGACTCTCATGTAGAAATCCATGATGATCTCAGGTCAAAGGGCATTGTGATGTGGTTATACATGAGATAAGCTTATAACTTAATCCATGTAGCTTTCTCATAGTGGGTGGGTCCAGCACCTTGTACTCTTACAAGTGCCTAAGACTTTGATTCGTATCTCCATATCTTATCAAAGTCATACTGGTCTTATTTCATTTTCGCTCCCGTATAGATGACCAACCAGAGACATTTAGGACAATCGTCATGATACATCCAAGGATACAGTCATCATAATAAACATGCAAATGATATGATAACAAAAATGGAGAAATACTTTAAATAACAATAATGTTTAAAGTATAATGATTGGCCCCTGGGGCATAATTTCCAACATACATGACTTGGAGCTGGCAGCAATTGTGTTTGCTTTGAAGATATGGTGACATTATCTTTATGGTGTTGATGTTGAGTTGTACTGCAACCACAAGAGCCTCAAATATCTATTTGACCAAAAAGAACTAAATATGAGACAACGCAGATGGATGGAATTACTTAAAGATTATAATTTAGAAATCAAATATCACCCAAGTAAGGTTAATGTTGTTGCTGATGCATTGAGTAGGAAAGTTGTGCAAGTAGCGTCCATGATGATAGTAGAGCAAAAGCTGTTAGAGGATTTCAGGGATTTGAATCTGTCAGGTCACATCGTCACAGATAATGGTAAATTCCCTGGAGTCTATATTGCTAACCTCCTTATCAGCCATGAGGGGAATGATTTAAGATTAGAGATAAAATAAGTTCAGATGCAAGATGAGCAAGTGAAGTCCATTCGAGAGAAGATATCTTGTGGTGAATCATCAGATTATGATCTCCTACCAAGTGGACATATAAGAAAAGAATTTATGTTCAACCAGTAGAGGAATTGAGATGAAAGATACTGGATGAAGCTCACAAAATTAAGTACATTATTCATTCAGGAGTAGTTAAAATGTATCGAAACATGAAAGCAGAACTATGGTGGTCGGGTGTAAAGAAAGATATAACTAGATATGTTGCCAAATGTCTAACTTGCCAGAAAGTTAAAATCGAGCATCAATGACTGGGAGGACTATTACAGGGGATCGAGATTCCTCAATGGAAATGGGAAGATGCTACCATGAATTTAGTAGTGGGTCTACTTAAGATTAAGCACTACGATGCTATCTGGGTGGTTGTTGATCGACTTACAAAATTGGCACACTTCATCCCATAAGTGTGAATTGTTCTCCAGAAAAATTGGTGGAGATTTATATCAAAGAGATAATGTGACTTCATGGTACCCCGAAGAACATCATCTCTTATAGAGATCCCCGATTTACTTCTCGATTTTGGTAAGCACTACATGAGGCAATGGGGACGAAGCTGAAGTTTAGTACAGCTTATCAACCCCCAGACTGACGGTCAATCAGCAAGAACTATCCAAACACTGGAAGATACGTTGCGAGCCTTTGTCTTGGATTTTAAAGGCAGCTGGGATAGATATCTGCGCTTAGCTAAATTCACCTACAATAACAGTTATCATTCCAATATACAGATGGCTCCTTATGAGGCATTGTATGGGAGAAAATGCAAATCACCCCTTGGATGGACAAAATTATTAGAAAGGAAGCTTTTCGGACTAGAGCTAGTTGATCAGATGTCCGAGCAGATTAATTTGATTCGGAAGAGGCTCCTTCCAGCACAGAGCAGACATAAGAGTTATGCAGATAAGAGAAAGAGGCCTCTGGAATTTGAGGTGGGTGATCATGTATTCCTTAAAATATCTCCTGTTACTGGAGCTAGTAAATCGATAAAGTGGAGAAAACCACTAAGTCCTCGATATATTGGTCCTTTTGAGATAGTAGCAAAATGGGGACCCGTGGCGTATCAGTTGGCATTGCCAACAAAACTTAGCAGACTACATGATGTTTTCCATGTTTCTCAACTGAAGAAGTACCAGTTGAACCCAGAGCATGTTTTCAAATATGAAGATGTTGATGTCCAGGGTAACTACACCTTTGCGATGGAACCCGAATGGATTATTGATTACCAAGAGAAGTAGCTCCGGCGAAAGAGTATTCCTTTTGTTAAGGTTGTTTGGAAGGGATTATCTCCTAGGGATGCAACGCAGGAGACAATTGAAGACATGAAGTGTTATCCTGATTTTATGACTCAAAATATGATTAATGTGTAACCAAATTTCGAGGATGAAATTTATTTTACAAGGGAAGAAATGTAACACCCTTATTTTGTAATCAGTGTAAAAGTATGAATTAGTGAAATAATGAGAAGCTTCTGACTATTTGAGTTATTTTTCTTCTGTGACATATTACATAAATTATTTTAGGGAGTCTGAGATGATAAAGCAGTCCCTATAATTAAAGATAAATTTCGCCAATTTAAGTCAAGAAGAAAACCATGACAATTACATAGTGACTTGAGAATGAAGTAAGCTCGAAGAGACGTAAGCCGGTATAATGTATAAGGGATAAAGAACATTACTCGGACACAAAACCCTCCCTTTTAGGGCATGGTATGTGTTGTCCAACCAGAGGAAGAAAGAGATTGAGCATACAGATCATGTGCTGGAACAAAAGTCAGCAGTAGAGATGATAGAGGAGACATGTGGCGTTTTAGGGATAGATGTTTGATTTTTTTTAGCACCACAAAGTACGAGGTAATTATGAGAAATTAAAGTATAAATTTCTTGCTCCCCAAGACATTGAGTTTTGGACACATATGATTAGGGAGAAGAAGCAGCTGTTTCGACTCCACACAAGTCCAACCGAGCAGTCCAACTCTTAGGGAAAGTGTAACCGGCGAAGGGTGACCGACCGAGACTAGTTAGGGGCTTCTATATGAGGCAAAGTAAGACAAAAGGTGTTACATTGCCTTTGTTAAATAGTCACGTTAATTTTCTATCAGAGTATGTGCGGCAGAGCATTGGATCGGTTTGGACAACTTACAATATACTAGTAAAGTATATACATAACATAAAGTAGTCCACATAGCGTTAAGGGTACAATCGTCCAGAATAAAAACTAAACAGTGAGTATAGACCATACGGTTATCCCAAACATAGAAGCACAAGAAGCAACTAGGCATCCTCTGTCTCTTCGTCTTTCCGCACCATTCCCATACCTTTTCCTCAGTCCAACTGGCCTACCGCCTTACACATGTGTCTTAGAAACCAGTCTGGAGTTCAGAGTTGAACCCCAGAGTAACTGTTAGACTCATATACAATATGTATACAATGTATGCAATGCCAATCACAATTAGGAAGTACAAATAGACCTGCCTCTGTCACAACAAACTGACATGTAGCAACTTTGTAGGACCGCCTAGTTAAGACAAGCCCCCGGAACAAGCGCGCAAAAGGCCTCAGTAGCTAGGGCGGCCGACCCTAACTACCTACCCTAGGGTCTCAGTGGGCACCTATAAACACACAGTCATATAGGCTCCACCTACCCCACATACCTCGGTACTGCGAGAACACACTAAGGACACACTGTCCAATAGGTAACGCAACCCGATCCTACATGCCCTTGGTACTGTAGCAGAAACCCTAAGGACGCACAGTCTAATAGGTACTACAGCCCGATCTCGGTACTGTAGAAGAGGCACTACAGCCTGATATCCTACATCATGATAAAACACACATGCAAAAGCAACATAGAGTATGCAAGTCAACAGTTACTACCTGGCACTCCACGCAAATAGTAAACTCTTCTTCGATGCTTGACATATGTCCCACACATGTTAACAACCTAGATATAGCAAGAACATCATGGTTTAAGTCATATATACAAGCTTCACCTCATGTTCCATAAATTTCGCCTAAGTCCAGAATTTTCCAAAAACGCTGACCCAACTTTGCCGATTTTTAATAAATTCTAGAAATATCGTTTGGACATGAAATAAGTGTCCTTGTAACCCTTAGGATGTCTAATTTATATGAAAAATAGTCAACAAAGCCATCTGGGTTCGAGTCCTTCTCACATTTTCACATTCAATCACTGCCAACTCAAATTTCCATGAAAACAAATCACTGCCGGTCTATTTTCAGAAAACATTTACTACCCGCACACATTAATGAGCGAGATTATTCATTTCACAAATTCAACATTCAAAAGCTCTCGCCACCATTTCCATCTTTCGGTACAGTGGCGCACCCCAATTCGTTCAATACCTACCACCGAAGTGGCAATGCACTTGTCGACCAATGTGGGAGAGTTTCCGTCCCTTCCAGGACCCAGTGTTCTTCACTAGCACATACCATAACAGGCCACCCACCGAAATCCCATACTCGGGAAAAAGGGACCTCTGTCCAGGAGCCTTGCTCCAACCGCCTGCGCAGGTGCCATCCAGACAAAGCAAATCACACACCCCTTCAAGGCGAAACTACTTAGATTGGGTGCATACACTACTGGTGCAAGTAAAACTAATCCCCTTAAAAATAACTTTCAACAATGGCCAGCGATTTCAAAATATGGTTTCGTACTGCTTCCACCACAAACATGGTTCGAACTCAATTTCAAATTCTGGGTTCTACCAAACCCTTCTATGAGACAACATTATTTTAAAAACAACCATTTCAAATCGATTTCAAATTCTGCTAAAAAGCATTTCATTCAAAAACTCAGTTCAAAAATTCAATTTCAAAATTTCACAAACATAGCGGGTGTATTGGTAAGTTCAAAATTCAATTTTCAAACACACCAGGAACCAGACAACTGATATAGAAGGTCATCAACTTTAACTTATATCTCAGGCTCTATCCTTGGCTACTCAAGTCGTCCATAGGATGCTCAGCCCATTTTATTTCATTGGGCAATTCACTCTAGATACCATGCCTACAACCCTCAGGCTTACAACTTCTTCGGCACTTCATCCGATATTCATGGTCTAATAATTGTGGGCTTCCACCAACTTGTGATCATGCCAGTCACAAAGGACTTAGGGCTTCTTGTTGACCATTTATCCAATTCAACGGCTTGAAGTCATACCAATTTGGTATGTCTCATTGCCAACTGTGTATTTTTATCCTAGTTCCTCCCGATGATACTCATAACGCTGGAGCACCTCATGGCAATACCTTGTTATCTCTTCATATAATCCTTATTTGGGGTCATTTTGTATATGATCTTTCAATAAAGGTCCAGCTCCAGGCACGACCACAGATTCAGCTTCCCTTAACAGGAATTTAATCCACATCTCTCTGGGAAACCACTAGCCAGTATCATCTACAACCATTGATCCTAATCATAAGACCGAAACTCGTGGCTATCGAGGTTCTAGCTATCAATCAATTCTATCAATGTACTATTTCTCAATCGCATTCCCTTAAGGAACATTTGGTATTCAAGATCGTTCCCTAGGCTGATACAGCAACTATCAACCTCAATGTATCCAATATCATGTACGTACGGTCCTCAAACATACCTCAAATAACACAATATCAATCAATGTTATCAATAGTTCTACACTCAATCATTCTCTCTAAGAGAATATCATGAGATCAAAATCATTCCCTAGCAACTAGTAACCTGAAAATACCCCATGCATATTGGGTACTATGCCTCAATGCATTCAGATCAATCAAATGCCTAAAGGATATCTCATTATCAAATCAGATCAATAGGTTTATCAGCCTAATTCTAAAACCTCGAACATACCCAATAACAAGCTACAACCGTCATGATTCATAACCTATTCAATAACCATCCTCAAAAAACCTTAATTTGATAATCGTTAGATTTGCAATCGACTCCTAAAGCCTCAACATCAGTTAGGCTAAGGGATCATGTTACCTCAATAATACCCAAAATAGAAACTAGGATTACGATTTATCTTCCTAGTCTAAACCTCAAAACATTCCATCATCAACACTATTCACGAGGTTCTAATTTCTATTTCAATCCTCATTGTCATAAGGATATATCCTAATATCATTCTATTACCTTAAGGGTTACTCATCAATCCTCAATCATACCCAAACAATTCAGTATCGATCAATAATCACAGGGTTCCTACTCTCAGGTACTAGACCCTTAGTTCAACCTCATTCACATTTAAGATCAGATTCAAGCCTAGTCTCAATCACATCCTAACACCCTCAAAGCATCTCTAAGGATCACTATAAGTCGAGACTTAAAGTACTAAAGCCTCAAACCAAGGAATCTCAAATTCCTATAATACTTCCTAGGGGGTCACTCATCCCGAAATTTCTCTAGTCTAAGCACGCTTAACTTCCGGGTGCCCTTCTTGTTCGGGGGTACTGATACTAGTACCAACCGTTCGCCTTTTCAGAAACCAAATACCATCTTCTTCATGCACTTCCCTTCTAATTTTGTTGCGGGAATCGATCCCAGATTTCCATATCAGAGGACCCAAGGTTAGCAACAGAACTCACACTCTGTGCTACCTCCTCTATCACTAGGGTCTTATCTTACCGGAGCTCAACCCTCTTCCTTAGGGTATTTATCCTTATGCTCCATTTGCCCATCTATACCCTTAACCATGTACCATTTACCAGTACCGTTCAAACCATGCTCTGATACCAAAATGTTACACCCCTACCGGCCTCACCCTTTCGGGTGGCGGGTTAGAGGGATCTTTTTTGCTTATTACATTTCCTTTGTTAAATAGTCACGTTAATTTTCTATTAGAGTATGCGCGACAGAGCATTGGATCGGTTTGGACAACTTACAATATACTGGTAAAGTACATACATAACATAGAGTAGTCCACATAGTATTAAGGGTACAATCATCCAAAATAAAATAAATAAATAGTGAGTATAGACCTTACGGTTATCCCAAACATAGAAGCACAAGAAGCAACCAGGCATCCTCCGTCTCTTCGTCTTTCTGCAGCATTCCCATACCTTTTCCTCAGTCCAACTGGCCTACCGCCTTACACCTGTGTCTTAGAAACCAGTCTGGAGTTTAGAGTTGAACCCCAGAGTAATTGTTAGGCTCATATACAATATGTATACAATGTATGCAATGCCAATCACAATCAAGAAGTACAAATAAACCTGCCTCTGTCATAACAAACTGACATGTAGCAACTCCACAGGAAATATCGTATGGACATGAAATAAGTGTCCTTAGAAACCTTAGCATGTCTAATTTATATGAATAATAATCAACAAATCCATCTGGATTCGAGTCCTTCTCAGATTCTCAAAACTTAGCCACTAGTCGGAGACAAAATCTAGGTTTTTAGGTCATTTTCAACTTAAAATATCTCTCAGTTGGAAACTCCAAATGACACAAAATCTTATATCAAAATCATCCTCAGGATGTCTACTCGCACCATGTAAAATTTCAGAGCATTTAGACTTCATTTACTATTTTAAAACCACCGATTAACACACGCTGCCCAGAAACCGTAAGAACCAACAGATTTTCGTATAATAAAGACTTGAGCTTTTAGGGTTTGGAAAAAGGTGATCCAACATGTCCCCACACAAAAACACCCTCTGGACTCAATGGAAACATCAAAAATACCAAAATCCCACTTTAACTCCACGAAAAACATCATAGGTAAGAAGCAAGGATTCCTAGTCGTCGGTTAGGGGCTTACCTTAGGATGTCAGTTGCGGGTGCCTTCCTCCTCCTTGGGGCAAGACTTTCTGTAAGTTCCGGCTATCACCCAAGAGGGGGGGGTGAATTGGGTGATATATAAAAATTTCCACTCTTTAAAACGTTTTCGCAATTCAGTGTTTTCATCTTTGAGTAATAAAAATAAGATCACAAACAATTGGTAAATACTCAAATGTAAATGCTAGAATTGTAAGAGATAAGGAAGAAGAGCTTGCAAACAGATTTATACTGGTTCGGCCCTCCTTGACCTACGTCCAGTCCCCAAGCCTCACTTGGGATTTTCAATCCACTATCTCACTCAAGCTTTAGTCGGGTACTTGAGAACCGCTACAATCCCACAAGTTTAGTCGGGCACTTGTGCAGCCTTTTACAAATCTCTTACTGAGATACTCCCCCTTACACACCGTAAGGATACACTGCTTGATCACACACTTCGTACTCGAAGTAATCCTCTCACTAGGATTCACTCCCCCTTACAAGTTGTAATCAACACAATGTATAACCCACTCAAGATTACCCAATCTTGAGTTTCTCTCAGAAGGATAATGTGTTTACAGTGAATTTCCTCTCAAAGGAATGAATAAATGATCACTGAAGTTCAGATACAATTCATTTCACTCTCTAAGCTATTTAGATATGGAAAACAGAGTGAGAATGATGTAGAAGCAGAGCATCAGCATTTTGCCATGGTAATCATGTGTCTCCACGTTTTTCTGCTTCAATCCATGTCTTTTATAGGTAGAGAAGAGTCTGTGACCGTTTATGACCGTTGAAGAATCAATCAGACCGTTGTAGCTGATTATCTTTAAGTTTTGTCAGCTTCTCTCTCTAATCTCCAACTAATCCAGTTGTATAATTGATCTGAGGTGGCTTTCTGTGGATTTGCCCGTTGGAGAAGACTTTGCTTGTTGTAGTAATCTTCCTTTTAGCCTTTTGCAAACGTGTACAAGTGGATTAACCAAAGGAAGCAACTATCTGGGCTGTGCATTTATTGTTCTGACAGTTTTTTGCTTTTTGTTCTAATCCTTCAATGAACCTTCGTTAATCTGTCTGAAATTCACTAGAAAGATGGTTAAACATATCTAGAATCAATATAGAATAATCATGGAAAGCATTGAGATCAAACAAGAAGGTATTGCAGATTTCCCAAATTTGAAATTGCACCAACGGTCACAAACCTTGAGGCCAACCTCGAGGTTAGCCTGAAGGTTTCAGGCAAGTAGTGGTTTTAGAAACTCACAACCTTGAGGTTGAAACAGTAACCTCGAGGTTGGAAACTTGGTTGAAAGAGCATTTTTCCTCTGGAGCCCGATAACCTCGAGGTTGGAAATCCATACTCGAGGTTTGCTTCTGAAATTGCAAAGTTCAGTTCTTGAAAACAAGCCTCAACCTCGAGGTTGCAAACTTGACCTCGAGGTTGTCAATACTTTGACAACCAGATTGCTCTCTGTAAGCCATAATACTCGAGGTTCAAAACTGATACTCGAGTATGGCTTCTCATACTGCAGTAGAGCAATTTCTGAGGGCCATATCTCTCTAGTACGAGCTCCGTTTTGGTCCGTTCAACTCTTGATGGAAAGCTCTGTGAGTCTACTTTCATATGCCACTGATTTCAGTCCAATCGGATTTGTCGTTTGTGAGATATACTCAAAATACTAAAGGCTGTTCCTGACTGTGACGCTGATATTTGTGTCAACTTGTAAAATTCATCAATAATTCATCTGAACTCCTTTAGACTTGAATATTTGTCAAAAGTACGTGTTGGGAGTCTAGTTTCCAATGCTTTTGGTTTCGTCTCAATCCGATCTCTGGTTTGGAAGATATCATCAAATTACCAAAGGTCGCCAGAAGCTGAACGTGGAACAGAGTGCACCAGAGTTGCTGATAGTGCTGAAACCTTGAGGTTATGACTACAACCTCGAGGTTGGCACTTGCAACCTCGAGTTTGCACTTGCAACCTCGAGGTTGGCTGGTTCAGTGACACCAAAAATGCTGAAGACACTCAAACCTCGAGGTTTATGCCCAAACCTCGAGTTTACTCGTCCTGGACCTCATATTTGCTTGATTTAACTCTGAATTGAGCCATTCCAACTTCCATATGACCTTGGAGACTTCTAGCATCAATATAAGAACTTGAATAATGATCTCTTCATTAAATTCAACAAGTTATTCCTTCTTCCATCTCCCAACTTGATCATTCTTCATCAATTAACTTGGGCTCATCATTATTTGCAGCTTCTGCCTTCTTCAACATTCAGAACATGATGAAGCTTCATTTCAACTTTTGCAAATGCTTTCTTTCTTCCATCTCTTATCTCCTTCTTGATTATTCTTCTTAATTTAACTTCAAATAATCTACATTCAATATAGCAGGTAGTCAATGTAGGAGATAACAATATTACTCAATCTTTTTGCTATTAAGAATGGCATCTATATAAGACATCATCAAAACTAATCATAACCAACATTCTCCCCCTTTTTGATGATGGCAAATACCTTAAGAAAAATATGTATGAATGTAAGAATACATTAGATACAACATATTTTTCTTGCCATTCTCTCCCCCTTATTTGTCATTAGCAAAAAGTTGAATTGAAGTTATCAGAAAACGACTAATTTTGCATTTCAACACAAGTTGATCAGAGGATGACAGTAGATAAACATATAAACAACTAGAAATGTATTCAATGAACAAACTTCATAAACACAGAACTGATATCAGAGAGGATAAATACTCTGATAATCACTGATATCAGAACCAATTACTACAAAATCAGCAAAATACAATGAAATGCAATGAGACACAACACCTAGAACCTATGCACCTTATGCATGTTAAAAGAGTCAAAGAAACTGATTTTCTCTCCCCGATTGAAAGTGCTTTTCATTCTAAATATAATGTAATTTGGAATGTTTTTATGAAAACACATTTGAAGGAAATTGAGGAAATTTTCAAGAAATCTTTCACAATTAAAGCATGTGGATACCAAACATGTGCACAATTTCTACTGAATATAAAAAGATAGGGATTAGAAATGCTCATGTTGGTTTTGCAAATTGATGAACTATCTGTGAAGTCCATTTACTAGCTTTGAGATATGTGATGTGCTCTAAATAGCCTCTGGGATGAGACTAAAGTATTGGCTTCTTGAGTTGTATCTCATCTGAATGAATATGATCATTAGTACTTCAGCTTCCATCTTTTGCCTTTTCTTCATAAATCATACATGTAGAGCACATCTCAGCTTCAATGATTAACCGCCAAGACATCTTTCCCTAATTTAATAGTTTTTCCTTGTAGTGCGTTAAGGAAAATTGTAACACAACAAAATCTCCTGTTACAAATTGAAAACATTCTTTCGAAAAGATTTGTTAGTGCAAGCCAAATATCAAAGTATCCTTTTCTATGTGATATTTTTAAAATAAAGCTAATGAAAGGAAAATATGATGTTAACTCATCATCAAAACTAACAAAAGATATGAATGCAGATGAGTATGGTTAAAAGGGTTTTTCTTCAAATAAAGAAGGTGAGCTTTTAAAGTATAAAGCATGTATGAATGTGAAGCTCCCCCTTAATGAATGCATGACTAAAATGTGAAATCCCCTTTAATGATATCAAATAATAATGTGACACCAAATGTTATGAAGTTTGAAAATATCTTTGCTCACAACATGGTACCTCAGAATTGAAAACTTTCAAGTTCACTTGGGTGGACTTGAAATTGTTATAAACAAATCACTTATGCCTTTTATGATGATAATAGAGTTTAAGGCATAAGGATCATTTTTTTAAAAAATGATTTGCTTAGGCTAAAGTTCATGAAAAATTTGAGTGAATAAAATCAAGTTAGCCTGAAGAGTGATATGAAACAGAGAAATGATTATCATATATGAATATTATTGCAGAATACAATACCTCACTCAAGTAATGTCGTAATTACTTGAGTCATAATGGTTTGTAGTCCATAGATGCATCACGGGCTAGCTTTTATCTGATAATGTGATCAATACTGAAGCTTTCCCAGATGTGACTAAGCTTCAAGATGAAGAGTCACATAACCATCAGATGTTCTGAATGCATCTTAGACGCTGAAATCCTGAATGAAATTTGTATAAGATTAGTTTCTGCTCATAGCTTCTCATCAAGTTAACATGCTCCTTATCATCTCGGTTCCTTGAGTGACACTTCCTTCTGGTTGCCCTTTGACATTCATACCTCCAACCTCGAGTTTACCTCTAGAACCTCGAGGTTCCACGGTCTGTTTGGATGAGATGTCTTCTCTGTCTGCCACAAAACTCGAGGTTCCACTTCCATACTCGAGGTTCCATCCTTCAGGAACCTTGAGATTTTGTTTGACACCCCGTCAACCTCGAGGTTGGCTTCTCAACCTCGAGGTTCTGCCTTTGACAGCAAAACCAACACCTGCAATAAAATGAATGTTCTTTGGTACTCAATGATTCTTGAGTCCACACAAGATTAGACATGACAACTCTTACACTCTTATAGGATTAAACCATATGACGTATGAGCAAGAAGTATAACAATCAAAGATCAAAATATAGTTTTACCCAAACAAGATCAAGCCAATTAATTGAATAGGGTAATAACTAAATGATACCAAAAATGTTATTTCTCAATGACAATTTGTGAATACACTAGATGCAGAAAAGATGTCATTGATGAGTATAGAAAACCTTATCTATAATGATAAGCATTTATCAATTTGAAGTTCAAATTTTTCAAGAAAGATAGTGAAATATGCAAAGTATTTCAAATCTTGAATGATCTTTCAAAAATGTGATGACACATTATGAAATCAGTACTTTTTATACATGAAAGATTTTTGAAACATGTTTGAAAACAGTGGTCATTATAAATATGATGGAAGTCAATAGGTTTAATGAATATATCAATATGCTTCAGATTTGGAGAACATGTTAAACATTGAAGTTAACATGTTGAAGAATTTTCAGAAAAGCCAAAGTCATGAAAGTAAAGCATTATCAGGACATGCTTAGAACAACATAAATAAGCTTAATGACTTTGCTATTGACCAAGAGATAATCTTGCCTTAGAGAGTAGAGTATCGAACATATGAGAGCATTCAAGGCAGGAATTATGAGAATACAAAACTAGTTACTCTAAACATGAATGTGGACAAATAATTATATATTAGAGTAACACAAGTAGTACTAGGATTCATAGACTATGAAACACAGATTCTTTAGTCCAAATGACTAAAGTTCCAAAGAATTATCCTAGAAAGTTATTCCATATAATGGTTAATGCACATGATGCATTAATGAACATTCATAATATTTGGAATAGCTTAATCAATAAGGTTTTATGCAACAAGCATAAGTTTTCACATACTGAATTCATTTCTGGAAATTAGCTTGAAACTCATATATGATTCACTTATTTGACATAAGGTCCTACCATTTAGAGAATGAAATATAAGAGTTCAAGCAAAACATTGAATTCTATAGATCAATATGTGGATGACAGGGAAAACTCAATTGGACACATTTGAAGCATATCTACCATTCAATATACAATGTTAACTTCCAATTTGAAACATTATTTGAATGCAATCAGAGTATGAACATTTTTCAAATCATGCGTATGCATTTTCACAAAACAGGGTGAATTCAAATTCAAACAAGTTTTAGAATCGCGCATAACAAAAGAATAAACTCAGATGGTGAAGCATCAAACTCAAGTTCATCTTTTTCTTCAGACTTTCATTTCTTCTTCGCTTGTTGTGGATTTGAATTTAGCTTGTCAGTGTCAAGTTTGCTTCTCTTGGTAGCAAACTTCAGCAGGATTTCAGAGGATAATAATCATCCTGTATGAAAATCACATCTAGATTTTCCAATACTTAAGTTAGTAACCAATTAATCATCAAAACGCAGAACTAACATTAAGTGGAGGCAATTCACAATCTATTGGGATTAGACATTCCCAAAATTTCTCATTATCCAATCGAATTGCTCGTAGATGGATACGATATTTCCAAAAATATGTATCACAAATAATCTTACAAATTTGAGTAGATACATAAGCGAATATGTGATACCAAGAAATTCAGTGTTCAATGACGATTTGAAAATACATTCATGGAAAATATGTCATTGATATGAACTTTTCATAAACTATGCAAGTAGTTTTCAATATCTCAAATATCAATCGTGATAATGTTATATGAGATTGAGATGTTGATGATATGAAAACTCATCTTTGTAGAAGTACTTAGAGAAACAATGCATTTGCAAAGTATGGTGGAAATTGAATTCCAATCTTGAGATATCATTTGAATCAAGACATGCATATTTTTAGAAACATTGGAATGCATTTTCCAAACATAGAATGAATTGTATTTCAAAAAAAAAATCTTGACTTGTGCATCTCAGAAACTTTCAAGTCAGAAAAATTATGCACAAATTCACTTGTTATCCATTAGCAATCTTGAAAACATTTTTAAGGTCACAAGTAATTGATTGCTTAATGGTATACAGTATTGGACAAGAATACATTACCCAAGAATGAATTTCACATAAACACAATATGGGGTAAGGATTATATATCACCGTATTTCCCTTTGTCCTCATAGAAACTTGCTTGGTTGAGATGGATTGGTGTAGACAACTCCTTTTTCGGTTGTTCACCATCAACATCAAGCATAGCTTGTTGAGCTTTCTCAAGACTTGAATCATTTCTCTATGTTGCATTCTTGAGAAGCTTTCTTTGATCCTACAAAATCGTATAAGTTTTTTTCTTTCTTGGTATCCAATCTTGGATCCAATCATCGTTAGCTTGTAGGAACCAAAATTCACATGCTCTTATTAATATAATTAATTTAGAATAATTGAGCAAAATGAGTTGAGCATAGCTTTATGCATGAAAGATATATTTTTCAACTCATAATGTGTGCATAAAGAGTTAAGCTATTAAACATTGTAAACTAAATATATCAATAAATCTATCAAATAGATTTTCAATTTTAAAAATCGTTTTCAATGTTCATTCCTACTATCCAATGTGTAAAACCTCAATAAATGTTCTAGATAATAGAGTAGGAGGTTTTACCAACATGTACCCTTTCCCTAGGTACTTGGAGGATTAGCTTTGCATACCCATTGACTCTTTGGTGTCTGCAAAGTCTTCACATAAGGTACGATCTTCAAGTATCTTCTCCTTGACACTTGAGAGGTTCCCTTCTTTTTGTTCTCCTCAAGGTAGTTGTATGGTACTCTTTGGTAGTTTGTTCTTGAGGGAAGATATACTTCTCTAGCTTGTACCCTTTGCTTCTTTTGATGTTTAAGACTTGTAGGTTCAGCAATGGGTGCCATAGGAGTTCTCTTGCTTGATATAGATTCTATGATCTCCTTCTTTGGTGCATGAGGAACTCTTGGCTTCTTCTTCCTCTTCTTTTGACCTTGATGTCCATTGATATTCAAATCATCCTGCAAACATGGAGTACTAGATGGACATTTCGGTACCCACTTATACTTGGGTCCTTGATTGTTAGTATTGGACCTTGATTGTCCTTTAGCAACCCAAATAAATTTATTTCTCACATTAGAATTTCTCCTAATATAGCATGTATGAGAAATATGTCCAAATTTTCCACAATAATTGCAAATAATAGAATTATGCTTATTATGAACAACTTTGCAAGAATTATGTGGTTCTAGTGGATGCAATCTCAAGTGACTCATGTTTGTGAATTCTTTCTTCCTATATGAGTTTCCAGCATGATTGAAAACGTTTTTGTTTTTCAAAATAGAATCAGTCAATGGTTGAAAAACAATTATATGTGACTGTTCAAAAACATTTTTCTTATATACACAAGAAGAATTGGAGTTGTTTACCTCATGTGCATCTTGAGTTCTAGCTAATGATTGATCACAATCGTCTATGAGCTCATCTTGGGAATCCTCCTCCTCTTGTTCTTTTGTGTTGGCTGGACCATGGAAGCGTTCTGAGATTTCTCCTTCTTCATGCTCCACCTCCAATTGTTCATCAATCATGGATATGCAATTTATAATTTCTGATGAACTACCAATACTATTAACTTCAACACAATTGTTATAACCATAAATAGAATCAAGAGTATCCCAAATATCTTTAGCACTAGAACAAAACTTGATTTTCTCATAATCATTTTCTGTCAATGCACTATAAAGGATTTTCATTGCTCTAATATTCAATGAAAACATTTTCTTTTCCTTTTCTGTCCAATCCTTTCTTGGTTTGAAATCATAGACATTTATAAAAACATTCCACATATCAAAATCAGTTGCTTTGATAAAACTAGTCATCCTAGCTTTCCAAAACCAAAAATCAATATCTTTGAAAAGTGGTGGAATGGTAAAATCAAAACCTTCTAAAAGCGAAGAACACCCAAAATCAGCCATTGAAACTCTTGAGACGGTTAAGTCCTTTAAACAAGAGCCTAGCTCTGATACCAAATGTAAGTTCCGGCTATCACCCAAGAGGGGGGGTGAATTGGGTGATATATAAAAATTTCCACTCTTTAAAACGTTTTCGCAATTCAGTGTTTTCATCTTTGAGTAATAAAAATAAGATCACAAACAATTGGTAAATACTCAAATGTAAATGCTAGAATTGTAAGAGATAAGGAAGAAGAGCTTGCAAACAGATTTATACTGGTTCGGCCCTCCTTGACCTACGTCCAGTCCCCAAGCCTCACTTGGGATTTTCAATCCACTATCTCACTCAAGCTTTAGTCGGGTACTTGAGAACCGCTACAATCCCACAAGTTTAGTCGGGCACTTGTGCAGCCTTTTACAAATCTCTTACTGAGATACTCCCCCTTACACACCGTAAGGATACACTGCTTGATCACACACTTCGTACTCGAAGTAATCCTCTCACTAGGATTCACTCCCCCTTACAAGTTGTAATCAACACAATGTATAACCCACTCAAGATTACCCAATCTTGAGTTTCTCTCAGAAGGATAATGTGTTTACAGTGAATTTCCTCTCAAAGGAATGAATAAATGATCACTGAAGTTCAGATACAATTCATTTCACTCTCTAAGCTATTTAGATATGGAAAACAGAGTGAGAATGATGTAGAAGCAGAGCATCAGCATTTTGCCATGGTAATCATGTGTCTCCACGTTTTTCTGCTTCAATCCATGTCTTTTATAGGTAGAGAAGAGTCTGTGACCGTTTATGACCGTTGAAGAATCAATCAGACCGTTGTAGCTGATTATCTTTAAGTTTTGTCAGCTTCTCTCTCTAATCTCCAACTAATCCAGTTGTATAATTGATCTGAGGTGGCTTTCTGTGGATTTGCCCGTTGGAGAAGACTTTGCTTGTTGTAGTAATCTTCCTTTTAGCCTTTTGCAAACGTGTACAAGTGGATTAACCAAAGGAAGCAACTATCTGGGCTGTGCATTTATTGTTCTGACAGTTTTTTGCTTTTTGCTCTAATCCTTCAATGAACCTTCGTTAATCTGTCTGAAACTCACTAGAAAGATGGTTAAACATATCTAGAATCAATATAGAATAATCATGGAAAGCATTGAGATCAAACAAGAAGGTATTGCAGATTTCCCAAATTTGAAATTGCACCAACGGTCACAAACCTTGAGGCCAACCTCGAGGTTAGCCTGAAGGTTTCAGGCAAGTAGTGGTTTTAGAAACTCACAACCTTGAGGTTGAAACAGTAACCTCGAGGTTGGAAACTTGGTTGAAAGAGCATTTTTCCTCTGGAGCCCGATAACCTCGAGGTTGGAAATCCATACTCGAGGTTTGCTTCTGAAATTGCAAAGTTCAGTTCTTGAAAACAAGCCTCAACCTCGAGGTTGCAAACTTGACCTCGAGGTTGTCAATACTTTGACAACCAGATTGCTCTCTGTAAGCCATAATACTCGAGGTTCAAAACTGATACTCGAGTATGGCTTCTCATACTGCAGTAGAGCAATTTCTGAGGGCCATATCTCTCTGGTACGAGCTCCGTTTTGGTCCGTTCAACTCTTGATGGAAAGCTCTGTGAGTCTACTTTCATATGCCACTGATTTCAGTCCAATCGGATTTGTCGTTTGTGAGATATACTCAAAATACTAAAGGCTGTTCCTGACTGTGACGCTGATATTTGTGTCAACTTGTAAAATTCATCAATAATTCATCTGAACTCCTTTGGACTTGAATATTTGTCAAAAGTACGTGTTGGGAGTCTAGTTTCCAATGCTTTTGGTTTCGTCTCAATCCGATCTCTGGTTTGGAAGATATCATCAAATTACCAAAGGTCGCCAGAAGCTGAACGTGGAACAGAGTGCACCAGAGTTGCTGATAGTGCTGAAACCTTGAGGTTATGACTACAACCTCGAGGTTGGCACTTGCAACCTCGAGTTTGCACTTGCAACCTCGAGGTTGGCTGGTCCAGTGACACCAAAAATGCTGAAGACACTCAAACCTCGAGGTTTATGCCCAAACCTCGAGTTTACTCGTCCTGGACCTCATATTTGCTTGATTTAACTCTGAATTGAGCCATTCCAACTTCCATATGACCTTGGAGACTTCTAGCATCAATATAAGAACTTGAATAATGATCTCTTCATTAAATTCAACAAGTTATTCCTTCTTCCATCTCCCAACTTGATCATTCTTCATCAATTAACTTGGGCTCATCATTATTTGCAGCTTCTGCCTTCTTCAACATTCAGAACATGATGAAGCTTCATTTCAACTTTTGCAAATGCTTTCTTTCTTCCATCTCTTATCTCCTTCTTGATTATTCTTCTTAATTTAACTTCAAATAATCTACATTCAATATAGCAGGTAGTCAATGTAGGAGATAACAATATTACTCAATCTTTTTGCTATTAAGAATGGCATCTATATAAGACATCATCAAAACTAATCATAACCAACACTTTCAGCTGGACCTTCCTCTCCCTCACCTTGAGCACAAAATAGGGCAGACAAAAATGAGTAGGAGGTGTCCTATTTATAGGCTCCAAAGATGCACCCTTTTGTCCAACTTTGATTATTGTCCATTGAGTAAAAGAATGCTTCGGATTAATTTAACATTTCTCTTGCTTGGCCATCAAGTCTTCTAGAAGCTTTCTAGAGTTCTCCATGGGCAGATGGGTGGCGTATTCCTAGGCAAAAGTAAGATTCCAAAATCACCCCTGGTGGTAGCCCCTGATGTTGCTTGTAGTAGGTTTTCGGTGTAGGGGCAAAATGGTCATTTTACACCATTCTTCTTCCAAAGCCGTGGGACCCACAAAATCTGCCCTTAGATATGTCATAATGAGTCATAATTACTTGTCAGTTCATTGTCATGTCTGATTCCATTTGTATGGTCCAGATTAATTTTGATTATTTTACTCTTTCTCTCTCATCATAATGACTTGATGTGACATTCTCTCTCTTCATAATTACATGACAAGACCTCTTTTCTCTCCTCTGGCCCACTGGAATTTCGCCCCTATCAGTGTCCTGGGCCTAGGCCTGACTCCGGGAAATCGTAACCGGTCCCGCTCAACTCCCTTTTGTCGATCACACCTTACCTCGTAACTCGTGCCCTTGTGCCCGGATAATCAGTCACTTTTCCCTGACCACAAGTGGACGGAATATAATACCTTGGGGATCAAGAAACCTTTATTCCAGTACCTCAGATCCACCTCGTAATACGTGCTACCTACTCCAACTTCCTTATCGGGTCCAGATACACCTTTTCTCTCTCTTCCCTTCTTGTTGCCTTCAAAAACGCAGGGCTCCCATGACTGCCCTGAAAAAGCCATAAACTTACCTGTACTGGCATATTTTCGCTCAACTAAGTATCCTATACCTCAGGACATAGTTGGGCGGCATCCTTTCCGACCGGACTTACCCCGTATACATCTTCTGTACCCATTTTACATTAGCACCTTAATTCCACGGCTTCAGCATACTAGGTCTATTGACCTGTATAGCTGAGTTACTTAGTCCCAGATAGGCTTCCTAACTCTTAACGTCCTTGGGACTTTTTCCGAATTGGGCCTAGTCGTCTGCCTATTTCAGGCTTATTCTTACTTCTCAGGGTCCAAAATTTGGGGTGTTACATTCGCCATAACTGGAGGCACCTTCTCTGGCTGACTGTGTGTGGAGGCAGTTGCTCTGGGGGATGTTTGGCCTTGCTGAGTGGTGTGCGATTTGGAGGCAGTAGTTCTCTTCTTCCTCACTGGCTTAGAAGCTTTAGTGACCTTCTTCTTTCCCTTCCCTTTTGGTTCAGGTTCCGTTCTCTTCTTCGAGGGGGTCATAATTGGTTCCTCGAATGAAACCCCCTCCGATTTAGGGTTAGGAGAGGGAGATTCTGGAATTGTGCCGCTTACTCCTGTGATAACCGATCGATTCCATAATGAAAACGCTTGGGAGTCATCTTCACCCTCGTTGGACGCTGAGGAGGAGGAGGAGAAGGAGATGATCGTGATTGTGGCCCTCCTTGCTCAGAATCAATGTTGTGAATCCCATGGGGAGTGTTACACCCCTACTGGCCTTGCCCTTTCGGGTGGCGGGTGTAACATTGTGGTATCAGAGCCAGGTTTGCTTGTACTTCTTGATTGTGATTGGCATTACATGCATTGTATACATATTGTATATGAGTCTAACAGTTACTCTGGGGTTCATCATTGAACTCCAGTCTAGTTCCCAAGATACAGGCGTAAGGTAGTAACGGCTAGAGGACTTGAAGAAGGTAGGGCTTGGTGCGGAAATACGAAGAGACAAGTGTAAGAGCAATGAAGCCGAAGATTGAAGATGTATGGAAGTCCTTATCTTACTTTGTATATTCTTATGACTATATGGACTTACTTATTGCCCAGTACTTTTGTTGGACTATTGTACTCTTAACCCTACGGGGCTTACTTTATGTAATTGTCTGTACATTTACCAGTATATTGCAAGTTGTCCAAACCAGTCCTATGCTCTGTTGCGAATACTCTGATATAAATTCAAGGTGATTATTTGACATAACGAAGACAATAAGCGATGAGGATCCCTCTAACCCGCCACCCGAAAGGGCAAGGCCGGTAGGGGTGTAACTTTGTGGCCACAAATCTAGCCCTTAACTTCCATTAACCGACTAGTAATTAAAACACCAATACGCAAACCAAATTTATCGAATTAAAAACTTGCAACTGGGTTCATTTGACACTTTAAGATTTATCCTCGTCCAGCCATATAAAAATCAGTTCATGACTGATGAGGAAGACATGAAACAAACATTAACAGAATGACCCATGATTGAAATACGAAATAAACAAAAGGAAAATAGAAATCTTGAACAGAGTTCCGAGGCGTGGATGAAGTCCTGTCACATCACGACTCCACGTCGTCTTCTCTCCGTCGAACTGCAGGGAAGGATTCTGGGTTGTCCTGGAAATAGCGTGCTTTATGAACTTCCTCACTTTTCTCTTGAGTCTTCCGAAGATAGAATTTTGTCGAGGGCTCTCCGACTCCTTTAGGGTTCTTTCGGCTGCCTTTTATAATTGAGCTTTCTTGCGGCGCAAGTTGCAGCGAGTTGAGATATTCCTATTCCGTCGGGATCTGTCGTATCTTCTTATTAGATTGCTTCTGCTGATTCAGCGGGATTCTTCAAATCTTTTAGTTCCGATCCTCCGCATCTTCTATTCTGTTACGTCAGCAACCTATCTGTCAATATCGCCCATTTATTTTATTCCTGAAATCTTATGGATGAAAAGGTTAGAATATAAGCCGCATAGCATTGCGTCCTCTACTTTGCTATAGCATTCGTGTGCCTTGTATTGCCCTTCGGTTTGCTATCAGAATGCTATAGCATCGTATCAACTCTGCTACACAGTTTTCCTCAAAAGCATCACGAATTACACTGTTCTTAGTACATATGGATGATTTCTATCTCTCAGTCCCTATATCATGATTACATGCCTTTTTGTTTGTTTAAATCGTAGCTAAGCTTATTTTGACCATTCAATTCAGTCATGAAGTATAGGGAAAATATGGTATTATTTGTGCTCATCAAATACCCCCACACTTAGCTTTTTGCACTCCTGGGCAAAATAAGATGAAGCGAACAAAAACTCATAGTCGTAGTACTCCTATCCGTATAACCTTGCTTGCACGCCTGCTTTCAGTTTCCATCCCCTCTTTGGCAATCCCACTGCCCAGTTCCAACCGCTCATCAGCGTGGTATTGTTTGGATGAAGAAGTCTCAAGGGCCTGTCAGGGGACATTCTGACTTGATATGTCCGGGCTTTTCACATTCGTAGCAAATAATTGGTTTTTTAGATTCAAAGCTGGAGCTACCCTTGTGAAACTTCTTGTATCCTTGATCCTTCTTGTAGAATTTCTTAAACCTCCGGACCATCATGCCTAGCTCTACATCTTCATCATCTTCTTCATCAACATCTGATTCTTTGGCTTCTTTGGCCACTTTGAGAGCAATTCCCTTGTTTTTCCATTGGCTTCATCAAGTCCCTTTTTAAACTTGATCTTGGCTTCATATTCAGAAAGACTACCAAAGAGTGCAGCAACAGACGCCATTGATTCACCTCGAGCTTCTTCGATCGTAGTGACTTTAGCTTCCCATTCCTCATTGAGAATGTTGAGAATTTTTCTTACTTGAACATGTTGTTCATATTCTTTTCCCAATGCAGCAAGCTGATTAATTAAATGAGTGAATCTTAGCTGGAATTCACTGATAGATTCCCCTGGCTTCATACAAAGAAGATCGTATTCAGTCATTAGAGTATTAACTCTATTTTGCTTGACTCCAGTTGTTCCTTCATGGGCTATCTCCAGTGCATCCCACATAGCTTTAACAGTTGATAATGTGCAAACATGAAAGTACTCTTGTTGACTTAGAGCACTTTGCAGTAAGAGAACAGCTTTACTGTTGAGTGTGACATTTCTTTTGTCATTTTCATCATATTCTTCTTCTAGTTTGGGAGTTCTAACACCATCTTCAATAGAGGCAGGTTCATAGTATCCTCTTTCGAATACTCTCCATAGGCCATATTCAGTAGCCATCACAAAGACTTTGAACTTGGCTTTCCAGAAGGAATAATGTTCTCCATTGAAACCAGGTGGTCTGTTGATCGAAGCTCCGTCAGGTAAGACTCCGTCCATATTGATCCTTCTCAAGATGTTAAACTTTTCAGAGAAGACTTTGCTCTGATTCCAAATGAAAGACAGAATATCACCAAGAGGGAGGGATGAATTGGGGATATTAAATTTTCTTCTGGAAATACTCTGTTTTAGGATACCAAAAACAAGGTTGAACAGAGAAGGTAGAGGAAGAATGAACACAGGTGATTTATACTGGTTCAGCCTAAATCTTTGACCTACGTCTAGTCCCTAGACTCTCCGGGATTTTACTAAATCAGATGATTACACACTCTGTACTCTCGGAGCAATTCTCTCACTAGAACTTACTCCCCCTTACAAGTTGTAATCAAGTAACCCAATCCCAAAGCCCCAATACTTTGAGATTCTTACAAGAAAGGATAATCAATAAAGGACTCTCTAAAAGAGTATATTAATAATCACTAAAGATTGATATATCCGAAGATATTAAAACTTAAGGTTGAAGCAGTAAATGATCTTAATCACTAATTGAATGCGTACAGTTTCGGTAGGTAGAGACTTGAATGCTTCTGGCTTTTATAGATACTTGCATTTCATGACCGTTGAGGTGAGACTTAATGAGCCGTTGAGAGTAATGAATATATCCGTTCAGTTGGGCTTCGTCTCTTTGCTTCATCTCTTTGTATACTTATGAGAATTAGCCATTATTCCATGTTAACATTCTTCATTTGATTTGTCCATTGAGGGTCAGGAAGAATGTTGACTAGGAATGCTTGAAATGCTTTAATGTTGTTCAGAAGTTGGTTTTCCTCTTTCATTCTTTCTTTTTGGTTCAGCATTTAATGTGTCTGACAAGATTTTGCTTTAAGGAATTTTAAAGTTTAAAAACTTGTTAATCATGTCTGAAATCCACTATTAAACTGATTACACTTGGTTATAAATGATGATAATCAATAATATGCAGTACCAAACATTTAATCAGAGTTTCAGATTACGAAGACGAGGAATTCAAAATTTTGATACAAGTAACTAAAAGTGGAGCCAAATACCCAAGAGGGGGGTGAATTGGATATTTCAAAAATTTTCACAAACTCCTCTGTTTTCTAACAGCAAAACAGGGATAAACAGAGAGAATGGAAGAGCAGCTGGACACAAAGAATTATACTGGTTCAGTCCTAACAACTTGACATACATCCAGTCCCTAGACTCTCTGGGATTTTCACTATATCAAAGATTACACACTCTGCACTCAAGAAGTAGTTCTCTCACTAGAACTCACTCCCCCTTACAAGTTGTAATCAATGAACTCCCAAATCATCAAGTCCCCTTGACTTGTGATTCTTTACAATAAATGTTTCACAAAGATAAATTCTCTCTCAGAGTGAATAATAATGAATACTAATGCTCAAAATATCAAAAGATACAATATAGTTGAAAACTGAAGAAATAAATGCAAGACTTGAATCATTTTCGTTTTCAGCTGTTCTAGTTGTTGAGAAGAATTGAATGCTGCTCTATTTATACTAAGAGTGCATTAAATGACCGTTGCTTCTTGAATTGAACTATTGGAGAAGCTCTGCAAAGGTCAGGAAGTGGTTTTAGTCTTCTTCTCTCTCTAATCTCCACTTAATCCGGCTGTTCAAGTGTTCAGAGTTGACTTCCTCAAGATTAATCCGTTGGAGAAGCAGTTGCTTGTTGTAGAAATCATTCTTTAATGCTTTGCAACCGTGTGCAGATGGATTACCCAAAAGTATGCAACTTTATGGGTATAGCATTTAATGTGCTGACGTCACTTTTTGCTTTTGCTTTGAACCTTCAATAAACATTCTCTAATTCATCTGAAATTCACTAAAAAAGTGATTAAACATAGATAGGAATAGAAGAGAATAATTCTAGAAAGTATTAAGATCAAACAAGAAGGTTTTCCAAATTTGTCAGATTTGAATTTCTGAATCAGCGATGTAAACTCAAGTTTGGTTCATCCAACCTCGAGTTTGAAGCTTCAGTATGTAAAAGCGTGTTGAGTTCAAAACATCTAAACTAGAAGTTTCCTTCCAAAACCTGAGGTTTTCAATACACTGAAAAACTACAATGCTCTCGGGTTGGCCTAAACTCGAGTTTGCATATCTAAACTAGAGTTTCCTCCATCCAGAGAGAAATGTCGCGATTTTGAGCTTTGGAGCAGTTCTGTGCAAAACACAAACTCGAGTCTATTAGTAGACAAGCTCGAGTTTGACACTGTTCAAGTCAAAAATCAGTTTTAGTTTTCAAAAGGTAAACCGGAGGTTTTGAGTGCAAACTTTAGAGTTTTCTCATGTTGAAAATGCATTGATCTTTGTAAGGTTCAAACTCGAGTTCAAAAGTTTAACCTCGAGTTTGTTTTACTTCAAAAACTTTGAATGCTCTCGACTGGAAGTAAACTGGAGGTTTGTGAAATTAGTCGAGTTTACTTTGATTAAAATTCTTGAAAGTTCTCGGCCAAGTGTAAACTCAAGTTTGCAACAATGAACTCGAGTTTACATGATTTGTAAACTCTTGAGATTTTTCAAACTGAACAGAGCCTTTGCACTTAAGAGAGTAATGTCTGGTTTATGAATTTGAACAATTCTTCCCGCTAGAAGCAAACTCGAGTTTGTCTCCACAAACTCGAGTTTACAGGTTTTGTAAACTCTTTAAAGATTTTCTCTGAAAAAGCAAACTTGAGGTTTATAAGTAGAGGTCTCGAGTTTAAAAGTGTTTTTAAGTCAAAATGCTCTCGGTCTCTCGCAAACTCAAGGTTCCAAGAGTAAACTCGAGGTTACTCAAAGTATGAGAAAACTTTGGAAAAATTCTCAAGTTCAAACTTCTGATACAATCTCGAGTTTAAAGTTCAAACTGGCGAGTTTAGTCCTTTGTCAGTGGTAAACTCGAGGTTGTCAAATCTAGGCTCGAGTTTGGCGCTGACAGAGTGTTTTTGATTGAAATTAACAAGTTTTAACAAACATCTAGCTTATTCTAAAGCACCCTTTCATTTGTTTTCAATTGTTAGTAATCATCAAAACACATAGAGAACTAACATTCTCCCCCTTTTTGATGATGACAACACTTGTAAACATTCAATTGTTTTTAAAATATTGATTGTCATACATTTGCAAATTACTAGAATTTGTAAAAACTCTTGATTCTAACTTTCAGTTTAAGCCATATTATCACAAATAGATGAACATCAGAGATTAGCAGCAGAGACCATAATGCAATAACAAAAAAATGTATACAGCAGAGCTTAAACATTCCATAGAAAACTAACCAAGTAGAAACAGAATGTCAAGTAAACCAAGTAAACTACAGATTAGAGTTTCGAAAACAAATATACAACTGAAACTAAAATGATTAAAAGAAATTGATTGCTCTTCTTCACTCTTCTCCCCCTTTGTCATCAGCAAACAAGGGTGGAGTAGTGGTGGCTTGGGCAGACTCGGGTTCAGTGGATGGTTCAAAGGTGGGAATGGCTGGTTTAGAGGGTGGAATGGCTAAAGTGGATGCTCCCAAACCAGAACTAGAAGCTGTCATGGACTGATTCTTCAAAATCTGATCCATCTTGTCACTTAGATTCATCATAGTGACCAAAAGGGTGGAAATACTAGCTGAGTGGTCGCTAATCTGATTCTTCAGTGCTTCCTGTTCAACTCTGAAACCCTCTTGAGTATCTACCAAGTCATTGTGTCCTTGGGTCACTTCAGATACCAATTTGCCAACTGTTGATTCTACCTTATCAGTTAAGTCAGAAACTGCTTTGTCAACAATTTCTTTGACCCTTGCATCAAAGTCAGAAGGAATAGAATGCTGAGGAGGAGGAGGAGTACTTTGAGCTTCTTGAGCTCTAGAATAAGTTGCTCTGGATCTAGTTGGCCTGGTCTGAGGAGCTCTAGACTGATCTGACCTTTCTTCAGGATTTATGCCCATCAAATTCAAGATATGTCTGCCAAATTCTTGTGGTTTGACTAGTTGTTCATTGGCAGGCAAATACCAAATCTTCTCATGAAACAGAATGATTGAGATGAGACTTGGGAAGGGGATTTGGGATGTGTTCTTGGAGGTGAAACGAAATTTAGACATTTCTTGAAAGACCCAGTGCCCCACATTGTGTGGTTGTTGATCAAGAATCGAGACAAAGATAGCAAAGTCCTTTTTGGAAAAGTGAGTAAAATTGCCTCCTTTCTATAATAAGTTTCTGGTGTAGATGCACCAGACTGCTCTATTTGTGGGAGGCATGGAGGCTGGTTTGAAGTGCAGGATTTCCAAACCCTCAGGAACAGGTTCATTGGGTCGAAACAGTCTAAAAATTGCCTGTTGATTATATCTGTAATCTTCAGGAGATGGGGGGTTGGCAATTTGTAGTAAGGAGTTTAAGTAAGATGGGGAAATTGTAATCTTTTGACCCCTCACTTTCGTTGTAATCCTTTCTTCCTCCAAATTTCCATCTCTATCCAGTAGTAGGTTGTCAGATTGCAAATGAAAGTAAAAGACCTTCACAAGCTTTGGACAATAAGGGGCTCTAATGGAAATTAGAGATTCAAATTGCCTAAGCCAAGGAGTAAGATCTAAGTAACAGTCCTCCTTTAACTTAACTAGATCAACTGAGACTATGGGACAAAAGGTTTTCTAGTCTATTTGTTCCTTGAACTTGATCCCTTCCTCACTAGTCATCCTACATGGTTCTTCTGAAAATCCTTCAGGTTTCCTAGTATGGTTGACTTTATCTCTAACCAAAGGGTGGAATTTTAACACAGTAAAATTGAACAAATTTTTATGGTCTCTGGAAATATTTTTATTATATACTAGACATGTTAAAGGTTAAGTGACCACTGGAATCATATTAATTTGATTTTTCTAGAATTAATTTTGAAGTTTTGAAGTTGAAGCATGAATTCTGGAATTTTTGGATTATGGTCGAATTTCATGAAATTAAAAGGAGAGTTTGCATAAGTGAATGAAAAGGAATATATTTTGCTTTGTTTAGGGCAAGTGTATATTCGGAGTAACATTCGGGCATCAGGGAAATTTTATTAATTACTGATCAGTTGTCATGTAGTAACTGTTTACTTATACTATATGTGGCTTTTGTATGTTTATGTGCCATGATTGTGAACATGGTCTTGTGAGTGGGACATGTGTTTGGGCTATAAGGCCTAGTGGACTGTGTGTCCTTAGGTTGCTACTGAGCCGATGATGCATTCAGTGTAGCTTGGGTTTGAGGCTCGACTACTGTTGTGTTCCTAGCACTATGGAACATGGGCTTATGTTAATAGGCTATTCGACGTTATTGAGTGTACTAAATGCGTGTGGTATGTATTGCCATTGTTGAGATTGTAATTTTCTTGATTATGGTTGCAAGCATGCACTGTATACATATTGTATATGAGTTTGATAGTTACTCCGGGATTCAAAATTGAATCCCAGATCATCCTAAAGATAGGTGATTCTCGTTGAGCAAGTGAAGAGTGAAGAGGTAAGGGGCATGGAGTTGGTGGTTGAAGAAATAGGGAATGAACTATCATCTTTTGTACTAATATTGTTATGGATGAATGTGTAAATTTACTTACTGCCAGTATTTATTTTGGATGACTATACACTAACCCTCCGGGGACTAATTACTGTTTATTTATTTGTACTTTTACTAGTATTATATATTTGTCCAAACCGATCACATGCTTTGCTGCGTAATGCTCTAATATATGTTAATATGGAAAAATTAACTAAGTTATGGTAATAAATAAGAGGGAATCCCTCTATCCGCCACTCGAGAGGGCAAGGCCAGTAGGGGTGTAACAAATTTTGTATCAGAGCATGGTTTGGACGATACTAGTAAAATGTAAATTAAAATGGTTAAGGGTACAAGTATGAGTTTAGGCAAATGGAGTAGGAAGGATGCTAAATAGTGGGAGAGTTAAAGACGGATTTCAACCAGTGAGGGCTCTCTGTGGAGGAATGTATTGGGCAACTGCACCTGCACCTGAACCCACACTTGTACTTGAAATTGCTCCTGCATCCACTCCTACACCTGCACTGCACCTAAACTAGAACCTGATACTGAACCTGAACCTAAAGAGAAGGTAATGGAGGAAAATGACTCGATCCATTCTTCAGTTGGAGACATGGATTAGCTGTGGGTTTTCCCTTAGGAACCTACCCCAATTATCTGATGATGAAGCTAAATCTGATGACTTTTATATCTCACCCTTTGCTTACCCTATGACAGTAGATGAGGACTTGCTTGATGTAGTACAAGTGGAGTACCATATGTCCTGCCTCGAAAGACACACACCAAAGGAGCAGTATCTCTATTTCTTCAGAAGGATGGAGACTATCTACAATGATAGGAATGAGAATGGACTGGGCTACCCCTTTCTCAGTGGAAGAACGCTATTTTGCACTTTTTACCTAGAACTCCTTTTTGGATGCATCTAATAAATCAGATTTTGGAGCAAGACATTACGATTGACCACGACTTTCCTAATTTCATAGCTTTTGTCAAGCTCTACATCTTTTGTTATATGTGAATTGTTGTAGCAGCTGGGTGGTAGTAGTGGAAGGGCTTGTAATATATTGTAAAATAGTAGAAGTAACAAGAGAAAGTAGAAGGATGAATCCCCAGGTTTGGTGTGGGGAAATGTGTAATAAATAAAACTGGTTGTAGGATGTGGTTGTAATATAAACTATAACGCAATAAGAATAGAACCACACCTATGCCTCTCAAGCCCAGTGTCGCCTATACTTCCACCCTCATTATAATCCCTTTGGCCAAAAGAAACAAAGCAGAGATTGAAAGTTTTAGGGACCAACGTTTTTCTTCCTTGTCGGACCAAAATTATAGGTCCTTATATACTCCATTCTTCTTGTTTTTTTCTTTTTTAATGTACACGCTGACTCCAAACAGAGAGAGAGCTGAGAGAAAAGAGAGAGGTTCAGTTTTGATCATTAAGCTCTGTTTTAAAGCCAAAGGAATAGAGTGAGTCCGATTGGAGGTGATAGCTGGAAGTGAAAGAGAATCATCCGGAGTTAGATTAATACCAAGTAACGTAAGTCTCTGCTTGCTATATATATATGAATCATTGCTGCCTTGGGAAAAAGGAATGAGAAAGCTTGCTACTTGTATATATGCATAGCGAAAGTATATTGCTGCATAAGAGTTGATATCATATATATGTATAAGAGCTACTATCCTAAAATATATGTAAGTAGGTATATATATATAATCTCTGCATCAGTAAGAGAAAAGGGTCCTTGTGGGAAGAAAGAATACACAAATATGAATTACTTTTCATTGCATCCACTAGACCCACACAATTCTTGCAAAACTATTCATAATAAGCATTATTCAATTATTTTCAATTATTGTGGAAAATCTGGGCATATTTCTCATACATGCTATATTAGGAGAAATTCTAATGTGAGAAATCATTTTGTTTGGATTCCTAAAGGACAAGTAAGGTCCAATACTAACTATCAAGGACCCAAGTATAAATGGGTACTAAAATGTCCTTCGAGTACTTTGTGTGTGTAGATAGATTCCAAAGAGAATGGACATAAAGGTACTAAGAAGAAGAAGAATCCAAGAGTTTCTCATGAACCTAAAAGAAGATTCACATCAGTTAGGAGAAGCCATTGCTACAACCTCATCCTCAAATCAAAAGAAGCAATGGATACAAGCAAGAGGACTATGTTCCACCTCAAGAACAAACTACCATAGAGTACCATTCAGCTATCTTGAGGAGAACAAGAAAAGGAGATTCTCTCAACTATCAAATAGAAGACTCTTGAAGTCTATATCCCTTGAGAGAGCTTTGCCAACACCCATGGGAAAACATATGAAGAACCAATGGGTAAGCAAAGTCAATCTTCCTAGCACCTAAGGCAAAGGTATACAATGACAAAACCTCTTATGCTTTCATCTGAAATTTTGTTTGAGGTTTTATATATTGCAGTCTTAGGAATGAACATTGCAAACTATTTTCTTTAAAAACTGGATTCTTACATCCAAATCTATTTTGAAAGAGATGAGAATGTTCAATAGGTTCAATTCTTTAGAGTATGTTCATCAATATTCGAGTATGTCACTGTGCACATGAGTCAATACTTGAGTATCCAAACTGATACTCGAGTATGCAGCTTCCAGAGGCAAACCATCGTGACAAAACTTTGAAAACCAATGTCAATACTCGAGTATGTAAGTATATACTCGAGTATGGAACTATTTGTGAGAAAAGTTTTAAATTCAAAAAGCCTCAATACTTGAGTATTCAAATCATTGACAAATGGATAACCTCTCTGTATGGCCAATACTCGAGTATGCATATCAATACTCGAGTATTGATTCATCTTTCAAGAATTGTGAAGTTTTTCCATGTCAATACTTGAGTATCCAATAACATGTGTTAAGTTGAAAAACTTTGTAAGAGCCCAATACTCGAGTATCCAAAACTATACTCGAGTTTCCAACAGTTATAAAATTTTGAGGGCTCTCTGTAAGCTCAATACTCGAGTATGCCAATGCCATACTCGAGTATTCACTCAAGGTGAAAACTCATTTGCTCTTTGTAAGTCCAACACTCGAGTATAGCTTCCTATACTTGAGTATTGACTCAGTTTGAAAATTTTGAATACTCTCTGGATGTCCAATGCTCGAGTATGCAAGTCCTATACTCGAGTATGCACTTAAGTTCAAAACTTGATTGCTCTCTGTGACTCCAATACTCGAGTATTGCTTCCAATACTTGAGTATTGCTTTGTGTAATGGATTTGAGCAACTTCTTGAACTGACTATCAACTTCTGAGGGCCATATCTATCTGGTATGAGCTTCGTTTTGGTCTGTTCAACTCTTGATGGAAAGCTCAGTGAGTCTACTTTCATATGCCACTGATTTCAGCTCAATCGGATTGGTCGTTTGTGAGATAGACCCAAAATACTGAAGGTGGTTATGGATTATGACGTTGATTTTTGTTGTAACTTCAAAACATCATATCTCCTTGATTTGAATCCTTTGGACTTGAATTTTATACCAAAATGATGCATTGGGAGTCTAGTTTCATATGCTTTTGGTTTCATCTCAATCCGATCTCTGGTTTGTGAGATATCATTGAAATACCAGACGTCGCCCGTGCTGAACGTGAACAGAGTAGAACAGAGTTGCTGATCACCGTTCAATACTCGAGTATTAACTTGGATACTCGAGTATTGCTTAGTCCAGAGACACCAGAAATGTTGAAAACACTACAAACTCGAGTTTTGAGTCCCATACTCGAGTTTTGAGTCCTAAACTCGAGTTTTGACTTGGAAACTCGAGTTTTCTCATCCTGAAGCTGATTTTTGCTGACTTTAACTCCAAATTGAGCCATTTGAACTTCCATATGATCTTGGAGCCTTCTAGCATCAATATAAGAACTTGAACAAGTTCTTCCTTCTTTAATCTCCCATCTTGATTATTCTTCATAATCCAACTCTTTCTTTCTTCTCTTCTCTTGATCATTCCCAAAATACTTTGATAGCTTCTTGCTTCCTTGACATTGTCTGCAATTTCTTCTTTTCATTAATCCCTTATCTCCTTCTTGATTAATCTTCTTTATAATTCAACTTGAACTAATCTACATTAAACATAGTAGTTAGTCAATGTAGGAGATAAATATACTATATAAACTTTTTGCTTTTAATAATGGCATCTATATAAGACATCATCAAAACTAAGCATAACCAACAATTTTCTGCCCTTGGAAGACCCTAGAAGGCTTCTAGAAGATCTGATTTCGTGGGCCCCATGCTTTGGAAGATGAACAATGCAAAATGACCAATTTACCCCTAACCCTAAAACCCACAACTAAAAATATCTAGGGGCAAAATTGGGAACTTGGGGCCTATAAATAGGACACTCCCCTTGGCCATTTTCTGCTGCCTATTTCGTGCTCAAGGTGAGGGAGGAAGGATTGGGCAGCAAGGTCTTGGTCCAAGGAGAAGAAGAAGGTCATACGCAACCGACATCCTAAGGTAAGCCCCTAACCGACAACTTGGAACTCTTGCTTCTGCCCTATGATGTTTTTTTTGGAGTTAAAGTATGATTTTGGTATTTTTGATGTTTCCATTGAGTCCAGATGGTGTTTTTGTGTGGGGACATGTTGGATTACCTTTTTCCAAACCCTAAAAGCTTAAGTCTTTGTTATACGAAATCTGTTGGTTCTTATGGTTTCTGGGTAGCGAAGCTTAATCGGTAGTTTTTAAATAGTAAATGGAATCTGATTGCTCTGAAATTTTGTATGGTGAAAGTACACATCCTGAGGATGACTTTGATATAATATTTTGTGTCATTTGGAGTTTCCAACTGAGAGTTCTCTTAAGTTGAAAATGACCTAAAAACTGGATGTTCCTCTCGGACCAGTGGCTAGTACTTGGGAGTAAGGATGAGTTTTGAACCCAGATGACTTTGGTAATTATTTTTCCTGTAAAATAGACATTCAAAGGGTTCTAAGTCCACTAATCCCATGTCAAAATGATTTTTCTAGTGTTGTGCGAATTTGGGTAGAGATCAATATATGACCGTGGATCAGAAATTCTGGAAATTCTGGTGTTGTGCGAATTTCATAAAACTTGAAGCAAAGTGTGTTAATATGGCTAAAAGCATGATGTTTGGCTGTATCTAGGGTGTTTGCACGTGTGGATCATATTTCCAAACACCAAGGGAAAAGTTTGTTATTTTGCAAGGCGTGCCAGGTAGTAACTGTTGACTTGCATACTCTATGTTGCTTTTGCATGTGTGTTTTATCATGATGTAAGAGATCGGGCTGCAGTGCCTATTGGACTGCGTGTCCTTAGGTTTTTGATGCAGTACCGAGATCGAGCTGTAGTGCCTCTGCTACAGTACCGAGATCGGGCTGTAGTACCTATTGGACTATGTGTCCTTAGGGTTTCTGCTACAGTACCGAGGGCATGTAGGATCGGGCTGCGGACCTATTGGACTGTGTATCCTTAGGGTGCTGTAGTACCGAGATATGTGGGGTAGGTGGAGCCTATATGACTGTGTGTTTATAGGTGTCCACTGAGACCTTGGGGTAGGTGGTCGGGGTCGCTCCCTGACTACTGAGGCCCATTTGCGCGCTGTTCCGAGGGGCTTGTCTTGACCAGGCGGTCCTGCAGAGTTGCTACATGTCAGCTTGTTGTGACAGAGGCAGGTTTATTTGTACTTCCTGATTGTGATTGGCATTGCATGCACTGTATACATATTGTATATGAGTCTAACAGTTACTCTGGGGTTCAACTTTGAACTCTAGTCTGGTTCAAAAGATACAGGCGTAAGTTAGTAACGGCTAGAGGACTTGAAGAAGATAGAGCTTGGTGCGGAAGGACAAAGAAATAGAGGATGGCTAGATGATTCTTGTACCTCTATAATTGGGATGATTGTACGAGTCGTACTCTCTATCTTGTATTTGTTTTGGACGATTGTACCCCTAACCCTATGGGGATTACTTTCTGTAACTGTTTGTATCTTTACCAGTATATCGTGAGTCGTCCAAACCGATCCAATGCTCTGCCGCGCATACTCTGATATTTGTCTTAAGTGATTATTTAACAAAGGAAAGATACTAAGCGAAAAAGATCCCTCTAACTCGCCACCCGAAAGGGCGAGGCTGGTAGGGGTGTAACAACGGCCAATCAGAAAGGACTATTCAGACGTTAGAGGATATGTTGCGAGCCTGCGCTTTGGATTTCAAGGGTAGTTGGGACCGATGCCTGCCCATAGCAGAATTCGCTTACAACAATAGTTACCATTCCAGTATGCAGATAGCTCCCTATGAGGTGTTGTTTGGAAGGGATTATCTCTGAGGGAAGCAACATGGGAGACAGTCGAGGAAATGAAGAAGCGTTATCCGAATTCTATGGCTAAGAACATAATTGATGTATAGCTAAAATTTCGAGGACGAAATTTATTTTACGGGGGCAGAAATATAGCACCCGTAATTTTGGACCGTAACAAGTAAGAATAAGCTTAAATTAGGCGGACGGCTAGGCCCAGTTTAGGAGGAGTCCGAAGAATGCCGGGAGTTAGGGAGCTTCTATGGGATTAAGCAACTTGGTCATACGGGTCAGTGGACCTAGTATGTACGAGTCATGGGGTTAAGGCGCTAATGTAAAATGGGCATAAGAGGCGTATACAGTGTAATTCCGATTGAAAAGATGCCGCCTAACTATGTCCTGAGGTATAGGACAGTTAGTTGAGCGAAAATATGCCAATATAAGTAAGTATATGGCATTTTCAGGGCAGTCATGGGTATCCTGCGTTTTTGAAGGAAATAAGAAGGGAAGAGAGAGAGAGAATGTGTATTTGGACCCAGTATAGAAGTAAAAGTCAATGGTAGTAGTGCTACGTCGGACATGCGGCATTTCGGGGGCAAAAGTCGAACTCCTGGGTAGCACGCATTTTGAGGTGGATCTGAAGTATGAGAATACAGGTTTCTTACCCTCCAAGGTACTAAAATTCGAACCCCTTGTGGTCTGGGAAAAGTGACTGCTGATCCAGGCCCACACAAGTCCGGTTGAAGGGCACGCATTACTAGGTAAGGAGGGACTAGCAACCGAGAGTTGAGCGGGGCCGGATGGGACTTTCTGGAGTCGGGCCTAGGCCCAGGACACTGGTAGGGGGCGAATTCCAATGGGCCCAGAGGAGAGAGGAAATATCTTGCTATGTAATTATGAAGAAAGAGATTGTCACATCAAAGTCATAATAAAGAGAGAGAATGAATAAAATAACCCGGTTTAATCTGGACCACACAATTTAAACTTGATGGGACATTAAAGTGACAGGTAATTATGATTTGGAAAGTACAATTATGGCATATTTAGGAGAAGATTAATTGGACCCCACAAGCTTTGGAAGAAGACGACACGAAATGACCATTTTGCCCCTGCAGCTTAAACTTACAACCAAGACTACCTAGGGGCAAAACTAAAACCCTATTTTTAGCATTGGAATGCACCATTTTCTGCCCATGGAAGACCCTAGAAGGCATCTAGAAGGTCTGATTTCGTGGGCCCCTTGCTTTGGAAGATGAACAGGGCAAAATGACCATTTTGCCCCTAACCCTAAAACCCACAACTAAGACTACCTAGGGGCAAAATCTAGAACTTGGGGCCTATAAATAGGACACTCTCCCCCTCCATTTCTCCACACCAGCCACGTGCTCAAGGATTCCAGGTGAGTGATCAGCTGAAGCTTTAGGTCCAAGAGGTGAAGAAGTCCATACGCAACCGACATCCGGAGGTAAGTCCCTAAACCGGCAACTAAGTTCTCTTCACTTCTGCCCTATGGTGTTTCATGATTGTGCAATGGGTTTTTCATATTTTTGAGGTCTCTAATGAGTCCAGAAGGCATTTTTGTGTGGGGTTAAGTGGGATCACTTCGTTTGGAACTCTGAAAACCTAAATCTTCATTATACGAAAATTGTTGGTTATTTCGGTTTCTGGGCAGCGAATGTTAATCAGTGGTTTTGAGTGGGTAAATGGAGTCTGATTGCTTTGAAATTTTGTATGCTGAAAGTAGACATCCTGAGGATGATTGTGCTATAACATTTTGTGTCATTTGGAGTTTTCAACCGAGAGAAATTAAAGGCTAGTGGATGTTTCTCTCGGACCAGTGGCTAGTATTTGGGACTAAGGACGAGTTTTGAACTCCAATGACTCTGGTAGCTATTTTTCTTGTAAAATAGACTTTCTAAGGGTTCTAATGCTACTAATCCCATGTCAAAATTATTTTTCTAGAATTTACTAAAAATCAGCAAAGTTAGGTCAGAAATTCTAGAATTTCTGGTGTTGTGCGAATTTCATGGAAACTTGAAGTAAAGCCTGAATGTGTGATTAATAGCTTGATGGTTGGTTGTATCTAGGTTATTATCGCGTGTAGGGTGCATCCCCATCGCTAAGAGGAAGCTCACTAATTTCAAGAGGTACCAGGTAGTAACTGTTGACTCACGTATTCTATGTTATTGTTGTATGTCTGATTTCCATGGTTTTGGATGCAAGGCTGTAGGGCCTAATGGACTGTGTGTCCTTAGGTTGCTATTAAGCCTGAGATGCATTTGCGGTAGTTAGGGTTAAAGTCCCTAGCAACTGTGTTGGTCCTAGCGCTGAGGATGGTGTCCGGGGTCGGTCTTAAGAGACGGCTCGACGGCACACGAGCGTCCGGGGTTGTCTTGTGAGATGACTCGACGGTACGCAGGCGTCCGGGGTTGTCTTGTTAAGGTAGCTCGATGGCACGCGGGCGTCTGGGGCTTGCCTTGGTAAGGCGGCTCGATGGTACATCGTTGTAGTTGTGATTGTGTTCTGAATGCATGATTCGTGGTATGCCGTTTGTTTCCTAATTATGGTTACTTGCATGCACTATGTACATATTATACTTGAGCCTAACAGTTACTCTGGGGTTCAATCTTGAACTCCAGACCATTTTGAGGCACAGGGGTGAGACAGTTGTGGTTGGTGGCATAAAGGAGGTAGGGCCTGAAGCGGTGGATTGAAGAAATAGGGAATGCCCTATCTCATTTTGTACTCTCTATATTTTTCGATTACTATTATTTATATACAGTACTTTGCTGGGATGACTGTATAACCCTTCGGGGACTTATTAGATACTTAACTTATAAATGTTTATCAGTATGCTAGACTTGTCCAACCAAATCCTGTGCTCTGCTGTGCTAACTCTGAGATAAGTTAATTGGACTAAGTAAGAAGGCAAAGTGGCTAAATAAAAAGGAATCCCTCTAACCGGCCACCCGAAAGGGTGAGGCTGGTAGGGGTGTAACAGTTTGGTATCAGAGCAGAGCCGGATAGTACTGTTAAACGACTAAATAAAGTGGTAAGATGGCGCCATCAGGGGCAATCTTGGAATTTGGAATTGGAGGGTTCAGATGGCGCCACATGTCTTGGACTAGAAAACTCTGGAATACCCTGGAAAAGAATATTCTAGAATATCTTGGGGAAAAAGTCAGCGAAAATGATCATTTTGCCCCTACACCTAAAACCTACTACAAGCAACATTAGAGGCTACCACCAGGGGCGATTTTGGAATCTTATTTTTGCCTAGGAATGCGCCACCCATATGCCCATGGAGAACTTTAGAATGCTTCTAGAAGACTTGATGGCCAAGCAAGAGAAATGTTAAATTAATCAGAAGCATTCTTTTACCCAATGGACAATAATCAAAGTTGGACAAAAGGGTGCATCTTTGGAGCCTATAAATAGGACACTTCCTACCCATTTTTGGCTGCCCTATTTCGTGCTCAGGGTGAGGGAGAGGAAGGTCCAGCTAAAATTCTCGCTCCAAGGAGGAGGAAGGCACCCGCAACCGACATCCTAAGGTAAGCCCCTAACCGACGACTAGGAATCATTGCTTCTGCCCTATGATGTTTTTCGTGGAGTTAAAGTGGGATTTTGGTATTTTTGATGTTTCCATTGAGTCGAGAGGGTGTTTTTTGTGTGGGGACATGTTGGATCATCTTTATACGAAAATCTGTTGGTTCTTTCGGTTTCTGGGCAGTGTGTGTTAATCAGTGGTTCTTACGTGAGCCGTGGGCTGAAGGTCCCAAGAAGCCAGTCAACCAGGAACAAGTCTCAGGAAAGGGAAAAAGAAAAGTCCCAGAAGCTGCTGAGTCTCTTTGGTCGAAATTGCAAACAAAGAGGCCAAAATCCACTCAGCATTCTGTTCCTACACCTGGGCAAGCTAGCTCACAGCATTCTTAGAGACAAGAGCAATCTGCTCCTCAGGTATCCTCAGAAAATCCTGCAATATTTGAAATTTACAATCTAGTAGATGACCTGAAGGATTTTTAGAAGAACCATGTAGGATGACTAATGAAGAAGGTACTAAGTTTAAAGAACAAATAGATCAGAAAACTTTTTGTCCCATAGTTTCTGTTGACCTGGCTAAGTTGAAGGAGGATTGTAATTTGGATCTTACTCCTTGGCTCAAACAATTTGAACCTCTGAATTCAATAAGAGCCCCTTAGCCCAAAACTTGTCAAGGTCTTCTATTTTCACATGCAAACTAATAATCTGTTGGATCAAGATGGAAATTTAGTGGTGGAAAGGATTACAACGAAAGTAAGGGGACAAAAGATTACAATTTCCCCATCTTATTTAAACTCCCTCCTGCAAATTTCCAACCCCCCATCCCCTAAAAACTTCAGGTATACTCAGCAGGAAATTTATGCTTTGCTAAGACCCAATGAACCCATTCCTGAAGGTTTGGAAATCTTGAATTTCAAACTAGCTTCCATGCCTTTCAAGGATAGAGCGATCTGGTACATATACACCAGAAATCTATTACAGAAAGGAGGTAATTTTACCCACTTTGCTAAAAAGGATTTTCCTATTTTTGCCTCGATTCTCGATCAGAAATCACACAATGTGGGGGCACTGGATTTTCCAAGAAATGTCCAAGTTTCATTTCACGTCAAGGACAACATTCCAAATTCCCTTCTCAAGTCTCATTTCTGTGATTTTGTTTCATGAGAAAATTTGGTATTTGCCTGCCAATGAACAACTAGAAAAACCAACAGAATTTGGCAGACATATCTTAAATTTAATGGGAATCAACCTTGAAGAAGGGTCTGACCAATCTAGGGCTCCACCTCAGTCCAGACCAGCAAGAACAAGAACCACCTACTCTAGAGCTCAGGAAGCTCAAAGTGCTCCACCTCCATCTGTGCCCTCTGATTTTGATGCAAGGGTCAAAGGAAATTGTTGATAAAGCCATCTCTGATTTAATTGATAAGGTAGAGGCAGAGGTTGGCAGATTAGTAGCTGAGATCACTAAAGGAAACAGTGATTTAGTGGATACTCAGGAGGGTTTCAATATAGCACAAGAAGAATTGAAGGAAGGGCAGAAAGAGCTGAAGGACAAAGTTCAGGACATGAGTACTCAACTTGGAGATCACTCACCCAGTATCTCTACTCTTCTAGTTTCAATGATGAGCCTCAATGACAAGATGGATCAAATCCTAAAGATTCAGTCCATGGCTACTTCTGGTACTGCGCCTGGTTCTACTTTGCCCAAGGTAGATTCTGAACCTGCCAAAGCTTCTGAACCAGCCACCACCATCATTGAACCTGAACCTCAGCCTTTTGTCACTTAGCCTGACCGAGCCACAACTAATCCACCCTTGTTTGCTGATGACAAAGGGGGAGAAGAGTGAAAGGACCAATCAATTTTTTTTTTTCATTTGATCATTTAAATTTCAGTTCTATGTTTGCTCTCGAATATTTGCTTTCAAAACTCTCTTGTTAATATTCTGCAATTTACTTAGTATTCAATTTTTATTCTGGTGAATGCTTGAGTTCGTGCAGTTTACATGCTTTAGTGTTACATTTGTGATTTCTGCTGCCAAAACTCTGATAAAATTCACAGTTTGCAAATAGCCTGATCAAACTTTTTTTTTAATGCTCAAATCTGATTTCTGAAAGCAATTAATTGTTTACAAGTGTTGTCATCATCAAAAAGGGGGAGAATGTTAGTTCTCTATGTGTTTTGATGATAACTGACAATTGTAAACAAGTATGGATGTTTTTGAACAAGCTAAATTGATTTTGAAACTTGTTGTTTTCAACCAAAAATATCCTATCATTCTCAAACTCGAGCCTAGCTTTGGCAAACTCGAGTTTGCTACTGACAGGAAGCAAAACTCGCCAGTTTGCACTTTCAAACTCGAGACTGGATCTTATAAGTGAACTTGAGATTTTCACAAAGGGTTTCTCATATAAGGAGTAAACTCGAGGCTACCTATGGTAAACTCGAGTTTGCAAGAGACCGAGAGCACTTGTATTGAGAAACACTTATAAACTCAAGACTATTGTCTCTAAACCTCAAGTTTGCAACTTCCAGAGAAATATTTCAAAGAGTAAAAACATGTAAACTCGAGTTTGTAAAGACAAGCTCGAGTTTACCTCTGGCGAGAAGGATTTTCAAAATCAATACAATTTTATAAACCAGACACTACTTCTTTGAAAGTAAAGTTTTCTCAAATTTGAAAATTCACAAGAGTTTACAAAACATGTAAACTCGAGTTTATTGTTGCAAACTCGAGTTTACACTTGGCCGAGAGCTTTCAAGATTTTAACTAAAGTAAACTCGAGACTGTTTTCATAAACCTCCAGTTTACTTTAGGCCGAGAGTATTCAAAGCTTTTCTAAGCTAAACAAACTCGAGGTTAATCTTCTAAACTCAAGTTTGAGCCTTACAGAGAGCAATGTGATTTCAACTTAAGAAAACTCTAGAGTTTGCACTAAAAACCTCCGATTTACAATTTGAGAACTAAAACTAATACTTCCTTTAATCAGTGACAAACTCGAGCCTATCTACTAAAAGACTCGAGTTTGTGTTTTGCACAAAATGTGTTCCAAAGCTCAAAATCGCGAAACTCGAGTTTGGATATGGAAACTCAAGTTTTGGCCAACCCGAGAGCATTGCAGTTTGAACTTAAAACACTTTTACATACTAAAGCTTCAAACTTGAGGTTTGATAAACCAAACTCGAGTTTACATCGCTGTTTTCAGAAATTCAAATCTGACAAATTTTGTAAATCTCTCTTGTTTGATCTTAATACTTTCCAGGATTATTCTCTACTATTCCAAATTAAGTTTAACCACTTTGTTAGTGAGTTTCAGATGAATTAGAGAATGTTTATTGAAGGTTTAAAGCAAAAGCAAAAAGTGATGTCAGCACATTAAATGCAAACCCAGAAAAGTTGCATACTTTTGGGTAATCCTTCTGCACACGTCTAGCTAAGAATTAAAGAATGATTTTCACATCCAGCAACTGTCATTCCAACGGGTTAATCTTGAGGAAGTCAACTCTGAACTTGTAGACAGCTGGATTAAGTGAAGAATAGAGAGACAAGAAGACTAAACCACTCCCTAATCCTTGATGAACACCTCCAACGGTTCTTTTAGGGAAATCAACGGTCATTTAATGCTCTCTTAGTATAAATAGAGCAGCATTCAAGTCTTCTCAACAACTACATCTGCTGAAAACGAATTGCATTAAAAGTTCTTCACCTACCTTCAGTTTTCACTTGTAAAAGGTATCTTTTGATACATAAGCTTCAGTGTTTATCATTATTCACTCTTAGAGAGAGTTTCTATCTGTAATTCATTTATTATAAAGAATCATAAGTCAGGGGACTTGGTGATTTGGGAGTACATTGATTACAACTTGTAAGGGGGAGTGAGTTCTAGAGAGAGAACTACTCTTGAGTACAGAGTGTGTAATCTTTGTGATAGTGGAAAATCCCAGAGAGTCTTAGGACTGGATGTAGGTCAAGTTGTTAGGACCGAATCAGTATAACTCTCTGTGTCCAGCTGCTCTTCTCTTTACTCTGTTCATCTCTGTTCTTGCTGTTTAAAACAGGGTCATTCTCAAAAATTTTCAGAATACCCAATTCACCCCCTCTTGGGTATTTAGCTCCACTTTCACCTTTATATGTTATTGCGTGTGATTGTGATTTTGAACGCATATATGGTATGTTTACCATTGTGATTGTGATATTCCTAGTTGTGGTTTGCATACATGCACTGCATACATATAGTATATGAGTTTAACAGTTACTCTGCAGTTCAATTTTGAACTCTAGACCATTTAAAAGATAGAAGTGATAAACGCTGAACTCTTCAGGAATTGGAAGGTAAGGGCATGAAGTGGAAAATTGAAGACATAGGGGATGCCCTATCTTGTTTTGTATATTTATTATATTGGGATGACTGTATGTTTTACACTTGTTGTTTCGAATTTACTTTTGGATGACTGTACCCTTAACCCTACGGGTTTAGTTGTACCTGTATTAGTATATTGTAGTCGTCCAAACCGATCACATGCTCTGCCGCGCATATTTTGATTTATGTTAAAAAGGTTTAATTAACAAAGGAAAGGTGATAAGTAAAAAAGATCCCTCTAACCCGTTACCCGAGAGGGTGAGGCCAGTAGGGTGTAACAAGATCCGTCACTTTGCCTTAGGAGTCACGGCCAGTACACTACTCAATACAAACATAATGAAAAGGGTTGGGATCCCCAAGAACCCCAGGGTAACAATTAACCTCACATTTAGAATTTAATTAAAAAAAATAGAGTAAGTACCCTTTCTGGTGCTTAACAAAAAACGTGATCCCCATTTTGGTCCCTTATGTAAATGGAGCTGAATACCCAAGAGGGGGGTGAATTGGGTATTCTCAAATTTTTCGGTTAGAAGCTCTATTTTAGAACAATGAAAACAGGGGTTAACAGAGATAAGGAAGAGAAAAGCTTGGACACACGAATTTATACTGGTTTGGTCCTATCAACTTGACCTACATCCAGTCCCCAGACACTCTGGGATTTTACACTATATCAATGATTACACACTCTGCACTCAAGAAGTGATTCTCTCACTAGAACTCACTCCCCCTTACAAGTCGTAATCAATGGACCCAACCACCAAGTCCCTTGACTTGTGGCTCCTTACAATAAATGATTTACAAGCAAAGAAAATCTCTCTCTAAGAGTAGATGATGATAAACACTGAAGCTTACAATGTTAAAAGACAAGATACAAATGAAAACTAAGAGGTAGTTGAGAGACTTGAATGCTTGAGCGTTTTCAGATGTTGTAGCAGCTGTGAAGTATTGAATGCCACTCTATTTATACATAGAAGGCATTAAATGACCGTTGTAACTTGGATTAAAACGTTGGAAGTGATCAGCTGAAGTTAGGTTCTTCCACTTTGGCCATCTTCTCTCTCTTGGTTTCTGCATAATACAGCTGGACTTTGGTTCAGAGTTGACTCTCTGCAAATTAATCCGTTGGAGAAGTTGTTTCTTGTTGCAGAAATCTTCCTTTAATGCTTTGCTACCGTGCACAAGTGGATTAACCAAAAGTAAGCAAGTTTCTGGGTTGAACATTTAATGTTCTGACACAACTTTTGCTTTTGCTTTAATCCTTCAATAATCCTTTTTTAATCTGTCTGAAACTCACTAGAAAAGTGGTTAAACATATCTAGAATCATTATAGATTAATCATGGAAAGTATTGAGATCAAACAAGAAGGTATAGCAAATTTGGCAAATTCAAATTTCTGTCAACGGGTAGAAACCTGGAGGTTTGTTTCAGAAACCTCGAGGTTTTCATCATGTCCAGGTGAGAAAGGTTTTAGATTAAACAGCAAACCTAGAGGTTTTAAAATAAGCCTGGAGGTTTTCATAAGTGCAGAAAGAGATTCAAGTCTCTGAGACACAAAACCTCGAGGTTTCATGGTAAACCTCGAGGTTTCATCTCAAAATGAAACCTTCTGAAAAGCTTGAGGAGAACAAACCTGGAGGTTTCATAAGGAACCTGGAGGTTTCAAACATTCTGAAAATTCATTTGCTCTCTGGAACACACAAACCTCGAGCTTTTCAGCAATACTCTAGGTTTGGCAAAAAATACTGAAAAGTTGAACTTTGTTCCAAAGACAAAACCTGGAGATTTTGGAGTAAACCTCGAGGTTTTCACTAATGGGAAAACTTGATTGCTCTCTGTATGTCAGAAACCTGGAGGTTTCTAAAAATACTCGAGGTTTTGTGGAAATTTTCAAAAAGGTCAAGTTCCAGCCAGACATCAAACCTCGAGGTTTACGTAGGAACCTCGAGGTTTTCAATGTTCTTGAAAACCAATTGCTCTCTGGATGAAGAAACCTGGAGGTTTCTTCAAATACTCGAGGTTTCACATAATTTTTCAAAAGTTTCAGTTAAGCGCTAAACCACAAACCTGGAGGTTTTGTTACAAACCTCGAGGTTTAAAGGACTGATGTGAACCTGAGTTTTCTCTGGAACTTCAAAACCTCGAGGTTTCTTCACAAACCTCGAGGTTTCACATAAATTTGTGAAACCAAGTCTTTGTGAGATAAAAGCACTGAACCTTGAGACTTTCTTTGCAAGGCCAAACCTCGAGGTTTCTGTGCAAACCTCGAGGTTTGCCCTTACTCAGGATTTTCCAACATCCAAGAGCAAATCCTCATTCTTTGTTTACAATTGTTGGCAATCATCAAAACCTTAAGAGAACTAACATTCTCCCCCTTTTTGATGATGACAACACTTATAAACAAACGTCTTTGCAAAATTCAAGAGAGTTTTGAAAAAGAAATGCCTTTGAGAATTATCAGAAATTTTGAGAGTTGAGAATTTAGGGAAAACTTGATGATTTGATATTGAGACTTAAGAGATAATACAATACACACATAGATATTAAACAAAGATGAGCAGAAGCATGAAAAGTATCAAGTGTATTCCTTTTCAATAGATGAAAGCAGTCATAATACTATGAAACACAAAACAGAAAGATGTACAAAACATTGTAATACATAAGCAAGGAACACGAGCAAGATCATCAGAAAATTCCCTAAATACTCTCTAAACATCAACTCTCTCCTAACTACTCCTTACTTTTCTCTCCCCCTTTGTCATCTTCAAAAAGAGCAGTGGGAGGAGTATCAGGAGAGGGTAGAGGGACAGTGGTAAGGGCAGATAATGATGGTAGAAGTTTCAGTAGAAGGGGTAGGTGGTGGTGGAAGAAGAATGACAGTGGAGGGAGTGGATAGTGTGGGAGAGATAGTGGGGTTAAAAATGGGAGTGGATGAAATAGGAGATGAAGTGGGGATCTATGGTGAGGGAAAGGTGAATATAGGTGAGGGCGAGTCAGAGGCTTGACCAGAAGTACTTGGATCAATAGAAGGACCAGGAGCTGAGGAAGAACCAATGTTTAAGTGATGTATCACCCGGTCTACTTTATTAGTGAGATCCTCTGCAAAATAAGGTGAGTAGACATCTTAAGCTCTATCTCTTCAGCTTTCTCCTTGACCTCTGAGGACTGGCCAGCAATAGCTTCAAGATGTTCCTTCATAAGTCCTTCATGTCCACGAGTCATCTCAGCCTTCAGCTTTCCTAATTCGAATTCCATTCGGATAGATAGAGAAGCCAGGGAAGCATCCACAATCTGCTTGATCTGAGAGACAAGATCAACTGGCAATGGTGACTGTGGAGGTGGAGGAGCTGATTGTGCCTCTTGAGCTTGTGACCTCTGACGTGATCTTGAAGGAGCTTGTGACTGAACTGAGCCTTCTTCCCCAAACTTGATCTTCATCAAGTTCATCTGGTTCTTCCCAAAGAAGGGAGGATACTCAAGGGTGTCAGCTGATCCCACATACCAAATCTTGTAATAGAAAAGGATAACAGAGACCAAGGAGGGATATGGTATATGAGAGAGCTGCCTTTTTGCAAAACTAAACTCAGTCATCCCTTGAAGAAGCCAATGACCGATGTTGAATGGTACTTTCTGAACAAAAGCGGTGAATGGCCTATAGTCAAGTTGGATAAAGTGAGTGTAGTTGCCTCCTTTAGGAATGAAATTCCTATAGTAGACATACCACAGGACTCGGTTCTTTGGAGGCATAGAGCTGGGTTTGAAAGTGAGTTTGAGCTGTTGATCAGGAGGAAATGGTTCACCAGGTCTGAGTGTTTCAAACACCTCTTGGTTAGTGTATGCAAAATCAGGAATTGGTGGGGGATTCTCTACCTTCAGAATCTTGTTCAATATGGAGGCAGACAGGGTAAACTTAACACCCCTAACAACCGATGTAACCCTTTCTTCAAGCAGCTCACCATCTTTATCTAGTACATTATCATACTCCATTTTATAATAAAACATGCGTACAAGGTTTGGAGTGAATGGGGCTGATATTGAAATGAAAGACTCATATGGTTTAAGCCAAGATGACAGGTCAAAATGACACTCTTTGTGGAATTCCTCTAAATTGATAGCTACCATAGGACAAAACAAGCAATGAAGGTAAGATTCTCTGAACTTATCATTATCTGGTTTAGGAAGAACAGAGGAAGTAGTGACAAACCCCTCAGGTGGTGAAATGACCCGGTAAATGTCAGAGATGGCATTCTCCATAACCGAGGGTGTTTCTTCTTCTCTTTCTCTGTTGTGATCAGAATTTGGAGCATGTGAGGAGGATTGTCCCTTCGAAGATAGAGACTTAGCTGTAGAAGCTCTCTTCGTTCTTGCCTTTGTTGTTAACTTCTTTGCCTTTTCCTTTCCAGAGGATTTTGGTGCTGAAACCTTTTCCTTCCCTTTTCCTTTTGGCACCGGCTCCTTTCTCTTCTTGGTTTGTTGATCAGTGAGTTCCTTGAAGGATACCCCTTTCTATTTGGCCTTGGATGGGGATGAAGCAAGAGGATCACTTGGAACTCCCCTAATGTGCTTGTCAATGCCATAATGAAGTCGAGTAGACCTAATCTTCTTCCTCACAGGTCTCTCAGAAGGAGACGTAGGCACAGTCTGTCTCGGTTGGCGAGGAGGTGGAGGAGGAGGTGACCACGATTGAGTTTCTTCATTAGAGTTTGTGGCTGATTTAGAGTGGGAAGGTGATTTCGATGCCATTGTGAAGTTTACAAGGGAAGATTTGGACCGAAAATGAGAGATTCAGAGAGGGAGTGACGAGAGAAAAGGAAAGTACTCGAGGTTTAGATAGGGTTCTGATGAAATTGCACAGTGCACATATATATATAGGACCGTCAAACCTCGAGGTTTTAGTCCAAACCTCGAGGTTTGATGACTAAAACTCACTAACCTGAACTTCAAAAGTGTTTTGTGAACTTTTGAAATTTTTTGACCCCAAACCTCGAGGTTTTCTCTAAAACCTCGAGGTTTTGCTGCCTATCAGGTCAAGGTGCTCTTTGACTCATCCAAACCTCGAGGTTTCTCTGAATACTCGAGGTTCCTTGTCTCTGAGGCTCTCACCCCTTGACCATACACCTCCAAACCTCGAGGTTTTCTCCAAAACTTCGAGGTTTTGCTCTTTTTGACAGCAAAACCATGAATCACTTATGTCCTGCACAAACATTATCTAGATACTCTGATGCTTAAGTTAGTGACTTATAATCATCAAAACCATAATTTAATACCAAAATGAACAAAAAATACTCACAGTTCATTGGGATTTACCATTCCCAATTCTCTCCTTATGAAATTAAATTGTTCTTTTGCTAGAGGCTTTGTGAAGATATCAGCAAGTTGAAGATGAGTTGGGATGAACATGACTTTGACATCTCTTTTCTGAACATGATCCCTTATGAAATGATGCCTTACATCAATATGCTTGGTCCGGGTATGTTGAACTGGATTCTTCGCCAAGCTTATTGTGCTTGTGTTGTCGCACAATATTGGAATTTCTTTCAGATGGACTCCCAAGTCAGCAAGTTGTTGTTTGAGCCATAACACTTGTGCACAACAACTTGATGCAGCCACATATTCAGCTTCAGTTGGTGAGACGGCTACACTTGTTTGCTTTTTGCTGAACCATGACACAAAGTGAATTTCCAAAGAACTCACATTGGCCACTTGTGCTCTTCCTATCAGTCTTGTAGCCGGCATGATCTGAATCTGAGTATGCCACCAAGTATTCAGGTTGACCTTTGGGAAACCACAATCCAAGTGACTTTGTGTCTGCAAGATATCTGAAGATTCTCTTCACATGTTTAGCATGGGACTCTTTCAGAGCAGACTGGAACCTTGCACGCATCCCAACACTGAATTGGATGTCCGGGCGACTTGCAGTTAGGTAGAGCAATGATCCAATCATTCCTCTATACTTAGTGATGTTGAAGTCTCTGCCCTCTTCGTCAGCATCCAATGAAGTGGTTGTACTCATAGGAGTGTCAGCTCCATTGCATTGATCCATCCCGAACTTCTTCAACAGGTCACTGAGATATTTTGTCTGGGAGATGAAGATCTCATCCTTTCTTGGATTGATTTGCAGCCCAAGAAAATAGTTGAGCTCTCCCATCATTGACATCTCAAATTCTCCCTGCATAATCTTAGAGAATTCCTCACACAAAGCATCATTAGTGGCTCCAAAAATTATGTCATCCACATAAATTTGTACAATCAAGATTTCATTTAATTTATTTCTTTTTATAAACAAAGTTGTGTCAGCTTTTCCTCTGATAAACCCTTGATCAAGAAGAAATTGGCTCAATCTTTCATACCAAGCTCTAGGAGCTTGCTTGAGACCATATAAAGCTTTCTTAAGTCGATAAACATGATCAGGAAAGTGTTCATTTTCAAAACCAGGAGGTTGTTCAACATACACCTCCTCTTGAATAAAGCCATTCAAAAATGCACTTTTAACATCTTCTTGAATAAAGCCATTCAAAAATGCACTTTTATCAAACTCGAGCCTGTTGAGTGCAAGCTCGAGCCTGTTATTGACAGAGAACACAAACCTGCCAGTCTAACTTTCAAACTCGAGACTGAACCTGAAGTTTGATTTTAAACTCTCTCTGAAAGTTTGCTCAAACTCGAGCCTATAATTTTTAAGCTCGAGTTCACCAATGGCAGAGAGCTTTTGTTTTTGAAAACAAGTTCAAACCTGACACTCTACGTTTTAAACCTCAGGTTTGTTTCAAAGCCTTTGAACTCAAGCCTGTTATGGCAAACTCGAGTTCATCTCTGGCGGGACAAATTTTTCAAATTCAAGACACTTACAGACTCTGCACTATTTCATTGAAAGAAAAGTTTTCCAGTTTTGAAAAGTTTACAAGACTTTTAAACTCGAGCCTACCCTTTCAAACTCGAGCCTACCTTTGGCCGAGAGCTTTCAGAATTTTTCAAAGTGAACCAAACTCGAGCCTAGATATTTCTAACTCGAACCTAAAAGTTCTAGAGAGCAAATGCATTTTCAACTTAAGAGAACTCTCGAGTTCAATTTATAAACCTCAGGTTTGAGCTTTGAAAGAGCAAACTTAGACTTGGCAAAAATAGTGTCAAACTCGAGCCTAGTATGTTAAGCTCGAGTTCAAATCTTACAGAGAGCAAAGAACCTTTCAATATGTTTTAAACTCTAGAGTTTGCTCTACAAACCTCAGGTTTGTCCTTTCAAGCTAAAACTAAGTTTTGCCCTGAACAGCTTTAAACTCGAGCCTGTCACTAATAGACTCGAGCCTGTCCTTTGAACTTAAAGTCTCCAGTTTTCAAAATCGCGATATTCTTCTCTGGATGAAACAAACTCGAGTTCAGAATTAGTAAGCTCGAGTTCATTTCAACCCGAGAGCAATGTGACTCTTCAAAGACTTAAGAACCTCAGGTTTAGAATACAAACCTCAGGTTTACATGTTTTAAACTGAAATGATTTTGAACTCTGAAGCACCAAACTCGAGCCTGCAAGAACTAAGCTCGAGTTCGTGACGCTTAATTAGAAATTTGATTTTGGGAATTTTAGAAATCAGTGTTGTTTGGTCCTAATCTTTTCCAATATTATTCTCTGATATTCCCTGCTATATTTAACGTATTTGTTAGTGGCTTTCAGAGCATTAAAGAATGTTTGGTAAGAAGTTAAAGCATAAAGCAAAAAGCAACTCAGAGCATTTATTGCTATGTCTAGAAAGTTGCTTCTTCTGCCAAATCCGTCTGTACACAACCACAAAGCATTAAAGAATTGCTGCAACAAGTAAACTCTTCTCCAATGGATTAATTTGCAGAGAGTCAACTCTGATCATCTAGTCAGCTGGATTAAGAGCAATTAAGCGAGATAAGGTCCTTAAACGACTTCAGAACACTTGGACAACTTCTCCAACGGATCTATTTGGAAAGCAACGGTCATTTAATGATCTCTGTGTATAAATAGAAGAGCATTCAATTCTTTCCAAGAACTACAACAACTGAGAGCGAATTTCATTAAGCTTCATTCAATTCTTTCAGTTTTCATCTGTATAGTATCCTTTGATACAAGAGCTTTAGTGTTCATTCATATCTGCTCTTTAAGAGAGTTGTACTTCTGAATATTCATTCATTGTAAGGAATCACAAGTCAGGGGACTTGGTGATTTGGGAATCATTGATTACAACTTGTAAGGGGGAGTGAGTTCTAGTGAGAGAATCACTTCTTGAGTGCAGAGTGTGTAATCTTTGATATAGTGGAAATCCCAGTGAGGCTGGGAACTGGACGTAGGTCAAGTGGTTAAGACTGAACCAGTATAAATCTTCTCGTGTCTAGCTATTCTTCCCTTGCTCTGTTCTACTCTGTTTTTAACACTTGAAAACAGAGCTTTTGCAAGAAATTTTTAAAATACCCAATTCACCCCCCTCTTGGGTATTTGGCTCCACTTTCATATAAGACATCATCAAAACTAATCGTATCTAACATTCTCTTCCTTTTTGATGATGGCAAATACAGTTTAGAAAAATATGTATGAACATAAAATACATTAGATGTGCAACAATGCAACATATTTTTCTTGCCATTCTCTCCCCCTTATTTGTCATTAGCAAAAAGTTGAAGTAAGGAAGAAATGTTTTAAAGAGAGAAATAGATTAAAAAGAGTCAAAGAACTGATTTTCTCTCCCGAATTGGAAGTGTTTTCATTCTAAATATCATGCAATTTGGAATGTTTTATGAAAACAAATTTAAAAGAATTTGGAGAGGTTTTCAAGAAATCTTTCACACTTAAAACATATAGATACCAAGCATGTGCAAAATTTCTATTGAGTATAAAAAGGTAGAGTTTAGAAATGCTCATGTTGGTTTTGCAAATTGATGAGTGATCGATGAAGTCCATTTGCTTGCTGTATGAAATTTGGTTGTGTTGCCATGGCCTTAGATGAAGCAGTCGTGTGAGATTCTTTGAAGAGGTGCAATAGCAGGATCATGAATATCCTGTATGATAGGATGACAGTACTGGCTTCTCGTAGATTATCACATTTGAATGAATATGATCAGTTCTCGGCTTCCATCCTTTGCTTTTTCTTCATAGATCATCCATGTAGAGCACATCTCAGCTTCAATGATTAACCGCCAAGGCATCTTTCCTTAATTTAATAGTTTTTCCTTGTAGTGCATTAAGGAAAGTTGTAACACAACCAATTCTCCTGCTATAAAACTTTGGGAAAATCCTTATCAAGGCCCTTTTAATCAAAATAAACCTAGAAAAGGCCCTATGAGTTTGAAATTCCCAGAAAAGGCCCCAGGGCCCGTTTTGGGATGTAAATGTTAAATGAAAAGACCAAAAAACCCATAACAGCACATCTCTCTCTCGACTTGTCTCTACCTCTACGCCTTGACTCTCTCTTTCTCGTCCCTAACTTAGGTCTTCTTCCCTCAGGCTGGAAGATGAAACCGGCTGCCACCGTCGACCCACAACTCCGGGCTCCTCCCATCGTCGGTGTAATCATTGGCTGAAGCATCTGCTTCTCTGTTCCATTGATCTGGGCATCTCCTTCTTATACCTTCGTCTTTCTCGATTTTAATTTTTGCAAATTAGGTTTTGAATCAAACCATCTTAGAGAAAGCAAGGGAAGAAAGAGAGGATGAGAAGGAAGCCTGGTATTGGAGGCTTACAAAGTGCTGCTGCTACGAGGAATCAATTTCCTGTCTCAGCTTGACGAGTTCTCTTGAAAACACAAGGTCTGTCTTTTTCTCCCTTTCTTGTAATTTGTTTTGACTAGAATGGTTTAGTTTTTTGCTCTGGGTTTGTGGAAACTTACATTCGGTGCTCCAAACAGCTGGTTTTAGTTCAATTTCAGTGTTTATGTTGGTTTCTAATTTATTTACTTGATTTAAGAATACATAAATTGTTGCTCTATGAGATCACTTTTGATTATGATAATCTTACCATGTTTAACTTTGGATGGGAATTGAAAAGATATGTGTGCAAAGTGCAAACACAGCTGCTTTTAGTAATGTGTATTTGAATTGTTCAATAATAGGAGAGAAAGAACCAAAAAATTGGATGGATGGATGACTTGAATCTCATATTTGTACTCATATATGCAGGTTTTAGTTTTTCTTTATTATTAACAATGCTTGTTAACTAGCAAGTTTGAAGAAAATTTGGAGTGGCTGTGCTTTCTTAAATTATGTTGCTTTGATTGGTATCTGTTTTATATTTCCCAAAGAAAGCAGCTATCCTCCGTGTCCACTGCTTTGTTATTAGCTTTATGGATTGGCATTTTTTAGGCTTTAGCTTTGTTTATGGGATCTGGAGCATTTCTACATCTAATAGGCGTATCAAAAGTATGATTTATTTTTTATCAAGACTATTGTATCATTGTGGGATTACCTTGTTTATTTTTTATGGTCATGTATAATAGGGTTGGATTTACATGTAACATGCTTTTATTTGTGAATATTCTCTTGTTAGAATTCTTGTAATTGGTTGATTATATCTTCAAATTGTACAAATCTGAATTCAACAAGGGAGACTTTTTGTAAATATATCTTTCTGGATAAAATAAGTTTTTAGAATATTCTTTTCAACAGAAAAATCCTACACACATTCCGGCACATCAGTTTCTTTCGTTAAGGGCACTTGGTGCTCCAGCAGTTGTACTTTCCTTGGCTATTCAAGGCATTTTCCGTGGTTTTAAGGATACAACCACTCCTGTTATATGCCTAGGCAAGTGTTTGGTTTACTGTCATCTCTTTTCTGAATCAACTTGTGAATGGCTTTCATAATTATCAAATTTATGTCTTATATGTGCTTGAATACTGTGTTGTGCTATTAATCTTCTTCAAGTAGCTCAAATTTTTACTAGCCCTCTATAATGTTTTCTTATTCTCGGGATTTAGGAATAAAATAGGGAGCTTATACAAATACTAGTTTCTTTTAGAAGTTGGAACCATTAGCTGGTTGTACTGAATGGGTTGAGAATGTTATAGTTTTAATTAATCTTCATTATAACTGAAGCGTTATTTGTATAGAAGCGACTTCATGTACTCACCCAACTTTCATAGTGGTGGTGTCACTATGTATTTTTTGTATCTTGTGAAATGAATAATGGTGAAAGGATTTAGAGCCTAACATATGGGCGAGTTCCTTGATGAAAGTGATTTTGTTCTTAAGTTCTTCAAAAGCAAGGAGCATGTTCTGACAGAAATTTCCTTTATCAGGATCCCATATTGGTTACCTTAGTTTTGATGAAAAGTGACATTCTTGATCATGTCTCTTATGGTTTTGGTAGTTAATACACTAATCTGGACTGTGATTGTGATGTAGTGATCAATGTGCTTTTTCTTATGATCAGGGGTAATTTTAATTGAACTTCATTGACAATTGTTGTTGGTACACGAGCAAGAAGGGTGTAACATAAGAAGAAGCAACAACAATGAAATCTACACAAAGGGACACAATTGGTGTGATTTCTGTCCAACCGTTGGGAGTAGTACAATTTGGATCCATACAAAAGGTGTTAGTGCTGCGACTGAACATGAAGTTTTTTTGACAAATTTTACATGAAGTGATCATTACATTAAAGTAATTGTTATCTCTTAATGGGTCTTGCGGATCTTTGAAAGAGAGGAAGTTTTGAAACAAACACAAAGATTGTTGTTGATGGAGACTGAAAGATTGGATATTGTTGATGCATCAAGAAGTTTTGAAACATAGACAAAAAAAAGTCTTGTCTTTGGTCGAGGAGTCCCACAAGCGGAAGAGGACTAATTAGGCAGCAAACTTGTTTAATATTTAGTAGTTAGGATGACTTGTTACGGGCAAAAACATAGTGATTGTATTTAGAAGACATGTTTAGTCGATCAATTTTTATGTAAATGTCAACTTGTATTTATGACAAAGTCGTGAACATATTATTTTTATGAGAAGGTGCATTTGTATTGATGAAAATGCCCCTCACAAATTGGTATTGTGTAAAGGTTCTTATGTTGTGCACTGAAGCTAAAAACACAATTTTAATTCAATAACAAGAGCAAATTTTTCCTTGTTATGATTTTTGTTGTTAGTGGGTACTGATATTGTTGTTAATGTACCCTGATATTGTTATTAAGGTACCATGATATTGTTGTTAACGGACCTTGATATTGTTGTTAACAGACCCTGATATTGTTGTTAATGAACGCCCCCTGTTATTGTTGTTAACACTTAACACCCCCTGTTATAGTTGTTAGTGCCCCCTGTTATTGTTGTTAACGCCCCTATTATTGTTGTTAGTACCCCTGATATTGTTGTTAAAAGGGGCTAATGCAATTGTAAATATAGGCTGATGTAGTTGTCAATGGGGGCTGATATATATAGTTGTTAATGGGACTGATCTAGTTGTTAATAGGGCTGATCCAGTTGTTAACACTCCATGTCTAGAGACATGCTTCAATATAAGACAGATCTATCCGAATGTCTCAAATTAATATAATATTGCTTTTTTATAACATTTCTTATTACCTATTTTAATATTCAAAACAATCGTTGTTTTCCTTGATAGAAAACTAAGTGACTTAAGGTGGCCTTGACTGTAGAGCAATATTTCATCATTCCAGGCTACTACTAATGTTATATAAACCTTAAACCAAATGTTGTGATGCTGATGAATAAATAATGGTAAATAATATTTAATTTGAATTTTCCAATCCATTTGTATATCATTGAAAACCAATGCTAAATAATTGTGATGACAATAATCAAACAATTACATAATGATACTGTGATAACAATAACTGATCAATTACAAATTGCTACCACATAATACAACATCTTTCTGCTATCAATATCAAATTTCAACATCCAAAAGAATGACAAGGTCATTTCCAAAAGAATGCTCAATCACTAAATCTTCATTTGCTGAATCTTCCTGATCACTTTCAGATTCTTGTTCATTTCCTAACTCTTCCTCCTCACCATCATATTCTTTAATTAGTGATCCTTCCTCCTCACTCCCAGCTTCATCATCTACTAAATCTTCTTCCTCACCTCAAGTTCCTCATTTAATGAATCTGTTGAACAAACAAAAATAATTGTAGTATAATGGATAAATTTAGAGAACATAAATTATGTAAGTTTGATATGGAACGAACACAAGATTCAAACCAAGTCAGTATGCCCCAACAATTCAACAAGAAAAACATGATAATTGTCCGCCTCCATGTTTGCATGTATTGCACCTTTGAAAGAGCCTGAACATTCACCATCCCGAGCATCTTTCCAAAGAGTCCCATCAACAAGGCAAGGTGGTCCTGATATCAACGCAATGCACAACATTAATGCAACCAAAACCAACATTTAATTTATCATTTAAACTAAGAATTTGACAATACTTATTCCCTTTTATTTTCTAAACAAATCAAAGAATGATTCAAATTCCAGATGTAAAGGTACTTGCATTCATTGCATGCTTATTGATTGTGTGAAATAACAATCAGGGAAAAAAGAAACTAGAAGTCTATAAAGCTTGCCTCGTAACACCTATTTCAAGATGTTTATAGATCACACACATCAATAGCAATTGGATACACTAGTATCTCATGCCCAATAATAACAAAAAGAAGCCTGAAAAATTCATTATGACCTCAAACAACATTTCATGAAGTGTTTGGATGGAGACTAGAGTAGTTCATGATGTCTGATTCCATCATGAAGGGAAGAATTTTAGACAAGATTAAGCAATAAGACTCCACTGGTTTAAAGCCCATACAAAGCTATATCTCCCAAAATTAGCAAACCCAGATATTAAATTATTTGATCATGTAACTTACACAAGAAACAACTATTGGGCAATGCCAGACCATATAAAAGACTCTTCCAAGCTTGACAGTGATAAGCATGTAGGAAGGTTATTCTGACTCTAAGACTCTACATAACTTAAGCAGTGACCAAAAGAATTCTTCTAACTAAACTATCAATTTACAATATCCAGAAAAACTACTGAGCAAGAAAGCATCACAATTGTAAGGATATAGAACTAAGCGCCTTTCAGAATAGCTCGAAGTTCACCTAGAACACAAGGCACCACACGCATGTTAGTGTATAGCATTATATTACTCCACTAATTTTCCATTACAGCGTAAAATGACCAAGATGCAAAGAGAAGATTGAAGCTAGGGTGAAAGAAACGAGCAATTAAAAAACCCTAAAGTAACTGAACCCGAAATTATTGAAAGCCAAAAGCGGCGATAAACTCACCAGAATCCGAGCGGCTAAGGAAATGCCACTTACTAAGAAACCTCGAACCACAGATAGAATGCGGATCGCCGTAGATCGACGAGGACGGAGACCGACGACGGAGGTGCAGACCAAGATCAACGCCAACGGAGGCACAGAGGTGGAGACCGACAAGGACGGAGGCGCAAACCAAGACTGACGCGAACAGAGGCGCAGAGGTAGAGACCGACGAGGACGAAGGCGCAGAGGCGGAGATCAGAGAATGCAGAGCAAGGGATGAGAAGTTTTCGAATGATTTAGAGAAGAGAGAGGCTGGTTCAATTTTAGAGTTTGTTTTTGCTTTTTTAATCAAGGGTATTAATGTCTTTTCATTTATTAACTTCATCCCAATCAAGGCCCTGGGGCCTTATCAGGGAATTTGAAAATGTTAGGGCCCCTTTTGGGTTTATTTTGCCAAAAAGGGACCTTAGAAGGATTTTCCCTAAAACTTTCTTGCAAGAAAGATTTGTTTGTGCAACCAGATATCAAATATTCATTTTTAAATGATGTTTTCAGATATGAAATTAACTCATCATCAAAACTAATAAAACATAGTAGATGAGCATATTTAAAAGAGTTTTCTTCAAATAAAGGAGATGAGCTCTAAAGTATCTATCAAATTCGTGTGAATGTGAAGCTCCCCCTTAATGAATGCATGATTAAAAATGAAGTTCCCTTTAATGATACCAAATAATAGTGTGACACCAAATGTTATGAGGTTTGGAAAAAGGCTTTGCTCACAACATTGTATCTCAGAATTAAGAACTTTTAAATTCATTGAGATTGGTATAAAGGAATCACTTATGCTTTTTATGATGATAAAAATGTTTAAAACATAAAAATCATTTTGAAAATGAATGTACTCAGACTAAATTTCATGAGATAGGATCAAATGAATAAAATCAAATTATGAAAGTGGAGCTTGATACCCAAGAGGGGGGTGAATTAGGTATCTTTAAAAATTTTAACGAATTGCTCTGTTTGGACAAGTGAAAACAGGGTATAACAGAGATGAAGGGAAGAAGAAGCTTGCACATGATAATTTATCCTAGTTCGGTCTTATCTTTGACCTATGTCCAGTCCCCAAGCCACACTTGGGATTTTCAATCCACTAACTCTTTCAATTGATTACAAACTCTGCACTCAAGAGTAGTTCTCTCTCTAGAACTCACTCCCCCTTACAAGTTGTAATCAAATATCCCAAATCACCAAGTCCCCTGACTTGTGATTCTTTACAAACAATAATCAATAACAGAAATAACTCTCTCAAAGAGTAGATAAGATGAACACTGAAGTGCTTGTATCAAAAGATACTATACAGATGAAAACTGAAAGAAATGAATGAACACTTAATGAATTTTGCTTTCAGTAGTTGTTGGTTGTTCAGAGAGTTGTTGAGAAGACTTCAATGCACTCTATTTATACTTAGAGAGCATTTATTGACCGTTGTAAGATGAATCCAACCGTTGTAGGTGATTAGCATTAAGTTTGGTCAGCTTCTCTCTCTAATCTCCAACTAATCCAGGTGTTTAATTGATCTGAGGTGGCTCTCTGAGGATTTGCCCGTTGGAGAAGAGTTTACTTGATGAAGAAAGCATTCTTGACCGTTGAGAAGGCGTGCTCAGGTGGATTAGCCAAAAAGAGGCTAATTTTCTAAAGTGCATTAAATACTCTGAACACTTTATGCATTTGCCTTTGACCTTCAATAATCTTCATCTATGTCAACTGAAATTCACTTAGCAAACTGGTTAAACATAGCTGGAAACATAAGTGAATGATAAATGGAAGCAATGAGATCAAATGAAAGTGTTTTACAAACTCATGTAATTTGAAAATCAGTTTTTAGCGTCCAATACTCGAGTATGTTCTTCAATACTCGAGTATGTCACTGTGTACTTGAGTCAATACTTGAGTATCCAAACTGATACTCGAGAATGCTTCTTCCAGAGGCAAATCATCATGACTTGAACTTGAAAACCAATGTCAATACTCGAGTACTCGAGTTTTGAGCTGTTTAATGTGAAAATTTGTTTAAGTTCAAAACCTCAATACTTGAGTATTCATTCCTATACTTAAGTATTCAAATTATTGACAAATGGATAACCTCTTTGTATGGCCAATACTCGAGTTTGCATATCAATACTCGAGTATTGATTCATCTTTCAAGAATTGTGAAGTTTTTCCATGTCAATACTTGAGTATTCAAATGAATACTTGAGTATTCAAGAACAAATGTTAATTTGAAAAACTTTGTAAGAGCCCAATACTCGAGTATTCAAAACCTATACTCGAGTATACAACAGTTATAAAAGTTTGAGAGCTCTCCGTAAGACCAATACTCGAGTATAGCTTACTTGAGTATTGATGCAACTTGGAAAACTTGAATACTCTCTGGATGTCCTATACTCGAGTATTCAAATCCTATACTCGAGTATGCACTTCAGTTCAGAACTTGATTGCTCTCTGTGACTCCAATACTCGAGTATTGCTTCCAATACTTGAGTATTGCTTTGTAAAATGCATTTGAGATATTTCACTGTCAATCCAATACTCGAGTATACAATCCTATACTC